>CM062291.1:290900389-291538714 GCA_031216915.1 Pictodentalium vernedei | reverse complement strand
AGAACATTTGACATCAGTTGTTAGGACAAAATGGTACTGTATATTGATATTGGTGAATTATATAGCTGCAACCCCTTTTTTGAATCAAAATTGACATTTATATGGTTTCATGGGATTGGAACACCACTCTTTGTCTTGCTGTATGGTTAAAGGAGACAATTTTTTCCTCAAAGTATTACATGCTGATGCAGATTTTAGTTTTATTTGGGGATTGGGTTAGTTTTCAAAAAAATCTACATGAATTCCTTTACATGTAGGTAACAGAGCAAAACAGAGTAGAGGCAACAGCAGTGTTTACGACATCTCTAGGGGGATCAGCAGTATTGGAGGCAACAGCAGTGTTTTTAGCCATTTGATACAGTTTGGACAGTTATTTTAAAAGAACAAATTTCCCATGTTTTTAACTCAGTGGAAGTCAAAAGTTGAATTCTCATGCAGAAATGACTCTTTTGTCACATGAAAGAGGTGAAATGTATCTTTGAAGGATTGGGGTTGATTAAGGAAATACATAATTTGGCTTCCGAACCTGATTTAATTATTATTTTGAGAGATTATTTCACATTTAAAAATTCATTGGGGTACCACACACCTTGCAATACTTTTTTTTATTGTTTTGAAAAGTATGTTTTTGTCATCATCAGCAATAAGGGCTATATATTGCAAGCAGATTCACATCTTAAGCAAGTGTAGCCTCCAGTGGCACACTACAGCCCCCAGCAAATGCCAAATAACAACCTATTTTACCCTACATGTACACATGATGCATTAAGAAATGTAATTAAACCATGGTTCCCCATCATAGTACTAGGGGCAGAGGGGGGTTCCAATTTTCCAACCCCTTCCAAATCACCCTTCAAACCCACAGCCAGAAAACCCATATTGCACTTTAGATGGCATTTAGATGTTTGCCTGAATTATGCTGTTAACCCTTTACTTACATTTAACATGAAAAGCTGATTGCCCTTGCCCACAAACTTATTGACTTACTAATTTTTGTGTCAAAAACATGACTTTTTACACCATTGGAATGACCTCATTCCAATGAGGGGTCATAAGCTATGTGTTTGACACAAAAAAACGAGAAAATAATGAACATGGAATGGCAGTACTTGTGAATAGCACAAGCAGCTATTGACCGTTGTATTTAGTAAAGGGTTAAAAAGTGTTAGAAAATAATTTCTTCATTGAAAGAGCATTTTAGAACGCAAATTTGGGGGTGGGCTACAATGGAAAAAATAACACAATAGAGTTGCAAATGTGAGTGAATGGCATTTGTGCACAGCTACCAATAAAGTAGACTAGTGCTAATAAAGGAGTCTAGTACTAAATTTTCCCTCTTATTTGATGCACAACCCCCTGTTTTGGGGTCGGAAAAAGTTCTCTGAAGGGTTATACTTGACAAAGATATTTGAATCCCAAAATTAAAGATATGCGATCAAATTTTGTTCAAATTGAGCGTTGTTGTCACGGACGGTTCCCATGTTACAGCACAAAACTACAGTAACAGCTGTGAAATATTGTTCTCTCCTTGAATCAAGTCCCCCAACCACCTGCCCATACTGAAGCCTCAGTTGATGAGAAACAATTGGAAAGACTGTACAGTATGTTTTGGAAACTAAAGTCAATCTCATACACTCTCAGTTTCCTATGATTTGCTTAGGTGCTGCAGAACTCAGGGTCCATTGAGGTTTTTTTCTGTTTGACAATCTTGTCCTGGCTCTTCTAACAAAATTTTCCATTGTATGTCAGTTTTTATTTCTGTGTAAACTTTCAAAACACTAAAAAAACCAAATTTTTTAAGCAAATAGCTCATTCAACCTCCTTGGAGACATATTTTCCACAATTTCACACTTTTTATCAGAATGGGTGTTTGTGGGGATTAAATGTAAGGTTGTGAAAGTGCCCCAATGGATACTTGCTGCTCAAGCACAGCACCACAGAATCAATATTGGATGTTTTTAGGCATTTTAACAGTGCTAAGAGATACCACATGAGCAGTACTGGTCATACTGTTGAAAAAAGCAGTGTTTTATGTTTTTGTCAGTACCATACCAATGACACTCGGTGCCTTAACTGGGAAAACTGGCTTTTTTATCTCATCTTGACAAAGTCAAGCTGAGCTAATCTCATCACTCTCCGTCCGTCATCCGTCAACACCATGTTTTGGTCTTCTCCTCCAAAGCCACTGGGCCAATTCAAGTGAAAGGTTTTGTGAGTGATGGTCCGAAAGGGGCATTTCATTTTTGTTCAACTCATACACTCTCAGTTTCCCATAGGGAGGGAGTGGGGGGAAAATGCTCCAAAATATTTATAAAATCTTCTTCTCAAGAACCAGTGTGTTTTGGCCCCGCCCAAAGTTTCTATTTTCTGAACCGATGGTCCGGTGTGAACCAAATTTGGTGTGTGGTATTCTTAGGTTATAAGTACTTGACCCAAGCAAAAAAAAAAAAAAAAATCCCGCATCCCCATGGGAACCCAGGGAGCTAAAAATAGAAATATTTTCAAACGCCCATATTTCCCAAACCACACGGAACAGAGAGCTGCTATTTGGGATGAAGTATCCTTAGGACCAGTAGAGTTGAATGGTAAAAAACAATTGCCATCGGTTTTGTTAGGGTGCTCTGTAATGGGCATCGAAAAAATGCTGAGTCAGCATATTTGCAAAAAATTTAAAAAAATCCTTTCTCCGGAACCAATCATCAGAATCTTTTGATATTTGGTATACAACATTCATAGGGAGTGGAGGAGGGGGGGGGGGGGGGGGGGGGCAAATAAAAGTTTGTTGAAATAAAGCTCATTGGTTCATATATGGGCTCTCTACATGAGTCCGAAGTTTTAACATAGGGTAATATGGGGAATATTCTTTAAAAATCTTCTTCTTCAGAACCACCAGTCAGAATCTTTTAATTTTTGGTATACTTCATTGTTATGACGGTCAGATTCAAACCATGTCCCTAGGTTAATATTTGGGCTTCCTACGGAAGCCCAAATTTTATCTTTGTTCAATATGGAGGGTAATTTAAAAAAATGCCGCTCAGGATCACCGATCCAATGTCGAGTTGTGACAACAGTTCCTCGCACCAAGGCCAACACACCTATGAAGTTTCATGACTCTAGGTTGAACCACTATCAAGTTCTCATCCGGAAACCAATTGTTGCGATATACTATGTTCAAGGTCACTGTGACCTTGACCTTTGACCTGGTGAGTCCAACATCAATAGGGTTCTTCCTCGCACCAAGGCCAACACGCCTGTAAAGTTTCATGACTCTAGGTTGAACCACTATCAAGTTATCATCCGGAAACCAATTGTTGCGATATACTATGTTCAAGGTCACTGTGACCTTGACCTTTGACCTGGTGAGTCCAAGACCAATAGGGTTCTTCCTCGCACCAAGGCCAACACACCTATGAAGTTTCATGACTCTAGGTTGAACAACTATCAAGTTATCATCCGGAAACCAATTGTTGCGATATACTATGTTAAAGGTCACTGTGACCTTGACCTTTGATCTGGTGAGTCCAAGATCAATAGAGTTCTTCCTCGCACCAAGGCCAACCCACCTATGAAGTTTCATGAATGTAGGTTGAACTACTATCAAGTTATCATCCGGAAAGGAATTGTTGCGATTTACTATGTTCAAGGTCATGTTGACCTTGACCTTTGACGTAGCGAGTCCAAAATCAATAGGGTTCTTCCCCTCACCAAGGCCAATCTACCTATGAAGTTTCATGAATGTGAGTTGAACCATTATCAAGTTATCATCCGGAAACCAATTGTTTAAGATTTACTATGTTCAAGGTCACTGTGACCTTGACCTTCGACGTAGCATGTCCAAAATCAATAGGGTTCTTCCTCCCCCCAAGACCAACCTACGTATGAAGTTTAATGAATGTGAGTTGAACCACTATCAAGTTATCATCCGGAAACCAATTGTTTACGACCGCCCGCCCGCCCACCCGCCCGCCCGCCATTCACCAAACTATAAGTCGAGTTTGACTTCGTCACAGTTCGACTAAAAATCTTCTTCTTCAGATGCACCAGTCAGAATGCTTTGATATTTGGAATGCAGCATCTCTAAGGGGGTCAGATTCAAGTTTGTTCAAATCAGATCCCTAGATATATATTTGGGCTCACTATGATAGCCCAAATTTTTACTTAACGCAATATGAGTAAGTTTCTTTAAAATCTTCTTCTTCAGATCCACCAGTCAGAATGCTTTTATATTTGGTATACAACATCTCCAGGGGGGGGGGGGGGGGGCGGGGGGGGGGGGAGTCAGATTCCAGGTTGTTCAATTCGAGAACCTAGGTTAATATTTGGGATCCATATGGGAACATGAAATTTAACTTGGTACAATATGAGGGAATTTCTTCAAAAATCTTCTTCTTGAGATCCACTCGTCAGAATGCTTTCATATTTGGTATACAACATCTCTAGGGGGGTCCGATTCAAGTTTGTTCAAATCGGATCCATAGGTTAATATTTGGGCTCGCTATGGTAGCCCAAATTTGAACTTAGTGCAATTCGAAGAAATTTCTTTACAATTTCTCTTCTTCAGATCCAACAGTCAGAATGCTTTCATATTCGGTACACAACATCTCTAGGGAAGTCAGATTCAACTGTGTTCAAATCAAGAGCCTGGGTTAATATTTGGGCTCTCTATGGGAGCCGGAATTGGCCATTTTGCTGAAGAATTAAAAAAATTGTATTCTGTACCCTCTAGAGGTGTGTAACTAAGATTAGTCCACATAGGTTGTATCAAGTGGCTTCATAGGTGAGCTCTACATTTTACTTTATGATCAACCGAAGAAAAGGCATGATGCCCAGATTATTTTTGTCACTCCTGAGGGACTCAAGGATTGACAGTGTAGCCTATGGAGATGGCTTGCTTAATGTAGACTCATTCTTGGACTCTGTTTAAATTGTGTTCTGTTCAAGATGAGCGCCGTGAGGCCTCTTGTTTCTTTTTTTTTACAAAAAAAATGCAAATGATTCACCAAACACATGATGTGAAATGTCAGTCTTCAGAAGCCTGAATGTGATTTAAAAACGATCACAAGTAGGATATTTAATGTCACAAGTTGTTTGTTTTGTGTCAATATTAATTAATTTATGAATTATGTCACGTTTTTGATGAAGAGGGGTATACTGGGGGGGGGGGGGGGGGACATTCATTGAGGGCTATTTTTAAAAAAAATGTTACCACATCAGTATAAAATTCCCATTTGTGATAGCTTTTTCGCAAGATGTTTGTTTTGTGTCAACATCAATTAATTTATGAATTATATCATAGTTTTTTTATGAAAAGGGCTATGGGGGTGGGGGGGGGGGGGGTGGTCACATTCAATGAGGCCTATTTTTTACCACATCAGTATGTGGAAGAAAATGTGACATCAGTTGTTAGGATAAATGGCAGTGTCTATTGCTGAATAATATAGCTGCAACCCCAATTTTAGAAACAAAATTGACGTTCGCGTTTGTTTCGTGGGGTGGGGAGGGGAGTGGGACACAATTTCTCTAATCTATTGGAGCAATGGACGCAAAATCAGTTTATTTAAGGACGTGTGAAAGGCATCAATAATTAGGCCACATTGAAACTCTTTTTTCAAATTTATTTCCCCTTCACCTTGTGTGAGGACAATAATAATCTATGTGAATCATTGAATTATGATCAATCACGAAACGAACGTCAACTCAACAACTCTATTTATAAATTATAGAAATGATCCGCATCGCCGATGTGAGGTCGTGTTTTCGTGGCTAACACAACGGTGAGTAACTATGAACCAAAAAGCTTAGACGACCTTTTTCTAAATAACTGATTTGAACAAAATGACTACGTCAACTCAATAATTCTGCGGTCATATATCCGACGGAACATTTTCGAACTTGATCGAGACAATTATCCTGGAAACCCATACAATAAAAAAAGAATCAAATCGGTTAACAGTTGTTCAAGTTATGGCGCTTTGAATAGTATCATTAGTATCAAGCACAAAATTTGAATAATTCTTCAGCCGTACATCAGACCGAGCCCGTTTTCGAACTCGACCAAGACATTGGTCCTTGAAACCCACGTGCCAAATATCTGTCAAATCGGTTGACGTTTGTTGAAGTATCGCGCTATCAAGCTCAAAATTAGTAGATTTTAACGAAGGGCCATAACTCTTGCAAAAAAGCGAAGACACGCCCTATTTTGCGTCATAGAGTGTTGCACATGATTATCACGCCACAAATCAAATATCAAAATCCGTCCAGAAATAACTAAGTTTTTTAGCAAAAAGGGCCACCTGCCCGGCGACCGGCCCTCGCCATATCAATAGTGAAGGTTTTTTTGTTGAAACATTCGACTGAAAATAGGAAACTAAATGAATAGAATTAAATGAGTATGTCTAATGATATCACACAAAATGAAGAGAAATAGTCGGTTTTTGCTTTTTAAAACTGGCAGCAATTGCTTATCAAATAATATTACTGTCTTCTGTTGTTAATGATTCCTATTTTCTTACCGCCCCAAGAGATTCTTCTTTTAAATTGCGAGCCCGGACCAGAAGAAACGGATAAATTACCAAATAACGGCGACGTTATTTCGTAAATCCTCGACGGAACACCGGCGACGTTTTTTTTCTCGAGTCTGGCAAATAATCGACAACATTGGTGTCATTAAATTGAGATAGGTCGGATATCACACATAAATCTGCCATTACGCACCCCTCTTCCCCCTTATACATCCTGCAGGTATAAATATCTCGATATTAAAATGTCTTGCCTGATGTTCCCTATATGGGTTAACTTGGAGGGAAGGAGGGGGGGGGGGGGGCATATTGCTGATTTTTAGCTCACCGAAGGGAACTTAACTTATCACTTGCCGTCCGTCGTGAACTTTACATTATTGACTTCTCCTCCCAAACTACTGGACCAAATTGAACCAAATTTGGTGTTCATGTTCCTTATCATATGTCAATTCAAGTTTGTACAAATAACCTTGCCGCGCCGAACCACAAGGAGCATTACTCTGCTAGCACCCATACATTTTAAAAAAAAAATCAAAAGATCTACTTCTCCGGAACCATCATTGAGCTCCCTCTAGGAGCCCAAATTTTAACTTGGTGAAATATGAGGAAATTTCTTTAAAAATCTTGCATATTTGGTATGAATGCTTTTATATTTGGTGTACAACATTTCTAGGGTGGGGGGGGGGGGGGGTGGGGGGGGGGTGGGGGGGGGGGGGTGGGGGGGGGGAGAATTCAAGTTTGTACAAATCTGGTCCCTCAGTTAGTATTTGGGCTCTCTATTGGAGCCCAAAGTTTAACTTTGTGCAATTTGAGAAAATTTCTTTAAAAATCTTCTTCAGATTCAGATCCACCATTCAGAATCCTTTCATGTTTAGTATGCAACATCTGTCGGGGGGTCAGATTCAAGTTTGTTCAAATCGAGTCCCTGGGTTTATATCTGGGCTGCCTATGGCAGCCTGAATTTTAACTTAGTGCAATATGAGGGAATTTCTTCAAAAATCTTTTTCTTCAGATTCACCAATCAGAATCCATTCATATTTGGTATGCAACATCTTGCGGTGAGTCAGTTTCAGTTTTGTTCAAATTGGTTACCTGGGTAAATATTTTGGCTCCCTGTTTGAGCCCAAAGTTTAACTTAATGCAATGTGAGGACATTTCTTTTAAAACCCCTTTCTTCAGATCCACCGGCCAGAATTCTTTCGTATTTGTTTTTAACATCTCATGGGGGATCAGGTTCAAGTTTGATCAATTTGAGTCCCTGGCTTATTATTTGGGCTCTCTATGGGCGGGGTGGGGGTGGAATGGGGAGCATGTTAGGTTTGTTCAAATCGATTCCTTAGTGTTTTTCCATAAAATTTGCCTTTCATGACTTCATTCCTTTGTAGAGTTGATGAACCATGTATAACTGAATGTGACCCCAAATACTTCTTTGAACCACTTTGGCAGGTGAGCGATTACAGCCGCTTGGGGCCTCTTATTTAGTCAAGTTGTGACGAAGTCAAAGCTCGACTTATAGTTTGGTGAATGGCGGGCGGGTGTAAACAGTTGGTTTCCGGATGATAACTTGATAATGGTTCGACCCACGTCATGAAACTCCATAGGTAGGTTGGCATTGGTGAGTGGAAGAACCCTATTTATTTTGGACTTGCTTGGCCAAAGGTGAAGGTCACAGTGACCATGAACATAGTAAATTGTAAACAATTGGTTTCCGGATGATAACTTGTCTATAGTTAAACTCACATTCATGAAACTTCATATGTAGGTAATGGTTGGCGTTCATGAGAGGAAAAACCCTATTATTTTGGACTCACTAGGTCAAAGGTCAAGGTCACATTGACCCTGAACATAATAAATCAAAACAATTGATTTCCGGATGATAACTTGATAATGGTTCGATTCACGTTCATAACACTTCATAGGTAGGATGGCATCAGTGAGATGAAGAACCCTATTTATTTTGGCCTTGCTAGGTGAAAGGTCAGGGTCACAGTGACCTTCAACATAGTAAATTGTAAACAATTGGTTTCCGGATGCTAACTTGACTACGGTTGAAGCCACATTCATGAAACTTCATAGGTAGGTTGGCCTAGGTGGGTGGAAGACACCTATTTATCTTGGCCTCGCTAGGTCAAAGGTCAAGGTCACAGAGACCTTGAACATAATAAATCGTAAACAATTGGTTTCCAGATGATAATTTGACAATGGTTCCACCCACGTTCATGAAACTTCATAGGTAGGTTGGCATTATTGCAAGAAAGAGCACTATTTATTTTGAAATTAGTAGGTCAAAGGTCAAGGTCACGGTGACCCTTCACATAGTAAATTGTAAACAATTAGTTTCCGGATGATAAGATGATAATGAATAAACCCACTTTTGTACTGTCACAACTCGACATTGGATCGGTGATCCTATCGGAATTATTTTTGTTTTGTGGGGGGGGGGGGGGGGGGTGCCACAAGAACGCCCCCATGGCTGCGCCACCGTGCCCCCACTCGAGCAATCGTGATTAAGTGCCTTGCCCAATGACACAACGCAGTTACCCCTGCTGGGGATGGAACCGTGGATCTTTCGGCTTGATGTTAGTAGTAGATCATGTACCCGATCGACCCACATTGGCCGGATCTCATGTGACGTCATTGGCACATTGCCCAGTTACTTCATTTTTGGTTGTCATGGTAGCGTGCGTGAGCGCCATCTTGTGACAACATCCCCATAGTGATACGTGGTCCTAGTGTGCATGCGCAGCGCGTTTTGTTGAGGTGAGGCGAGTGTATGTCGTCCATTTTGTATATCTGAGGCCGCCATCTTGGTTTCTATGGTAGAACATGGTTGCTATGTGACCCAAAACCTTCTAGTAGGAAAGGGGTGTGTTCGCAGGGTGTGTTCGATTGAATAGGGGTAATTTTAATTACAGCAAACAACCCGACAATCCTCTTAAAAATCCAAAACTACCGAGACGGACTTAGAAAACCCCCACCTATGGTTTATAATAGTTGCACGTAGTGCTAAATGAATGATGAGAGGTCTCATGTGGATAAATTGAAGTCAACTAGAATACATCGAATTACCACAAACATTCAGCCAATCTCTCTAAACCATCAAAACAACTTTGTTTAGCACGGATTCCTCAATACTGGGCTTAAGAAAGTAGCATACAGTGTTTTAAGGTGCGTTTCCTGGTATGAGTAATTGTATTTGTTCGAATACTTTGTAAAATTACCCAAATAAATCCAACAGTTCTTTTACTAGTGCTGATTTCCCACTAAATATTCGGTTTCTATCTGTTGTCCCCCAGAATTCTTATTTTTTCCCAACAATAGACACATTCCTTTGTATAAGATTAACTTTATTGTTTCGGATGTGCACCATAGTCTCGGTATTTCATCTATCCCGATATTTTCTGTGGTTTATCCTATTTCCTGGCCCGTTTTGCCTTTCACTGGTCCCATTTCTGCCTATCCCAGCAGACTATTTTGTCTTGGCCGTCTCTGTTTTTGCCTTTCTTGTGTATAACGAAGTCCTCTATGATCCTCAAACCCAAAATACAATCAAGGAGGGTTAGGTATTATTCGAACGACTCGAACCTTATCGAGCAAATAAGCTTTTGTGCAGTTACTGAAAAAGTCAGTACTCGAACGACTCAAATCCCATTGAGCAGATGAGTATCGAAAGAGCGATTTCTTTTACGGCTCTTAATGCTCATCGGGGTATAGGAGGGCACCTATGACATGATGATGCAGTACTATGTATACCTGATGATAATTTAGCTCCTAGCATCTGCCCAGTTCTAGACCTCTCCATGATCTTCATATCTCCAACACCACTATTACTGATTTTCCCAATATTGTCATCGTCTGTCCTTTGATAAGCTTTTACAGTAGTCACAAATCCTGCAGTCTTCTTCCACTCTTGCTAACCATCTCAGATTGCTCGAACGACCAGAATCCCATCGAACAAAATTGCCTGAACGAGTGACGACTCCACGTACGACTCTTTTGCTCGTCTAGGTATTGAAGGATGGGAAGGATCTTGGGAACTAACAACGTGATATAATAACCTTAGTTATTGAAATTGACGTACAATCCCGCTTATAATATAGCCTTGGTTTTTGAAAGTGTTGTTAAACTCTAATGAACCTATTTGCCATTGAATTATGATCTTTTGTCAGTTTAAAAAATGAAGGTTTGTTTTACTTTTGCTTGTCTGAAGTTTGATCCTTCCGCAATTTTTCAAGATTTCTCGATTGCCATATTTGTCGCCACATTAACATATGAACATACATGTGTGGTTCTGTGTTTATTGCATGTCGCTGTACAACACGTTTTGGCAAATTGTTATATTTCACATAACCGCTGCTATTTCTGCGATATATACCATCTCTTTCCTGAACAATTTTGCTTGTGGCCTGCAATATTTACCGAAATTAACAATATTGGGTGTGCACCATTACGTGTCACGTATTTTCATATTAGTGAACGATTTAGCTATAGGGGGACAACTCTAGCTTGATCCATATCGGCCGAGATGGGCGTCATATCAACCGAATCTGAAGTCATATCAGCAGAGCTTGATAATAGGCAATTCTGGAAAAGAAAATCATATCTCATCAATAAATAACATATAATTCAAATTGGCTTATTTTCGAATTGTCGGGTCGAAATTCCATGACCACTAATTTTTACCGCTTTTTTCTTGCGCCAACTCCCTTTTTCAGTCTCAGATTGTTCATTGGTTGGGCAAACAGTCGTTAAACCTGTATTTTTGACAAGAAGAAATATTATGGTCGTATTTTCAATCACGCGTTTTCCATCGCGATTTGGGTCTTATAATGCTTAGGAGACTATGTATTCTTATCCGAAGAGCAAACGCTTTATCCCTTTACCCAACGTAACGGCCAAAACCGGCCAGCGCTATTCTCAAAAATCGCCAATTAATTTTCAAAATATTTTCATTTTTTGTCTCAAAAACATAGGTTATGACCCCTCGTTGGAACGAGCTCGTCGAGCTCGTTCCAACGAGGGGTCATAACCTATGTTTTTGAGACAAAAAATGAAAAAAATTAGTTATTCACGAATTTTTTTTTGCAAGTGTCGTCTGCTTTTCATGTTAGGTAAAGGGTTAACTTGGTCTTCCGAAGGCTTCCACTGGTGAACGGTAATTACGTTGTCGTTCGTTATTTTCGTTAAATTCTGATGTTAGAGATAAAAGTGTTCAACAAATGGGTCTTTATATACTACTCAAAGTTTGCTAAGCACCAGCCAACTACCTGTTTTATGTTTTAGTTGAAATATTGTAATGAAAAGTGTATATATTTTTTATTTAATTATATCTTTAATGATTTAAGTACAGAAATTAAGATTTTAGTTGTATTTGACATTAGTTTTTATCTTTTGAATACGATAACCATGGAAAATGAATATTACTGGTAAAAGAAGAAATTTTTCAATTTGCCAAAGAGTTGACGGAGCGAACTGGTGTGGGTTCAATATCGAGTATGAGTCCCATTACTGTTAATTACAGCTTCACAACGCTTTCTCATGCTCCCAATCAGGTTCCTGGTGGTCCTTTGTGGGATGTTGTTCCATTCTTGGACCAGTATGGCACAAAGCTCCTGGACACTTCTTGGCTGGACTGGATGGGCTGAAATTGCCAGCTGCAACTCATTCCGGACATGTTCGATTGGATTGAGGTCAGGGGATCTTGCTGGCCAGTCCATACGCTCAATCCCCTCCCTCTGTCAGTACTCCTCGACAGCATGGCAACATGAGGACGTGCATTATCGTCCATCAGAATGAATCTATCACCCACTGCACCTGCATACAATCTGACGTGGACATCCAGGTTCTCGTCAATATACCGTTGTGCAGTCAATGTACCACGTTCAAGGACACAGAGCTCTGTATTTCCATCCCTGATGACGCCGCCCCAGACCATGATTGATCCTCCACCATAGCGGTCATGCTCAGCAATGTTGACTGCATGGAATCGCTCTCCTGGTCTTCTCCATACCCTAGTACGCCTATCTGTGTGGTCCAGGCAGTACATTTACTCATCTGTAAAAAGACCAGGTCTCCGATCTTCTCTGGTCCATCCAACGTGGCCCATGGCCCATTCATATCGTGCCTGGTGGTGGTTCTGGGACAGCGGAATGCGAATACATGGTCTTCTCGATCGGAGACAACATTTGTGTAACCTTGCCCGGATAGTCTGCGCCGAAACATTTACCCCGGATGCATTCTGAAGGTCACTGCGAAGCTGGGTTGCTGTTGCAAAGCGGTTCCTACAGGCCTAAATGATCAAAAACCGGCCTTCAGCTGCAAATGTTGCCCTATCTCTGCCATCACCATGCCGTCTTACTGGTGTGCCATACTGCTGAAATCTTGCCCAGGCTCTGGTGATCGCCATATTATGCACACCAAGGGCTTCACCAACCTCACGATGGGTAGTCCCTTGCTCCACCATCCCTACAGCCCGCATATGTATTTTCATTTGACAGCCACAAAGAATGTCAGAGTCTATACTTAACTTGGGGTGGGGAGGGAGGGGGGGGTCTTGTCTTTCTTCTTGTCACGTTGATGTCTTTTGTAAGTTAAAGATATTAATATGTGATTGTTTGATATCTACAGACAGATTGAAATTACATACCTCACTAGTTATACTTCATACGTGTTGGGTGGGTGGGAAATGGAAATAATGTAACCCTTTACCCAACGCAGACGATGTCAAAATTTATTTTTTAAATATCGTCTTTTAATTTTTTTTCAACAGGAGATAAAGAACTAAATGCTCAAGTTATGTTTAGAATTCAGGTCACATCTGAAAATTTTAGTCGCCAGGATGCTTCTTCGAAACCACTTTGTTTGATGGCAGATGCCATGCTTTTCGGTTAAAGACTTACAGACTATGCATTCGAAACCCACAAACTGTGCTAAAGTGTTGCAATATGGCCAGTAGATGTTTTCTTTGTCATATAGTGGTGCCATTCCAGTGTTGCCTTAGGTCGTTTTCTGAAAAAGCCTCCTATGGTATGCGCAATTCGAAACACTGAAACTATATGCAATGTACCGTTAACCCTTTACCCAACGCAGACGATATCAAAATTTATTATTTTAAAATCATTTTTTAAATTTTTTCAAAAAATTTCAACAAAACCATATCATGTGACCCCTCTTTGGAACGAGCTCGGCGAGCTCGTTCCAAAGAGGGGTCACATGATATGGTTTTGTTGAAATTTTTCGAAAAATAATATTTTTTCAGCTGCTGAATTTGCATATTACGCAGGCGGATGCGGGCGATTCGTTGGGTAAAGGGTTAAAATACAGTAAAGGTACCAACAATCCAGTTACCGGTACTTCGATCATTAAATATTACGGTCAAAATAATGTTTTTAACTACTTTTGGCAATGTCGACCTTTTTTATTCGATCTTAAGCAAAAGCGGAGGAGCTGATACTTCGTTTCATTCAATTTCGCGAAAAAGCTGTTTTGTTATCATACCGAGTAGACAAATTAAAATATTTACAGAACAGCCGCCGTGGACTATCTTGAACGTAATTGGTCTGCATGGAAGTTTCTATAGTAAATTTCTGTAAATGTCTACGCCGGTTGGGGGTGGGGTGGGTCGCGTGAACGTAACTGGTATGTATGGGAAATCCTATCGTTGGATGCACTTTGGTGTAATGGACTTTCTACATGGGGCCATTCTGACGCAATGGAAATTACGTTTAAAAGCGACTGACATATAACACATAAATCAATAGGGACTGTGCTATATGCGCCACGTTTTCACAATGAGGTTCATACAAATCCAGTGGAAAAATGTAAGAAGATTTAAAACGTACAAACTTTTAAAACGGAAACCTAGCTATTGACAAGGGCATAGCTATGGAAAATAAAAACGTCGAATCAAAAATTAATTTTCCCGATGTACCCGCAGTACAGTCGCCATGGACTGCTCATAATCTACGCGTGGACAGTGATGTCCACGCATGCGTTTAGCAAGTAATTAAAATCATCATCAGCAAAATTTTAAGTAACCCGTGCTTCAACCCGTTGCTTCATTAATTAAATTTTTTGATGATTATTCCAATAATTAGTATTTGGAATCTAATATTTTTTTCCGTCCGTGGAAAGTGGCCAGTCCACGACGGTAGTACTGTAATCTGTAAGTTAAAGATATTAATTATACTCTGCCCTAAAAACCGAGTCTTCTAAAACAAGACATCTATCGTCATGGACGACGCCATTTTGCAAACGCAGGAACTGAATAATTGAATGCGTTCGTTTAAAAAAATACAGCTTCACTGATTTTGAATACTTCTTACTTAGTTTACATATTTTGAAACTTTAACCAATAAAAGTCATTTCCGTAAAATGTACGGTAGAAATAACGGAAATTAGTTGCCAGTACCTCTAACGCAATTTTAATTGTAGTTTTTGTACATGTACATATGAGCCACAGAGATACATGTATGTAGCAAAGTGAAAGTTAGAAAGTTTTCGCAAAACTCTTTGTGATGGATTCTTCGGGCAATAGCTTCAGTTTTCCAACTGAAGATATACTATTCCAAAAAAGTAGGAGATATCCAAACTGATGCTGATATTTTCGGAAAATGGTATTGGATACGCGTGATTGGACACATCAATATGTTACCAAGTTTGGTGTGGATCATGAATGTCCCCGGCCCACGAAAACTTCGCGCAGGTTTGTGGGGTACGTTTTGAAATTTTCATTTATGCTGGACGGGCTTTTTCGGAGGTCTCATCGTTCTTTTCTTGGTATAAACTCGTTCATCAATAGTTTCTGGTCGAAACGTAACTTTTGAGGTATGCGAAGACTGACACGTGACGAACGTTTACGTGCCGTTGGCATGTTGGAAGCTGGAAAAAGACAGACTGCAGTGGCTCAAATTCTCAACGTTACTCAATCGGTGATGATCAGGTTGTGGCCACGCTACCGTCGGACAGGCAATGTTGATGACAAACGTCAGTCAGGTCGTCCAAGGGCGACAACTGCTAAACAGGATCGTTTCATCCGAACCACAGCATTACGTAACCGACATCAAAATGCCCCAGAAATTGGACAGCAGGTGCACCGAGCGACAGATGTGCGAGTCAGTGGTCAGACTATCCGATATCGCCTACACAGCTGGAATTTGTACGCTCGACGACCTCGAATAACTCCACGCTTGACTGAACGTCACATCACAGCAAGGTGTAATTGATGTGGAGCACGACAGCGCTGAGACAATCGTCAGTGGAGAAAAGTCATGTTTTCCGATGAATCGAAATTTACGCTCCACTTCCACGACACGCGAAACAGAGCGTGGCGGCGGCTGCGGCGGCGGCGGCGGCGGCGGCGGCGGAACGAACGATACCATGACGTAACCGTTAGACAGCTCGATCGTTTTGGTGGTGGATAGGTTATGGTGTGGGGAGGCATAAGCATGACAAGCAGAACAGCATTACATGTCATGCAAGGGCGTGTCACAGGGTAGTACTACCGCGACCTGTTAGCTGCTCATGTGGTGCCATTTGCTCGACGTCACGGCCGTCGATTCATTTTCCAAGATGACAACGCAAGAGCACACAAGACCCCCGTCGCTAAAGAGCTCCTCCGGGAGCAGAACATCACTACACTGTCTTGGCCAGCACCAAGTCCATACTTTTCACCAATCGAGCACTTCTGGGATATTCTTGGCAGGCGCCTTCGACAACGCCAACTGCCCCCTACCAATGTCCAGTAACTCGCCGCTGCACTGCAGGAAGAATGGAATAACATCAGTCAAGCTGATATTGGACGTTTGGTGAGGAGTATGCCACGTCGGATCCGCGCTTGTCTCGCGAACCGAGGAGGATTTACAAGGTATTGAGGTCTTGGACTGAATGCGGTAAATTCTCTGATAGACCGTTCATGTCTTCTACAGCTCAGTGCGTGGAAGGTGTTCTTGTCAGACACCCAACTATCGCTGAAATCATTCACCAGATGTCACAGTGAAATGCCTCAGCTGTCTTTTTGATGAAAATATAAATATATTTTTTCATACATCTCGCTTTTATCAAATATCCCCTATCAAAGAAATATTTTTTTCAAGCGCAATATAAAGGGTTCGAAGTTCAGTGACTTTTAGAATTTGTTAGAAAGAATGAGATGAGTATGAGTCACGGTCTGCGTGCCTGCCAACTTTGTTCGTTCCACAGTATATGAGAACTCTTCTAATAGTTTATATATTATGAAACTTCAGGCGGTAACAGTCAATACCGTAAAATTTACGGGAGAAATAATGGCAATTGGTTTCAATTACTTCAACTGCAGTTTTAACGGTAGTTATTTTACAGTGTACTCTGGTGTTGCGATGGGCCCGTAGATGTGCTCAAACTTTCGAATGTGATAGTGGCACTACCTCCTCTTTGGTGTTCTCTTACCGTTTTTGACGAAAGACTTCCAGTGTATATGAAATTCGTAACGCTAAAGCTATACACATGTGCTGCAATAGCATCTGGAAATAAGCACAAAGGTTTCAGATTTTTGGAATTCCATCTGGTGGTACCTCTGAAACAATTGTAACTTTTTCTTTGACCGTTTCCGTGGCGAAACAGTTTCTCCTGTACACGTAATTCAAAATGATGACACTTTGTCCCAAGTGTTGCAAACGAATCTGTGGATGTATGAAAGTTTTGAATTTTTGATATGCCACCTGAAGGTATGACAGCAGCCAGTTTGTGCCTTCTTTTGACCGCCTCCGGAAACCTTTTACACTTTTACATTTTGTAATTGAAATAGCTGAAACTATGTGCTGTTGTCGCAATGGGTTATGTAGATGTGCATAACAATTTAGGATTGTTTATGAGCCACCTATTGATGCGGCGGTAGCTGATTTGACTTTTGGGTATTGATTTTTTTAATGCATTCACTCAGAATTGGAAAAGCTGATATGGCGACTATATTCCGCTGTGTGCTTTCGCACATATGACACTTTCTTGTTTTCATTGTTCAAAGGTGTTTTGATCTTTCCGGGGTCACAGCACAACAAGTAGCGTAGATAGCTTCGCCTGGCGGTGGCGGCCATACATTTTCCGAAAAAACGACACGTAGCATCACTGCTTGCCACAATGATTACGCCGCGTAGATCCACCAGTTATATTGATGTTCTCAAGATGAAATAAATATTATTGAATGGAATATCTATAATTGAAATACGAAAGGATATCTATATATCTTTGTTGGAGAGGGGACATCTCATTGAATCAATGGTTGTTCACACGCAAACTCAACAAAAAGTGGATAAACAAACAGCCTATAACAGCATCAAATTCCGAAGAGCATTAGACTGGTGACCTGAGCTTGGTGAATGGGGTTAGGGTGTTTTCTCACCTAACGTGGAAAATGTTTGTAATATGAATATCTATGGATTGTGTGTGATCAGTGATAAAGTCACTTAGTCCAGCTAGAAATTCAAGCTTTGATTATCCCCCTTGATATATACTCTCCCAAAAAAGAAAGTGTGCATGCTAAAAAATAACACTAAAAAAAGATATATATCATTTTCATTCATGGAAATTTTATTCAATCACAGATGAATCAATTTGTGATCAACACGAGAAATTTCATTACGCTACGACGAATACTCTTGGTGCCACGGAGAGTCAAAGACACTAAGGGTCAAACACAAAAGTCACACACTCAATATCTGGTATGACCTCCGTCTGCATCGACTACTGCTGTGCATCTACGCCTCATGGAAGCGAACAAGTTAGCATGGAAGTGTTGTGGGATGTTGTTCCATATTCTGATAAGCAGTCTTTGGAGTTCCACAAGAGTTGACGGTGCATGGGGAAGCCGGCGTAGCTGACGTTTCATTTCGTCCCATACGTGCTCAATGGGTGAGATATCGGGCGAATTTGCGGGTCAGGGAAGAACATCCACTTGTTGTTGCTGCAGATACTGTTGAACAACACGAGCTGCGTGGGGTCGGGCGTTGTCCTGCTGTAGAATGACGCTGGGGCCGTGACGTTGCAGAAATGGGACAACAACAGGTGTAAGCACTTCATCACGATATCTGGCTGCATTGAGATTGCCATCAATAATGACCAGCTCAGTTCTGTTACGGGCAGTGATGCCACCCCACACCATGAGAGACCCTCCCCCATAACGGTTTCGCTCCACGACACAGGGATCTGCGTAGCGTTCGTTTCGACGTATGTACACTCTCTGGCGGCCATCTGATGATGAAAGATGGAAACGACATTCATCTGTGAATAAAACACGTCGCCACCAGTGTAAGGGATGCCTGAGATGTTGTCTACACCACTGCAGTCGAGCACGACGATGACGCAACGTCAAAATCGGACGAATTGCAGGTCTTCGAGGACGTAAGCCGTATTCTCTCAGCCGGTTGATTACTGTTTGAGGATGTATCCGTCTCAGGTTAGGGATGTTCCTGGCTGTCGTCGTTGCCGTTTGTTGCCGGTTCCGGAGATGGACGACACGGATATACCGATCTTGTACAGGGGTGGTAACTCGGGGTCTCCCGGAGCGGGGTCGGTCTCGAACGTCATCATGTTGTGCATGTCGATGGACTAGCCTGTCTACAGTGTTACGGTGGCAGTTCAAATGCTGGGCAACCTCTCTGTGTGTTCTGCCATCTCTAATCATACCCAGGGCAAGGAGACGTTGATTCATTGTCAATCTTGGCATGCTAATGTGGAGTCATTTTAACAGCAGCGCAAGTTTGAATGTGAACGATAGGAAGGCCTTACTTTAGTGTTTAAATACCCAAGGATTCACATTGCTACATGAATTTTCAGACTCTCCACGTGCAAAACATGCCTTTTCACAAACGTGCAGCACGTCATTTAACGTTAATGCAATTTTAACGGGGAAAGCTGTTTTTGTGTTCAATATAACTTATTCATGAACAGGTTAACACTCTTTACACCTACGAAATTATTTTTTTGGAGTTTGATCAATTTCTCCAATGCACACTTTCTTTTTTGGGAGAGTATACATTTCAACGTGAATTTTCCATGGCGGACGAGGTCTACCCGTCCTAAAACGTGTCGGCTCTCTGGTTAGTTTTAATTGGCAAGTGTTAATTATCTCGGCCCGTTTCTATTTATGAAAATATCTCCCAAGACTATGAACCTAAACTTTTCGTCGTCTGAGTGCTAGAATGTTCTATGTCCCGTATGGGACATAGAACATTCTAGCACTCGGGCGACGTTTTCCAAAAGGTTTTTTTTTCTTCGGCGGTAGGGGAGCATAGAGGGTGGTTTTCTGCAGTTCGCGTAGATGTTTTTTTTCTGTTGGTGAGGTGAGACCATAAAATTTCCGATTGAAATTAACGCTGCAATGCGTCGTCGCCCGTCGCTTTTGCAGGCGGCAACGCATAGCATCGCTAATATCAGTCGGACATTTTGTGACCTTCTTTGTCTGTTTTTCTGGATAAATTTTTCGTCAAGGTGTTTAATTCGTTGTTGCGATGTACCACGAAACCACAAAAATTGGACCGCCGCGAAGAAAAAAAAAGACGAGGGCGCGGTGGCGTCAGATCACCGAAGTTAATCAACGTCAAGCCCGGTTAGTCCTAGGATGGGTGACCGTCTGAGCGATCGATTCGGACTCCCGCGTTGTGTCCTTGGGCAAGGCACTTAACCTCGATTGTCCACACGGGGGCTCGATGACGCTGTGTACTAAGGCGTACTGCACGTCGATGGTGCGCATGTCTTCAACCAATCTAACCGTGCATGTGCTGCAGTGCGGAGTTACTATGTTGGGGAGCTGGAAGCTGCTCGTCGTTGCTCGGTGGTTCTCTCCGGGTACTCCGGCTTCCTCCACCCGTAAAACTGTCACCGACACGATATGACTTTGGCTGTTAAAGTCTTGTTAACCTTAATAAATAAGAAAAAAAGACGTTTGCACTGAATGGTACAAACTGCTTGAAACAGTGTTTTTAATAGTCGCGCATTCCCCGAACGTTCCTGACAGGTCATGTTCATCGCTCCCTGAAAAAGTTCCCCCGTCTGAAGTAGAGATTAATACGGTGGCTGATTTAGGCCACCCTCAATACATTTTTTATCTCGAGATCTCGAGATAATATCTCAAGATCTCGAGAAACTATCTCGAGATCTCGAGATAGTTATCTCAAGATCTCGAGATAATATCTCAAGATCTCGAGAAACTATCTCAAGATCTCGAGATAATATCTCAAGATCTCGAGATAATATCTCAAGATCTCGAGATAATATCTCGAGATCTCTAGAAACTATGTCGAGATCTCGAGATAATATCTCGAGATCTCGAGATAATATCTCAAGATCTCGAGAAACTATCTCAAGATCTCGAGATAATATCTCAAGATCTCGAGATAATATCTCAAGATCTCGAAATAATATCTCGAGATCTCGAGAAACTATGTCGAGATCTCGAGATAGGCACATATAATCACCCTTTGATCATTTGTATGATTTCACTCCTGTCACACAAACTTTATTTACTTATCGCATCCTTTTCGACTGCAACATTTTCATGCCTCCCATGACAATTACACGAATCCACTCCTGTCACTCAGAAAAGTGAATAACTTATCAACCAACCACTTTGTTGCGTATTAGTTATGAGAGCCCACAAATCTCAGTCTAGCACTAATATAAACCGAGTCCCGTCATCCGAGCTTGCACTTGCTGGTGTCTTGTTCCCACTCCAACCCCAGCACCCGGTACCTCCCAGTACCTACTGTAGCGCCTTTACCCTAAAACACAACGCTTTCTCACTACTTTACAAGATGAAAAGTTTGTGTCTGTCTAACACTCCAAATCCAAAGTGTTGATCCAGTACCCGGTACTTCCTAGTGCATACTGTAGTGTTTTTTACCCTAAACCTCAGTGTTTTCTCACTTCTTTTCCTCTCAGCTCCACGCTGATTGTAGTGAGTTTTACCCTAAAACACAAAGTTTATTCACTAATTTACAAGACACACACCCATAAATACCAAATATTTCCTTCCAGCTCCACATTGAATGGAGTGATTTTTACCACAACTCACAAAGTGTACTCACTACTTTGCAAGATACAGACAGACCCGTAAATACCAAATAGCTCCACCAGATCCACGCTGAAAGGTTTCACCCCCACAGTGAAACCAATCACCCACTCCCTTGGTGAATATTTCACCAACTTTTCACTTTGGTGACTGAGACGCATCGTCTCTTGACACGCTGTTATTCCACGGACCCGTCATACAGCATAACTTTAACCCCATCCCGCGTCCATTTTGACCGAGCAAATCGACGATGCTACTAGATGTATAATAACCTTACACCAGCGATAGCTATAAATCTACCGTCGGATTCCCTTTCCTCTCGTTGGTTTGAAAAGTCTGGATTAAGCGTCATTAGTTACCCCCTGCGGATAATGCTTCCGGACGAGTGATTAAGGCCCTCACGTATTACCAACGTCAGTGAAGAAAAGGGTATGCCCAGTACAAGGCTGCAGAAGCCAGACAAAACCGTGAATTTATGGTCAATACACAGCAATCTCCTGACCCCCAGGACCAAATTGAAAAATTGAAACCCATAACCATAACCATTGTTTCTACACAAAACCCAATTACATGTAAAAATGAAAAGATTGACCTGTCACCCGACAAGTTTCAACGGTCCATAAACCTTTCACACTTATCCAGGGAGATACCCCAAAGTGACAACTCCAACGGTGAAGTATCCAGTCCCGCACATATAAAGAAGGACAACTTGAACTCGATTCCCAGTATCACGGAACGAGATGAAGCCCCCCCCCCTCCCTCAACTTCGTTTACTGCCACTCTTAACCAGCTACAACATGGCACCCCAATTAACAATACGATCCTCCGTGATCCCATAGTCTCCCCCAATTACAGGAGAGCCCCCCCCCCCCCCCAAACCACCCAGTACTTGTGACCCCCATCTTCAATGTCAACTCATGAACCGACAGTAATACAGGACATCCCGTATCACAAGATTGATTGGTCCTGGAGGCGCCGTGGCTCAGTAGGTATACGCGCGTGCAAGCTAAAAGTCGAGAGGTCCTTGGTTGGTTCGGCAACCGCGTTGTGTCCTTAGGAAAGACACTTCACCCCCACTGCCTACGTGGGGGCACGGTGGCGCTGTGTACTAAGGCGTACTGCATGCCGATCATGCACCTGTCTTCAACCAATGCAGACCCTGCTTGTGTGGAGTTAGTATGTTGGGGAGCTGACAGTTGCTCGGTGGTTCTTTTCGGGTACTCCGGCTTCCTCCACCCGTAGAACTGTCATGGTCATGATTAGCCATTGCACAGAAATATGTGACCACAAACAACAACAAATAAATAAGTAAACAAATTGATTGGTCTCCTATGTTCTTACAGACTGAAAACCCATTCCAGTCTGGGAAACCTTAATTTCGCCATCCATGAGAGCATAGTTCCACCAGGACCACGTGCCACAGACCACTCCCCCTTAACTCACAAGGTGACACTGACACACACCCAATTTATGAGAGCAACATTTTGCACACCCAAACCCCAACAGCGCATCACACCATTGATTTGTCCTCCAACAATATCCAACTATGAATACGCTTTTCTTACTCCTCCAGCGGGACTCCCAACTATACCCCACAAAACGACACCACTGCGAACCACCCTGCAATGATAGTTGAAACTCAAACCCGTGAACATACCGCCCGGTTTGACCTATCGCTGCTACAGCTTCCCAAAAAATGTTTGACCCAATTGGCGGTCCTCCCAAATAAGCGAAAATGCACCCCCGCCCCCCCCCCTCCCCCCGCCAGCCAAACAGTAAACCAAGCAATATTGTGTTGAAAAGATGTCCCCGTGACATTTGAAACAACAAGTAGCACGCCACTTTCTATTTTGCCACTCCCGGTCCCATAAAGGGATTTCCTCCCAAAGATACCCATAGTAGCATCCCCACCGTAGATTAACTGGCCATCTGGTGCCTCCCTCCAGCCTAAATCAAGCAAACCCCTCCTGGGGCGCAACAACAGTTCCCCTTCCTTCTGGTACCCCAAGAAGAAAGAGGGACGATCCTCCAGAGGATTGAATCCTGCCAATGATATAAGGGAAAGATGCTCTCATGACACGAGAGCATCGCCTATCCCTGCCAGGTTACAACGCATCCACTCCCTCCTTTTCGCTACTCCAATTCCCACAAAGGGCCCCTTTGCCAGCTGACCTGAGTAGCACCCTAGATCCACGATTTACCGGCAATCTGATGCCTCTTCGTCTCTATATGCCCTCCTCCCTGGAGAGTTCTGTCTAGCTTGGGTGCATCACCACCTTTTCTTATCTGAGTCTAAACAGTGAAAGTTCTGGAAAACCCTCTCATCTAAATGCTGCATGCGATAAGTAGACAGCTGTTAGATGCAGGCCTGTCTGCCCAGAAATGCGTGCAATTTTCATAAGATTCTTCCCAATCTTCACTGTCATATTTGACTCAACGATTGGGTTTTAACAGCATTCTCCCTGCCAGCTATATCAGTCCTATTGGTGTAGAAAACGCATAAATGCGTTCAGAACTAATGCCAACTATTGATGGGAAGGTGAGTTGACCATGTCAGAAGCCTTAAACCGAATGTACTTCGAATATTTTCCTAGAGTTTGAACAAACAACTCATCAAGAACTAAAATTGAGAAGTATATATATCACATTTAAAGGGCCACGCAAGTTCGTGTTTCAACATTTTTTTGTTATATTTTATTACCATAAAAAACTATTTTAGCTTATTTATGTGGTAAACATTGCGTTGTCGAGGACCGTTTTTTAGCACTTCCGGGCATTTCGTATGTGGCCCCGAGAATTTACATAGCTATTTTGACACGGGGAATGTCATGCAGTTGGTTTTATAAAAAAACATTTTTGAAACACGAACATGCGTGGCCCTTTAAATGTTATATATATACTTCTCACCTTCCGTTCTTGATTATTAGTTTGTTCAGACTCTTAGAAAAATTCGAAGCGCACTCGGTTAAAGGCTTCTGACATGGTCAACTCACCTCCTCAACAATAGTTGGCATTAGTTTTGAGCGCACTTATGTGTTTTCTCCACCAATAGGACTGATATAGTCGCTATATGAGCTGGCAGGGAGAATTCTGTCAAACCCCAATCATTAATTAAAATATGACAGTGAAGATTGGGAAGAATCTTATGAAAATTGCAAACATTTCTGGGCACACAGGCCTGCATCTAACAGATACCTACCACATGTAGCATTTGGATGAGAGTTTTCCAGAATTTTCAGTGTTTGGACTCAGATTAAAAAAGGAGGTGGTGATGCACCCCAAACAAGGCAGAAATCTTCGGGGAGGGGGCATATAGGGACCAGGAGGCATCAGATTGCCGATAAATCGGCGGGGTTCACTGTTTGGCGAGCGGGACACTTTCGCCAATTGGGTCAAACATTTTTGGGGACCTGCAGCAGCGATAGGTCAAACCGGGCGGTATGTTCACGGGTTTGAGTTTCGACTATCATTGCAGGGTGGTTCGCAGTTGTGTCGTTTTGAGGGGTATTGTTGGGAGTCCCACTGGAGAAGTATGAAAAGTGTTTTCATAGTTGGGTATTGTTGGAGGACAAATCAATGGTGTGATGCGCTATCGGGGTTTGGATGGGCAAGATGTTGCTCTCATAAATTGGGTGTGTGTTTGTGTCATCTTGTGAATTAAGAGGGAGTGGAGCGTGGTCCTGGTGGAAGTATGCTCTCATGGATGGCTAAATTAAGGTTTCCCAGGTTGGAATGGGTTTCAGCCGGTGAGAACATAGGGGACCAATCAATCTTATGGTACGGGATGTCCTGTATTACTGTCGATTCATGAGTTGACGTTGGGGGTGGGGTCACAAGTACTGGGGAATCTCCTGTGAGCGGGTGAGAGTATATGATCACGGAGGTTCGTATGGTTAATTGGGGTGCCATGTTGCAGCTGGTTAAGGGTGCAGTAAACGACGTTGAGGGTGCTTCATCTTGTTCGGAGATACTGGGAATCGGGTTCAAGTTGCCCTTCTATATATGCGCGAGACTGTATACATCACCATTGGAGTTGTCACTTTCGGGTATGTCTCTGGAGGAGTGTGAAAGGTGGATGGACCGTTGAGACTTGTCGGGCGACAGGTCAGTCTTTGCCATGTTTAGGATTCACAGGAGGGGGGGGGGGGGGGATTCTATTCGCCTCTTGGGCTCAGGATTATGGGTTTCAGTTTAGGTGTGTAATTGTGAGAACGGCTCCTGTGTGTCAGGAGATTGCTGGGTATTGATCATAAATTCTCGGTTTTGTCTAACATTTGCAGCCTTGTACTGGGCAACATTGACGTTGGTAATACATGAGGTCCTTAACCACTCGTCCGGAAGCGGTATCGGCTGGAGATAACTAGTTACGCCAAAACCAGACTTTTCAAACCAACGAGAGGAAAGGGAATACTAGGGTAGGTTTATAGCTGTCGCTGGTGTAGGGTTATTATACATCGGGTAGCACCGTCGATTTGCTCGGTAAAAATGGACGCGGGAATGGGGTTAAACTTATGTTATATGTCTCAGTCAGCAAAGTGGAAAGTAGGTGAAAAATCCACCAAGGGAGTGGGGATGAAATCTTTCAGCGTGGAGCTGGGAGAGCTATTTGTATTTACGGGTCTGTGTTTTGTAAAGTAGTGAGTAAACTCTGTGAGTTGTGGTACAAATCACTCCATTCACTGTGGAGCTGGAAGGAAATATTTAGTATTTATGGGTGTGTGTCTTGTAAAGTAGTGATTAAACTTTGTGTTTTAGGGTAAACATCACTACAATCAGCATGGGCTGGGCGAAAAAGAAGTGAGAAATCGTTGAGTTTTAGGGTAAAACACATTACAGTATGCACTAGGAGGTACCGGGTGTTAGGTTGACGCGTTGGGTTTGGAGTGGGAACAGGACACCAGCAAGTGCAAGTTCGTATGACGGGACTCGGTTTATAATAGTGCTGGTAGTGCTGGACTGAGAGTTGGTGGCTCTCATAACTTCGCAACAAGGTGATTGGTTGATATGTTTTCTGAGTGACAGGAGTGGATTCGTGTAGTTGTCATTGGGGGGGGGGGGGGGGGGGCGTGAATATGTTGCAGTCGGACAAGATAGGACAAGTGAATAAACAATTTGAATGAATTCATACTAATGATCAAAAGGTGACACCGATTATATATGCTTATCTCGAGATCTTGAGATATTATTTCGAGATCTCGAGATATTATCTCGAGATCTCGACATAGTTTCTCGAGATCTCGAGATATTATCTCGAGATCTTGAGATATTATCTCGAGATCTTGAGATAATTATCTCGAGATCTTGAGAAAGTTTCTCGAGATCTTGAGATATTATCTCGAGATCTCGAGATATTATCTCGAGATCTTGAGATATTATCTCGAGATCTTGAGATAGTTTCTCGAGATCTTGAGATATTATCTCGAGATCTCGAGATAAAAAAAAGTGTTGAGGGTGGCCTAAATCAGCCACCGTAGATTAAAGATAACCCGTTTTTATTACAAAAAAAATTCTCTTTGTTTCCTATGTCCGCGATACCATATTAACCCCTTCTCATCCACCCTGTAAAAAACGAAATACACATGGCTGACAATTTTCGTCACAGGACGCGATTTATGGAAACGTTAGCTCCTCTCAATTTCTTAAAGGTGTGAGTTAATTTAAGGCTATGTGCAATTCAATTTAACATATAAAGAGTAAAATTTCGAAATGTTAGCGAATTAGTATCGTTGACGTGAACACTGTTTTACAATCTTCGGACATTTTCACGCAGATTAGCATAAAAATACAGAACCTGACTTTTTTACAATTTTTTCCTAATCAGTTCGAACGTTTGACTATCAGTCTCTGTTATACCCCACCCCTACCCACACACACACTATAGAACATGAAAACGGCCTTTTCACTATCTTTCGATGTTATGCAACCTTTTTTATGTTCATTATATCAACAGTGCGTATCGTGATATAAACTTTTGACTGGCGACTGAAGTCGACAGACGGCAGACCGCGGAAAGATACTGCAATAGTCATTTTAGCCAACTGTGTGCGTCCATTTCTAAGTGCTTTTAACCCTTTACCCAACGCAGACGATATCAAAATTTATTATTTTAAATATCATTTTTTCAAATTTAAAAAAAAAAAATCAACAAAACCATATCATGTGACCCCTCGCTGGAACGCTTTAGTCTAACAACCTATACTTTCTGTAAAATTCCTGATGAATATTAGGCGCTAAGAATTCTGTTTCTCAGATTATTCCGCGCCAAAAGAGTTAACATTAAAAACAGAACTGAAATTTGCCATTTTTTCCCGGGAAGAATAAAAACTTGCACATTCGTACAAGGTAATAGCTAAAAGTTGGGATTTTGTTGTTTAAAAGTGTAGATATTTTCGATAATATTTATGCCTGGGTTAAATGTAAAGCAAGATATATATGTGACGGGCCCCGAAAACAGGCTGGTCAAACTGACGTTAATTCAAGAGATTCTAAATGAAGTATGCAATTTAATGTCCATTATGGCGCATGTGTTCAACGCCATGTGGGCTTCTGATAACAGATCAATAGTAAGAGAGACAATATTCTCTTCTGTAATAATTCTCTAGGTAATCAAAGACCGGTTAAATTGTAATCGTTGAAAACCAGTGCACCACATATGTTCTGGACACACACCCATATTACGCATCTATCCTGTCTCCGAAATGTCAAAAGATACAAAAATGCGAGTCTTTCAAAGGAACTTTAAAGCGAGTGTTAAATTAAGATAGATCTAAACGGCCAAATTCAAGAGAAGCGATTAACTGAGAATAAATGTTCTGGCTATCTAAATAAAAATCGGGGGATTTCTCGAAAAATTCATTCCAGCCAATTCCAGTCGGAAGGTGTGTAAGGCTGTGGGTCGTTGCGAGTAGATGGGGATGTCCCATACTATAGGTTAGAGAAGGTGCCGCATCGGTGCGAAAGTAAAGGCACGTTGTGATGTAGGGGGAGCCACAGAGCTCATATTTAGAATAGGAGCAGTCGCGGTCCAAGTCGGTGGCCATATATGAGAATAGAATGAGGAACAGGAACTACGAGCTCAGGGAGTTATATGCATTTAGGTAAATGGCATTACCTGTTATAGGAAGCAGAATTCTGAGAGGCAGTTGGCCTGAGGGCACTCAGAGAAAGTCCAAATTTAGCCTTGGCCGTCGAGGGTCATAGGCACTGAGATTGAAAGTCCGCGTATTGTCGTAACCCTGTGAGGGTTGTAAGGAACCGATAGTAGTTTGTTAACGGTTGCGAACCGTAGTGGCATAGTAGCCAAATAAGTAAAAGCTGTGACGTTGAGGTGTAGGGACCGTATTAAGAGCTTGAGTAAGCGCTTGAATAGCTCGCGAGCTAAGATAGTTTTAGGCGGTGCGAGGATTGGTGATGTTGAGAACACTTTGCGGAATATTTTTATGTAAACTTTGTTAAGTATATATCTGAAGGCGAAGAATAACTTAACCCCGTGAGAGCCAAGCAAGGTGCAAAGTGATCGCGAACTGTGGTAGACGCCGATTGATTTCTGATTGAACTGTGAGAACGCTGATAGAGTCCCACAAGCAGAACATGATATGTGTTAAGCCCGACTGACGGCGAAGTTAACCCTGCGAGGAGGAAGCAACGAGAAGTGAACAGACACTTTGTATTTATCACAAACCGTGAGAAGATGAAGATGAATTGAGGTCGATCCATCGGACACAGCCAGCTGTGGGAGACGTCGAGGGCCCTAAAGAATAAACTTTTATTCGCGTAATTAGTGTATTCTTATGGATAATTTTGTGAGTAATTTGTTTCATATTATATTTCTTCGTACATGTAAATAAATAATCTTTTCAGTGAATTATTGTGGATCACCCTTTGACGTTGTAAGCCACAGGCACCTTCAGAAATCATAAGAGTCCCAAGCGGATAGGGCATTGATAAGGGGGCAAGGTTTACGTTCGAACTGGGGTTCAGACGACGTCACTGGCTGCCGGCTGAGCACTGATAAAAACATAAATTTTCCTCCATCAATTCAACCCCGCACCGTAATCCTGCGACATACATTCGGTAAACAAAGAGCCAAAGTGGATGTATAGTGTTGGGAGGTGTGACACTGATAGATATTCTTAATGACGGGTCATCTATGAACCAGTTGCTTCTAATTAGCTTTCCATTAAAAGCTAAGATTCCTTTTGTTACTTTTAATAAAGGTAAACAACGGACAGCTCCAAATAAATGGTGTAGTAACCGAGTTGGGCTGTTTTTGTCCCGGTTGGGGGGGGGGGGGGGGGGTGTCAACCATGACCAATTTGGAGTAGCTCTACTTGTTTATTATGTTGATGTTGCATCACGACTACTGAATTATATTTTATAGATAAAAAAAAAACAAGTTTGAAGTAAATCTTGCTTTTTTGAACTGTAATCCCGGCTTTCTAGCCCTTTGAACTCTGGTGGTATCTTCCATGCCGGTTCAGTGTCATCAATGTGAAGAGTCTATATTCGTTACTTGGGGGGACTAATCCATATTGTCAACGAGCAGCCTTGGGGCTACACGTTGAAAATAATTTATTTATTTATTTATTTATTTATTTATTTATTTATTTATTTATTTATTTATTTATTTATTTATTGGTGTTTAAGGTCACATATTTCTGCACAATGGATAATCATGACCACGGCAGTTTTACGAGTAGAGGAAACCGGAGTACCAGGAGAGAACCACCGAGCTACGGCGAGTAACTGCCAGCTCCCCAAACATACTAACTCCACACAAGCAGGGTTAGCATTGGTTGAAGACAAGTGCACCATCGACGTGCAGTTCGCCTTAGTACACAACACCACCGTGTCCCCCACGTGGGCAGTGGGGGAGAAGTGTCTTGCCCAAGGACACAACGCGATTGCCGCATTGACCGGGAAAGCGGTCTTGTGGGTTTAACCCTTTACCCAACGCCGACGATTTCAAAATTTATTATTTTAAATATCATTTTTTAATTTTTTTTCAAAAGATTTCAACAAAACCATATCATGTGACCCCTCTTTGGAACGAGCTCGACGAGCTCGTTCCAAAGAGGGGTAACATGGTATGGTTTTGTTGAAAATTTTCGAAAAATAATATTTTTTCAGCTGCAGAATTTACATATTACGCGGGCGGATGCGGGCGATTCGTTGGGTGAAGGGTTAAAGGGTTAATATTCCAACTACATCGCCAAACATCCCACCAGCGAAGGCATGCCTTGATGATGTCGATGGAATATTCTATCAGTTGGGCCCTGAGCCGTCAGATGCGAGTTTTCACCTCCCTCCCTCACTATCGACCATCTTCACTACGACTATGTAGACCGGGTGGACAGTGTCACATTTTCGTAAGGAAATAAAAATATCTCACAAATGTGGAAAAGTTTCAAGATGTCAGATATGCAAGAAACTGCGCAAGATAATGGAGAATCTTTTCTGAACAATCAATGACAATGCGTTCGATAAATATTGAAAAATTAACAGTGAAAGGTGTGGGAGTCATGATATCAAATAGTATTCAATTTAAGACACACTTGATAAAAAGATGACACCATACCAAGTAATTCCGATAATACTGAAGTGTCTAGAACGGCTTCGCTTATTAAATTCGTATCTCCACAACCAGATTGTGGGTAATGAAATAAAATCATTTGTCTGTTATGTTTAGACTATTTTCTGTTGATATAGGCACTTTAATTTTGCCGAAGAATCGTACAGAAATTCGCACGTCTTTGTTTCCACCATTTGCATATTTTTTTATCCAGAACCCCGGACACTCAACTCTTTAACTGACACTACTGTGGGAGACCACACTTGCCAAACCATTTCTTCACTGTAAAATCCCGTTAAAATTTCAGCAGAACCACTCACAACCAGTTGCAGTCATTTCTCCCGTTGGATGGGAATCACATCATATTTATTTATTTATTTATTTATTTATTTATTTATTTATTTATTGGGGTTTAACGACACTCTCGACAGCCAGGATCACCTCGTGTCCGACAGTTTTACGGGTGGATGAAGTACCCGGAGAAAACCACCGAGTCCCCAACGTACTTACTCCAGACAAGCAGGCTTAGCAATGGTTGAAGACAAGTGCACCATCGACGTGCAGTACGCCTTAGTACACAGCGCCACCGCACCCCCACTTGGGCAATTGGGATGAAGTGCCTTGCCCAAGGACACAACGCGGTTACCCCTGGCGGGAATCGAACCGCAGACGATTCGGCTTAACCCTTTATCCAACAAATCGCCCGCATCCGCCAGCGTAATATGCAAATTTAGCAGCTGGAAAAATATTATTTTTCGAAAAATTTCAACAAAACCATATCATGTGACCCCTCTTTGGAACGAACTCGACGAGCTCGTTCCAAAGAGGGGTCACATGATATGGTTTTGTTGAAAATGTTTGAAAAAATTTAAAAAATGATAATTAAAATAATAAATTTTGAAATCGTCTGCGTTGATTAAAGGGTTAAAGTCCAATACCGTTACCACTGAGCCAAAGTGCTCTCATCACATCGTCTGTAAACTTAGAAACGCGTGTTCATGCACAGTGGGAAAAAGTTGTTTTTTTCAGAACGAACGCATTCAACTCTTTAATTGCTGCTTTTGCAAAAAATGGCATTGTCCACTTAGAAATATTTTGGTCCTGCATCCATTCGGCTGCAGGTAAAAGATTTTAATTGGTCTACTCTCTATGACAGTTCGACAGCTTTCTCGTGTAATACAGAGAACGAAATATCAGTTCATCGGTTTTGCTCACAGATCAAACAAAAGATAGTCCGCATTTCCCAAAGTAGTTTGATTCGGTATTTTTCCCGTAATAGTGTTCGGTCGTCGTGGAAAGGTCATACTTCACGCGTGGACAATATTTCCACGCATGCGTTAACAGTGAATCTCCTTCATAAAACAACTGAATCGCCATCAAATGTTCAATGAATGAAGCACCGGGTCGTATCATTGAATATTTGCTGAAAACTACTGATTATTGATTGAGAAAACCGTCCGCGGGCAACAGTGCGCAGGCGTGAATTCTGACCATTTCACGGCGGCTGCACTGAATCTTGCGATGGAGGTACCGGCTGCTAGTTGCCATTGTTTTGACCGTATTTTTTATACATTTTTTGAACAATGTTGAGCTATAGAAAATCATTTTATTTGCATCTAAAGAAAGCTCGTAAACATCTCATAACTTCTTTTGGAGTAAATATTGGAAAAAGATAATAACATTGGATTGGAAAATTTTGTGGGCTGTTATAGCCGTTTATTAACCCTTTACCCAACGTAACGGCCAAAACCGGCCAGCGCTATTCTCAAAAATCGCCAATTAATTTTCAAAATATTTTCATTTTTTGTCTCAAAAACATAGGTTATGACCCCTCGTTGGAACGAGCTCGTTCCAACGAGGGGTCATAACCTATGTTTTTGAGACAAAAAATGAAAAAAATTAGTTATTCAAGAATTTGTTTTTGCAAGTGTCGTCTGCTTTTCATGTTAGGTAAAGGGTTAAGCATGATTTTATCCCGGAGAAAAAGTAACATTGCGATTATCACAAATAGACCCCATATAAGCTCTTATTTCCTGGATGTTAACAGTTTACGGACGCTTTTTGCAGTGGTCTCAGGTGGTCCCGGAAATGACAGACTGAGAGCTTTCTGTCCCAGACAATGTGTTATTATGCAATAATTTTATATCTCATAGTTGAATATTTACTAGTTATGCAAGCGCAATCGCAATGAGAGTGGTGGTTGGGATGACCGCATTTGGGAACAAAGAGAGGCGTCAGATATCCGGGGCCGCTCTGAGCTATATCAGCTTTTCTGTTCTTAATTTTAACAGTTTATTGACACTGTCTTATAGTGCAAGAATATCGTATCTTCTTTCAGTTTAAGTGTTTACTAGAGATATGAGAGAGAGAGAGAGAGAGAGAGAGAGAGAGAGAGAGAGAGAGAGAGAGAGAGAGAGAAGCATTTTATATTCTGAGATTGATTCTCGTATACTGGAATTTGAGACTGCAGAGTTGCGACATATTCAAAATCCAACTAAAATAATCAATGCTAATTTGATATTTTGTTCCGGAGGGACGCCGTATTCACGTTATGTCACGGTTCTGGTCGTACCAATCAAATTATGTCTATACGTTTAAAACTACTACATTTGTGGTGTTTATGGTTCACCTTGGATTTTATTATCCCTCGCTACGAAATGGACGGGGATACAGGAATCGGCTCCGTCCGTCGTCCGTAGCCCAATCTGTAGCTCCTTCCTGTTATTTCAAACTTGCCATCACGTCATAAGGCAAACCGCTCATCAACTAATCATCAACTTTTGTACAGAACGTTTTCATTATAATATCTAGAAATCAGCCTACGCTTTCATTTTTGTTTCTAAATGTTATAACATTACATGGAGAACCAGTCAACGAATAATGTTTATCCCTCACAGCGGGAGCGCGGCGACTCTGTGATGACGACATTGGACTTCAAACCAGAAGGTCTACGGTTCCATCCCCATCAGGGGTAACTGTGATGGGTCCTTGGGCAGGACACTTAATCCTGACGGTCCACGTAGGGGCATGGTGGCGCTGTGTAAAAGGCATACAGCACGTAGATAGTCTACTTGCTTCAACTCGTGCTAACCCTGCTTGTGTGGAGTTAGAACGTTATGTTTTCTATTTGTGGAAATAACTTAATTGAAAGGAACCATCAGCATTTTCAAAGATGTGGCAATTTTCCAGTCGGCAAATTACCGCATCTTTCCAAATGCTAATGATTAATTTCCGCCATCTATCACTTGTAGAAAATACAATTCGGAAAAATACAATTAATAGTTTTATAGTATTGGCGCAGCTGAAATATTCCAGACGATTTGATTTAGTCTAAACATGAGCGATGAACTTATTAAAGACCGGGCCATAGCAGCGTCTGATTCCTTACATTAGATTGATTGCTTCAGAGCTTGCTCCTATGGTTGTACCTACAAATTGAGACGCCCAAAAACATTTTATCACAAAGCACATGGAAAATGGCATATCGGTACAGAAAAAAAACCCCAAAGAAACAAAGTTGAAGAACACCTTTTCATGTAACCTATTCTTTCGCGATGTGGTCGAACTCTTTGTCACAGTTGATTTTTTCTATTACAAAAACATCCATTCTATTGCAAACTTTTTGTATCATATAAATATACAATTCGATAGAAATGAATACAATATCAACCTGGTTCTCACAGTTAAAAGAGAAGTGACTCTAAACTATTTTCACTGTTGGGACATCATGACTGGGTGATGAAAAATATATCTTTGTTTTTGGGCGCAATTTACATTTTCGACAAAATTGTCAGCGAAGAAAAAACAATCATTTAAAGATTGGTGGATATTGGGTTTCTTGCTCTGTCCTCTGGGTCGAGTAAATGTGTCAGTCCCTGAATGGACGTTGGGGTCACTTGATGGAACTATAGTTTGGCCATTAGGTCAGGTGGATGTGAGAGTACGATAAGGTGTCTGAGTCGGAACAGCAGGATGTGCACCTTGGCTAGGTCTCTGCATGGTACGGACCACTGGGCGCAGTGGTTTGGTTAAGTGGGAAAGTCAGCGTCGAATACTGGGTCGAATGAGTTGTTGGATATTTAAAATTGTGGGATAGTGGCTGAGCCAATAGGTGTGCCTAAAATTCCGCAATACCCCCCTCCACCAAATTAGATCAGCTCATAGCTTCCCCAACTGACGTATATTAAGCTAGCTGTGCTGTGCAACTGATTCTCAGCACGACCCAGATCGCACTATTTAGAGCATGTTTTTTTAAAAAAACATTTCTCCCAGTAAGACTTCCAACGACTAGTCTCAGTAAGACTACACACCATCTTCGGCCTTCCTGGGCTGCGAGCCTATGTAGGTTTACGGTGGTAAGTAGTCTTATTGAAAATTGGGGTAATGGTCCTCCCCGAGAGATGTACCGGTAGTAAGAAGTCTTGCGGGATCGCGGTGGCTCAGTGGTTACGTCATTGGACTTCAAACCGAAAGGTTCACGATTCGATCCCCGCTAGGAGTAACTGCGTTGTGTTCATGGGCAAGACACTTCATCTCGATTGCCCCCGTGGGGGAACGGTGGCGCTGTGTATTGAGGCATACTGCACGTCGATGGTATACTTGTCTTCAACCAATGCTAACCTTACTTGTGCGAATTTAGTTCATCGGGGAGTCTGACAGTTGCTCGCCGTTACTCGGTGATTCTCTCCGGCTTCCTGCACCCGTAAAACTTTCCGACACGAGGTGACCCTGGCTATCGAAAGTGTCGGCAAACCCCAATAAATAAATATATAAGTCTTGCAGGTGCTACACCACTTATGGAATGCAAGTGGCTTGGGGTCCGTCATGCTCTTCTGCGCTTCCGTTTTTGTCCTCTCAGTCATTTGCTGGAATACACCACCCCACCCCTCCTGAGCGTACCTGTCCAACTTAACTTTGAAATCCTGGCCCCGTCACTGTGGTGGAATTGGGGTGTTGGTGTTTGAGTCCATGTTCATTATTTGATTTAGACCAATCAATATTTTCAACGTGCAGCCTCCCCCACACATTTACAGAACAGCCATCCTATATAATGACTTTATGACGTATCATCTTCCTGGCCGGAAAAGCAGCCGCTCGCTTCAAAGGGTTAATGTCGATGCAAAGATAGGTTTCGGTGCGTGCAATTGCTAACCGTATTGCAAACGTGTTACAAAAAACTAAGTTCAGAAACCCAACTTGGTTTTATGAAATCTAAGTATAATGTAGAATCACTTTCGGTTAAATTAAAGAATGTGAATAGCAAAATATTCCGGAGATAATTGTTGTATTAGACTTTGAGAGAGCCTTTCGTTTCTTGGAATGGTCATTTAGTGAAAAAAATAAAATATCCTTTCTTAAATCTGGACCTTCTTTTACTAGATGGTTCAAAACCTTTTATACAAATATCTACAATGATATACTGAATAACGGTCTCTGTTCAAAAAAAAATTGAATTGCTGCGAGGTGTTGGACATGGCGATCGCATGGGCCCTCTATCTGTTTATAATGAGCATTGAAATACTAAGTGCTACCTTAAAAATTTAACCATGTATTTCAAAGGATAAACATACACCATTAAGAATATTTAATAACCCATTTCGCGGATGCCACATCTCTTCTCTTGAACGGGGATAAAACCGCCTTGTATGTCGCCCTTGATACAAAAGATCTATTTGCAAAACTCTCTGGTCTCAATGTACATTGGCAAAACGCAAATTGCATGGATTGGATCGAAAAGGGTTTGTGGCGAAGAGTTTCATTCAAAGGTGCAACCGCAGTGGAATCAAGGAAACTCTTTTCCCATACTAGGCATAGAATTTAATCTGTTCAGCGAGAATTACATAATAAACAACTGCCTGAACAAAATAAGAAAAATAGAGGAGCTGTTGAACGACATTTAGAAACTTAACTCTGTTGGGAAACACAACTGTTGTTAAAACGCTGGAACTACCGCAATTGATTCACTGTTTAACAGTACTTCCGGACCCTGACGAAGAGGTGTTGAAGAAAGTTCAAGCATTGTTTTACAAATTCATGTGGTCCGGTAATACAATAGAAAATGGAGGCATCAAATTTCCCCACATAAAGAGCTTTAATTGTGCCCTGAAACTGGCATGGATTGAGAAACTCTTTAACCCTTTACCCAACGTAACGTCCAAAGCCGGCCAGTGCTATTCACAAAAATGGCCAATTTATTTTCATTATTTTTTTCATTTTTTGTCTCAAAAACATAGGTTATGACCCCTCTTTGGAACGAGCTCGTTCCAAAGAGGGGTCATAACCTTTGTGTTTGAGACAAAAAATGAAAAAAATTAGTTATTCAAGAATTTTGTTTGCAAGTGTCGTCTGCTTTTCATATTAGGTAAAGGGTTAACTCCAATGTAACAAGCCCATAGAAGCTCTCATCATAGATGATTTCGTAACTTTTGGCGGCTACAAAATTTGGTACATGAGCAATGAATGTCTTACTAAGCCAGGATAGAACTTTAACAAGTTCTGGAAAAACGTAATGAAGGCTTGGGTCGGATTTAGATAATGATGTCGCCACAACCCCTGAAAAGATTTCCCCTCAAACGCTGTTTCATAACAGTAACATAAGAATTCAAAATAAACTATTTTTTGGTAAAAAAAGGTGTCAAAAGGGAATTTTTTTTTTTCTTAACGATTTACTAAGTGAAAACAGAACTTTCTTGAGCTCTATATTTTCCGTGAAATATCACATAAAAAATACAATTTACAATCAATTATGAGGGTGATTGACGCAAACCCAAAACAGCGGAAGGAATTTGTAAAAAAAAAAACACCCCGACGAGCGGCCACCTGGAAGGAGAATGTTGGAAAACTGAAAATGAGCCACAAATCATGTAAGTGTTCTATCCAATATTTCTGGAACTGTTCGCAAAACTACCCCCAAAAGTCAAATGAAGTGGAAACAGGTTCTGAATATCGATGTACAGCCTGATGACTAGGCACGAATACACAAAAGCTCTTTCCAGATCACAGATGACTCATACCTAAATTTTTACACTTCAAAATTATGCAAAGAATATTATACACAAATTCAAAACTTTATAAGTGTAAACTGTCAGAAACAGAACTTTGCGCGTTCTGTAATGAAACAAAAAAAAAAAAAAACAGTATTGCACATAGTTTTCGAATGCTCTCATTCAAAACAGTTCTTCTGAATTTATCAGAGAGATTGGAAAAAGGGGCAGTATTTCTTTTGCACCCGCACCCGAATAATTGTCCATTACCTAAGAAATCCCGAGGATCAAAGCATATCTTCTGATACAGCCGATCTATATTCACTTCTCTTTAGGAAGTTTATTTATCTTTGCAAGATGAGAAAATGCCAACCAACGTCAGAGATACAGTACGGCCGCCGTGGACTGGCCGCTTTCCACGGGTTGGCAACATTTCCATGGATGCAAGCACCGGGTACAACCCAGTGCTTCCTTAATTAAAATTTTGCTGATGATCATTTTTATTACCTGGTAAACGCATGCGTGGACATCACTGCCCACGCGTGGATTCCGGCCAGTCCACGACGGCTGAACTGTGTGTGTCGATCAATTCAAACAATTTTCAGTATGGAACTGACGTCACCTCATAGCTACTCTCAAAAAGGCAACTTCGATTTGAACGGGGGGTGGAATCTATCAGGTACTTTTTCTTTGGCCATGATAGGTCACACATTAGAATTCTGTTTATATTATATTATTTTCCCCCTTTTAACCCTTTACCTAACATGAAAAGCAGATGACACTTGCAAAACAAATTCTTGAATAACTATTTTTTTTCATTTTTTGTCTTAAAAACATAGGTTATGACCCCTCGTTGGAACCTATGTTTTTGAGACAAAAAATGAAAATATCAAAATTATTTGGCGATTTTCGTGAACAGCGCTGGCCGATTTTGGTCGTTACGTTGGGTGAAGGGTTAACTTTACGGGTACAGGTCTTTTTTCTCATTTTCCTGAATGAAATATAAAAAAGTAATATCTAATTTTGTAAAAAGCTCAAAATGTCAGCAGACATGTATCTTTGTGTCAAAATATTTAAAAAAAACTGTACAGTTATTCTTTGTATCCCCCCCCCCCCCCCCCAAAAAAAAACACAAAAAAAAACAAAAACAATAAAAGCCTCCCCCCCCCCCACCTCAACACACACAAAATTTATGCTGAAGTGACAAACATGTCCAAATATAGTATAGGAATACCCATAGGGACCGGTTACGCTCAATTGACCCACATGGCCAAAACATGAATTCCCATAGGAGCCCATTATGCAGAAGTATTTATTTATTTATTTATTTATTTATTTATTTATTTATTTATTTATTTAGTGGTGTTTAAGGTCACATATTTCTGCACAATGGCTAATCATGACCATGACAGTTTTACGGGTGGAGGAAGCCGGAGTACCCGGAGAGAACCACCGAGCAACGGCGAGCAACTGTCAGCTCCCCAACATACGAACTCCACACAAGCAGGGTTAGCATTGGTTGAAGACAAGTGCACCATCGACGTGCAGTACGCCTTAGTACACAGCGTCACCGTGCCCCCACGTGGGCAATGGAGGTGAAGTGTCTTGCCCAAGGACACAACGCGGTTGCTGCAGGTGGGATTCGAACCGAGGACTTCTCGGCTTGCAGCCTGCACCTCTACCTACTGAGCCACCGCGCCCCCATGCAGAAGTAACCCTCCATGTCACGAAATTTAGTACAGGAATCCCCATTGGGACCAATTACGCTCAAGTGTCCCCGATGGCAAAAAATAGTATAAACATTCCCATACGGACCAATTACGCTCAAGTGACCCCGGTGGCCAATAAATTTAGTATAGGAATCCCCGACTGGGACCAATTACGCTGAAGTGACCCCCTAGAATAAAAAAAATATAATAGGCGTTCACATGGGAACCAATTACGCTGAAATTACCCCGAAGGTAAAAACATGTCTTGTAGGAATTCCCATCGGGACAAATTACGTTCAAGAGACCCCTGGCCAAAACAAATAGTATAGTGACCTCCATGGCCAAATCATTCACTTTAGGAATTTTCATAAGGACCAATAACCACTGACAGTTCATATTATGATTTACAGATCTCACCTGAAGCTTTTTGTTGAGAACTTTATGGATGGGTTTGCCCGTGGCTCATTTCTTACAAAGTTATTGCTGTTTTTTCCTTAATTGCCTAAAATTATACTTCTATTAACAGGTTGCATAGTTGTGGGCCTTGGGTTCATATTCACTCAGATCAGCTGATTTGGGTTGATTTTTCACCCAACCGACTTTAGAGTGTATTATTATCCTAACTGATGTAGTTACACAAATAATTGCTTGTTATTCTTCTTGTCATCCTTTGTACCAAAGAACTTTTCGAGTGAGATGTTATCCGAGTCGGGGTCGATGCCGGATCTTGACAACACCAGTAGTAGGACATGTTCATTTCGACCCCATTTGGGGGATCCCGTTGGGGAACCCCGGAAATGACGTCATACCGCAATGTATTATGGGTAGCACGTGGTTGTCACGGTAACCCGCGTGAGCGGCGATGTTGTGACCTCATTATCATGGTAATGAGTGATGTGAGTGCGCATGCGCATGCGCAGCTCGTGTTGTTAGGATGAAACGTGTTTCCGTCGTCCATTTTGTATGCAGGAGGCCGCCATCTTTGTTTGTGATAATTCTATGAAGTAAACGAGGATTCTGGGGGAATTCGTTCCAGAAAAATACTCCCATTCAATAAAACATACCCTCCAAACATACCCCCGTCTTGTTGTAGGCCTTTCAGGCTCATAGCAACCACTTGCCACCATAGAAACAAAGATGGCAGACTCCTGCATACAAAATGGACGACGGGAACACGTATCACCCTAACAACACGAACTGCGCATGCGCACTCACATCCCCCATCACCATGACAATGACGTCACAGCATGGCCGCCCCGCGGGTTACCATGACAACCACGTGATACCCATAATACAATGCGGTATGATGTCACATCCGGGGTCCACCAGCCGGGGTCTACCAAAAAGAGTCGAAATGACCATGTCCTACTACTAACACCAATCATAGATATCAGATAATAGAACTGTATAATCTGATATCTTTGACCCCAAAAGCATGTCAAATTACACAATGTAGATCTAATGTGCGACCTCGGCGATTTTATGACAGTAGTGGACAACTAGCACCGAGTCGGTACCGGAAGTCTACTAATACCCCTCAAATCGCCCAGCTCGCTTCTCAGATCACAATTTTTGACATGATCTTCTCGGGAGAATTCCAGAACCACAGCTTACATTACAGCACCCTACCTTCATTCACCGGCTTTGTATAGAAAACTTACATCCAGAGGCTTCGCAAATATGACCGATTGTGGAGGTGGGGTAGGTTCGCGTTGGGATTGAGGGTGAGTGAGATTTGTCCCGATTTGATGGCTGAAGTCCCTACAGATAAAATATTCTAACTACATTATTAGGACGTGCCTCCATCGAAGGCATACCGTAATGATGTAATTGGATTATCAATCAATCAGGATTATATAAAACTAAGGACTTGTTGGAAATTTATTTCTAGATAAATAAACAACTTCTTTTGCGACACGGGGTGACTCTGGCTATCGAAAGTGTTGTTAAACCCCAATAAATAAATATAATGCAACTTCTTACTTAATTAACACATACCGGGCGGTACTCCAAATTGGTCATGCTCGGCCAATGGCAGCCCGAATCGGGTGCTATACAGACCTCCATTTGTACGGCCGACTGTGTGTGTAGCATTAATCCGCGTCTTGGAGGAAAGTGCATGATTACCAGCCCGAGCCAATCGATATCTAAAACTTCAATTTTTCACGTTTTATGTTAAGATTTTTGATTACAACAGTCGCTGAGACTAGGATATTGGCCTCAGAGGCGGACTGGCCATATGGTCAGCCGGGAAAATTCCTGCACCCCCCTATCGGGGGTCCCCCTGAGGCCTCAAAAATGATACAGCCCGACACTTGTTGATGCATGAAATTTTGTGACAATGATCTACAGGCGAAATGCACCTGATTCCATTGACTGCCGGTATACGGAAATGCTATCTGTGTGGACTGTCATTGGCATATACCAGCAGTCTAGTCTAGCCTGAAGTTGACCGCTCAGATGCAAGGAAACAGCGCTCTGTCAGTTTGAAAATTCAACAAATTTTCTTCCACTGGGTCGAACTATGGTCGGCTCGATGAGCCCCCCCCCCCCCCCCCCCCTCTCCGTGCGACCATTTTTTTCGAATGAGCAACGAAGATGACATAAATATGTCATCGAAATGTTCTCCATGTGGACTGCAACTGATCGCTCAGATGCAAGGGAGCCGTTTTCTTTCAGTTCGGAAAATTAAAATTTTCTCCGGGTCCATCCCCGGTGCATTTCCCGGTAACTTTTCTTGGCCCTGATTAGCCTTAGTAGGCTCTTTTTAAAGAGTTACTCTCATTTATTTTTTCCTGCCTCCCAATATCTACCTACTTGTCAATAGAGAAATGGTTCATCAAATCATATGTAGCTTTCTTAATGATAATATTTAATTTTAAAGAACAAATATAAATTACCGAATCTGTTTTTTTTTTACATTCTCTGTTATATTCAAAAGTATATTTGGTTGTGTTTGGGTGTTGAAGGAGTGACCATCCCACACCATTTAATTGTGAATCTTTATGTTGTTCAATGAATTTTGTATATTGTTGAATAAATCTTCACACGGAGTAGAAACGGGCCTACATTTCTTCATTGTACAACACACACATGTCATTGCTAACAAACGTCAGTCCTTGAACATCTGTGTCGGAGTTTAAGCTGTGTAGAAATTAGCTCTGTTTTCTTTAACTGATAGAGTGCTGGAGGCCCATATTTGGGCTTTATTCTCAGTAGATGTCTCCCAAATATGATTGCATCTAGTCTGTAAGGATTTGTCTTGTTGCAGTTTATGGGAGACTGCCCATAGACACTCTCCTATAAATTGTAACAAGGCAAAGACATGTGAGCAAATGTTGATAGCCGAAAAATATTTGATAATTTAGCTCTCTGCCAGTTAAAAGTAAAGGTTTAAAATAGTTAATTTGTTAATGAATCCAAGTGTATAACCAAAATTTTAAAAGGCAAGCGCGGAATGAAACCAATGGTCGGGCATGTCGCTGACCGTAGAGTTGAGTTGTGGGAGGGATGGGTCACTCTCCAAAATGTTTTCCTTTCATAAAGAAGATAAGACACCCAGCCCCCGCGCAATCCATCCCTGCCTGGACTTTTATATAGGCCCGTGTAACAAAACTAAAATCGGATTATTACAAAATTCCCTGCTTAGCCACACACCACTATATAGGTCATACAGGTCGCCCTTAGCAGAGCTATATATATGCTTGGTCGAAGTTTCCATATATTGTTATGGTCAGCTTTACTAAATTCTCATCAAAGGACTTGACATAATTAAAATAAAGAAGTCAAGATAAGTTCAAGTGGGCATTAACCCAGTAGCAAGCGTAGGCTTTTTCTTGCTAAGTCATCTTGTCACAATATTTACCAAGTCAGGTGGCAGCAGCTATACCGACAACAATAATAAAAATAGCGAAAATATACTATCTTTAAACGGACTTGCTTTATCATAGGTTGTTTGGAAAACTTCGGGATATTGATGGACAGTTCTATAAACCTTCACAATTGTTCTACATTTTAATTTCACATAACGTAAGGGTAAAACAGAATTCATAAATATTAACGCCGATGTTCAGAGCTTTCGTCCACAGACCTTTACCAATGCAGAATAACCAGAGGGTTAGATTACATCTTCACAGCACAGAAACAATTCACAGAATTGTTTCCGCACTGCGAAGATGTAATCTAAACCCCTGATTATTCACAAAATTGTTTCTGTATTGTGAAGATGTAATCTAACCCTCTGATTATTCTGCATTGAGAAAGACCTGTGGCCGAAAGCTCTGCACATTGACGTTACTGTTTTGAACATACAACCTGTGCCCTTCTTTCGGACAATGGTTGACAGTGAATTTACTGAGTATTCATAAAAGCCGTTATTGTAATTTCATTATTTTTTTAATCTCTGCCACAAAACATAGCTAAAGAATCCCCATTAGAGCGAGCTCATTGAGGTGTCATATCGGTATGTTTTTGAGGCAAAAAATGAACATATTCATAATTTTTTAATAGTGTCAACAACCATTTGTCCTTGAAAATGGATAACAAAACAAACCTAGCTATAAAAGAGATGACGTGGACTGCGCGACGAATATAAGGTCAGTAGCAGCCATAAAGGTGGGTCTGATGTGTTGAATGAGATCGGTTGTGTGGTTGGACGGGGGTATATGTCCATGTGTATTTTCCTGGGTAATAGACTTTATAATCAACCCAACCAATAATTTATGTTTGTCAAGCCTTGAAGCAGGCTCTCAGGCCACCAGTCTTTCAGGAATTCGACGCTAGTATGGGCGGTTTGGTTACCCACTTTTCGTGGAGGTTGCACATCGACTACCGTTGATGAAATGTGATATTCATTTGCTTACAAAATATACACATATTCTTTCGTGCTCTAGTTATAGATATTCCCATTAATAAGTATTAATTCACGTTGAAAACATCAAGATGTTAACCCACTTAGTGGATCTAAACCGCGAAATAACAAAACTACAGCCGTGGTGAGCCTTCATTATTTATTTATTTATTTATTTATTTATTTATTTATTTATTTATTTATTGGTGTTTAAAGTCACATACTTATGCACAATTGCTAATCGTGACCGTGACAGTTTTACGGGTGGAGGAAGCCGGAGTACCCGGAGAGAACCCCCGAGTAGGCAACCGGGATAACGTGCCTTGCCCAAGGACACAACGCGGGTCGTCACGGACGGGGGAGTCTTCGTTCATATTTATTCAATTTACAAACATGTCTAAGAGTATTGGTAATGTAATTAATGATTCGATAAAATCGAGGCACGATTGAGAAACATTTCTTGCCTTGATTCAAAGAAAATGAATGTTTATGCTATTTTTTAGATTCAGTCATCTGGACTATTTCAGCTGATCGCAAAAGCGAACCGTAGGTTGGCTTTTCCGACCAACTGAAGTATTCCAGACGATTAAATCTAAACTTATGCTGAGGGCTATTTAATGACTAGACTGGTTCCAGGATATAACAGCGTCGAATTCCTTACATAGTGTGGCAGTGGCTTGAGAGCTTTGCCATGAAGGAAAAAATCGCAGCAAGATATCCAATGAGTGCATTTGATTATATTCTGGTGTCAACCCCATGTATAATTATTAGTATATGGGGTACTTGTAGAGAGGTGCTTTTTATGTTTTTTGATGTCCATATACCTGGACGTATGTTGTTACGGGTGCCAGTAGAGGTACCATCAACCCTGCAATTGATGCTGACATAAGGTGTTCGGACACCTCAAGAATTTTCTCCGACTGCTGATAGATCCTGTGATCTCTGGCATGAGAGATCAGCGTACTTATCCACTCGACCACTAGTCTCTAATTATTTATTTTTAAAAATTTAATACCAGAATAAAACCCGAGCAAGGGGGAATAATGGGTTATGATCATACAGAACTAAAATAATTTACATTCCAGTCTTTTATTGAAAATAGAAACAAAAAGTAAGCTTCTTTCAAATCACTCAATAATCAACTACTTTAACCCTTTACCTAACATGAAAAGCAGACGACACTTGCAAAAAAAATTCTTGAACAACTAATTTTTTTCATTTTTTGTCTCAAAAACATAGGTTATGACCCCTCATTGGAACGAGCTCGACGAGCTCGTTCCAATGAGGGGTCATAACCTATGTTTTTGAGACAAAAAATGAAAAAATAATGAAAATTAACTGACGATTTTTGAGAATAGCGCTGGCCGGTTTTGGCCGTTACGTTAGGTAAAGGGTTAAAATAAAGCGATTTCACACGTTTTGTCTGCAACTTTTCGATTGATCAGGAGAATTTCAGGCCTGCTGTTGGCAAAATTGTTGATATTTTAGCTAAACAATACGTCAATTAACCTGTTCTGAATACCACAAGATTTGTTACCCGATCTAAAATCCATCGGCAATCTTTTGGGGGGTGTGCCCGCAAGGGCTACACGATATTTCGATATACCAGTAATACAGGTATTGAAATCTTCACCGGTTGAGTATTGTCCATTCTATGGGAATACCGGTATATCGTCTCTTACGATATTCGTTTTTAGCAGGCGATATAAAACATAGTAGTCTTCGTTTTCCAAAAATAAAAATCCAATCTAACAGCTGATCGGTGAAACTGGAAGTTTTTTTTTCACTTCTCGGACAAAAGATGAACAGCGTGATATTACCCGACTTTGGCTTCTGACCTTTGAACTACGCCATGTACATGTATCGACGAACAGATATGTTTTTTTAAGGCTCGTGGTGGGGAATATTGGTTTGTCAGTAAACTTCATACCTGGTACATGAAATATTTTCAACATATATTATTAGCCAACATTCTCCCAAGCGCTTGCTTTACCGACTTCCATTGTACAGAAAGTTTGAAACACAGCAAATCCCCATTGTCCATTAAACTGCTGTAAAAACACTGTCAGTCGATGTGGGTAACTTTGTACTCACTGAGCCACGCTATTACTGTAATAGCTACTCTTTGTAAGTTTCTTGTGTGCGGCTTAATAAGAAAAGGGAACAAAAACCAACACTGTTAACGTAATACCTAAAATAGTTAACGTACAGTTAAAACTAGAAGTTCTGTCACGAACTGTGCGCGTATCTTGGCTTAATTGAGCGTGGGAATGCGCACAATTGCCATATCGAATGGCATCCAAAGCACAGCAGGTTCTCCTGGTTATTCATAGCAATCACAGGCAATGTTTCTGCCAATGGACCTCCAGGTTACCCGGAGGTCCATTGGCTGATACATTGCTTGCGCACAGGCCATGTGTACAGAATTTGATAGCCTTCATATAGTCATAACGCGTAGATTAACGCGCAGACCGACGTGCTATTTGTGCGCATTTCAAGACGGGACTTCTAGTTTTAACTGTAATACCCAAAATAGATGATGCTAAGTTTGATGTTGTTCACGATTTAATTCATTGGACCACGAGTACCGCCGATATCATGTATGGTCACTGGCTGAATCATCTAGATTTAACCCCTTGATACTTTTGTACGTGTTATAACGTACGAAATCAAACAGCACGTTGATACTTCGTGGTCATTTGTTTTGCTATAATTTTTCGATTTTTTAAAGTTTTAGCCTCAATTCCCATTTTCTCCCAAATAGTGCTCAGTGACAACTGTTGAGCCAAATGTTATTGCAGCTTAAAATACTAATATAGTCCTGTTGAGTGCTAGAAACCACTATCCGGACTTTCAAAAATGAGGATACCAGAGCAAAAGTCAACACTTTCCTTACTTATATTTCATATTCAGTCAAACGCAAACAGTATTTTGTTTATATAAATTTGTTTTATTACAAATTATTGGAGAGTGCCTGTAGGCACTCTCCAATAATTTGTAATAAAACAAGTTTTGGATAACAAATTCCACCCACCAAAAATAATCTAGCTCTCAACCAGGTAAACACTAATGTGAAAAATATCTTGTTATTTGTCACCACGGCCGATTCGAGACCATTCTGTCTGTTTCTTTGTCTCTGTCTATCTAATTAATTCTACTTCTCTGTCTCTGTCCCTCCCGATGCCCATATCTTCTCTGTCTCTCTCTTAGAGTTTGAATCGACCACGGTGACACAGACAGGGTTAAACTAAGTAAAGGAAAAGATAAGAACCGCATAACAGATGTGTGATTAGGAACTAATGTGGCTAAGCTATCTGACACCGATGACCAAACAATCCAAGAAAAGTCTCTTTTAGATCGCGGTTTAACTTTTGTACCTTCACTTAGTTAAGCCTAAAGCTAGTAATCAGGCAAGTATACCACTATAGAACTGTAATTTTCTTATGTAAATGAAATTAGCAGACCGCTTTAGAAACCCCAGTGGTTGGAAAGTTCATTTTACAGAATCATCTGTTTGATCATCTCCAGATAATGAAGTAGATCCCGAAATTATTGAGGCTGACAGTGAAATCCTCGAAAAAATGTTTAACAGTTGATGAACGGAGAGCCCCCACGAAACTTCGAACAAATAATATATTTTTTTTATCAAACCAGCCGACAAAGGTGGAGCAGTTGTTCTGTCTCGGGATAATTATATAAATGAAGCGACAACAACTCAATAATACCAAACATTTTAAGGCAATAGATTCACTCATTTGGGCCAGTAATACTGAAAAAATAAGACCTTAAAATTTCTCCTCGACGAAGGTCACTTAAACAACAAAAAGACAATAGCGGTATTTATAACATCTAAGCTCAGTGCTCAAACGAGTTAATTTTAAATCCCACCAAATACCCACAAGGACCGTTCTTCATGGACGCATGTCTTAACTCTTTACCCAACGCAGACGATATCAAAATTTATGATTTTAAATATTTTTTTTCAAAATCATCAAAATATTTCAACAAAACGATGCTCATCGAGCTCGTTCCAATGAGGGATGACATGATATAGTTTTCTTGTAATTTTCTGAAAATTAAAATTTCATCAACTGCAAAATTTACATACTACGCAGGCGGATGTGGCCGATTCGTTAGGTAAAGGGTTAACTCCAGTTGGGAGGAAGAATGTCTCGTATTGAAACTCGAAATCATATGCCACCTCGAAACCCATTGATAAGCATCTGAAACCAAAAGAAAATAAACGTCCGACCTATCTAAAAATGCACCTGATTTCCTGTAAAAAATGTACACCTTGATTTGTTGTCACGGTAGCTCGCGTGAGCAGCCATCTTGTAACATCATCCTCAAAGTGATATGTGGTCTTAGAGTGCAGGCGCAGCGCATGTTGTTAGGGTGATACGTGTTTCCATCGTCCATTTTAAATACCCGAGGCCGACATCTCGGTTTCTAGGGTAGCATGCGGTTGCTATGTGACCCCAACGGCCTAAAACAGGACAGTGGTATGTTCAGAGAGTGTGTTCGACTGAATGGGAGTAAATCTAATTACCACAAGCAACCCGACAATCCACCCAAATCACCTCCACGACTTTGTTTTGTTCGGATTCCCCCATTTTGGGCTTATAAGAGTAGTACGTAGTGCTATAAGACGCGTTCCTTTGTATACGAGTTGTTTTCTGGTTCGGATACTTCGTAGAATTACCACAAACAACCCGTCGAACGACTCGAATCTTATCGAGCAAATAAGCAACCAAGCAGTTACCGAAAAAGTCATTGCTTGAACGACTCTAATCCCGCCGAGCAAATAAGCCATAGAGTAATTACTCGAAAGAGTGACTCCTCGTATGCTCATCTCACAGGATATCTAGGACATGGTATTGTACAATTTGAGGATAACTTTTGAGAAAACCTTTTGAGGATACCTCTTAGAGGATACTTATCGGAGGATAACTATTTAAGGAATAGTGCATGGCTTGGAGTTGACTACGCCCATATAGTGCCCAGTGAGGTGGTGTAGTTCCCGTCGCGAAGCGGAATGCGCACAAATAGTAGGTCGGTCTGTGAGTTAATCTACGCGTCATGACCGTAGTAAGGCTATCAAATTCTGTACATATGGCCTGTGCACAAGCACTGTTTCAGCCAATGGACCTCCGGGTAACCCGGAGGTCCATAGGCAGAAACATTGCCTGTGTCTGCTATGAGTAACCAGGAGAACCTGCTGTGCTTTGGATGCCATTCGATATGGCAATTGCGCGCATTCCTACGCGCAGTTAAGCCTCGATAAGCGCACAGTTCGTGACAGGACTTCTAGTTTTAACTGTAGTAATCCAACACAATAGTCTTCTATCAACCTTACAGCTTTGTTCCGTTACTACCTTGTACCATTACTATTTACTTGTAGCAGTACTACAAGCTTAGGAGCTACCCCTATTCTGTATGGACATCTACCCTCGGTTAAGTCTTTAACAGACGCAAACATATTGCTCCTTTCATGTAAGCCTGTGTCGGTCTATACAATGCCCAGACCTACATGTAGAACAAGCTTGGGGTATAAGAAGCTGTATGCTGACCGTGCCGAGATATGCTTATGTGTTAGTATGCATTGTGTTACAATGTGCATACATCACGTACGGCATATTGGCACATGGGATGAGAAAGGGTTTCTAGAAGGATACCTGGAAGGGATTCCATGGACTGTTGTTTCGTAGAATGTGCTTGTGTACAAGTATAAATTATGTCACAATGTGTATACATTATAGCACATAGGTACTTCTTGGATGTGCCGATATGTGCTTGTGTGCTAATACACAATGTGACACATTGTGCTCTAGCACATAAAACGGCTTATTTGCCAATGGCGGTCGACTTAGAGACATTCCGATATACCAACAGGCTTGTCTGTATTTGATCGCTCAGATGCAATGGAAACGGCGCCCTGTCAGTTTGAAAAATCCATATTTTCTCCTATTGGGTTGAACTATGGTCGACTCGACATTTTTCGAATGATCGGCGAAGATGACAAAAATATGCCATCAAATGTCCTCTATGTGGACTGCAATTGATCGCTCAGATGCAAGGAAGCCGTTTTCTTTCAGTTCGAAAAATCAAAGTTTTCTCCGGGTCCACCCCGCCCTTCCGGTGCATTTCTGGTAATTTTTCTTTGCCCAGTCCACCACTGTTCATTCCACGGACGTATATTCATCTTTCAGGAATAATTGATCTTGCTGAACTAGTCGGTCGGAACAATCGCTCAATTTGATAGATCGTTATTTTGGGTCCCAATTTATATTGTCCATATTCTGGAAAACACCCTAGTTCGGTTTTCTTTAAACATCAGTAAATAGACGATCTCTGCGAACATTTGTGAATAGACGATCTCTAAGAAGTCACGATTTGATATGAAATTTTTGAATCCAGTTCACTAAAATAGATCTGAGTCGAGGTTTATCAAGTGTCAGATCGGTTTTAGTGAACGAAGTAAAGACAATTCATATTTTGCTGTGTCGGTATTCGTTTTATTTAACCCTTTACCCAAGGTAACGGCCAAAACCGACCAGCGCTATTCACAAAAATCGCCAATTAATTTTCATTATTTTTTCATTTTTTGTCTCAAAAACATAGGTTATCAAGCTCGTTCCAATGACGGGTCATAACCTATGTTTTCGAGACAAAAATGAACGAAAATGAGTTATTCAAGAATCTTGTTTGCAAGTGTCGTCTGCTTTTCATGTTATGTAAAGGATTAATCAATTCTATGAAATAAGCCTCTTTTCTGTTTGTTTGTTTGTTTATTTATTGGACTTTAACGATATTTTTAATAGCCACGGTCACATCATGTTGGGTAAATTTGCGCGTGGAGGAAGCCGAAGTACCCGAAGAGAACCACCGTTTAGCGACAAACAACTATCAGACTCACCAAGTTACTAGCCCTGCACAAGCAGAGTTAGCACCGGTTGGAGGCAGGCATCCCATCAATACCACCTTAGTATACCGTATCAATGTACTCCACATGGGCAATCGGGATTAAGCGTCTTGCACAAGGATACAATACATTTACCTCTGGTCAGGATCGAATCGTTTACCTTTCGGTTTAAAGTACAATGCTTTAAACACTGAGCTTCACCGTTCCCAGCCACCTTTCTGCTTCAGCTGGATCCATACAATCTATGCACCGGGAGCGAAAAGAATACTCGAAGTTTCTGGCTAGATACCCTTAAATTATTACTCTAACAATGTCTGCCCATTCACAGTCTGTATGTTTCTTGTTATATTAAAGAAAACGCTCTTACGTTGGACGCCGCTTTGAACATTAGTTGCTGGGCCTAAACTCCGATGCAGTAGCGACCATAGACCATGGGAGGCTCCTGACTAGAGCTTGCACGGGGTAGTGGTACACGTACGTACTGTACCGACCATGGTTGGACCCGTTGTGAGAAAAGTTTAAAAACAGGTGCCGAACGAAGCGGAGAGGTGTAGATTACGGAACCGAATATCACATATTTTCCTTTCAATAACTCGGCGTTGCATCAGTTGTGCTATATATTTACTTGCAAATGGGGAGTTAATTGGCGGATAATTGTGATAATTTAGTGTGCAAACAATTCATAATTATGTATTGACGGACAGATATACTCTCTGCATATCAATAGAATAACGAAAACCATTGAGTCGATGGGACCTCACTCACAATCCCGTCCGTCCGTCCGTCCGTCCGTCCGTCCGTCCGTCCGTCCGTCCGTCCGTCCGTCCGTCCGTCCGTCCGTCCGTCCGTCCGTCCCTCCCCTCCCTCCCTCGGTCCCTCCCTCCCTCCAGGGACGTGGGCCATTGGCTTTCGACCATCCTGTCCCACAGGACAAACCATCACTACTCCCATGCAGTATGAACCTACTCAATGTAGTCATTAACCCTTTACCCAACGTAATGGCCAAAACCGACCAGCTCTAATCTCAAAAGTCGCCAATTAATTTTCATTATTTTTTCATTTTTTTGTCTCAAAAACATAGGTTATGACCCTTCTTTGGAACGAGCTCGTCGAGCTCGCTCCAATGAGGGGGTCATAACCTATGTTTTTGAGACAAAAAATGAAAAAAAAAAGTTATTCAAGAATTTTTTTTTGCAAGTGTCGTCTGCTATTCATGTTAGGTAAAGGGCTAAATATTATTTATAAAAACATATAGAGGATATCTACCCTATATTTTAATGAACATGCATCGGAAATTATCTCTTGAGTGTGGACCTGAAAGTTTTATTTTTTACGTGCGCTTGCACGAAAGAGAAATAATATTTTCAGGACTACACGAATAGCGTAGATTTTCTTTTTATTAGATGCTACGTGCCATTTTACTGCGCAATATTCAACCCAGTTCGACTGCAAACATGTACATTTCGAAACATTAACCCTTTACCCAACGAATCGCTCGCATCCGTCCGCGTAATATGCAAATTCAGCAGTTGAAAAAATATTATTTTTCAAAAAATTTCAACAAAACCATGTCATGTGACCCCTCGTTGGAACGAGCTCGTCGAGCTCGTTCCAACGAGGGGTCACATGATATGGTTTTGTTGAAATTTTTTGAAAAAATTTAAAAAATGATATTTAAAATAATAAATTTTGATATTGTCTGCGTTGGGTAAAGGGTTAACTAAGTTCAGCTGATCGTTTCAAGTCTGTGCTTGCCAAATCACTCAAACATAAAAATGACCCACTTTCCCACGTTAATTTAACCAATGAATTATCCATTTATTATTACTTTGAATTTGCATAAAGCCACACATGCAGAAAGTGACATTAAACACCAGAAAATACGCCCATCACATAAAAATACCTTTCCTCCCACGAAATGATGTTTGACCTGCAAAACGCCTTTAAATATACGATAAAATGATTAAAAATTTGTAAGATGAACCCAAACTATGATTTGAGTTACCCCAAAAATTTTTCAAATTTTGTTGAAAAATTGTTGGTTTTTATGGATGTTTTTTACTACTGGTTGATTTGTATTACGCTACTGGTTGGTTATTACACTACTGGTTAATTGTTATTACACTACTGGTTAATATTACACTACTGGTTGATTATTACACTACTGGTTGTTACACCCCCCCCCCCCCCCCAGGTGACGTGGCCTAATTATTGATGCCTTGCACAACTTATAAATTATGGACACAAACGGACTCACAGTCAAGGAAATTGCGGGTGTTTTTTTGTTGCGAATTTTAAAATTTTTCCGGGGGGAGACCCCTCCAGTGAAAGAGAGTGTCCTCCCTCTTGTGCTCACCCCATCTCGCCGCTATGTGGCTCGGGTGATGCTGCGCATCCTATTCTATATGCCCCCTAGTAGTTCAGCGGTCTGAAAGTAGTGGCTACTCCCCTACGTAGGGGTAGGCGCTACGTTCAGATCGCTGAACTAGCCCCCCTCCCTAGGTATTACTCTTGTCCCCCTAACTGATATCCCGGCTACGCGCCTGGTGAGCTTATTTTATCTGTTCACATCGTGTTTCGCGCACTTATTTTAACTGTACCTCGATGCTCATTCACTTTGCAAGATTATTAGTTTACGTGTGAACATCTTTATGGATATATATTTCAGACAATTCTGAACTTCTGCAACAACTTCAGTCGTTCATCGCTGACAAATAATTGATTCACAGACAAAAATCATCTTTCGCTTAAATAAAATGTATCATCCGCTGTCAGCTGTCCATCGACCCTGCGTCCGTCATCCGTTACTTTTTGTTTGTTGTTCATTGTTGGAACCATAATTTGGAACGTATGCAAAAGCGTGAAATTCTTTAAAAGGAATTCCCCGTGAAACACGAGTCACAATGCCTTGAGATGTAGTACTCAATTGTAGGGAAACTCGGAATATCGGCGCGGGGTTAATGACTTTAGGAGTCTGTATTACGCGGTTAATCGCCGAGCTGGGTGTTGGCAGCAACCCACGCAGTCTTCAGATCACCACATGACACAATTCAGCTTAGAGGGGAACTATCACGATCTTATGAACTGCATTCCAGAGTTATTTAAACGACAGACACTTCTGCATCTAAAGGAAAGACACCCAATGTTGGTCTGTTAGGAAAGTTTTGCAGGGGCAGATTCCTGATGCACGCTCCGTACTGTCTAATGTTAAATACTTCCAAATTCAGCACGTCTCTTTATCACCAAAAGCTGTTATATCCAATCAGAATAAGGACACTACGGCAGTTTCTGCTTCAGTCTTCATTCATCTAGCACACGTTGAGATCGCATTCTGAAAAGTTTTCAGTGTCAAAAAATCATTGTTACGTAGTTGCTTTGTTCGTAATTTCGCAGTTTTATGTTACTTTGCTAATAGTGCTTTATTTGTGTACACGTCAAAGCTGCTTTTTTCTTCCACGGGGCGGAATCACGATTCCTTGCCGGGACGGCATATATTTTATCTTTTTGTCAAAGACTTTTTCGACATTCCTGAGGACCATGTATTGTCACTTCTAGAACTCTGCATTTTCTTCATTTGATGTAAAATGAAATTTATCCTCGACTTGCTCGTGTAATGGACTGCGCAACTCGGTTGACATGCATCTGCTATTTTTGCAAGCTTGACAACTAACTAACATTCGTCCTGCAATTATTATGGGAAAAACAAGGAGAAGACGTACCAAGACAGTTTCGCCAACTAGTTCGGCCAGGCCGTGTTCGTCCGTGGACAATTTAAGCGGTGTACGTTTTGCCCTTCTGTCATCGGAAGTATCTTCGGGATTTCCCATTTCGACAATAACCATCGTGGCGGATACAGTCAATGAGCGTGGCCTTCATCTTCCAGCCTCGGGTGGGCACACCAGCAGTGTAATACCTGCCCCCTTTCTTCAGCTGATACGTGGACCTCTAGCCCGAATCCTCGGAATTGGGCTGTTGCACAAATTAATGCAGAACTCGTTACTAGGGGCATTACGCCGCCATCGAAAGTTCTCAAATCTGCACCCATACGCCTCTTGGAGGACAATGTCAATGTTCCCACCGCAGCTGCAAGTGACATCCAACCGCTTCAACTATCGTCTTCACCATCAACATTCATTGCTGCGTCGACACCATCATTTCTGGACCGTACCACATCCGTCTCTCGGGAATCGCCAGTGTTTTACGTCGGTTCGTCGTCTATGCCGCAGGCCAATGCCGCGGATGCGCAGGGACACCAAGTGTTTCCAGTTCGGAGTTACCCGTTGCATCTGAACACTGACAGTGCACGCCGATCAAATTTTCCAGTTCCTCCTGGCACCGCTTCGCCTTCTCAGGATCTTTCGTGTTTGTCCTTTTCTCATCCATTTGCATCATCTCAGGATATGACTGTGCCTCTTCGTTCACACGGAGATACTTTTCAGCACACACATGCAGTCTCAGGGCCTTCAGTTTCTTTTCCAGGGGCCTCTGACTCACTCTTGGTGCCTAATTCCAGTAGTGCACCCTTTCAGGCAGCGCTATCAAAAACTCCGTTCTCTCCATGGTAAGTTCACCACCTGATGACTCGACAGTGCCGATTCGTTCATACGGAGATAATTTTTCACACCACACCTACGGGGACTACAGTTTCCTTTCCAGATGCTACTGACTCTCTCTTGCTGCCTGATCTGGGTCTTTCTATGCAGCACAACCAAACTCCGTTCACTCCATGCAACGCGAGCTCGCAAAACAAAAGCTGCAAATCGACCAACTGCTCAAGCAGAATGAGACTCTCATTGTTAACTTTGTGACACCTCCACTCATTTATCACCAGGTTCTTTTGATAGCTTTCCGTCGACTGCTTATCCACATGCCGGTCTGGCTATCGCTCTCCCCGGCCATGGCGGCCAGGGTGGGGCAACCTCAGGTGTGGCTTCTTTAGCTACGGTGTTTTGTCTCCCCAATCCCATCATGGTTCAGTTGGAGTTCCTCTGTCTAGTCTCCCGGGTATCGATCCCACCATATCCCCTTCTCTCGGACAGGATATTTTGGCGAGTAAAGATGTTAATCTAGCCCGGCTCATTATGCCTCCGTTTGACCCTTCCAAACCCATGGAGAAATATGACGATCGCCTGTCCAAACACTTGTCCGTTCCTGAATTTGTTCTGGCTTATGGTAAATACAAAACGATTATTTGCGAGGTTTTCCCAAATCGCCGTGACGAACTTGACAGTTACCTAAATGATGTGTTTTCCATTTCGGCTCAGTATGGGGACGCCTTTTATTCCTATCATCTGGCATTCTCTGCGCAAGCTTCTTCTTGGATGTGAATGGGCACCAAAGTGAATTGGGTGGTGCGCGACACCAACCTTTTCTGCTCTGTTTTCGCTGGCCATAAAAGCTATGCCTGCTACTCGTGCAACAGTTCCGATCATATTCCAAATTCTGCCCGTTGAATTCCTCCAATTCATTTCGGCGTCCAACCGATACTGCTATTGCTGCCTCTTCCACTACTAAAGAGCTTTGCCTCCAGTTCAACTCCGCCAAGGGCTGCACTTTTGGTCAAAATTGTCGCTACCTCCATTCTTGTCTGAACTGCAAAGATTCTCACCCCTGTACAGTCTGTCCTCAGCGATCGTCTCGATCAGCCGCTCTCCCTCAAGTTGCTCCATTCAAACCTAAATGACTCCTGTCACAGCTTGATCCTGCACACTACGGCCCCAGTCTATTTCCACTCCCACCAATCTCTCTGCCCTCCAGGTCGCTTTAGCAGGGCACCCCAACACAAGTTGCACCTCCTATCTCCTTTCAGGGTTCCGGGAAGTCTTTGATACTAGTATTAAACTTCCTCCCTCTTCTTCCCTCATTCTAAAAAAATGCGGACTGCTTTGGACAACACAGAGGCCGTTGATGCTCTTCTCGAGTCCGAATTGAAGAATGGCTTCCTCTTTGGTCCGTTTGAACGCCCACCATTTACGGTTTATCATATTAACCCCGTAGGCATTGCTACAAGGAAGTTTTCTGGCAAGCAGTGGGTCATCATTGACCTATCGGCGCCACATTTCTCTTCCTCTTCGGATTCTATCAATTCCTTGATCGCTAAAGATGTATTTTCCCTGAATTATGTGCAAGACAAACATCAAGTCCGCTTTCAAGCTTTTACCCATCCGTCCTGATCTCTGGCATTTGTATGGCATTCAGTGGAAAGATAAATGCTACTTTTATTCTCGATTGGACTTCGGCTGCCGTTCGTCACCCCGTTTATTTGACACAATATCTCAGGCTGTGTGTTGGATTGAACGGGAACATTTTAATATCCCTAATATTTTGCATTTCTTGGATGATTTTTTGTCAATTTCCCCGGTCACGAGTGACCCACACGCCACTATGCGTTCCCTTTTGATTCCCTTGGCATCTCCCTCTCGCCTGACAAAACGGAAGGCCCATCCCATTGTTTGGAATATTAAGGCATCATTTTGGGCACACAGAAGATGGAAAGTCGCCTCCCAGTCGATGAACTGGCCCGCATAACCCAGCTGATCCATTCCTTTCTTCGCACATGTACAAAACCGGAGCTCTTGAGCCTCTTAGGTCATCTGAGTTTTACATCACGGTTTGTCCTACTTGGCAGGTCCTTCACTTCCTACCTCTTTTCCTTAGGCCTCTCGCTGTGGCATCATGTCAATATTTCTGCTTCTTGCCATCAAGAACTGCGGATGAGGCATAGTTTTCTGTCTTCGTGGAATGGAGTCTCCTTTTTTCTTAATCCACAGTCTATTTCTCCGGATGACCTTTCATTGTTCACCGACGCTAGCTCGACGATTGGGTTTGGGGGTTATTTTGTCCCTCCCCCCAATTGGTTTCAGTCTGAGTGGCCGACAACGCTCGCTTCTTTGACTGCTTCCAGTTGGTCCATAGCCATGCTCGAACTTTACCCCATAGTGGTGGTGGCTATACTCTGTAGTCACCTTTGGGCGAAAAAGTCGTATTGTGTTTATTTGCGACAATGAGGCCACAGTTCATATTCTGCGCAAGGGCCGATTACGGGTTCCCATCATCATGAATGTAATGCGCTGCTTGATTTGGTGCGATTTGCGCCATACTTTCATGTTTTATTCCTTACATATCGCGGGCCATCACAACAAAATATCTGACAGCCTTTCTCGTTCTAATTTACAGGAGTTCCGTCCCTTGGACCCCGAAGCCGATCCCCAGCCACAGAATTGTCCCCCATAGGACGAAGTTATGGCAGTCTGACGGAAACTCTACTGATTCTCTATGGACTGGCTCCCTTACCCCTCAGACGCGCCGTCAGTATGCCACAGGATTAGATTGGTTGCTTCGATTTGCCTCCATGTATCATCTTCCCAGATATGGCTCTTCACATTTTCCTGTACTCTCTGAACTATCATTGTTGCATTTTCTCGTGTTTTGCCATACTAAGCTTCACTTCGCCTATTGTACTATTAAATCGTACCAGGCGGGCATCCGCTTCTGCTATATCTCTCATGGTTTTCCGAACCCCGTTGAACAACCTAGTGTGACTCCCTGGTCAAGATTGCAAATCGTCCTCAATTTTCTTACAAAATTGTTCAGCCCTGTCCTCGTACTCGGCTTCCCATCACTTTTCTAGTTCCACAGCAACTCATGCAGAACTTTCAAAGTCCCCTTTTTGACGCTTACACCTGCTCTTTATTGCAAGCCGCCTTCTCAGTGGCCTTTTTCGGCTTCCTTCGTTTCGGAGAATTTACCACCCCTTCGCTAATATTTCATCCGTCTGTTCATCTTTGTTTAGAAGATGTTTTCCTTCACCCGTCCTGTAACCTGGCAATATCGCATCTCAAACATTCCAAAACCGACGTGGGGTCAACGTTAAATTCTTTGTTCTTCCAGAACTATGCCCTATTTCTTTCTTGTGGGTCAGGATTCGGTTGCAGGTTGGCGCTCACCCCCGTGCCCCGTTGTTTTTGACTGACCATTTCAACCAGATGAGTAGGGCCTATTGCATTCAACATTTGCGTCTTTTGCTCCAGCTTTCCGGTGTCAACCCTGCCAATGTCTCTGGGCATAGATTTCGTATTGGCGTCGCGACATCTGCTTGCACGGCTTGTTTAGAAGATCATCTCATTAAAACTCTTGGGCGTTGGTCCTCAGACTGTTACACAACCTACATCCATACATCCGATCACGTCTTGCTCCAGGCTCAATTTGCCCTAATCACATAACATTCCCTTTGCGCTATAATCCTCTTCATTCCTCCTCTGGTTTGGTTTGGTTCATGAGGGTGGGGGTGGGGTGCAGAGTGTCGGTGTGACCCTTCCGAGCACTGTCCGTTATTGAGTTGCTTTCGTAGTAACTTCGCCAGAGGCTCCTCTCCAGGTTGTTCTTTCCACCTTGCTTTGATTCACCATTTCGCTGCCTATCCCCGTGTTTCATCATTCTATGTTCTTTGTTTTGTGGTCGCCGATGGTTAATACGTCTCCTTCTTGGGGGCTCTCCGTTGGTATCAGCTCCGTTTGGGCCGTTCGTTTCACTTAGGCTCCCATTCAGTATCCGTTTTTCCAGGTTATGTAACAGGGCTATTAGACATTGGACATTTTAGTGGTCTACTTGGGGAGGCACAAACCACTCAATATCCCCATGGCATGGCCAAAACAGTGGTAAATGGATGCAGTGTGTCTCCGTGTAATTTGGGTCAAGCGCTTCAGTCGGACTGTTATCAACCAAACGTACTTGACACAATAAATGATCCACATGTTGCGGGGACACATTCATTCAAATAATGGTACCAGCTGCTGAGCCCCATTTAAGCTACATCAGGCAGTTTTTTGCATTGTAAATATATGTATAACTGAGAGATCAGCAATGACAATTGCTATCTAATGTACTCACTCAAACAAAAGTAGGGCCTATATGTATGTAAGCGAGGTTTTAGAAATATATAAATCGGTAGTACCTGTAAGAGTGTCTTTATTGTGCGCATATATCAAGGGAGGGGGGGGGGGGGGGGGCACTAAAAATTTGCAAGACGTGACGTCCTATTTTTTATTCGGTTCCTTTTTACACCCACCAACCCACTATGTGCAAATTTTCTACTACCGTTCTCAGACACCCACCCCCCACTCTCCCATTAAAATCCAAAATAAACTTATAAACTTTGTAGGCACAGCTGTCTTTAGGGGGTTTTCATAATGTTCTTAACCCTTTACCCTTAACCCAACGTAACGGCCAAAACCAGCCAGCGCTATTCTCAAAAATCGCCAATTAATCGAGCTCGTTCCAATGAGGGGTCATAACCTAAGTTTTTGAGACAAAAAATGAAAAAAATTAGTTATTCAATCATTTTTTGGCAAGTGTCGTCTGCTTTTCATGTTAGGTAAAGGGTGAAACTGGTACCACCAATTTAAACCTCTGTGGGCTTCTGTGGACCCCAATCTACAAATGACAAGCTGTTCGTTATCAGGCTTGGCCAGAGAAGGTGTACATATGCGGGAACAAATTTTCATTTGAATTGTTCCCAAAATATTGTCTGCACATTTTCTACATTTCGAACAAGACACCCACCCCCTACTAACATGTGACATTTTCCCAGTTTAAGCCCAATATTCTCACATATAAAGCCTCCTGATGCTGTATTTATGTTAAGAGTGTGATGTACAACATCATATTTAAGGTTTGAAACACAAATGGTGGAAAATATTAAAGGGAAGTGGGAGGAGGGGTAACAACCGGAACATCCTAGTTAGGACTAACCCTCCCACCTCCAAGAAATGTTGCAAAATTCAGTGCTCTAAGAGCGAATCTGAGGCATTAATAGAATGTGTAGCCCTATATTTGAGAACAATGTTTTATAAGGTTTGAAGGGAGCAGCGAAAATTTTAGAGGGGCCAAAGCTCCAGCCCCCTCACCCCCCTCCCCCCGTGGCCACGCCACTGTCATGAACAATGTTTCTGATACAAAACTTGAAAATAAAAAAAAATAATTAGCGCCCCTCGCACTCACAATTCTATTATATTTCCACTACCACTGATCTTATGCTCATTTCAAGACTTGCGAGTTATTGTCAGCAAGTGTTTTAGATGTTATTCACTCAATACATGCTATTTACATGCATATACACCAGTCTAATGTAGGAGTTATCTTTACAGAAAGCATTTCGCTGCGTCTAATTTTAATCTTATATCGTTAATTTAACCATTGTATTTGCTTCATTTTAAGGACACTGTTTCATTTCATCCTCCCAAAAAAGCAAATAAAATTGTTTGTCCAAAAGAGTTTATCTAAATATTTGCGATTCAAAATATACCATTTTGGCTAATCAATTTTCTTTCAGTTGTTTCTATTTTAAGGTGTCTTTGCGTATAAGGAAGCGATTAACTTTATTGATGGTGATTTCTGATTTTCATTCCTATGTCGTGCGGACATTTCGAGCGCATGTTTTCCTCAACATCTCAATGCGACATGCAGCATTTAAATACGAAAAAATGGATGCGCTGTATCTGAACTAGTGCACGACGAAATTTTGTTTATCCTTCATCACCAAAAACTCCATCGTCTGAATAAAACACACAGTTTTACCTTAACTCCTCATATGTCAGGCACCGTGGAATAGCGGGGTCTGAGTGGGACGAAGTACCCACACTTTTTATAAGGTGTCGATGTTTTTACGAGAAATACAATCAAATTGGTATTGAATTTTCATAACAATGTCAGAGCCAGCAACAGGAGGACAGAAATCAAAATGTCCCGTTGGAACCCCCAACCAATGGCGCAGCAACGAAAGGGGAAGGGGGGGGGGGATAGGTAGGGGCATTTGTCCCTCTTAAGCGTAAACTTTGATTCCCATTTTGACTCTCATTTACGACCCTCGTCCTCTACACAACACACACACACTCTCACACATCCAGCCTCAACACACATACACACACCCTCTTGCTGTCTCTCTTTCTTTATTCCCAAACACACAAAGCAGATGAACATATTCAGTAATGATTCACAAGCCCGAAGGCAGATAATTTTAAGCTATGTACGTTCATGTACCTTGTCTCGAAAATATGGGTAATATTTTTCGCATTATGAAGTACAGTTTCAGCCCCCAGTGAGCCTCCTTTGATCCCTTCTGTGCTTCGTGCATTCAGACAGATCTTCGTGTGAAAGTGGTTCGATCTTACTCACGTTTATCATTTTCGACATCAAAACAGATGGAGATTTACCCCCAAAAGTCACCAGAATGCTTCATTTGAAAGTATAATTTCAATTTTTTTTCTGGCAGGAGTACCCTTTCCCTCCGGAAATAAACCTCAAACAAACCAACCCCCAATGACTGATCGTTCCGTAGGAACTTCCGAAGATGTCTACCGTATCTGAATGTGAGGATATGTTGCCATGATCCTAAACGTCCACCCAAAAAGCAATCAGACATGAATCGGTATTGCCTGAACGACTCGAATTTTATCGAGCATATAAGCTATCAAATAGTGACTCGAGCAGGCATCGCTCGCCCAATCAGCAAACGAACTATGGAGCTTTTCTTCGAACGAGTGACTCCACATTCGACTCTACGGCTCATATCGGTATTTAAGGATACTTATGACATGGTAATGTATTATTTGGGGATACCTTTTGATAATACCTTTTAGATGATACTTGTCTGAGGATATCTATTTGAGGATACTTATGGTTCTTAGTACCTGTTTGTCCACTGTCTCCTCGGCCACCCATGGCCTTCATAGCTCCAAGACCACTACTGCTGACTTGTCTATAGTGTCTATAGTCTGCCCTATGATCAGCTTCCACTGTAGACACTATTACTATACACTGCAAAAAATATAGATTCTCTTTAGAACCAAAACTGGTTCTAATCTTGTCCCTGAGATGGAACCAGTTCTGTTTAAACAGTATTTATTTTCAATCAAATAAATTTATTAACATTAAATTTTAACAGAATATTACATGAACTGAAGTAGATTCAGCACTAAACTTGGAGCTTATTCAACGCAGTCGCCAAACATTTTGAAACAAAGGAGATATGAACAGTTGGCATATCGAACCAGTTTTGGTTCTGTACTGAACCAAAAACTGGTTCGATATGCCAATTGTTCATATCTCCTTTGCTTAATAATGATTTGAGACATTACTGGTTCTAATCTTGTCCCTGAGATGGAACCAGTTCTGTTTAAACAGTATTTATTTCAAATCAAATAAATTTATAAGGATTAACATAAAATATCAACAGAATTAAACATAAATTGAGGGAATTTCAGCCGTAAGTTTAGAGCTTTTTCGAGGTTGTCTCAGATCATTATTAAGCAAAGGAGATATGAACAGTTGGCATATCGAACCAGGCGACTGCGTTGAATAAGCTCCAAGTTTAGTGCTGAATCTACTTCAGTTCATGCAATATTCTGTTAAAATTGAATACTAATCTTGGTAAATTTATTTGATTTGAAATAAATACTGTTTAAACAGAGCTGGTTCCATCTCAGGGACAAGATTAGAACCAGTTTTGGTTCTAAAGAGAACCTATATTTTTTGCAGTGTACATTTACTGAACAGCCATCCTATTTAATGACGTTATGACGTATCATGTTGCTGGCCGGAAAATGGGCCACTAGGGTTCAAAGGGTTAAGGATACTTATGGCATGGTGATTTAGTACTTGTAGATACCCACTGGGGATATCTTTCAGAGGATATTTATCGGAAGATATCTATTTGAGGATAGTTTTGGTTCCTAGTACCTGTTTGCCCCTTGCTTTCTAGGACACCCCATGACCTTCATAGCTCGAATGCCACAATACTTCTGACTTGTCTATAGTCACTACCACCTGCCCCATGATCAGCTTCCACTGTAGTCTCCCAATGCTATGGTGTTTTACCAATCTTGGTGTTACAATATTTTATCTTACAATCAACATGTATTTTGTCTGTATTAATTCCGCAACTGTCGTGTTTCCGACCCCATGATACAGATGTTTGTATCAGGGGATCGGATACAAGCACGTTCCTTTCGCGTGAGCTCCATTTTTTTGGGGTTCAACCGTACGAATAAATAGTTCGTTATATATTCGTCTACATTCTTGACATATCCCCAATATATTGTAAGATAAAATGATTATTAACATTATGTGGATGTACAAAATATGTATCTGAGTCTCGCTCCGTGTTCTAAGGGTAGATCACGACTCGTCTTCGACTCGTCGTGATCTGCCCTTAGAACCCGGAGCTCGACTCGGATACATATTTTGTACATCCACATAATGGTAATAATCTCTATGTACCATTGATATTGGCTACTACGATTCTGCTTTTGTGCTAGAGTGCCCCGCAATTACTAACTTGTGGTACTACTATGGCCCCTGGTACCTATCATTACACTACCGCCGCCACGGGTCCCAGTTCATATAACTCTCATACTTGGCTTTCACTACTGAAAGCAGTCGAATACAGTCTGCTTGCTCGAACAACATTTTCATACCTATTCTAGGTTCTGGAAGAGGCGTCGCGCGGACGACTCGAATCCAATATGAGCTATCGAGCATACATAATGGACCACGGAAACAGTGCCACCCTAACAACACGCGCTGTGCATGCGCACTGAGACAACGTATCACTGTGGTAATGAATCCACAATGTGGATGCCCACTCAGGGTACCATGACAACCAAACACGGCGTCGCTAGGTCACATGACATGATGTCACTTCCGGGGTCCCCCGTCGTGCCACCTACAAGGGGTGAAAACCGCATTACATACTACTGACGAATGACAGTGAACGATTTCGCTGTAAACAAATTAGTTGCGCCCAGTAAGGCTTCAAGGGGGACAACTCTGGTTCATATCGGCCCAGATCCTGTCACATCAGCCGAGTTGGAAGTCCCCCGAGCTTGATAATGGGCAATTCTGAGAAAGAAAATCATGTCAAGTAAATAAACGGGAAAAACTGGCCAAACAAATTATTTTCTTTGCTCATTTTTTGCTTCGCATTCGAAACACAGAGTGACTCCTTCACCTCCCCTCCACACACACACACACCTCATTTTGGAAGAAACTGGAAACTTTGGTTATTTGGAATAAAATACCGTTGTGAGTGTCGTGGGATTGTCGTGTGGGGTAAATTATTAATCCATTTCCTCTTATATTCCAATATAGGTCTCCACTCAGCCCGGAACCACCGTTGAGGAGTGGAAAAAATGCGAACTGTTTAGGTTTCTATAACCCAATCATATCGTGTAGATTTGTGCAGTTTGGCACAAAAATGTTTCAAACACCTTAACAGCTAGGCGAAGTAGACACACAAAACCGCAATCTTGTGCTGGACATCACGTATATGTTTCACATGTAAAAAACACTTTCATTTACACAAGACATTTGTGGGATTGTAAAATGGTTACATTTGGCGAAACTATGCAAAGGATAGACATTGCTTAAAAAAAGAAAACGAATCGTAACGATTGTTTCGATGAGACACTGCGATATGCTTTAATTTATTCCAGGATCTGCAACCGGAAAATATAGAGCAAAGATATATTTGGAAGAACTGGACGAATGATTCAAGAGGTAGAATTGCAACATATTGATCAAAATACGCTGCTTTACATTTTTCTTTAACCCTTTACCAAACTTGAATAGCAGACAGCAACTGAGGGAAAATTATCTCTAAAACATAGTTTATGGCCCTTTGTTGAAACGAGCACAACGTGCTCCTTCCAATGAGAGGTCATAAGCTATATTTTGAGGCAAAAATTGAAAAACATAATGGGAAAATTAGTGGCCGTTTTTGGTCGTTAAATTAAGTAATGGGCTAAAAGTGACAATAAAATATACCACCGTCAATGGGGGTGAGCGGGAGGGGGGGGGGGGCGGGGGATAAAGTATGGATGATGCGTCATATCCCCACCCCTTCCCCAAAACTTTTCAAAAATTGGTGTCGGTACAGACCGATAATCCATAAAGACACTTCTTCCCGTTTGCACATGTGCTCACACGGTGACTGTATACTGAGGCGCACTGCAACTCAATGATGCATTTGTTTTCAACCGCTGCTAACTGTACTTGTAGAGAGCTAGTACGTTGGAGAGCGTCACAGTTGCACGCCGCTGCTTGCCGCTGGTCGGTTTCCAGCTTCCTCCAATCGTAAAACTATTCGACGTGGTGTGATTCTGGCTGTTGAAGGTGCCGTAGCCCCCCCTCCCCCTCCCTAACAAAACACAAAAAAATAGCCCTTGTAATATTCAAACTTTTCAAACACAAACACAAAACTGAGAGCATGTGTTTCGGTGATTTATTTAACCCGTTACCTAACACGAAAGACAGACGGCATATGCAAACAAAATTCTCGAATAGCTATTTTTTTATTTTTTGTGTCAAAAACATAGATTATGGCCCCTCATTGGAACGAGCTCAACGAGCTCGTTCCAATGAGAGGTCATAAGCTATACTTTTGAGACAAAAAGTGAAAAAATTAAGAAAATTGGATGGTGTTTTTGTGAATAGCGCTGGTCAGTTTTCGTCGTTGCGTTGGGTGAAGGCTTAACCTGTTACCAACGTAACGACAATATCACTATTCAAATTTGTTTATTTTTTAAATTTTTTATCACCATTTTGAAACACCGCTGATGACCCATCGATGGAAGGAGCTTGTCAAGTTCCTTCCAATGGTAGGGTCATAAGCAATGTTTTTGAGGCAACTTTTGTTTTACTATATGCCAGCTGGCTGACTGTCAGGTTGGCATTGTGGCGGTTACACCCACTGTCATGTGTAAAATTTCAAGTGGGACCGGTTATAAATGTTATAAATGTTTAATTGTAAATAACTTGCGAAACCATGTGACCGTTATCAGATAATTTGGCTGCATAAAGCAGTTTTATACATATTACATGGCAACACCGCGTGGTGTTGTCGGATCGGAATGACCTTTTCTCACTTTTAATTGTCTCTTTATCTATATTAAGGATTGGCTTGCACAGAATTATTTAAGAATTGGGTTTCATCTCTAACATCTCTAGTCGTGTTAGATAAAGAGTTAATCCCTCACGAAATGGAATGATAAAATTCTGCAAGTCCAATAAACAGAGAAACTTTTTTTTCTTCCAAAACATATAACCCTTGTTGAAGTGAGTTTATTCCAATGAGAAGGCATAATGTATGAATGTATTTTTTGAAAGCGAAAACTGAACAATTAGAATATTGTATATTTAAACCTAAATTACAATGGCATATATACTTTGAGTGGGAGTGGCGGTTGCGCCGTAAAATTTTCCACTCGTTCTGGTTCGTAACTAACCTGTTTGGGGTGCTAAAACGGTAGAAGTTTGGTTGTCCAGTCTGAGATCTGTCGAAAAGTTGTATTAGGGTGTTAGAAGTATAGCGTGTACCCGATCGGGCCTGATTACCCGGAGCTTTGCCGGTGCAGCTAGTGTTAAATTTCCATAGGAACCGGAGCCATTGCCGGTGCAACTTTTGCGGGTGCAAAATGTCGGCACCATACACCTAGGTCCGGTAAATGGTGTATGTACTGCATATATAGTATGCTATGGTATGTATAGTAATATATGTACACCCAGGGCTATGGGTATATATTATTTGTATGTGACGGAAAATGGAAGGGGAAGGTGAGTTTTCTTGAAAGTTTTTCTCCGCGAAACGGTTGACGTTGCTATTGACGTCGTGACGTCATGATGTGCACGCGATGTCATAGAGATGTGTTGACCACTGTTGTTGTCCACTATACATTCCGATATAACGTTGTTCAGGTCAAGGGGTGCCGGACTTCTCGTAAGGGGTGGGGGGGGGGGGGGCTATCTGGTAGTGGTGGTGTATATCCATGTAGGTATACTATTAGCCTTTGAGCCTTCATATTATCCTGTGTCTGCTATAGATAGGTCAAGCAGTATTGTGGAGATGGGGATAATGCATGGTCGCCCAGTGCGGTATTACGAGATAGTCCTTGGTGGTTTAGACTGACAGTATAGGATGAATAGTCTGTTGGTCTATTACCCCTTCAGTACTATTAACCTACCGACCCTTTGTATTATCTTATGGCTGGTAATGGTAGTTCGTAATGCTAGGTCAGGCAGTATTATAATCGTTTGTTTAGAAGTGGGGCATAGGATGCATTGTATATACCGTTGTAGGCCCCCTGTTTGTATTTTTAACCAACTTATTGCTTTGTATTATGCTATGACTAGTAAAGGTAGTACGTTATGGCAGGTCAAGTGATATTATGGGGTGGGGTAATGCCTGGTAGTATAGAACGGCAGTATAGTATGGGCGATATATACTTCCGTGCCCCCCCCCCCCCCCCCCCCCGAAACCCATTGGTACTACTAATCGACCTAATGCTTTATGTGACTGGTCTAGGTAGTATGTAAGCCCAGACGTTATTGTGGGGGTGGGGGTGGGGGTGTACTGCATGGTAGTGTGGTAGTATACGATGTAAGCTTTGTACCCCTACAGGTGTCATGTTAGCCCTTAGTACTATTAATCCACCTAATGCTTCATGTTATCCTATGACTGATATAAGTAGTATGTAATGCTAGGCATAGCGGCATTGTGGGGAGGGGTAATGCCTGGTAGTTTAGAACGGTAGTATAGTATGGGCGGTATATACCCCTATATACTATTAACCAACCGATTGCTTTGTTTTATTATATGGCTGGTATATGTAGTACGTTATGGTAGGTCTAGTGATATTTGCGGGTGGGGTAATGCTTGGTAGTTTAGAACGGCAGTATAGCATAGGCATAGGCTGTACATACCCCTGTAGGTCTCTTGTTGGCCCTTGGTACTACTGATCCACCAGGTGCTTCATATTATCAAGTCCATCGAGTCGTTCGAGCAGTATGTCGAGTCACTCGACGTAAGACAGAATCCCACTTATGGAATCCCTTTTTGGAATCCCTTTTGTGAAATCCCTTTTTCGAAAACATATGGCCTTCGGAATCCCTTTTTTCTGAAATGAGGCTAAGAGTCGTTCGAGGAGTCACTCGAACGAGCAATTGCTCGATAGCTCATTTGCTCGATGGGCTTCGAGTCGTTCGAGCAGTATGTGCGAGTCACTCGACGTAAGACAGAATCCCACTTATGGAATCCCTTTTTTGGAATCTCTTTTGTGAAATCGCTTTTTCGAAAACATATCGCCTTCGGAATCCCTTTTTTTCTGAAATGAGGCTAAAAGTCGTTCGAGGAGTCACTCGAACGAGTAATTACTCGTTAGCTCATTTGCTCGATGGACTTCGAGTTCTTCGAGCAGTATGTCGAGTCACTCGATTGAGCAATTACTCTAAAGCTCATTTGCTCGATGGGCTTCGAGATATTCGAGCAATGACTTTTCATTAACTGTTCGATAGCTTATTGCGAGAATTTGGAATGGATATGTCTTGGGGTGGCCCAGAAGGCTGGGCCAAACAAAAAACTTTCAAGAAAACTCACCTTCTCCTTCCAGTTTCCATCAAATACCCATAATATATACGCATAGCTCTGGGTATACATATATCACTACACATACCATAGCATACTATATATGCAGTACGTACACCATTTACCGGATCTAGCTGGATGGTACCGACATTTTGCACCGGCAAAAGTTGCACCGGCAATGGCTCCGGTTCCTATGGGAATTTAACGCTAGCTGCAACGGCAAAGCTCCGGGTAATCAGGCCCGATCGGGTACATGCTATACTACTGGTCTCGGAACATTTTAACCCTTAACATCCCTCATCTCCCCTTGCGAAAAGTTATCTACTCTCTCTGCTAATCCGCCGCTAACCTCCAGTGGCTTGTCAGTAGTGCCTCGACCGAGTCAATGAGGATACCGACCCAGTCATCCATGATAACGAGCCAAGGACGAATGACATATAACACGGCTCCTGGGTCCACCATGCAGGTCTGTGTGGTAAATTTTAACAACTAAAAATGAAAAATGGATTCTTCACTTACAGTTGACATTATTTTGGGCGATTCCTTTCAGGGGTCGTATACTGATAGAAGGATATGTTGTTGGACTGGGAAGTAAGATATGAGTTTAGTCCTTTACATAACGTATGGGAAAAACACGGTCACCATTATTCACAAAAATCGCAATTCAAATTTTTTACTTTTTCATTTTTGTTTCCTAAAAAACACAGCTTATGACCTTGATTGGAACGAATTCGAGGAGTTCGTTCAAATGAGGGATCATAAGCTATCTTTTTGAGGCAAAAATGAAAACAATTGGCATTCAAACATTTTTCTTGCAAATGTCGGCTACTTGTGTCAGTTAAGCCTTTATCTAACGAATCTGGTGCACTCCACCTCCCCTGAGTAATATACAAATTCAGTAGCTGAAAAAAAAATTATTTAAAATTTTTTTTAACCCTTTACTTAACATGAAAAGCAGAAGACACTTGCAAACAAAATTCTTGAATAACTAATTTTTTTCATTTTTTGTCTCAAAAACATAGGTCATGACCCCTCGTTGGAACGAGCTCGACGAGCTCGTTCCAACGAGGGGTCATAACCTATGTTTTTGAGACAAAAATGAAAAAATAATGAAAAATAATTGGAGATTTTTGAGAATAGCCTTGGCCGGTTTTGACCGTTACGTTGGGTAATGGGTTAACAAAATCATACCATATACCCTCTCATTGGAATAAGCTCGTTGAGCTCATTCCAATGAGAGGTTGCATGATATGGTTTTGTTGATTTTATTTTGGAAAAAATTGGAAAAATAATATTTAAAATAATTAATTCTGATTGCGTCTGATTTCTTTAAAGGGTTAACATTTTTCTTGTTTGACTTTGTTCAGATAGTAATTACGAATGATGATTCCATTGATGAGACTACAGTTGAAAGAGTAAGCTGTGACGAGAAAAAGCGTGAATCACAAGTGCATGCCGGCTGCAAGACATTAAGTTGGAGTGATCGAAATCTATTATGCTGAGATATGTGTTTCTTTTTACGGGGTGGGCATGGGTCAAGTGTTACAAAAAACTTAAGTGAAAAAATGTGCGAACCAGATTTTCGTAATGGGGTGAGATGTATCAAACTACGTGAAGAATGGAATTTTATTCCCAAGTTTCAGGAAAATGTCACACCTCATCGTCTCACACCTCACCGTCAGTGAAACAAAGGAATACCAGATTGATGATTTAAAGGGTGCAGCTCAGCGCACCTCGGCAGACGGTCTTGAGGCATGCACTTGAAGAAGAGAATTCGAGATGAAGAGGGAAGCATTGATGAAATAATTGTGAGTATATCGAGAATCCAATGAGAAACAGAGGCAGGATTGTTCAAATAGTGGTACTTTATTCATACACAATGTTAATTGGGGAGTATTTTTAACTTCGAAACTTCATTCATTCATTCATCGAAAATCTGAAGCATGGGAAAATTCGACCCGCCCATCTTTCCAGTCGACAAGGCGTGTTATGGTTGAAAGTCCGTGATCGAACTATGGTGATTAAAGTAATATTTACTCACTACGTACAGTTGTACACCGTTTATTGTCGACTTCTAACAACTACATGCATTCAACAGGAGGAGTGCGATTTATTACAAAAACACTCACAGGGTGGATATTCCACCAAGATAATTTCTCACAGTCTGTGAAAAAGAGTAAGAACCACAAGCAAAGTTTCATCTAATGGGTTTGACCACAAATTCATGTGGTCCAGTAGCCGAAACTTCACTTGTACTCTTATACTTTTTCCTCTTCTTAAGACTCTTTTATGGACCAGTTACTGAGCTGGAATGTTTTAAGCATGGTGGCCACAAAAGCGTTTTCTCACTCTGGTCCTGATAGGACAGCGATCTGATCGCGTGAACTGAACTAAATAAAATCACCCTTGACTTATAAAGTCATGAAAATCGACTTTCGATGAAGTTATCTCCCTTGAAATTATTAGACAGGCAAGGAAAATTTAATCAAGAAACAAGTAATTTTGAGAAAACACCAGTGACATCAGTATAAAATAAAGCCAAGTTTCCTTTTGTTACTTTTAATAATGAAAACAACAGACAGCTCTCAGAGCTGTCTGTTGTTTTCGTTTCTTAAAAGTAACAAAAGGAAACTTGGCTTTTTATTGTAAGCTAATTGGAAGCAACTAGTTCACAGATAACCCGTCATTAAGAACATCTTACAGAATTACATCCACCAGCACTAACTGTTTACTTTGGCCCTTTGTTTTGCGAATGTGTTTCTACAGCAATTTACAAGTTTTATTCTTCCCAGGGAAAAAATGAGCAAATCTGACATCTTAGAGTTTTATATTACTTCACAGTATCTGTATTATATGTGACAGTTCACATACTGTTTTTATAATGAACAAAAAAAAATACACAACACCAAAGGCTGGGGAGGTAGGGAGTGATGGAGGGGGTGGGGGAGGAAGGGAGGGATCAATCAAGTAGAGTTGATGATGTGATTATCTTGTGTGGATACACCACCCACAGCATGCTTGTAACTTTTTACTTGTATTATATGAATGTCGGGATATTCATTACTTTACCCCATATTACATGGGAATAAGTTATGAAATAAATTGTAAAACAATGGGAAAAACGCCGTTTTCGTATTTTTAAACGGGGTTCAACAGAGAATAGTGGTGAAACTTTCAAACTGATTGGGGAAAAAATGTAAAAAGTCAGCTTTAAGTTTGCGAAATGATGCGCACATTGATGATACAAATTCGCTAACATTTCGATGATACAAATTGGCTAACATTTCGAAATTTCAATTTTTAATTGTCCCACACCCTTAGTGTTAAATGTACTGGCAACTTTTGGAAATTAAGGGGGCTAACTTTCCCGTAAATCTTTTACCAGTCCCGTAAATTGTCAGCTACGATTACAAAATCAAGACTGAAGCATAAAAAATATACGAACTTACTCTCTAAGATGCAATGTTTTCGAGTCTCTTTTTTCAATAGGTGAGAGGTGAGATTCTACAGTAGTATGGGTGAAAAAGGGAACAGACACTTTATATCAGATCGCGACCCAGTCGCGATGGTCGAAGGTCACTGGCCCCTTTATAATCACAGTACAGGACTTACTGCTGCTTTCTGTTTCTCACCGGAAACTCCGGTCTTCTCCATTCGGAAAACTGGCTGACATGACATGTCATAGTCTGTTAAAAGTGCCATAAATCCTCACACGAATGAACAAATCTATGAACGAATAAATAAATAAATAAATAAATAAATGAATAAATAAATAAATAAATAAATAAATAAATAAATAAATAAAAACTATGCTTTGAGGCAAAATTGAAAACAATAATAATAAAATTTGATTGGAGTTATTTAAAATAAATCAAAAGTTCAGTATAATTCTATGCATTACCAAAACAGTGTTTTTCATAATACCTGCGCCAGACTAAAGAAAATCTGTTCTCATAACAAACCGACGCGATGGAAACTGTTTGAGAAAATTTTATCGATAAACTGAAAATAATAATTCTCTGGTCCTCCGCTGATCTGTCGCGGTCCTCTAACGAGAAGGCCTACGTCAACTCAGTCCCCCAACGGCTTATTCCCCTCACACTCTCCCTCCTAATTTCCCAGCTGTCAGTCAATAGCTGTTTCATAATTCCCGCCATTGGCGCTTTCTCGATCTCCCCAACCATAATACTGACCCTTTCCCTCATGTCATTCCTCATCCACTTATCTTTCATACTTTTATCCATTGTTTCCGGTGGCGCGGTGGCGTTGTCGTAATCAGTTCTCGTCAGATCACCGAAGTTAAGCAACGTCGAGCCCGGTTAGTCCTCGGATGGGTGACCGTCTGAGCGATGGATTCGGACTCCCGCGTTGTGTCCTTGGGCAAGGCACTTCAACCCGATTGTCCACATGGGGGCACGATGACGCCGTGTACTAAGGCGTACTGCACGTCGATGGTGCGCATGTCTTCAACCAATCTAACCCTGCTTGTGCTACAGTGCGGAGTTACGATGTTGGAGAGCTGGCAGCTGCTCGTCGTTGCTCGGTGGTTCTCTCCGGGTACTCCGGCTTTCCTCCACCCGTAAAACTGTCACGGTCATGATTAGCCATTGTGCATAAGTATGTGACCTTAAATACCAATAAATAAATAAATCCCTTGTTTCCATTAGTTTCTCAATGTGTCTTTTTTTACTAGGCAAATATTTGCGACATTCTAAAATGAAATGTTTCAGGATCTCCGTTACTCCGAAGTTACACAGTTGGCAGGCCTTTCCCGACTCACCCTTCAACTCCAGTGACTTGGATTTCACTTTGAACAACAACGACCACCGAAAACGACCCATCTCGGTACTCCTCAAAAGCTGGCGCAACTTTGTTTTTCATAAAACCTGCCTAAAGAGCTATTGGTCCTATTATGACGACAGACCGCTATTTTTGCTCTTTTAAGAGTCATAATCGGAAAACTTACTGACCCGCCACAGCCAGAAATGTAAGAACAGTCCGAATGGGTCTGGGGCATAAGCATTGGTTTGGTAAAATATTAACAAAATTTGTGATTACCAAAATATTAACAAAATTTAGGATTACTGCAGAATGAAATAGTTCACCGTGACAACAATATGCGTAGAATGTGGAGCTGGAAACTTTCCATAAAACCATAGTCCCGAAAGAACAGTCGGCATTAGCCCCTGTAAGCTATTCTGTCACCGTAACTACATACAATACACGGATCGCTGTAAAAAGCCGCGTCATCAACGAAATTTCACCGCGCTGACACAAGGAGCGGTCTACTCTTTTTAATGAAAAACCACTGCCTCAGAAGGCTAAACTATTTAGGACTAAATTTTGATTTATGTTATTCCCAGATTTCGTAAAATTTAAACTAGGAAGGATAACATGGCAAGACGATGTGTTCGATACAGCTGTATTGTATTATCCAACTGACAGGCCAACAATCATGCCTCGTCAGTCATTATACAAACACTTCATTGGATCTAACTTTTCTGATTTCAACGAGAAGTCGTAGTTTCAATTTGACGCACATAAGTTCCAAGGTCTCGTCAAAACTACGCGCTATTCATTAAATAAATCACAACCTGATTTTGTTTATTTACAAATAATTACATTGTTAATGCAGTTATACGTTTTGGGTCCAAATACTCAATTTCCATTGGTCAGCTGGATGAAAACGTCATGACCAAATGTAATTCATTTTCCAATGAATACATTTGGTCGAACTTTGAGCGCAGTTGACAGAATGTAATTCGGACGGTGTTTGGCCGGGTTTATAACTTTTAGCGCCTCTCGCAGTGATCGGTGATTATAGTTTACTGATATGTTAAATAAATTGTTTTGAACATTCCAAGTGTCGTTGCGAAAGACGGCAATTTGACAAATTTGGGTCAATGCCGAAAACCGACGCTCAACTCAGAGTTGTGCGCTTTGTCTTTTGTGTGAGGGTTGTTTTTCGTCTCGTTCGTTCGTACATGTTTTATTTCGTCTTTCTGCTTTGTTGTTTGGTAAAAAGTAGTTTAAACAGTTACGGAATGTAATTATAAGAATTGAATGCGATTTTTATAATCTTTATTGGAGTATGAACGTGTGGGAATGGGTACAAATTATGTATGAATCCCGAAGGATTCATACATAATTTGTATCCATTCCCACACGTTCATACTCCAATAAAGATTTTAAAAATCGCAGTCAGTTCTTAAAGAACACGTGATCATAGATGTATTCACACGCGACGAATCTTTGTTCTGTAATTTCTCAATGACCGCAGTGATGTTTCTTAAAATTCTTTTTCATGTAATTAAATAAGAACAATTTAACGCATACACGAAGTAAATTCGAAATGCAAAACAAAATATGCAAACATCTTGCACATTAAACAACTTGTGGCAGTTCCAAACGAATTATGTTAAGGGAGACAACTGCTTGGTGTTTGGTGACTTCACTGTCAGATTTTCAGTGCGGTCGATCACCCGACCTTGTAAACCGTATTTGGTAGCTGATTACGGACTTGAATTCAATGACGCAAGATTCCGACGCGAGGTGACCCAAGCTCTCCGGCCACCAGTCTAATTCTTTAAGGAATTCGACGCTGGTATGGGCTGTTTGTTTACCCATTTTCGTGAAATTCTGCGCGCAGTCGATCATCTGTGCATTGATGCATTGATGCAATGTGATGTCCTTACATTTACAAAGGTATGCGGATGTACTTTTGTGCTCCAGTTATAGATATTCCAGTCGATAAGTATTTAATTCGCCATTAAAACATCAAGATTTTAACACAATTTGTGGAAGTACGCGGTGTAATCATAAAACTTCAGTTGTGGCGAGTCTTCACTCATAATGATGATGTCAAATCACGTGTTGACTGAGCAACATTTCTTGCGTTGTTCCGAAGAAAATGAAGAAAAAAGCAAGTACAACATTAGGATTCCTAAGGAAAAATCTAAAACACTGTCCAAAAGAATGCAAAAAGATCGCATATATATCCTTAGTCAGATCCATCATGGTCTATGTAAGCATAAAATGGGATCCATATCTGAACAGAAACATACAAGCAAGAGAGGATACAAAGAAGAGCAGCACGACTAATTACTGTGGATTATAAGAACCAGGATGAAGTATGTGTCACCCAGAAGATGGAAGATCTAGAACTGCTTTCCTTCCAGTCGAGGAGATGTGTCCAGCGTCTGGTAATCATATGTAAGGTGGTTGAGGGGTTATTGCCAGTAATACCTACTGACAAATTGATACATTTTTCAACTCGACTTATTAAAACTACAAAATTCACGGACTTTGAAATATCCTCGAAACTACGGAGAAATATTATAAACAATACCCGTCCAATCACTATTCCGAATGCAAAAACTAATCAACTCAAAAACTATTTCTCTATAAAAGAGCAACAGACTGGAACAAATTAACAGAAGAAGAAAACAACTGAAGGATTTAGATCTGCCCTCCATTCATACCATCACTAAGCGCTCTCTCCCGTCGTGTTATACCAGTGGTGGGTTCTAACGACGTAACAGATACAGATACAGAGTGTTTATTGTTTTTTTCGAATTCAGTCGTCCGGAATATATTAGCTGGTCGGAAAAGCGAACCGTAAGTTCTCTTTTTCGGCCAACTGAAATAGTCCACACGAGTGAATCTAAGCATAGAGATGAACTATTTGAGGGCTAAACTGTTTCCCGGCCTAAATAATAACGAATTTAGAATAGAATTAGACTGGTGGCCTGCGAGCTGGAGGTGACTCTGGCTGTCGAAAGTGTCACTAAACCCAATAAATAAATAAATAAATAAATAAATAAATAAATAAATAAATAAATAAATAAATAAATAAATAAATAATATACCGCTTTTTGTATAAATAAAAAGGTGCAGGATTAAATTGTTATTAAACCTTCCCACAGAAGTAGAATGGATTCTTCCATTTTACTTCAGATAGTATTGTATGAGACGATACCATCCAGGGGCCGGGGTTAAAACAGCAAACATTAATATCAGCTTGTATTAGTCTGACTTTAATGCATCACTGACATTGTAAAACTACCGAAAAGCAGCGAGACAGTCTTTCTCAAATTTTCCAAATTTTAACTGCAGACTCAAGAAGGGACATCATTTATATTGCAACTGGCATTGCGATGGTTTTCCGATAGTCAAATGGTGAGCGTGGTTTCGAATAGTTTCGGCGGGTGATCGGTTCTGAAGAAAATTCTCTTCGAACCCCACTATGTTAGTTGCAAATATCAATTCGTAGGGAGTCGTGTGTTTATTTTTCTTGTATGCATCTTTTGTGTGAAATGCACTTCACACAAAAGATGCATACAAGAAAAACTAAACATTATCTCTCTTCCGTTTATCTGAGATGCATTTTGTAATTGCCCGCTCTATACAAACATCGGAAGTAATTTGTTTATTGTAATTAACAGAAAAAAGCGGATTTTTCTTCAAACGCAAGTAAACAGCATCAATTTCAAATCACAAATCATTACGAAAACCCCCCCCCCCCCCCCCTCAATATGTCACTCCACCTACAACATCATCTTGCTGTTCTTAAAGGTTAACCCTTTTACGACGGAAGTCAAGGGAGTGGCTGAACGGAAGCAGCCAATGTATGTGGACGAGAGGGGACATAATGAGGGTCGGTATGTGAGTAGATCAAAGGTTAGGGACTTTTTGGTCGGCCAAAAGGTGACCGTGCTCCGGCCGACACGGTTAGGTAGACAGCGGTTACGATGGGAGGGGCCATACGCTGTAACAAAAATAATGGGCAACGGTCATTATCGAGTGGACATAGATGGATGTGGAGTAGTTTACCACGCAAGGTTTTTGCGGAGATGCCAAAATATAAAGGACACTGAACCCACGCGAACAGCGGGGGGAGGTACATTGGGCCAGGAGAGGCCACAAGAGGTGACCGGGGTAGCCACGAAATGGTATCAGAGATGTAGAGTTAGGAGGGGCCCAGGAACTTGGAGTGGGGCACCCAAGGAGAGATTGGCAGGAGTCATTCTACAGAGCGTTGCATCTGAGACAGCGAGCTCTGGTACTGCAAGCGCCGCATGTAGGCATATAGGTCACATAATAGGCGTTGGGCGTGAAGATGAGTGGGGTCCTTGGTGGAGGACGCGCCCAAGGAATAGGTCCCGGTGGAGGGGACAGAGAGGCTTTCTCGGGAATAGTAAGGGTCCAACCATAAATAGGAGTATTTAAAGTTGGTGCCTAATGGGGCAGGTAACCCGCTGACGGGCATGAGCCGGGCGGGACACCCTATCCAAGGATGGGGCAAGTTAGTGAGATAATGGAAGTTGAGGCAAGGGGCAAATCGACTAAGTGGATCAGGGTGGATACTCCTTGCTAATATTTTTTACGCAGGTGTTGAGTGTGTATAGATACAGGTGTATGTATGATAGAGTGGTATTATATTTTGCGATGTCGAGAGGGAGAGTGAGTGTGTAGGGGGACCTGTTGGCTGCATGTGTACCAACGGACCATCTCCTATTGCGCGCCGGTGGAAGTGTGCGAACGAGTTTATATGGGATGAGTTCCAATGAGGAACCGAGTCAAAGTACTGGGAGTTATTTGTGGTGCGCATCAATGTGCGCATGCGTATGACTGTGCGTGTGAAAATTCTGAGTATATTGGTGTAATAGTAGAGCAAAACTGTGAGAGAGCGCTAAGAGAGAAGTATTAAAGTAGATGCACCTGATCGCTATCCCCTTGGTGGTTTTGGAACAACTGAGAGTATGTTCCTTGGTAGGGGGTTTTGAAGGTGGTAGCTAAAAGTTGGGATTTTTTTTTGTTTATAAGTGTAAATATTTTCGATAATATTTCTGCTTGGGTTAAATGTAGAACGTAAAGATAGGTATATGACGGACCCTGAAAACGGATTTGTCAAACTAACGATAATTCAAACTCTGCTAATTAGGCATGGAATTTAATGTCCAATATGGCACATGTGTTGAACGCCAGATGGGCTATCTATAACAGATCAGTACTAGGAGAGACAATATTCTCTCCGGTTATCATTATCTGGGTAATTAAAGACCAGTTAAATTGTAATTGTTGGAACCAGTGCATCACACATGTTCTGGACACACACCCATATTACGCATCTATCCTGTCTCCGAAACGTCGAAAGTTTTCATCTCAAACAAAATTCACATTTATACCTCTATTCATATCGAATTACAAAGCACTCATTAAATCAGAATTAATATGTTTAAACTTTGCGTTCCGACTGTATAAAGAGCGAAGCAGAATTCTGAGAGGCAGTTGGCCTGAGGTCACTCAGAGAAGGTCCGAATTTAGCCTTGGCCGTCGAGGGTCATAGGCACCGAGATTGAAAGTCCGCATATTGTCGTAACCCAGTGAGGGTTGTAAGGGACCGATAATAGATTGTTAACGGCTGCGAACCGTAGTGGCCAAAGAAGTAAAAGCTATAACATTGAGGTCTAGAGACCGTATTAAGAGCTTGAGTAAGGGCTGGGGTAGCTCGCGAGATAAGATAGTTTTAGGAGGTGCGAGAATTGGTGATGTTAAGAACACTTTGCAGAATATTTTTATGTAAGCTTCGTTAAGTATATATCTGAAGGCGAAGAAAAACTTAACCTCGTGAGAACCGGACAAGGCGCAAAGTGATCGTGAACTGTGGTAGACGCCGATTGAATTGTGGTTGAACTGTGAGAACGCTGATAGAGTCGCACAAGCAGAACATTATATGTGTTAAGCCCGACTGACGGCGAAGTTAACCCTGCGAGGAGGAAGCAACGAGAAGTGAACAGACACTTTGTATTTATCACAAACCGTGAGAAGATGAAGATGATGTGAGGTCGATCCAGCGGACACAGCTGTCTGTGGGAGACGTCGAGGGCCCTAAAGAATAAACTTTTATCCGCATAATTAGTGTGTTGTTATGGATAATTTTGTGAGTAATTTGTTTCATATTATATTTCTTCGTATATGTAAATAAATAATCTTTTCAGTGAATTATCGTTGATCACCCTTTGGCGTTGTAAGCCACAGGCACCTTCAGGAATCCTGAGTCCCAAGCGGATAGGGCATTGATAAGGTGGCAAGGTTTACGTTTGAACTGGGGTTCAGCCGACAGTCACTGGCTGTCGGCTGAGCACTGATATGAACATAACTTTTCCTCCATCACTTAACCCCTGTAATACTCCGACAGGCTTGCAAGGAGTTAACCCAACGGTTCTGTCGAGCTGTTGGCTTAAATTATTACGAAACCTACCAACAAATCAGGGGGATTTCGCCCATTTCGCCGTTGACAGTATTGACTGAATTGATACCTCCTAGTGTTGAAAGGATTAAGACCCACGTGCTCACAAAACTCGCCAAGTGGAAGTGATGAAATTTTGTTCCTTGTGAAGAATTTGAAAATTGACATACGTTGTTGGTATGTTACGAATACTATACATCTGTAACTTAATTGAGCACCCCGCAATGTTTCATAAAAGTGAAGTTACTGTTACTGATTATTATGTTTTAATGATTGCTATGTCCAGCAGTACATTTCATCTCGTGAAACATGATGTTTCTGGTTGATATCTTACCACAAACACATCCTCTCGTTCACCCGAAGTATGCTACCACGAATGTCACAAAAAACCGCTATCATCCACATGCAATATCTGAGAATAAAACAAGAAAATTGTCACTTCTTTTACCAGTGAATGTTGAAATCGCAAGGAGGAGACTATCATAGGCACTAAGATGGCAAATTATTGGCAAGCATGCATCAGGCATGCCATTCAACGCTACTGGAAGACAACTTGGTTATAGTTATTCTGTCATCAGCAGACTTGTCCAAAAATTCAACAAACCAACGATGTTAAGGCCCGACCAAGGCCTGGACAACCCCAAAAGATCTTTCCTCGGGAACCCTTTGGTTCAAGTGAGGCTTTGAAGCGCCTTTGGCTCCCCAACGGGCGTCTGTGCAACAGACCTGTCCGAAACCGCATCAAAGCACTGGGTATGTGGACCAGAAGGGTCATCAAGCGTCCAGCTCAGTTCGACCAGCATCAGAGACGACGTTTGGAGTAATGTATGGCCCGACAACATTGGAATCTCAGGACTTGGAGGAGAGTCCAATAGTCAGAAGAGAGTAGGTGCCTGCTTCACGCCACATATGGTAGCATGAGAGTCTGGAGGTATACAAATACTGCTTACATGCCCAGGAATATCAGACCTACTGATTGTTATGGCGGAAGATCGGTAATGATCTGGGGTTGTTTCTCTCATGATTGTAAACTTGATATGGTGACTGTACGTGGGAATCTCAGTCTTCATCAGTACATACGAGACATTCTCAGTCCGGTTGTGGTGCCTCATTTTGACAACCAACTATTGGATACTCGCCATCTATTCATGGACGACAATGCAAGGCCACATCGTACACATACTGTGAGAGCATTCCTTCTGAACAACGCTATTATAACACCACCTTTACCTGCAATGAGTTCCGACTTGAATCTCTTAGAACACATCTGGGACTTTCCTGGACGTAGTGTGCATGCAAGGGATCTGCCTGTACTGAATTTGGTCGATTTGGAAGCTACATTGCATGAGGAGTGGCAGCAGTTGCCCCAGGACCGTAACAGAAGGCTCACTGGTAGCATTAGGAGGAGGGTTCTGGCTGTCGTCCGGGTACGTGGTGGATACACTCGCTACTGACGTCAGACACTGCTATTGTATCCAGGAGATCACAAGTTACATTTTTTGTCAGTTGTCAGTAATTACCGACATTGTTTCGTCATGGACCGTTCCAGCACCATACTTTGTCGAGAGAACATTTTTCCATGAAAAACATTAGTGACAGATATGTGTAATTAGCGCAATTAAAATACTGCATATTGTCATCATTGTGTTGTATTTCATTTGTCAATACATTATTATTTCATCAAGCAATCACTTTTGGCCATCTTAAAGATAGCATGAAAGTAATGACAATTTCTATTTAAACCACGGCGAAAAAAACAGGGGGTGCTCAATTAGGTTCCAGGTGCATATATAACAAATCACTGACAAAATATTCTGTGACATGAGGCAAATTTTTCTATGGAGCTCGTTTTTAGTTTGACTGTTGGAACATTCAAAGCAATGGTTATCATCTTGAATAAGTTTGGAGTACTGTGGATATAATTCAGGTATTAGCCAGATTGTAAATCACTATAAGAGTTCCGTAGTTCGCAGTGAATAATTGATTGTTAGCACCGTTGGTAAAGTAAGCAGGTAGAGTGCATTCGTCTTTTTAAAATATTGTGTAAATTCGTTTAGAGTTTCCGATTGTCTCACGTGCAGTGGCATAGCCGGGGTTGGTGATTGATGGGGGTGGTCTGGTGATCCAGAGCCCCACCCAAAACCCCACTCCTAAAAATCCTGAATTCCACGATCTGCATGGGGCCTTAGCTAATGAAGTTACAGATGACATACCACGCTTTATGAAAACTGACATTCTTTCGAGAGTTAAAATGTCTCCAAATAGTGCCATTTGATGCATATTTTTCAAGAAATTCTCCGGTGAGGCTCAGTCCAGAAATATACCTCTCGGCCGCCCAACACGAAAGGGGCACTGTATCCATAGCTATCCACAAACGCAAAAATGAAATCTTCGTGGTATGTCTACGACATAAATATGCTTGAACCCAACAAAAGATCCATATGCTCACCTAATATCGTTCCCTGGCTATGCGCATTATCAACTTTTCCTACCTCCCTTGGTACGCATACGTGTGTATTCGGGTTGTACGAAGGTCAAAATTTACAATAGTAGTCTATAGGAAAATAATTAATAACTTAAAGTTAAGGCAATAATTATTTGGGGATTAGCAGGACATCAATTCGTGAAGTGCATGGCTATGGAAGCCTATTGGGGCCATCATGTGTAGTGGGAGGGTGGCAAATATTCGCATTCACATTGCGAATATTCGCATTCACATTGCAAATATTCGAATTCAACATTGCGAATATTCGCATTCAACCCTTTGGGGCCAACATGTGTAGTGGGAGCAATGCGAATATTCGCATTCAACTTTGTAATGTTGAATGTGAATATTTGCAATGCATTGCGAATATTCGCAAGGCTCGATCCCCCGCTACACATGTTTTTTGTTTTTTTCTGTTTATCTCCGCGGAATTTTAGAAGTCTATGTCAGTACAGAAGGCTAACGTTTTCGCTACGTCTTGTTTTCTTGTCTGTATGTTTCGGCTTTATTGTTGTAGTGAGCTGACACGTTAAATCTGTGAATTATGTTAGTGCCTAAAATCGCATTATGCGGACATTTCCAGCAGAGATACTTTTGGTAATTTGTTTCATGGAATGACTATCTTTGTTCATCTGCATTTGTTTGCTCGGATTTTTTTCCCACGTTTTCTCCACAAAATAGCAAAATGTACCAGGAGGACAACAAAAAAAAAAAACACAACTAATAAACAATAATTCTTGAACTTTTGGACCCAGCGCAAACGGTTTCGACAGAGAGAAGTCCCAATCTGTCACTGCTGAAGTTCCGTTGTGAGCTTCATTCATCTTCATACAAAACATGGGGCAGAAAAACTTGTCTGACTGCTGGACATGTGTACGGTTGTCGCGAGTATGTCGTTCCGGTTTTCTAATACCGAGAGAGATTAAACCGTTCCGGTTGTCATCTGTATTTAGTGTATGCAATCTTCCGTCTGTTGTCGATCTTTTATGCACCGTATATTCTTTCAGTACAGGACGAACATGATTCACGAGGAAGATATATAAGTGCGTCATCACAAGATCGCTTTCAATGAATTGGAACAGTTTCTGGATCATTAAGTCGAGAACTATCTTTACTGCACGCCTATGCCTTTAGTTTTGTTTTTTTTCATATATAAAATACACGCTTTTTCTGCAAAAACAGAAGCGAACAATAATTTTTTTTTGTATTGTCCTTGAACAATACACGATCACGTGCACCGACTGTTTGTCTATTTCTTTTTTACCGTTTGGGCTATTTTTGGCAATAATTTGTGTTTTTAATATTTTTTTGTAAACTGTAGGCATGCAATAAATACAGAACAGCATACGCGTTCAAACTGTCATTTTTTACCTCACTCGATCGATTTTGGCGGAGAGATAATATTGAACAAGAAGCTGAAGGCTTGGAGTTCAATATTATCCCTCCGCCAAAATCGATTAACAATTTTTAAGTAAACTGTTGGTGTGCAATAAATACGGCACACGCGTTCGAACTGTCATTTTATACCGCACTCGATCGAGTTTGGTGGAAGGATAATATAATATTGAACTCGAAGCATTTGGCTTTATTCGCTAGAGTTAACTGTCATATTAGTTAACAAGAGTGCCGCCTCACGTTGCATAATACGTCAGGTAGGCTTTTTCAAATTGTACATAACTACTGTTTTCATCCAACCAACAGCGTCGTGCCGAACACCGATTCGAACTATAGCTGTATTTTAGTATGACTGACACACAAACCAGTTTGGTGCTGATCTACAAATCCAAACTCAAGAACAGAAATACGCCCAAAGACTTATAATATCTAAGTCAGACTGTACCATAAACACTGATTAAGAAAATCCAATCAAACTCAAAACCACACTTGCACAGGTTCTCATGGTGGTGGTTAACTTATGTACCAAGTTTGAAAATGACTGAAGAACATGTGGATGAGAAACGCTCTTGACAAAAATCAATCCGGACGAACGGACGGACGGACGGACGGACGGACGGACGGACGGACGGACGGACGGACGGACGGACGGACGGACGGACGGACAAGCTATTTACATAATACGATCGCTTTCTTTTCAAACGGGCGAATAAAAACTCAATGACTGATAGAGCAATATGATTTTCTCCGAGCATTCTGTTTATCTTTTGTTCAACTATAAATGTTACCAATTATATCTTGTTTGACAGAGCTCACTGAGCTCTGTCAAACAAGGTATAGTTGGTTAAATATCAAACTCCATTATGGGAAATATTTGTAGCTAAAACTTTGCCATTTTGCAATTAGGGTGCAGAAGATTAATGATTGTCCACATGTGTTGACTCTTCTGATGTGCACTCGTCATTACTCTAGTGTATGAAGGCTACACTCGAACGCGTTGGTAGACTGAGGTTATATGGGAGTGTCACGGCGTCGGACCAACCTCGCGTTGCCTTGAGTACCTACATTTCTTTGCCTAAGCATCTCCAGACTCATTCAAACGATAGTGACCATCAGAATAGTCTACCAATGTTCGAAAGGTCAACACAACTGTCCTTGTTGACTATTGAACTGGTACTGTCATTTTATGGGATTAATTACTACTTGGAAAAGTCTTGACTATTTCTGTTCTATTTATAATCTTCGGACAGTCGATAGAAGTCAATGAACTGGGAAGATTTTCGCCTGTATGTAATTATATGAATTACTGTATTTTTAGGCAGCAGCTAAAAACTATTGTTTGTCTGAATGCTTGATTTTTTGACTATGAACAAACCATGGGTGGGAATCGACTCAGGGTACTCTGTCTTCCCTTTTCAAAAAAACTTCAAAATAAATTATTCCCACTGGCATGACCAACGGTGTTTCTGATCTTGACTCTAGCACCTATTATATTCCAGTACAACACGAGACTTCGGTTGAATTAGATTTTGCGATAACTTTTGGTTACAACACAACAGGGACCATTCAATAATAAAAAAATGAATAACTTAAAAATAAGCTGGTTTGGTAGAATTAATGTTTCGAATGACCTGACATAAATTGAGAAATGACACATACAGTCATGTCTTCCCATTCTGAATTTCTTACATAATAACTGTTTGCTGTTCAACCTCCCGTGTCCATGTGCAGTGCGGGGACATGCTTCAGTCTAGTTCGAAAGTATATTTGGCCGAATGTTTCAAGAAATGTAAACGGGAATCCCAACGGTTTCACGAGAAAATGTTCATCTTGAAGTTGGTGAACGTGCACAGTGGACAATAAGTAGGCCAGGACTTGTATTTTGAAAATCACTAATGTACTGGTAACAAGATTGCCCAAAGTCTGTGTATTTCTCCATTAGATCTGTTTATTATGCGACTTCTATACACTCTTCAACGCGCCAGTGCAATGGAAGAAGTGGTATCTGCTCATGAAAGAGCCACCGTCCCCTGGCAATATCAGGCTGGTATGTGCTCTAGAGGGGGGGGGGGGGGGGTGGCGGGGGGGGGGGGGGGTGGCTAGAAAATTTAGTGTAACATTCTTTTCCAGGAATGGGATCAACAAAATGTGTAGGATCAATTTAACACTCTCGTTCACAATATGAGGCAGATGTCCCTATCGTGTTTACTAGTCAGAGGGGAACACACCCGATACTGATTTGTTAACCCTTTGAAGCCGAGTGACCTTTTTTCCGGCCAGGAACACGATACGTCATACCGTCATTAAATAGAATGGTTGTTCAGTCAATGTGTGGGATAGACCAATTAATATTTTAAACGTGCAGCCCCGAGGTTGCACGTTTAAAATATTGATTGGTCTACTCCAAATAATGAATATAGACTCTTCTAATTGCTGTCATTGAACTGGAATGGGAGATACCACTAGAGTTCAAAGGGTTAAAATGTGTTTTTTATATGCCAATCACTCGTGAACGTGACGTGCGATACTACGGACACTCTTCAAACGATCATTCCTTTGTCAATAAATGAATCAGCTTTCAAGTGGCATATTACTTTTCACTACTGTTTCATTTTTCTGCCATTTACACCGAAAAGTTTGGAGTGGTTCAAAACTTTTTAGTGTAGTACATACCTTTTGTTGTTGTTAATTAATTAGTTTATATTTCTCGTAGAATTATATTTCGGTGGCGCCAGAGACTTGTTAGGGGAATGGCTGTAGATGAGCATTCCCGACATTTAAAGATCTTTGCTTTAGTTTTCGTTGTAATCACTTCTAAGATTTTGGCTTTGTCACATACTGTTGGGATTGTGTTTTGAGTTAATACGCTTATGCTTGGAATAAATGCATCAATACTTGTGCCATGAGGCTTTCAACGCCTGGGAATTCGATAATAATAAACTAAACATTGTCTGTCTCATCTGATAACTTATCGGACTTGATTTTAACAGTGGGAACAACACCATTGGGTGTGTCTCTCACTTCACGTTCTGCACTCCTGTTTTGTTGCCGAGTGATTCTACTTCTGATTTTCTACGTTACCACCTGTTGCAACCATCACACCGTAGAGCCTCTTTAAATAGAAATGGTGCTTAGAAAACCAACATATTTTCATAACGAAATAAAAGTGACCCACTTCACTTTAAACAACATTAGCCCCCTGCACACTGATGTCAAAATATCTAAATTTCAGGCAGAACAAAATTCCCATAATGCAACTAGAAATTTAACCAATTCAATCTCGTTTGACAGAGCTCAATGAGCTCTGTCAAACGAGATCGAATTGGTTAAATTTCTTGATGCATTATGGGAAAAAATAGCTTCCTGAAATTTTGGTATTTTGACATCAGAGTGAAGGGGGTTAACAAAAGCAGATGACACATAATAACCGAAAGACCACAAAACCGATTCCCTGAAATTTTTTTTTAAAAATAATTGATCAAACCTGTTACTTTTAACCCTTCACCTAACGAATCGACCTCATACGCTCGCGTAATTTTCAAATTTAGCAGTTGAAAAAATTATATTTTTCAAAAGATATTCGACAAAACCATATCATGTGGCCCCCCTCATTGGTTCGAGCTCAACGAGGGGTCACATGATATGGTCTTGTCGAATATTTTTGAAAACATTTAAAACGCTATCATTAAAATAATGATTTTTGATATCCTATGCGTTGGGTAAATGTGATCGCTACTCATTTACAACAACACTTTTGGCATCGTTCATAGTTGTAGTCAGGCTTTGCGATGAAGTTGAGAAAGTTCGAGTTGATCATCAGCAAGGTGCAAATTCGACTACGACTGAATTGTCCAGTGGCAGGTCCCGAATTGACCACATGAACTCATGACGAATTGACCGGGTGCCGAATTGTTCAGATGTCTTGCTTTATGTAAACTGATTGACCAGAAGTTCTCTGTTCTCCAAAAAAAAAAAAAATCAAATAACTCATGAGACACTGGCACTGGAATGGAAAATTTGTTTCTTGATTTGGTTTAACGAGATTTTCAACAACCAGGGTCACATCGTGTCAGGTTGTTTTACGAGTGAAGGAATTAAGTGTCCTGTTGGGACTCAACGCAGATGGTTCGGGTCAGGGACGAACCGTCCACCCTTCGATTTAACCCTTTACCCAACGTAACGGCCAAAACCGACCAGCGCGAATCTTAAAAAATCGCCAATTAATATTTTCATTATTTTTTCATTTTTTTTGTCTCAAAAAGATAGGTTATGACCCCTTATTGGAACGAGCTCGTCGAGCTCGTTCCAATGAGGGGTAATAACCAATGTTTTTGAGACAAAACACGAAAACAATTAATTATTCCAGATTTTTTTTTTTTGCACGTGTCATCTTCTTTTCATGTTAGGTAAAGGGTTAAAGCCCAATATTTCAACCAATGATCCACCGCTTAGATTGGAAAGTTTATATTCTAATGGGAAGGGTAGGGAACCGGAACATATACCGGTACCTAATCTCTGGATCGCAAAAACAGACAATAACTCTTAAAACTTTATTTTACAAAATTAAAATGAGACTTGTAAACAATCTTCAGCAACAGCAAAAAAACTCTGTAAAGTCCACTTTTCATTGACTCATGACAACAAACATGTTAATAATATAAATGAAAACTTATTATTAAGAATTTTTTATTGTTAAGAACTTTTGAAGGTGATATTAGTATTTACCATGTCATACAACTGACAAGAGTACAGTATGGTCTCCATGGACTGGTCGTAATCCACGCGTCGACAGTGATATCCACGCATGTGTTTACCAGGTAATAAAAACCGTCATCAGCAAAATTTTAATTAATGAAGCAATGGGTCGAACCCGGTGCTTCATTAATTACATTTTTGATGATTATTCCTATAATTAGTGTTTGAAATCTAATATTATTGCGCCCGTAAAAAAATTGCTGACTCATGGAAAGTGACCAGTCCACAGCGGCCGCACTGTATCTCTAAATATTGGATGTTTAACTGGGTGAAATAGCAGTTTACTGTCTGTTTCTGCATCACTGAGCTTAGGTGCCTGTTCAAACTCACGTTCCAAGTGGTGTTCCTGAGGATTGGTACTCTCCTGAAATGTAAATGATGATGTTGCATCTTCGTATAATTCTTTAATATAATAGTTCTGATTCCAATCCCCACCCCACCACGATGTGTGTTAAAGTTACTCCTATGTAACCTATTTCGTTAAATAACATGGGCGTAGGTTCCAACTGACAAACCAAATAATTCTTTTGCTATCGTCATTTCATACCAGCACGTTGCTTAAATTGCGACTGGAACCAACAAATCAGGTACACAATATTGCACGTCCTCAAAAAATATTAATTTATTTAAAAATCGGGCATATAGAATAATAATTAGATGTGATACTCGAGTTGTCAGAAGAGCCCTTTCAATATGTATCATCAACTGAAAATAGTGAGTTTGGATGTTTTTGAGCACAAATCACCGTACAATGTGTTGAAATACTTTTTTTTCGTGTGAATAAATAGAGAGTAATCGCTTGACTGGACTGGTTACGTGAAATAATTCATGAGAGGTTAGGGACATTGTACAAACACGAGTGCGCGAATGCGCACGAGTGTTTTACAATATAGTCCCTCGCCTCGAATGAATTATTTCAAGTAACCAGTCCAGTCAAGCGATTGCTCTGTTTATTACTTTTCATTATTAACGATAATTATAATATTTAACCCTTTACCTCACGTCACGGCCAAAACCGTCCAGCGCTATTCTAAAAATGGCCAATTAATTTTCATTATTTTTTCATTTTTTGTCTCTAAAACAAGGTTATGACCCCTCATTGGAACGAGCTCGTTCAAATGAGGGGTCATAACCTATGTTTTTGAGACAAAAAATGAAAATAATAGTTATTCAAGAAGTTTTTTTTGCAAGTGTCGTCTACTTTTCATGTTAGGTAAAGGGTTCAACAAACAAAAAACAATGAAGTCCCCATTACACCCACGGCAAAGCGCCTTCGTTTACGCGCACGGATACATGACCCAATTGTTGATTGCATAATTCACTTGTGAAGTTATCGTTTATAATCAAACCCTGAAATCACAGTAAATCACACTTTGGAAAGTGATAATGCACATTTCCTCTAATCTTGCCATCCTTGAACTCGACAAAAATGACTTCAAGCCGAAGAGAAAAGTTATTTTAAAAAAATGTTCCGATTTCTAACCCGCGTGGGGTTGGACATAGGCCAAGCAAAGGGTTCAGAATTTCAAACTAGTCTGAAATAGACGGTACATCTGGAGATATTTCCGCCATGTTAACCCTTTACCTAACATGAAAAACAGACGGCACATGCAAACAAAATTATTGAATAACATTTTTTTTTCTCCATTAACATAGCTTAGGACCCCTCATTGGAATGAGCTCAACGAGCTCGTTCAAATGAGGGGGCGTAAGCTATGTTTTGAGGCAGAAAATGAAAAATTATGAGACTTGAATGGTGATTTTTGTGAATAGCGCTGAACGGTTTTGACCGTTATGTTGGTTAACGGGTTAAGACGGACATCAGTAAAAGTTAAAGGAGTGCCAGAATTCACAATTGCGGGGTTATGTTCTTTCTTGTGACGTAATTTGGTTAATTTTGTGCACACTAGCAGTTCATTAGCGACTGGTTCGAAATAATTGCAGCTTTAACCCTTTGCATCGTGATGTCAAAATATCAAAATACCATAATACAACTATGAAATTAACAGATTTAAAATTGTTTGACATTGCTGAATGTAGACAGATTCGGTGGGACAACTTTTTTTAACCAATGAGCATTCCAGCAAAACAGTTGTGTAAAGATCAGTGGTTAGTTGATGGAATCAGCCCTTTACCCAACCCACATGATTCCAAATTTTATTTTTATTATTATTTTTTAAAATTTTTTCACAAAATGTCAACGAAACCATCAATGTTACCATCATTGGAACAACCTCGTCGTGCTCGTTCCAATGAGGGTGGTGGGGGCGGGGGGGGGGGGGGGGGGGGGCACACGATATGTTTTTTTTTGTTAATTTAAAAAAATCTTCTTTCAACTGCTCAATTTGTAAATTACGCGTTCGGTGCGGTCGATTCATTAAGTAAAGGGTTAAGTGGGCTCAACTGTACTAAATATGTCGAGGCCCCTTGACAATATGTTTAAAAGGTCAATGAACTCGTTCCAATGAGGGGAGGGTGTCGTCTCATAATAGGGTTTTGTTGAATTGTTTTGAAAAATACATTTTTTTCAACTGCTTAATTTGGAAATTGTGCCGGTGGATGCGGCCGATTCATCAGATAACAGGAGATAACAGGTTAACCCCCGTTCTTGTAGGGACGGGTGGGGCAAATTGATCTGCGACCTTTTTCATAGACGTTCCTGCTGGCTGGTTGTATCTAGCTCATTGGTAAAGGGTTAATTATTAAAATAAAGAATAGAGTGTGTCGCATGAAACAGTGTTTCCCTGTTGCCATCCATGGAATGAGTATCCCTCATTATATCGTCTGCGACAGTTATTATTTAACCCTTTACCTAACATGAAAAGCAGACGACACTTGAAACAAAAAATCTTGAATAACTAATTTTTAAAACAATTTTGTCTCCAAACCATAGGTTATGACCCCTCATTGACACGAGCTCGTTGAGCTCGTTCCAATAAGGGGTCATAGCCTATGTTTTTGAGTCAAAATATGAAAAAATAATGAAAATTAATAGGCGATTTTTGAGAATAGCGCTGACTGGTTTTGATTGGTAAAAGGTTAAAGTCGAAATGGAAAATAGGCGTTTTAATCATGAAAGCTACACTCCTACAAACACCGCAACAGCTTTTTGTATTTGTCACCAGTATATTCACTGCCAAAGGAATTCGCAAGGCGGTCAGTTTTCGTTTCAAGTCGAGATATGAAGTCGCTAGTTTTGTTGACAACTGAACCGAATAAGATGTCCTTGGAATGTGGTCTACAGTTTTAATACTCGCTTGACACGAAGAATAGGGTGACGAATGTTCTTACATTTTACATTCCTAAGACACTCCAACGAAAAATAAAATAGTAAATGTTTGAAACTCAGTGGGGGAAGAGACGCTGAGAGTCACCTCCATATCACGAATGGCAACTGATAAACTATTGATATTTATTTATTTATTTATTTATTGGTGGTTAAGGTCACATATTTCTGCACAATGGCTAACCATGACCGTGACAGTTTTACGGGTGGAGGAAGCCGGAGTACCCGGAGAGAACCACCGTGCAACTGTCAGCTCCCCAACATACCAACTCCACACAAGCAGGGTTAGCATTGGTTGAAGACAGGTGCACCATCGACGTGCAGTACGCCTTAGTACACAGCGTCACCGTGCCCCAACGCGGGAAATGGGGGTGAAGTGTCTTGCCCAAGGACACAACGCGGTTGCCGCAGGTGAGCTTCGAACCGAGGACCTCTCGGCTTCCAGCCTGCACCTCTACCAACTGAGCCACCGCGCCCCCATAAACTACCGATAAGCTTGCGACAAAAGGCCTTGCTTATTAACTTTACCCTTTATCAAATCTGTCTAAAGCAGGGACGTAGGAAGCAAATCGAACCTGGGAGGGGAGGGGGCACGATTATACAAGGACCGCACACACTAATATATATCACTGGTGACCCATTAGTGGCCTGCCGAGGCGTAGCCAAGGGGGAGGGACGTGGGGTGCATGTCCCCTCCCCTAAAAATTACAGTGGGACTTAAAATGGGAAAATTAAACACAAAGCTATGTGTGGGACTCACGCGCCCTTCTACATGAGGGAAATGCACATCTTAGACTCTATATTTAACAATGCTGGATTGTTCACAATAACACCACAGTGTAGCTCTGCTATGAGCGAACGGACGACCCGACGGGCGGGCAAACGAATGACCACGAAGAGATCTTGATCACGGTCTGTCGGACAGCCCTTCACACGGCCCGACGAATGGAGGTGGCGGGCGACGTGGCGGACGGGTGGACGGACGGACGAACGGACGGATGTGGATGTCTGAAAGTAAGAAGGTTAAAAAAATATTTTTCTCTCCCAAATCAGCTTCTGACTCCCAAATGAATCGATACAGATGAGCTATGTTTTGGAAGAAATAACTATTCAAGAAAATGTTGGTCATATTTTATAATATCACTGCGGATTTGACAGATCGTCGCCTGAGTGCTAGAATGTCCTATGTCCTCTATAGGGGACGATATTTCAAAGGTGAAAGTTTTCAGCACAGCAGCTCGCTTTTGCGTTCCGCTAATACGTTATCACATGGAATGACACCCATTTAATTTCTTTATTTATAGGATATGATTTTCCTTTCCAGAATTGCTCATTATCGTGCTCAGCTGATAAGACTTCAAACTCGGCTCATATGATGCTGAACTCGGCAGATATTTATTTATTGGGGTTTAACGCCACTTCCGATAGCCAGGGTCACCTCCTGTGGGACAGTTTTACGGGTGGAGGAAGCCGGAGTACCTGGAGAGAACCATGCGGGGTGAGAGTTGTTAAAGACAAGTGCACAGTCGACTTGCTGTACGCCTTTAGTACACAGCGTCACCGTGCCCTCGCGTGGGCAACCGAGATTGAGTGCCCTGCTCAATGACACAGCGATGTTGCCCCTGACAGGGATTGAACCGTAGACCTTTCAGTTTGAAGTCCAATTCCGTAACCACTGAGCCACCGCGCTCCCATCCCAGTAGGTATGAACCAAACTAGAGTTGTCCCCTTGATGCGCTACTTGGCACAGCCATTTTGCAAAACTAACCCGGACAAATGGGAGTAGTTTTTGTATGGTGAGGAGTTAATGGCGGCAATAAGTAAGGATTAGGTGGATGAAGAAAAGAAAGAAGAAAGTTGTACAGAAAGTTCATCGCAAACTAAAATTCAGTTTCGTAAGCGGAGATTCGTCGAAGTGGGAATTTAGCTATCCAAAAGTCGCGGCTTTTCCAGTAGGAAAGGCGAGACGGTTGGATAGCTGAACCGGGAGTGGTAGAAGAGAAAAGGTCGGGTTTTGCGAAAAGAATGAAAAACAATAACAATCAAATAATAACCTCTAAACGTAGGCCAATTAACCCTCTACCCAACATGTGAGTGGGCGAAAACAAGTATATTTTTCCCTAACGCCCTGCATACCGATGTCGAAAAACCGAAATTTCGACTCATTGAGTTCATATAACATCGTAGTGGTTAAAATGGTTAAATGCTTCTTTGCATTATGAGAAAAATGCCACTTGAAATTTTAGTATTTTGACATCAGTGTGCAGAGGGTTAATCCTATGAAGCCTTTTGGTGTCTTCCGTGTCAGTTCAATGGCAGCAATTGAAAGAGTCCATTATCTGGGGGTAGACCAACTAGTATTTTCAACGTGCAGCCTTGGGCTGCACGTTGGAAATATTGATTGGTCTACCCCACACACTCACTCAGCAGGCACCGTACTAAATGCAATTATGACATGTCATGTTTCTGAACCGGACAACCGGCCTCTCTGTTTCAAAGGGTTAAACCTTTTGTATTCCAAAACATAGCTCGACTGTTTTGAAAAAAAAATTAAAACGGAAACAAAATTTGAATCGGTTGATGTGGGCGACAACAATTATCGCGTTAATCCCAGATTCGTTGTGAAAGGGTCAACATTGTGAGCCTGTATTTTAACAGTGTATTGGAGATTTGAGAGTCCTTCGTGGCTGTCACCAGTACATTGAACAAAATAATTGTTCTCTACAAAGCACAATCCTACAAAGTGATGGCATTTACTTTGGTTGTTCGATACACTGAAAAATAATCTCATCACCAGAGGAAATGTTCGCTTGAACCAAAGACAGGATATATATAGGGGAGACGGTGTTTCGACCGAATAAGTCCGCAGGCCGATTACATCAGCTAAACGGGACCCGATTATGTCAGACAGACATGCGGAAACAATCAGTGTACACTTCGCGAGACAAAATCGGCTTTCGGACACAATCGGTTTTCATTTTACGGACGAAATCGTCCCGTGGTCTGTCCGCGGACACAATGCGCTCGCGTTTGATGGATATAATCGGCTTGCAGAGACAATCGGCGTCACGCCTATTCGGTCGGAACAGACGCGCAGCGTGTGTGCTCCTACTGATGCCTCCAATGTCAATCAAGATTCTAGGTTTTGTATAACTCCAAAACTTGTTGTGTGACCAACTTAATGAACCGGAGGTCAAACATGCTTGGTAGTTGATCAAATCTCGTCAGTAAATGGTAGGATACATGAACACGTTTTCTCGGAAAAAAGAATTAAAAAAACAAAAACACGAGAAGAATTAAGAATAAAACAAAAGAAACAAAAGTAGTATGACATGTCGGAAATACAATAGTGATTTATTGCAATAAAATACAGCGGAACCCTGTTAACTGAATACCCATTTTGCCATTGGTAATTATGCAATTAACAGGAATATTAAATAAACAGCGATTTGGTCACTTTTCCATATTTTAGAGATAAAATGACACATTTATTCTATTATATTTTGTTTGCCAGCGCTCGCAGAGCGCTGTCAAACAAGATACAATAGACTAAATGCCTGTATTGGATGTACTGAGGCCAAATAGGTCTATAAACGAGGGGGGATTTATTGACTCTCAGAGTAATTTCTTTACATATTACACGATATTTATTCAATTAACAGGAATTTACTCTATAACCTATATGTAATTAACAGGTCAGATTTGTACTGAAGGTATGATAAATGATTTTGTGTTTGGAAATTATATTCAGTTACCAGGGTTATTCCATAAAGAGATATCCAATTAAGTGGGTTTCACTGTACTAAACATGTCGAGGCCTCATCCCCCTTTGACAATATGTTTAAAAGTTTGACATCAGCTGTATTCAATGTGACTCTATGTTTTGATTGAATAAATACCTACCTCCCACGTAATTTACAGGGGACCAATATCTATACGTTGTGTTGATAGATTTTTTTCTTCAGATTCACTAACTGTTTAACTTGGAATATAACTTACGGAAATACAAGCTTCCAGGTGATAATAGACGGAGAGTATAAACGCCACAACCGATTCCATCGTTCAATAGAATTTAGAGGAAGTCTTTACGATCGGATTGAATTAATTTCGGCGGAAACAAAATACTTATTTATTTATTGTTTTTTTGTATGGACAGCTTCTGAAGACAGACTCGACTTGTATTTTTCTTACTCGCTATGATTACATCACATTCGTACAGTACAATTTGTACAGTTTTTCTGTTATGTAGGCCTTTGAAAGTTGTTATTGCCCGTCCAACTTTTGATGACGCTCCCTTTGGGGAGGAGACAACACACCCCGCGGAATACAGGATAAAACACTTCAAGAAAACTGTTTTAGACAAACTTGGTTACCAGAACATTCCGGATAGTCCCAAAGTTAATATAACAGTCGGAGAACGGAGGGAGATGGTCCGGATGTATCGACAGCACGTAGAGAGTCGGGGAGGGTCGTTTAACCAGGAAGTTGAACGTAGAGCTGGGAGTTTAGAAGTCTCTTCCTTCTACCCCTCAGGTTAGTAATATCATTTAAAATAAATTTTATTTTTTAAACTGTGAAATCAATAATGTCTGAAATTTCTCTTTCCTTTTTGAAATAAAAACTAGTCACGCATAACAGGGGCATTTAACCCTTGACGCCACGCCCACCTTTTCCATATGTGGAAAAACTTTTTATTTGACTGTAAGTGAGAAAGATTAATAAAATTCATAATACCCTTCTAACTCTATCATCCGATTAATTATGTTAATTATGTTAATCTACGCATTCCAGAACATGCAGAATATTATAATAAAATAAACGACAATAATCACATTCGGCACCCATGTGTTAATGTTTCCACCTAGGGGCGTCGCTAAGGAGAGTATAGGGGGACGTGTGAGCTCCCCAATAATGTTTCCAGTTGGGACAGTTTCGTCTGGGTTGTATCCGGTGCTTCATTAATTAAATTTTGATGATTATTTCCATAATTAGTGTTTGTGACATAATTTTATTGCGTGCGTGGAAATACTGTCCACTCCGTAGAAAGTGACCAGTTCAGGGCGGCGGTACTGTATGCAGTACCCGATTTCGGTTGTTGGGGCCCGACCAATTCGGAGTATCGGTACAGAGCGTGTTAATTAAATAAGAATTTGCGCCTCGACTCCAACATGTATATTTTATTTATTCACTAATAGGGGTGCGCGGGGGATCAGAATGTAGAGGTGCACGATACAAGCCGAGAGGTCCTCGGTTCGAATCCCATCTGCGGAAACCGCGTTTTGTCCTTGAGCAAGACACTTCACCCCCATTGTTCACGTGGTGGGTACGGTGGCGTTGTGTACTAAGGCGTACTGCACGTCGATGGTGCACTTGTCTTCAACCAATGCTGACCCTGCTTGTGTGGAGTTAGTATGTTGGGGAGTGGACAGCTGTTCGCCGTTGCTCGGTGGTTCTCTCCGGGTAATCCGGCTTCCTCCACCCGTAAAACTGTCGTTGTCATGACTTGCCATTGTGCAGAAATACCTCAAACATCAGTAAATAAATAAATAAATAAATTCACTAATAAATTTTCAAGAAGTTATGCGTTTTTCAACTATATTCCAGGCTGACTAATATTCCAACCACATCATCAAGAAATGCCTCCAACGACGGCATGCCTTGATGTAGTTGGAATATTACTCAGTCTGAACTTGAGTCATCATAGGAGGGACAAATCCGGTTTACGCCCCCAGTCGGTTATCTTCACGTCACCCCTGCTTCTATGAAAAAAACCCAGTTATTAAATAACCATCGACAAGTTTCGTACGTTAGCTTACTCGTCAATTATCAAATTTCTCTTCAATGAAAATTCCAAAACGCGGAGTTAGTCCTCATACATTGCAGATCAACCGTTTTGCATTTACCAGTTTCAGTTAGGCCAACATGTGTAATCAGCAGATCCAGGGCGATGTCAACTGGCGGGCTAAAAAGAACCCTTTTCCCGGACACTGTCAAAATGTACCAACCACAAATATGGTAGCGTTAAAACTATCCCCTGCCTCAGAAAATAGGTAGGGATTCGAGTGGTCGAATTTCCCGTCCCACTCCACACACACTTCCAGAAGTGTCGCCTGTTTTAATATTTTGTTTTTTTTTCGGAATAAATACGTCACACATCAGGGTCGTCAGAAGCGGCCCGGCAGACACGACAGGTGCCGGACCAATATTTTTTAAATTTACTTGTTCGCCCCCTGAATGGAACAAGTCGCCATTTGCAATGCTATAGCACTGCAGATGACGCCTTGTTCCACCCAGGGCCGATTTGTAGCTCACTTTTATTCGCTATTATTATGTCTGTTGCGGGGCGGCAGAAAAAGGGTTAAGATTAAAATACAATATATTTAGTGTACTTTGCCGATGAAAGGACTTTCACCCGAATGAGATGAGTTCTAAGACAAGACAAACTGTGACCGTCTGTCCACTCGTGCTTCAAACTCTTTCCCTAATTGCCCATTTACTAAAACAGAATGCAAAAATTTGTTGAATTGGTTGCTCAAAAACTCAACAAGATAAAAACTATCAGGAAACTATGTTGACTTACGCTGACATGTTACTAATGTAAATAAGATTGAATTAATATGTAGACGTTAGAATTCAATAAATCCTAAAATTTGAGTTTTCATAAGCTTATGACCTGGAACTTTGTCATTTCCATCTGGTGCTGAAGCACAACGCATCTTTCTGTTATCTTTTACCCTTGTGTGAAGTTTCGTGAAATTTTACCCAGCCACGAGTGAGTTATGACAAAGACACTGTTTCTCAGATGGACAGACAGACCAACAAACGGACGAACAGAGGGCGGGCAAATAATCAGTTTGGTGGATCTGGGGCTGTCACGCGGCACACCTTCCCTTTATCCTTTTATGAAGTTCTGTATAAATCCACCTAGTTTTTATAAAGTTATTGCTTAAACAGACATTTTCTGAGATTTGAATTTTCATAATTGTGTGCCCTAGACATTTTGTCCCCTGAATTCCAGTGTGTTCTATGTGCCAGTAGGCACATAGAACACTTTGGAACTCAGGGGACGATTTGTCATTCGAATTTGATGGTGCTGCACAACATACCTTGCCTTTATCCCTTACCGTTGTGTGAAGGTTCGTGAAAATCCACCCAGCCATCACTACAGCCATTATAAAGTTATGATCAGTACGCAATTTTCCCTACGGTAAGATAAAATTGTTCTTTAAGATTTGAGTTTTTACAATCGTGTGACCACGACCTTGCCGGAACTGCACAACACACCTTCCTTTGTTCTTTTCGATTGTGTGAAGTTTCGTAAAAATCAACCCAACCAGTTTAGAGTTATGACTAAGACGTACTTTTTTTTCTGGCGGGCGGGCAAAACGTTTCATAGATTAGAGTTTTCATAATCGCATGACCTTGACATTTGTCATTTGGCCCTGGCGGTGCTACACAACACACCTTCCCTTTGTCATTTAGGCTTGTGTTATGATTCAGACACAATTTTCCTGGTGGCCCAACAACATTTGGACAGACAGACAGACAGACGGACGGGCTGAAGGATACCTCGGAGTTAAGATGCATTCCTTCGGGGGTATAAAACGCATAAGAAACACACGCGAACTTTCAGTCAAGACACAGCCGGTTTGATATCTGAGTTACACCATCGTAAACTTCGCTGTTTAATTTTTTTTATTTACTACGATTAGCAGACAAAGTTCTTCAGCTTGTATTAATCCTGCAATGGCTATATCGGGCCGACGATACTCACACAAAAGCATCATTCAAATCTTATTATTTTTCAATTTATAAAAACAATGCTTATGATCCCTCATAGGAATGAGCTCGTTCCAATGAGGGGCCATAGACAACGTTTTTGAGGTAAAAACTGTAAATTTTAGTTCAGACAAGTGTCGTCTCTTTGTATTAGATAAGGGGTTAACACCTCTCTTTGGCCCAGTGACACGGATTTATTGTACGACTTCCATTCGGTACAGGAGAAACATCTTGACCTCGCTCTCATCGCTTCTGCCTTTTAAAATAATTTTATAAAGTTACCGTTTTGTTGATCGCAGGGCTAGAGGAAGTTAGAAATGAACTGTATTCACTAAAGACGTAGAAATTGTCTTGAACAGCCAACAATTTCACCAGAGGCTGTATTTTAAACACCCTCTTTTCGTTTTCCGCAGCGGAATATGTGCCCCATCCCATACGAACCCATCCTAACCAATCGCAGTGTGCTTTGAAACCCATGTACACATACTCCAATCTTGTAACCCTCCAATAACTTGATATCGAACGGATCGATATAATTACCGCTGTTCGGAGCTATCAAATATCATTTTAATGCAATAGTCTTCATTGTTCTAAATCTTTGTCAATTTGTTTCAGTTTAGATTTAATTTTAACTGTAAAACTTACATTTCGCAGTAATGTCGGGCTTTCGCTGGTCTCTGTGTTGCTGCATCCCAGCAGGTAGCTTCTTAACCCCTTGTCAATGCACACAATACACAGAACGACACCCGCAGATGAATAGGTTAGTCGATATTACACAAGTGCCAGCGTGGAAGAATAAAACGAGAGGCCGTATGTGCCATATCGATTAACCCATTCGCAGGCGCGTGTCGTTCTGTGTTTATTACACACCTTCCCGTTTATAAAAAAACAGTTATCAGAAGGACATTCAGCAATTCATTTGACAACTATCAACAAAATGAACACATTTTATCGTCAACCAAATTTGAGAGGGGAACCCATGTTACTGTTTCATCCCCTGAGTTCCAATGTGTTCTCTGTGCCTACTGTCACATAAAGGACATTGGGACTCAGGGGACGATTTTGAGGTATCGCTAGCGAGTCAAATTGTAATTGCGGTGCACGATTTGTAGAAAATCCCAGCGAAATTTCACTTCTATTTAAAAATAGTTCGTTAACTATCTCCGTTCTGCACATGTGTGCGGAACGGATTTTCATGTTCCGCATGGTTTAGTGTTGCTGTAGATGTGAATTTCAAAGAACAGGCGTGTAATAAATATTGGATCCGATCGAATCGTTAGGTAAAGGAGATTTTAATCGATAAGTTCATATCGATTAACCTATTCACACACGCGTGTAGTTCTGTGTTTAATACACGCCTTCAGGTCTGTGAAAAAACCCACTTAGGACACTTTCTATATCACGAATAAAATACGATATTTGTAAGGAAATGTCATAAATAAATGACAAAAAATTCTTTTTTTGCCCCAAAACATAATTTATGATCCTCATTGGAACGAGCTCAACGAGAAATCGATCGTAATGCGCGACACTTTTCCATTCAGCTTATGACCCCTCATTGGAACGACCTCGCTGATACAGTATAACGATCAAGCAAGTGAACGAGTATGTCAGCACGTAATTTGCATGCATTACTCTGTCTCAGATAATCGATGTGAGTCAATGTGACAGTGTTTGCCTGTTTTGGAGTAAGTTTCTTCCTTTGTTAACCCATATAATACAGTTGTTCAAAAGTTACGTTTGATCAATCAATTATTTTTTAATCGATCAAGACGTTGATCATTGGTTAATCGATTAATTGGTTAACCGTTTCAACTCTACTGGTTGTCTCGTAAAGTTAACCCAGCATGAGCAAGTTTGAGTTGTGTCTTATTTCTTATTCACAGTTACGACGTCTTTGAATTATTCACACAATTGCTTTAACACTTTGAAAAGCAGACGACATTTGCAAAAAAAATTCTTGAATAACTATTTTTTTCATTTTTTGTCTCAAAAACATAGGTTATGACCCCTCGGTGGAACGAGCTCGATGAGCTCGTTCCAACGAGGGGTCATAACCTATGTTTTTGAGACAAAAAATGAAAAAATAATGAAAAATAATTGGCGCTGGCCGGTTTTGGATGTTACGTTTGGGTAAAGGGTTAAATAGACGCACGGACATCAAATTACCGTCTGTTTTTTCGAAAATAAATCTTGGCTCTCATATTCTAGCAGCGACATTTTAGATACACCTTCCTACCAATTGGACTCACTCGTACAGATGATCTCGACTTCGTTGCACTTTGACATAAATTTCTGAACCTTGTTCACTAAAATCAATTCGAACCTGGGTGAACCGCGGCTCGGATCGTTTTTAGTTAACGAGTTTCAGAAATTTCATGTCAAGTTGTGACGAATTTGAATTTTTTTTCACACATCATGTGTAATTTAACCTTTTAACTTTTTACCTAGCGTAACGACTAAAACAGGCCAAGGTGTGTGTTCACAAAAAATCGCCAGTCAAAGTTTTTTTAAATTTTTTTAATTTTTGTTAAAACATAGCTCGAGCTCGTTCCAATGAGTGGTCATAAGCTGTGTTTTCGAGACAAAAAATGAAAATATTTAGTTATTAAGGATATATTTTCCGCAAAAGTCGTCTGTTATTGTATTTGGTAAACGGTAAATGAAATGTAAGAGCAGATTAACTAAGTTCTACTTCAGAAACCATCTTACAATGTTACGACATGGATGTTGACGTCTGGCATCATGCGCGTATTAGATGTCTTGTAAACGACATTTCCATAATGAACTATTTGGCGGTGTTTATGTGATAAACTTGGTGATGTCATCTGTAAACGCCAATTGCAGTTTTTTTATGCTGAACCATACAAAATAAATTACATGATAATTTAAAAAAAAACAACAAAAAAACCCCGCTTTCTTTATATGACACCCGCTCCAGTGTTCACGCTGGCCAAAAAACTGTTTAGTGCCAAATAGTTAGCCAGCCTGGATACATTTGTGCAAAAGCAAACACGACTAACAGAGGTAACCCTTTGCCTAAAACGAACTGACACACCATTTGAAAACTATTTCTTGAAAAATTAAAAACTTTAACGCCTACAAATAGCTCATGACCCATCATTAGAACGAGCTATAAGAGCTCGTTCCAATAAGGGGTCATAAATCATGTTTCGGTGCGAAATGCTTTTAAAAAAATATTTGTTTCGTAAAATCATTTATTATCTATGAAAATCGTTTACTGTCTCTGCATTGATTGTAAGCTTCATTTGACACAAGGGATAAAATAAATCTTTCGTTTCTTTCGAACGTGCTATTGACTGCTGTACTCATCTTTCCTCACCCACGCAAGTATATTTTGGGTGCTAAACGTTTAGACAATCGGGAATTTTTAGTGCCAAAACTAATATTTTAGTGCACCTGGCTAAATTGGGACGCCCTGCTCCTGCCAATAGTTTTTGGATAGTTCGCGAAGAGTGCTTTCCAGTAATCATTGCCAGCAGGGAAGAATGAACACAGAACGACACGCGTGTGTGGATGTGTTAACCCTTTACCCAACGCAGACGATACCAAAATTTCTTATTATAAATATCATTATTTTAAATTTTAAAAAAAAATTTCAACAAAACCATATCATGTGACCCCTCGTTGGAACGAGCTCGACGAGGGGTCACATGATATGGTTTTGTTGAATTTTTTTGAAAAATAATATTTTTTCAACTGCTGAATTTGGATATTACGCAGGCGGATGCGGGCGATTCGTTGGGTAATCGATATGGCACGAGTGCCAGCACGGAAGGATAGAACGAGTGGCCGCAGGCCTCGAGTTTTATCTTTCCGCGATGGCCCAAGTTCCATATCGATTAACCCATTCACACACGCGTGTCGTTCTGTGTTTAATACACGCCTTCAGATATATGAAAAACACACACTTTGGACACCCAGCAATTCATTTGACAACTATCAACAAAAAGAATACATTTTATCGCCAACCAAATTTGCGAGGTCAACCCGTGTTACTATTTCGTCCCCTGAGTACTAATGTGTTCTACGTGCCTACTGGCACATAGAACACATTGGAACTCAGGGGAGGATATTTAGCTATCGCTAGCGATTCAGATTGTAATTGTGGTGTTATTGTAGATGGGGATTACACAGAAGAGGCGTGTAATAAAAAAAGCGATAAGTTTATTCGTAGTTTTTGTTGTTGTTATTTTTGGAATGGTACTGTAATTTGAAAGTTTGAATATTATGCAATAACTAGAGACATGTTGTTGTGATCACAAACTACCGTCTTTTTCGCCATCAGATCTCGATTTGATCGCGTCAGACTTACAGCAGTGGATAATGATCTCCCAAATCAAGACCACACTACGACAAACAAACGGGAATTCAGCACTCCACTTTATAAGTGCTGTTGTAGCAATGTTGCTTGTTACCTCGTCACTCAGGTGCTCATGCTACCTGCTACAGACACAAGTCGCAAGGATATGCCTTAGTCCGGCCGCTAGGGCACTGAACCTCAACATGAGGTACAAATGTTTTGCTTGATGGAATGTGTAAGTGTAACACCTCCTGACTACTCAAACGTTTACTGGATGTCTAGCAGCTTTGAGCAATTTGAAATACCCACGTTTAACCCTTAATCCAACGAAACGCCCACATCCGCCCGCGTAATATGCAAATTCAGCAGCTGAAAAAATATTATTTTTCGGAAAATTTCAACAAAACCATATCATGTGACCCCTCTTTGGAACGAGCTCGTCGAGCTCGTTCCAAAGAGGGGTCACATGATATTGTTTTGTTGATATTTTTTGAAAAAATTTAAAAAATGATATTTAAAATAATAAATTTTAAAATCGTCTGCGTTGGGTAAAGGGTTAAGATGACATCGTCATTTCGCGAACTACAATGTTTGACAGCGGCTAATAAAACATTCCGGGCGCACACCAGAGGTTGCACCCGAGCCTATATACATTTTCAAGGGATGTTTTGGGTGCTGTGAACACTGTAAATCTTTACCATGCATCCAACGTCAGCTGTTGGGCCTTTTTCATGGTAGTGGCAGTTGTTTCGGGATCGGCCGGTGTCATGGCGATCAATGCGATATTTGGCTCTAGTACGACATCCAGGGAACATTCCAGACTCACGAAATATACGAGTGTTATACCCTTTAAATTCTGGACAACTACCCTTTTGCAGAACACCACTAAAGAATGCAAAATCGATCTCTGCGGCCAATCGAGTTGACAGTGCTCAATGACAAAGAATTTGGAGCGACGAGATGCATCTTTTTTTGCGTGAGAATTAGGCATGTCCGACCGTTTCGGTCCGTGATAACGGACAACATCCAGCTGATAGCCAATTGTGTTTGACATTTCAGACTTTTTAAGTCGCGGGAGCCGACTGTGTTGCGGCCGGGTCATGTTATTTGCTTGAGTTAAAAAAAAAAACAGCCAGAGCATGGGTGCGAAGTTTTCCATTCTGAGAGGTAATATCAGCATCGAAATTATCTACGACTAACTGCATTATTAGCCCACCGTCAAAAGTAGATATTGGTTTGAAGTCAAAATTACGTGCTGCAGTATTTTCTGCCGATTTCTTGAAACGCAACAATTCATCATAGGAACATGTTACTCCGAAGTCATGTATCTTTATTATGAGGTCTTTAGAATCCCTCATCATAGCAGCAAGACTAATTTGCAGTGTTGTTGGTATCCCACGTACCAGTGATATTACAATTTTGCTAATCAACATCCCGGGTAGGGTGTGGCGTAATTTCGATGACAAGCCACACAGAAAAGTCAACAACGTCCCGCTTGAAAACTCTATTTTGTCTAAGTTGAGCTCGAGATCATAAGTGTTTCGATCTATATCCATATTCTTTATTTCGACGCAAGTACTTTTCTTCAAAACCTTCTTTGCGCTTTCGGCGTCACAATCATCCGGATCCTGTGTAATACGTAGAGCCGGTGCAGCTCTCGATCTATCCGCTACACACTAAAAACTAAAGTGTTAAAACTGACACTTTCAAAGTGTTAAACCCATTCTAACTCTTAGGGTTTGATTTTATCACTCAAAGTGCAATGCTTTAAGCACTTAGACATTACAATCGTCAGACATCTGAAACTTGAATGCATGGCACTTCCCATGTGTCTAGCATTGGTGGTTCTTCCAGAATCGTCCATAATTTGATTTGCGCTTGGTGGTTATATAATTAAAAGGACACAACGCAGATGACACGGATCAGGCTCGAGAGTTCGAGCCTGATCCGCGTCATCTGCGTTGTTTCCTTATAAGTGTCGCGACATTACACTTGTCAAGTGGTATTATTGTAACACCTGTCAAGTTCTGGGATATCTACACTTGAACAAAGTGCAATTTCAGCACTTAGTAAGTGTTAAATACAGCACTTCAAGTGTAGTTTTTAACACTTTAGTTTTTAGCGTGTAAAACCACGGCTATCCCTGGCGAGGAAAGGACTAAAATGTCGTTGCCGTACTTCTCGTCAGGCTTAGCGACAATAACTTGACGGAAAATACAAGTACCCCCAGACTTACCATACAGTCTGATCAAGTCGACCGAATTCCAAGTAAGGGATTAGTCATCTCTCATGAAAGTAACCACCGATTCCAAAGCTTCATCATCAGGATGTGAATCTGTTAGTGTCAATGAACTGCTTTCCCACGGACGCTACAGATCTTGAACCCATAAATGTAGCTCTACAGACCGGGTGATAATGAGCGTCTGTCGCATGCAAATCACGCATAGCACCTAGAACCCTTAACCTAACCTCTCCCCCATTTAGCTTTTGGCTGCATACAAACCAGGAGTATCCCATCCTTTTGCGATGAACAACTGATGGTTCCGGGATTCACTGCTTGATGGAAAATTAAACCTTGTCGAGTTTTTAGGGTCTTTGGTCACATCACCATTGCAACCACAAAATAGACAGTGTCGTTTAAAATCAAACACAATTTGTGCCTTACATCGTTTACATTTTTTCTCGGGTGGAGCATCCGCCTCGGTAGGAATATCTCTGCTTGATGTAGCTTGTCTAACACTTCTCGGGTGAACATATTTCTCTACACATTATTTGTGACTTCTCACGACTAAACTGGCATCCAAATCCAGATGCGATTGTAAATCTACATGCAGACAATCATTTTACGGTTTGCTGCATCTGATTATGTTCTCGATTCGCTTTGATGGTACGTTTATCAGACGGTCACTTACCCTACGTCACATCCGCATTTCGCTGAGAAAAAGCAACGATCGGCCATGGCAGATTCTGCACATAAACCGACAGAAAAATTCAAATAATGCCGCACTGAAGAAATAGGAAATGACAAAAGAATAAGGCAAGCTTTGCCGCCAAACCCACAACGATCGTCAATAGAAAAATGCTTAAGTGACTTTCCCATGAACACAACGCAGTTATCTCTGGCGGGGATCGAACCCTGCACCTCTCCAATTTCGTAACCAGTGAGCCACCGTGCTCCCATCTGTGACTAGTGTCGTATCATAAACGTTAAAATCTTATTATCACGTGCGTATTTCCACAACCACGCCATGTAATTAACACTTACGCTGCCGAAAGCGACTATTGTCACATATTTTTTGATGGTTATCTGTACGTTCTGGTATGCGCAGATCAAACTTACCATTTGATTAATTGTTGGAAAGGGCTCAGAGAGCCCTTTCCAACAATTAATCATATGATAGTGTTTCAAGTATGTCATAAATTGTATTAAACGTCCTCGCACACAGGCAAAAGTAGAGGTCCTCCAAATATGGCTAAAGTGGGCGTGGCAGAAAAAGGGTTAAAATCACAATCTTGGGTGGTATTCGAAATTGTTATCAAAATAGATCAATAACGACAATTAGGTTAGACATAGATATTTTTACACTCAGACTATTGAGGCTTTGACAACCCTGCTTTTTTTATAACTGACACCGCCTATAAACTGTGTTTTAAGAACGACTGAGTCATGTAAATACTCCAGAATACCTCACAATAAGCAAAGAATGCGCACTTGTTGACTTACGTTGGTATGCGCGTGTTGCGGTGGACTGAACACGTGGCGAACTGAGGTAAATTCACCGCTACAGATGTAGTTAGAATAAATATCTTATTGAGAACATTATGGTCTGAACTCTTGATTTCCTGAAGGGCACCACCCAAACAGTACTATCAAATGTAAGTGGGCTAATTTGTTTCCAACATTTTAGGAGAGTAAAAAAGCTACTTAAGGCTTAAGGCATCCGACACTCCCCACATAATATCTGATCACTTGATAATATTGAAAAGTTCCATCATATCAATTAACCCCTTTCCTAAGGTGTCAGAAAAATCAACAGCGCTATTCACCAAAATTTCCAGTCAAATTTTAGTAATTTTTCATTTTTGGCCTCAAAGATATAGCTTATTCGCCCTCATTGGAACAAGCTCGTTGAGCTCATTCCAATGAGGACCCATAAGCTATGTTTTTGAAACCAAAAATAAACATTTTTAGTTATCCCAAATTTTATTTTGTCAGTATCGTCTGATATACGTGATGGGTAAACCATCAATTGTATTCATAAGAACTGAAGGAACATGATACGTCATAATCTCATTAAGTAGGATAGCTGATAAGTGAATGTGTGGGATAGACACTCAATATTGTCAACGTGCTGCCCGTGGCTGCACGTTAAGATATTAATTGGTCTACACCCAAATGATGAAAATGGACTCTTCCAATTGATGTCATTGAACTGACATGGAAGGTACCATCAAGTTTTTCAAGGTTAATGTAAGTGGGTTTCTAGTCAGATAATACACTCGGTCCAGGCTATTCGGCCACATAATAGTCTCGGGCTCCACCCCTCAACCATCATCTGCCCTGATTGTCTGGGCCTCGTGTTTTAATCTTCACATAATGCATTATGGCATGATATTGGTGCACATATTTTGTGGCGCTTAGTTTATCAGTGTATAATGTACGGATAAGATTATTTCAGTTCAGACAATTCTTTGAGATTCAGTTCGTGAAAACATGCAGAAAATAGTATTTCGAAATGAACAAAAATAAAAATCCAGGTTATATCACATTCTGCCCGCCTGTGTGTCTGGTCATCAGTCAGTCTGGTTCACTCTCTTTCTTTCCCATTTTATCCATTTTTCTATTCATAGTGTCAAACAGAGAAGGTGCCCCCATCCACACTAGTTTTGCTGACTGTGTCACTCTAAGGTTACGAGTGTGGAATATTTGGAATATTGAAATGATTTTATCATCACTGTGCGCCGAAAGCGATGGTCGTTGGTGCTTTGTAAATCTTTTGTGCACCACGTTCTGTTAAATTTATGTATTGGGTTTAACGACACTTTCGACTGCTAGTGTCACCTCGTGTCGAAAAGGTTTACAGGGGGAGGAAGCCGAAGTACCCTAGAGAACCACTGAGCAACGGCGCGCAACTCTCAGACTCTCCAACGTACTAACTCCACACAAAGAGAATTCGCATTGGCTGAAGACAAGTGCACCATCGACGTGCAGTGCGCCTTAGTACCAAGCCTGTGTCCCCACGTGGGCAATCGAGACTGAGTGCCCTGCCCAAGGACACTACACAGTTACCCCTTGCGGGGATCGAACCGTAGACCTTTCGGTTTGAAGTCCAATGCCGCAGCCACTGAGCCACCGCGTCCCCTAACGTTCTGATAGAAAATTACTTTGACTGAAGAGTTCAAGAGAACTATAAGAACAATGACCCGTGTTTTTATTCCCAGTGCACCCTATCACAGGGCACACTAAGCCAGCGTCCTCATATATAGCTCACTACCTGCAGTGTACAACGGGATAGAATATCAGAAAGGAAATTCATTTTTAGAATGTCTATAAGACAAACTGATTTTTTGTATAATATACTAAAACCAATCAAAACAAATATGTTCGTCTGTCTGTATCATTATGAGAAGAAAATGCAACAACAAACAATTCATTCGTGGTACAGTTACAGGCAGAAGGTAAGCTATTCGTCGATTGGAAAGCGGGAGAGGAAAGAAATACCCGCGCCTACTTGCCTGTGACAAACCAGGTGATTATTCTCAGGGATGTAAGAATCATCTCGAACTTGGGCGTTGGGAAGGGGGCGGAGGGGGTACGCCCATACAGGGGCGCCCACGCAATGACATATATGTATATGGTGGCCCATGTCCCTTAACCCTTTACCTAACCTGAAAAGCAGACGACACTTGCAAAAATAATTCTTGAATAACTAATTTTTTTCATTTTTTGTCTCAAAAACATAGGTTATGATCCCTCGTTGGAACGAGCTCGACGAGCTCGTTCCAACGAGGGGTCATAACCTATGTTTTTGAGACAAAAAATGAAAAAAATAATGAAAATTAATTGGTGATTTTTGAGAATAGCGCTGGCTGGTTTTGGCCGTTACGTTAGGTAAAGGGTTAATGGGATGGTAGGAATACAATACACGAAGCTATGTTTGGGACTCACGCACCTCCACATTTAGAAAAATGCACATCTCTTGCGCCGAATTTATCTCCAGGTTCCCGTCGGGTCGAAAGACTGTTTCGGCCCTATGGGAAATTTGTTAATTATGGAGCAAACAATATGTACATTTGTCTGGATTTCAAAGGTTGTATGAAAAACATATCGGGGCGCGGTGGCACAGTGGTTATGGCGTTGGACTTCAAACTGAAAGATCCACTGTGCGATCCCCGCCAGTTGTGTCCTTGGGCAAGCATTTAATCCTGGTTGTCCTCGCAGAGACATGGTGACGCCCTGTACTAAGGCGTAATCCACGTCGATGGTGCACTTGTCTTCAAACAATGCTAACCATGCTTGTGTGTAGTTAGTATGCTGTGGAGTCTGACAGCTGCTCGCTGTTGGTTGCTCGGTGGTTATCTCCGGGCACTCCGGCTTCCTCCGCCCGTAAAACTGTCCGACACGAGGTGATCCTGACTGTGGAACGTGTCGTTACACTCCGAGGAATAAATGAATAAGTAGAGACAATCAAACGAGGGAATCTTTGGTCAGATCCTTAGAGTACGTGAGGAGTCGGTCCACCCCTCCCCGCGTGCCCCTCGTACATTCATCCCTGATTATTCTGGCAATATAACTGATCTTTGCAAGGGTCAGTGGGTAAAGTCTGACATTAACCATTTGATTATCTCGAGAAAAAAAAATTCATTGTACGCCTCAGAAACACAGTCTATTGTCAATCATTGTAACAGGCCCAACGGCTTGTTACTAACAATGAGGGTGTCATATGTCGTATTTTTGAGGCAAAATAGGAAAAAAATATAAAAACTTGAATGGTGATTTTTTATGAATAACGCCTGTCAGTTATGGTCGTTACGTTTATGAAGGGTTAATTTTCGGCATCCAGTATATTACAGCGATAATCCACAGCGTCAATATGGTCGTTCATTGCTGCAATCTTGCGAACTCTTCAAATCTGAAATAGATGTAAATGAGCTTTAAAACTTCTCAACTCGAATAGAATAACTGGAGTGCAGTGAGCGATACAAAAACGAAAAGCACATTGCCTCTTAGGCATTAGTGTTGCCCTTTTCTCTTTTCCAACACGACAAAGGGATGGAGGAGAAAATACCATGTCCACAAGAAGGTGACGCTCTAGCTTTCAATGAGTTAATTGTTGTTAAAGTCGACGACGGACTGGGTTATCGGAAGAGCAGCCCCCGCATCAAACAATGCGGCTCTGCGAGTTTTAATGACGGAAAGTGTACAATACGTGGAGAGTGTATTATCACTAAATCACCCACAGAGTGGAGATTCCACCCAAGCAATAATTGCAAATTTGTTGCAAAGCATAGCAAGCACAAGCAAAGTTTCAGTCAATGGACCTCCGGGTTAAACCCGGAGGTCCATTGGCTGAAACATTGCTTGTGTTTTTAGTCGATATATACAAAATTTGAAAGTTATAGTTTAGGTGATAACTCCACTCTGTGGGTGATTTAGTTACAATCCACTCTCCGCGTATTGTACCTGTGAAACAGTGTTTTTTAACTGGCTAGGTGCTAGAAGCCACTATCAGGGCTTTCAAAAAATGGAGGTACCAGAGCAAAAGTCAACATTTTCCTCGCCCATGTTTCATATTCAGTCAAATGCAAATAATATTTTATTTATATAAATTTGTTTTATTACAAATTATTGGAGTGCCTGTGGTGAACAAATTCTGACCACCAAAAATAAACTAGCCCTCAAACAGTTAAGTGACCTCATCACAAAAACATTAGAAATTCAAGTTACACGGAATCAACAAAGAGCAATAACTCCCTCGATTTTCAAGAAGTTATCGTTGTTTTTTAACTTTGCCAAGACATTATTAATACAAAGCAGAAAGTAAAAATATATTGAAACCCGATGTTTACTGTTCAATTCAACAAACAAAGGACAATAACTCCATCAGTGTTTTGAGAAGTCATTGTGGTTTTCGAACTTGTCTGAAACAATGTTAATATAACGCAGTTTAGGCCTAAAAAGTTAAAAATCTGTTTCTCAGGCCATTTTAGCTGCTGCATGCTCTCTTTTTATAACCAAAGCAAACTTAAAAAAACAAAAAAGTAAATGGTTTATATCTGATATTTTACCAAAGTTAATAAAACTGATAAATTTGTCCTTTGCGTGCAACAAGGCTTTGCAGTGCTTTAGCGAAATACACCAACAACCATCCTATTCTGTAGATTATGAGGCCTAAAACATGAAACAAACCAAGAGCATAAACTTTGGATGGCAAAGAAATAATTACAAAAATAAAACTAAAATAAAAACACACATGCAGTTTTACAAAAAAAATGGCCTGAGAAACAGAAGGTCTACTTTTTCGGGGACTTATCAAGTTTTATTTTGTTCTGCATAAACAATGAAATTTGGGTCAAAAAATCAAAGGGCAATAACTCCCTTAAGTTTTATTGAATAATGGTGGTTATCGGACTTGTCCGAGACATTGTTGATACAAAGCAGCATATCAAAATTAACTGAAATCCTAACAACTATGCCAAGTCATCACATAAACTACCGGACAGACGGAAAACGGGCGAATATACAGACGTAGCTCTTTTCTATATCTCTTTCCTGCGTGGAGGGGGGTAGGGGCGTTGCTGCAAAAAATCATCCTTTTCTCATTTCTCTTCCCCCCCCCCCCCTCTCTCTCTCTCTCTTCTATTCAGTTCCGCTATTCCCGAAGTACCGCTACTGTGCAACTGGCATTTCTGGTTTGCGTTCAAGTCAACATCGTTTTCTATGTAAAGTTTCGATTTTTCTGTTTATTATTCTGTTTGCTTATGTTAAAGGTTTAATTTGTAATGTTTGTTGTTCGCAACTTGTGTTCAAGGATAGTTTAAGGAAAACAGGGTTTATGAGTGTTGAAAACTACGGCAGCGTATTAGCGCCATTTCGTTTTTTTTTGCGTAACTTATGTTAAATTGTTAAATTGTAATTACAATTTAGCTAAATTGTAATTACAACTTAATAAATTGTAATTACAACTTAATAAATTGTAATTACAACTTAGCTTAATTACAACTTAATAAATTGTAAATTACAACTTAATAAATTGTAATTACAACTTAGCTTAACTTGTAATTACAATATAGCTTAAATTGTAATTTACAACTTAATAAATTGTAATTACAACTTAATAAATTGTAATTACAACTTAATAAATTGTAATTACAACTTAGCTTAACTTGTAATTACAATATAGCTTAAATTGTAATTACAATATAGCTTAAATTGTAATTACAATTATTTATATTGTAGTTACAACTTAATAAATTGTAATTACAACTTAGTTGTAATTACCATTTAAGCTATATTGTAATTACAATTTAAGCTAAGTTGTAATTACAATTTAAGCTATATTGTAATTACAATTTAAGCTAAGTTGTAATTACAATTTACTAAGTTGTAATTACAATTTATTAAGTTGTAATTACAATTTAGCTAAGTCGTAATTACTTTAAGCAATATTGTGATTACAATTTAAGCTATCTTGTAATTACAATTTAAGCTAAGTTGTAATTACAATTTATTAAGTTGTAATTACAATTTAGCTAAGTTGTAATTACAATATAAATAGGTTGTAATTACAATTTAAGCTATATTGTAATTAAAATTTAAGCTATATTGTAATACAATTTAAGCTAAGTTGTGATTACAATTTATTAAGTTGTAATTACAATTTATCAAGTTGTAATTACAAATTAGCTAAATTGTAATTACAATTTAACATAACTTACGCAAAAAACGAAATGGCGCTAATACGCTGCAGTGGAAAACTTGTCCATTTTCTTCTTTACTCCTGCAAATAAGACGAGTTTAAACTAATTAATAATGAGTTAAGATTTCATTTTAAATATCTGAACCGAGTTCACTAAAATTCTAAGCCGACAGTTACAGAGGTTCAGATCGTTTTCAGTGAATTAGGTTAAAATTGATATTAAATTGTCACATATTTGAGATTCATCTTATCACATAATGTGTAATTTAAAGAAATAAATAACTTCAAAGAACGGAAAAGATTAATTTAATACTACTTCCGAAACCAACTCACCCACAATGTTATGAGGTAACGCAACCAGAAAAGTAGGAAAGTATTGTCCGAATTTCCATTTTGAATTGTCAAATGACCAAAGTCACCTGTTTGGTCTTGAACGTGTCGTCCCCCGAGTTCCAAAGTGGTCAATGTGTCTACTGGCACATAGAACACATTGGGACTCAGGGGACGATGTGGAGAGTAGAAACAACCCGAAAAGAAGCGTGGTGGCTCAGTTGTTATGGCTTAGGACCTCAAACCGAAAGGTCCACAGTTAGATCCTAACTAGCGATAACTGCGTTATGTCCTTGGGCGAGGCACTTAATCCCGGTTGCCCAAGAGAGGGGCAGAGTGGCGTTGTGGGTTAAGGTGTACAGCACGTCGATGGTGCACTTGGCTTCGCCCAGTGATAATCCTGCTTGTGTGGAGTTACTATGTTGGGGAGACTGACAATTGCTCGCCGCTCACCTCTGGTTCGCCGGTTGCTGGTTCTCTCCAGGTACTCTGGCTTCCTCTATCAGGAAAACTTTCCGACACAAGGTTCATTGGCTGTCGAAAATGTCGTTATATTATAAAAAAGTTGCCCACCTATTTTTCACTAGAGTTCCTGTCCTCACTTACAGTTTTTCGTGATTTTTTGAGCACGCAGTGATATCTTACTAGTGCAGGGATGGATTTCGATGAAATTTGATATGAGGGGTCCTTTGTAACAAGCCGCTCCTGTGCACGTGATAAAAAGCCGCATTGCCTGTCCGTCGTCCGTCCGCAGCGATATCTCAGCAACGAGTGGATGGATTTCAATGACATTTGGTATGAGGGATCCTTGTGAGAACCCGCGCCTGCACATGTTATAGCAAAGTTGCCCACATACGGATACGGTCCTTGCATTTCAAAGATATATGCCAAATTAATTCCCATAGCAGGGGACCACAATTTTACGAATCTGCTTGTTAACTGAGTCGACTGTCGAGGGAGCATCCTTCAGTTTTACTGATTTTCTTATTCCACGAATTATACCAATTCAATCGTTGTTTGAAGAAATCGTTGAGGTCCTTAAAACCAATAAATAAATAAATAAATAAATAAATAAATAAATAAATAAATAAATAAATAAATAAATAAATAAATAAATAAATAATCTAACTAAAATCTCGTTCGATGAAATCCCACGTAGCCACGGACGGATTAGGGAAAAATAATTTGTGTTCCACGTCACTTTGCATTGTCAAGACCCTGCCAATGATAACAACTTGCACATTAAATGCAAATGTACTTCTCGCTTCCAAGTACAAGTTTAACTCTAAAATCTACGTCGGACTTGTGATTCTGTCTTATATTCAGTTGAATAAAATTCAAACCTCACTCCAATGATAGCAAGGAACTCGGACAATTTGAAGATGCGCCTTAGTTGCAGATACAAGTCTAGCTGATAAATATACGTCATACTTATACATAAACGTCCGAGCTGAGTCTTGTTCGCCACAAAACTACTTCCGTTTACGTTGTTTTCATGAGAGATATAAAGAAAAGAAACAGTTGGAGTTATAACTAAAAGCGTGTTTTTTAAAATTTGTTAACCTCACGAATGTGGCAAACTCGGAACGTGTGGTTGGAATTGGTTTCAATGTATCTGCTGCCCGATAATTTGCAAAAGTAATATTTAAACTACTGGAAAACGCATTCCACGACAAATCTTCAAACGACGAACTCAAAAAGGACACACTGTCGTTATGGTGGAGCTGAAACGGCCACCAAACATCATGTTCATACTAGTCTGAATTCCCAACCGGAACATGAAAATGGTTATAGCGAACAAATTTCCAAAGCCGTAAAATGAAAGAATGCGACAAACATTTGAATAGAATTGACAGGGGCATTGAAACAAAATTTCTGTTTGAGAGCATTGTTATCAGTACAGTATGTGGAGAGTGGATTGTAACTAAATCACCCGTGTAGTGGAGTTATCAAATTCTGTGTGCATGGACAAAACACACAAGCAATATTACAGCCAATGGACCTCCGGGTTTAACCCGGAGGTCCATTGGCTGGAACTTTGCTTGTGCTTGTTATGCTTTGCAACAAATTTACAACTATTGCTCGGATGGAATCTCCATTACGGGTTATTTAGTGATAATATGCTCTCGACGTACTGTATGTCTCCAGTTCATTGCATCTTTTATAAAGTGACGCTTTTATGAAAATATTAAAAACACAAGAAAAATACTTTTGACAATAAAATAACATAAAATAAAATAAATAAAATAAAATAAAATAAAATAAAATAAAATAAAATAAAAAAAAACAACCCAAAAACTGTAAACCCAGATTCAAAGCTCAGACACAATACCACGCCCTTTAACCCTTTATCTAACTTAACTGTTATACACGGACAGTGTTGCAGAAGTTATTGCCATTCCGATTTTAATATATTTCCGCCACTGCACCAAAACTTTTTAAAATCAATAAACTTACAGCTATTAACTATTTTAAGTAACTCCGAAATCTGGAAATACTCCAGACAAAAACACCAAAACAACAGACCCTTTTGTGCGTTAAATCCAGGTTTTCCCGAAAAAAATACGCAGATTTTTTAAAAATATAATGCTTGTCTGATGCCATTTACCATGGGCCAGTTTCATCGGTACCTTTTGAAGGAAAAGTAGTAGATAGAGTTATTTCAAAGACATTCATGGATTTTTTAAAATAAAGTAGCTTTCTTTATCAGTTCCAGCCACGATTCTTTCCATAAAACATCACCCATTTGTAAAATGTTACAAACATGCTGTGTTGACAATATAAACGAACAAATCTTTGAAATCAGTACATTTGTCCACTTTTAAACTAGCTTGCACTAAGTTCTTAAAGCTTCTAAATCTAACCTTTCCCCTCACGTATCGGAGAAATTTGCCACGCATCTACGCCGTGGATGGTCACTTTCCACGGAGTGGGCAGTATTTCCACGGGCACAATAATATTAGATTGCAAACTCTAATTACAGGAATTATTATCAAAAATTTAATTAATGAAGCACCGAAAACAACCCGGTGCTTCATTAATTAAAATTGTGATGATGGTTATGATTGTTATTATCTGGTAAACGCAGGCGTGCACATCACTACACACGCGTGGATTACGACCAGTCCATGGGGACTGCACATTAAATTTCTGTTTTTAATTTTTTACCTTTCGAAATATACCATGAGCCCTCATTGGAACGAACTTGCTCCAATGGATGTCATGAACAAAGTGTGGGAAGTAATAGACAGACACGTTTTGTTATTATCGGTAAAAAGTACTATGAATGCTGTTTGGTAAAGGATTGAAATTCACTCTTCACAGTAGAGGCTGGGAAAGTAATCTTTATTTACTTTTACCAACACTTCAACAAGGCTCACTGTAGTCCTTTAAAATATTGAATGTCCTTGAATCAAAAACTGGGGTTTCAAGACTTGAATGTACCTGGAATTTGAACATTAACCTTGAAAGTCCTCGATTTTTTTAGGATTCTTCAAAGTTTTAAATATTCAACAGTATGAAGACTTGTGACCTTACAGTTGCTTATAGTCAAGTGTCAAGCAGACGATAAACGACCGCTCAGGTTATATGACTTTTCTTGTTAAGTATGGGTCAAACGTCAGTACGAGACTGCTGTGCAACATCGAAGGAAAGCAGACTCGCCTTTAGGCTTCTAGGTAGTAACTACTATCTGTTTTTTTTAATTAGACGTCGTAATCAAACTACTCGCATATAGCTCGCAATAGTCTCAAAATTGTCGTAATCCTTTACCCAACTTGAACAGCAGACGACACTCGCAAAAACGGCTTGAAAAACTGAACATTTTCATTTTTTTGCCTAAAAACATTGCTGATGATCCCTCATGGGAACGAGCTCAACGAGGTCGTTCCAGTGAGGGTCGTAAGCTATGCTTTTGAGACAAAAATGAAAAGGTAATAAAATTTTAATGGTGATTTTTGTGAATAGCGTAGGCCGTATATGGCTGTTACGTTTGGTAAAAGGTCCTTGAAAATGGTTTGAAAAAGTTCTTAAAAGTACTTGAAGTAATCTCGCCCTTAAGACAATGAATCTTATAGTACCAACCGAAACGCTTAGTAGATCAGTTCCTTACAAACGTCTTCATAAGAAGACTGAAAAGAAACACTGCAGGAATACAAACATTTACATTGTTTGTGTATCCGTGAGACTTATTCTCTGTACACTTAAGATGCCTCCATCTCTACCCCATCAGGACTCGGACCGACTTATTCAAAGACAGATTTTTCCTTTTCTGTGTTGGACAGTGGAATCAGCTTACCAAATCGCTAAATAATCATAGCGCACTAACAATAATAAAAACATATTTTACGCCCATTTATTCGGACCTTTAAAGTACTTCTGTACAGTGAAGAATACACAGAACACAGTTTTTTTGTAACGGCTGCACTAACCTAAGTGTTCATAATTTTTCCATCCGCATTTCAGACCCTCCATTCCACTTTCTGAAATATCCAAAGAGGACTTTGGACCCTTTTGCTACGTTGTGTTTACTCTTTCTTTTGAACAGTTAAACCCATCAGCCCTCTTCACACTGATGTCAAAACACCCAAAATTTCTAGCTGAAAATGTTTATGCTCCCCGAAAACATATCTCAGCAGTGAGTGGATGGAGTTCGATGAAATTTTGTATGAGGAATCCTTGTGACTAGCCCCTCCTGCACATGTTATTAAAGAAGTTGCCCGCGTATTTTTCACAAGAGTTACGGTCCTTACTTTCTCAGTTTTTTATGATTTGTTTCCTATCTTGCTAGTGTGGGGATGGGTTTCAGTGAAATTTGGTATGAGGGATCCTTGTGGCAAGCCGCTTCTGCACATGTAAATAAAAGGCCGTTTTGTCTGTCCGTCCGTATGTCTGTGGCGATATCTCAGCAGTGTGTGGATGGATTTCAATGAAATTTGGTATGAGCGATCCTTCTGACACGCCGAAAAATTTGCCCGCCTAATTTTCACCAGAGTTACGATCCTTAACCCTTTACCCAACGAATCGGCCGCATCCGCCCGCGTAATATGTAAATTTAGCAGTTGAAAAAATATTATTTTTTCAAAAAATTTCAACAAAACCATATCATGTGACCCCTCGTTGGAACGAGGTCATTGAGCTCGTTCCAACGAGGGGTCACATGATATGGTTTTGTTGAAATTTCTTGAAAAAATGATATTTAAAATAATAAATTTTGATATCGTCTGCGTTGGGTAAAAGGTTAATTTGTCACTTTGTCATGATTTTTTCCGCACGCAGCTATATCTTCCTGGTGCAGGGATGGATTTCAATGAAATTTGGTATGAGAGGTCCTTTGTAACAAGCTGCTCCTGTGCATGTGATAAAAAGCCGCCTTGTCTGTCCGTCGTCCGTCCGCAGGGATATCTCAGCAATGAGTGGATGGATTTCAATGACATTTGGTATGAGGGATCCTTGTGAGAACCCGCGCCTGCACATGTTATAAAAAAGTTGCCCACATACGGTCCTTGCATTTCAAAGATATATGCTAAATTAATTCCCATAGCAGGAGACCGCAATTTTACGAATCTGCTTGTTAACTGATTCGACTGTCGGGGGGGGGGGGGGGGGGGGGCGTCCATAAGTTTTACTGATTTTCTTGTTCCAGGAATTATACCAATTCAATCGTTGTTTGACAGAAATCGTTGAGGTCCGTCAAAAATTGAATTGTTGAAATGTGCTATTAAAATGTCGATATTTTGTCAGTGGTGTGCAGATGTTCAAACGAGCACTATAATTCTTTACCAAAAACAGTTCTAAAGTATGTTCGTGGCTAAAATAAATTTGAATGACATTACGATTCCCCAGTTAGCATCGCTTTCATTGCGGTTATTTCTCAGCCTTCGTTAACCCTTTCCCTCGGCTGCACCCGCATGCGCAATATATCAAATGGCCAGTTGCAGAAAAACTTATTTTTCAAACGATTTAAACAAAATTACATGATATGACACCTCGTTGGAACGATCTCATCGAGCTAGTTCCAATATGGAGTCACATGATATAGTTTTTTTGAAATATTTTAAAAATTAAAAAAAAAATAAAATATTTAATATAAAAATGATATTTGGGTAATGAGTTGAATGATTATGTAACACGAGTAGCAGACGGCAATCGTCTGTTACTCTCTTGAATAAATAAAAATATGAATTTTTTGCTTCAAAAACTCAACTTAAGATCTCTCATTGGAACAATATGATCGAGCTCGTTTCAATTATGGACCTTGATGTTATGGAGGCAGAAACTGAAAGACATATTAAAATTTATTTGGCAATTTTCTATTAGTAATATGTTTGAAAGGATAACAATCATTCCTTTAATTTATTCGCAGCTGGCGCTGAGCTGTATCATCTAATCTCATCTGATCGACCCACAGTATCACATCTTAATTCCATATTTTTGATATTAAAATGTTGTTCTGAGCACTTTTATGTCGCACTGTATTGAGAAACTTTCTGTAGAATTTTACTTAGTTCCGGGTCACATTTCACAGCACAATAAGGTGAGAGATTTATTTTCTTTCTAGTTATATTTTTAAGCGGGATAATTCCTAAACCTTTATGCCACACTGTGTTGGGAAAGTTTCAACAGTGTCACCAAAATAAACGAAAACTGGGTACATTTCTCTGATCAAAATATTTATGTCTACATACAATGTGTTAGGACATTTTCAAAATTAGCCTAGTTCCGGGTCACATGTCACAGTTCTTTATGAATACTGTCATTAAAAATCAAACAATCGTCACGAATTTATCTTCTTTCTCTGTTATATTTTTAAACGCGACATGTCTTAATTTGTGTGTTGTTGTTTTTTTGAACGAAAAGGTGTTAAAAAAGTTGTGATCTCATAATGTTAACTCTTATAGCGGGAGTCGAGTTTTCTTGCCTCTGACGTAATACGGCGGGTAATCTGGCTGTGGCGGTTCGGCTATCTTTGGGCTGGGGACAATTAAACACTGAGCAGGTGCTTCTAGTCAAGTGTCGTCTGCCTGAATAGGCAGACGACACTTTACTAGAAGCATCTGCTTACTGTAAGTTTTTCGCGGTATGTCATGTTCAATAAATTAATTCTGATTCCCCGACTTCTAAGAGTTAAAATAGAAAGACGTGACAGCCTCCCCCACCCTCAAATAAAAACCCCAAACAAAACATCCGAAAGTACGAATTTGATACGAATAATTTTATTTCTGCTTTTCAAGTTTATTTTGTATTTTAGTATATGCTACTTTTGCAAAGCAGCTACGCGTAGGTATAAATATGTTAACCTTATCTGTTTCCTTTTAGCACACTAGTCCGGTTTTGAATCTGCTTTACACTTTTATTTCCTTAGAAATATATTTGGTAGAAGTATCTTCAATAAGAAGTCTACATGTTAGTCTGCTATTAAAATATTCTTTTGACAAAAAACGTAAACTCTATGCTTTATTATTACCACTTTATAGGGCGCTCCTTGGGTTATTAAAATGATCTGAGGTGGACGATAAGACTCAATAACAGCCCGCAAAAATAGCGTTAATAATGAAAACGGCCCGCTAGCCTGGAATTGTGGGTAATTTATGTTCCGGAAAAATGACACTAATGTGCTCGAAATTTTGTTGTCCATTTATTCCAACAAAACGGATTAAACCATAATTTATTTCGAATTATTAACTTCATTTAGGATTTAAAAGTGGTGGTGAGTATTGATACGATAAATAATCTCATTTTGTAAATAACGGCGTGAGTTTGAAGTTAAAGCGCTTCAGCCAAATTCCAGCAATCCTATTTTCGAGTCATCCAAATAAATTTTACTCAACTTTGAACTTTGACCTTTGTTTGTAAATAAACAGACGACAATCCGATTCTTCTATTTCTAAATCAAAAATGCCTCAAAACAGCGAGCTAGATGAAGAGGGCCTTGATAATCTGGAAATGAGTTCAAAGCCAGAAATTTCAATTTCAAGGCTTGAAACGATGTTCTTTGGGATGTGGTAATAATAGTAATAACATATTCCTTTTCGGGCATCATGGTACATTAACGGCCCTCGAAAAATGATTAACAGCCCTCGGGCCCATTAACGGCCCTCGACTTCGTCTCGGGCCTTTAAGTGGCCCTCGGGCTGTTAATCATTTTTCTAGGGTCGTTAATGAACCATAACAACCTCAAAAGAACATGTTATTGTTATATTAAACCACCCTGGAACATCTTAAGAATCGGCATTGTTTGTAACGTACCTATGTAGCGTTTCTCGCTGGCGGTTGCACGATAGTAAATGTTCCAGCCGAAGTTAGTAATTCACTGCCCCACCGCCTGCCTGATGTGACACGCGGCGACGCATTACACCACTAATTTCTGCACTTCTCAAAATTCCATGGCCTTAACTCTCGATTTAAGTGAGCGTGTATCGTCACCTGACATGGGAAATGTTTGAGAAGCAGATGGCTAAGAGAAGCAAACGCCTCGAATCTAACTGGAAATGGGCAATTTTCTCTGTCTGTTTAAATTTTGCATATCGACCAGAACTACAGAGACCATAATTCGAAAAAATCTAAGAGGCAGACTTTGGTCCTAAAGTGAATTCAAAGCAAGAGTTCTAAAAGTTCAAAATGAACTCACACTCAAGTCTGTATTCAGAACCTTGTGTTAACAATATACTAGCGGTGGCAATTAGGTGAATCTATTTTGCACTGTGGTGAGGTTCAGTAAAAATTTAATCACACAGTCCCATAGGGCTGTAGGATTAAGTTTTTACTAAGCACCTTGAGCTATTTGTTGTTTATGTACAGTCTGGGAGCGCGATGGCTCAGTGGTTTTGTCATTGAACTTCAAACCGAAAGGTTCTCGGCTCAATTCCCACAAGGGCAACTGCGCTGTGTCTTTGGCAAAGAAATTTAACTCTTTACCCAACGCAGATGATATAAAAAATTATTATTTTAAATATCATTTTTTTCAAATTTTTCAAAAAAATTCAACAAAACCATATCATGTGACCCCTCGTTGGAACGAGCTCGTTCCAACGAGGGGTCACATGATATGGTTTTGTTGAAAATGTTTGAAAAATAATATTTTTTCAACTGCTGAATTTGCGTATTACGCGGGCGAATGCGGCAGATTCGTTGAGTAAAGGGTTAATACCGATTGCCCACTTAAACTTAAATCGAGGAACTATCGACTTTTATGGGCAAAATCACGAACGGTGATAACAACTTTGAACTCGGCAAACGCCCCTCTGTTGTTGATTGTGTGCTATTGAAAGAAGGGACATCGGTAAAAACAGATTCGAAACATTAGAGGTCTCGTGGATTGAGTTAAAGATATAAGACCAAAAAAGGGTTTTGGTTCTCAGACAATCCCTCACTGAAATTAAACCCCCTCGTTGAACGTTTTTATTGGATTGCTGCGTCTTCCAAAATTAGTATGAAATCACGAGAAATTAAAATTTTACCTTTTTTGGATATATGTATATTTATGTATATATGTACGCTTCATCAAATACTTTTTGTAATTTCGTCAATTTGCCGTCATGTTCAGGAGATCACTCCTTTCTAAGCGGCTTTCATTTTTGTCAAATGAATATGTATATGCCCCTCATACAAATATACATATTTATTTGCACACGTTTGCAACAGAGTATGGATAGACTAGAGTTTCTGTTTATTATAACTGTTTTATAAACATCAAGTTTGCTATGCCACAAATAACACAAATGCTATGCGGACGGTATTTGTTTTTTTTTAAAGGTACATAAATAAAAATAATAATAAAAAAAAATAATAAAATAAAAAATGGAAACCTTCAATGATTCGACAAATTGAATGTCCGAGAACCAAATGTATTGATTTGTTGGTTAACGCACATGTCGTTAACGTCAATTATAGGCGGGTTTGAGCTAAAAACAGACATTTAAAAATACGGCAAATTTGCTGTTCTTGGACCTTGGCGAGTACAAACCCAGTTTGTCCCGACTGAGAAAATATTATGCCGACTACATCATCAAGGCATACTGAGAAAATATTATGCCGACTACATCATCAAGGCATACTGAGAAAATATTATGCCGACTACATCATCAAGGCATACTGAGAAAATATTATGCCGACTACATCATCAAGGCATACTGAGAAAATATTATGCCGACTACATCATCAAGGCATACTGAGAAAATATTATGCCGACTACATCATCAAGGCATACTGAGAAAATATTATGCCGACTACATCATCAAGGCATACTGAGAAAATATTATGCCGGCTACATCATCAAGGCATGTCTTTTCCGAACGCATGCCTTGATGATATAGTTGGAATATTTGTCAGTCGGAATTATAGTTCAATAACTCGGAAAATTCGTTTGAGCATAAATACATGTATATATATACTCTCCCAAAAAAGAAAGTGTGCATGCTAAAAAATAACACTAAAAAAAAAAAATATCATTTTCATTCATGGAAATTTTATTCAATCACAGATGAATCAATTTGTGATCAACACGAGAAACTTCATTACTCTACGACGAATACTCTTGGTGCCATGGAGAGTCAAAGACACTAAGGGTCAAACACAAAAGTCACACACTCAATATCTGGTACGACCTCCGTCTGCATCGACTACTGCTGTGCATTTACGCCTCATGGAAGCGAACATGTTAGCATGGAAGTGTTGTGGGATGTTGTTCCATATTCTGATAAGCTGTCTTTGGAGTTCCACAAGCGTTGTCGGTGCATGGGGAAGCCGGCGTAGCTGACGTTTCATTTCGTCCCATACGTGCTCAATGGGTGAGATATCGGGCGAATTTGCGGGCCAGGGAAGAACATCCACTTGTTGTTGCTGCAGATACTGTTGAACAACACGGGCTGCGTGGGGTCGGGCGTTGTCCTGCTGCAGAATGACGCCGGGGCCGTTACGTTGCAGAAATGGGACAACAACGGGTGTAAGCACTTCATCACGATATCTGGCTGCATTGAGATTGCCATCAATAATGAACAGCTCAATTCTGTTACGGGCAGTGATGCCACCCCACACCATGAGAGACCCTCCCCCATAACGGTTTCGCTCCACGACACATGGATCTGCGTAGCGTTCGTTTCGACGCCTGTACACTCTCTGGCGGCCATCTGATGATGAAAGATGGAAACGACATTCATCTGTGAATAAAACACGTCGCCACCAGTGTAAGGGATGCCTGAGATGTTGTCTACACCACTGCAGTCGAGCACGACGATGACGTAACGTCAAAATCGGACGAATTGCAGGTCTTCGAGGACGTAAGCCGTATTCTCTCAGCCGATTGATTACTGTTTGGGGATGTATCCGTCTCAGGTTAGGGATGTTCCTGGCTGTCGTCGTTGCCGTTTGTTGCCGGTTCCGGAGATGGACGACACGGATATACCGATCTTGTGCAGGGGTGGTAACTCGGGGTCTCCCGGAGCGGGGTCGGTCTCGAACGTCATCATGTTGTGCATGTCGATGGACTAGCCTGTCTACAGTATTATGGTGGCAGTTCAAATGCTGGGCAACCTCTCTGTGTGTTCTGCCGGCTCTAATCATACCCAGGGCAAGGAGACGTTGATTCATTGTCAATCTTGGCATGCTAATGTGGAGTCGTTTTAACAGCAACGCAAGTTTGAATGTGAACGATAGGAAGGCCTTGTTACAACCGATAATGTTACAACGCCGCATAATGTTACACCAACGCATAATGTTACAAAAAATGTAGTAAACAACCGATAATGTTATAAACTCCGCATAATGTTATAACTTTTTTCAACCAGTTATGTTATAAAAATCGACGCATAATGTTATAACTTTTTTCAACCCGTTATGTTACAACAAATTAATCGATAATGTTATAACTTCAAATAAACATATCTTTGGTAATTTATACTGTCATGACATCAGTTTCAGGTGGAGACCGTCGGTCTGTATTTGAGGGAACTCTTCAGTTCCCAGTGTAAACCAACCATTATTGTAATAAACCCATTTCTGTGATAAATTACGCGTCCATTATATGGTCGGACATCAGGTAAGGATACTATCCTATATTTTAAGGATACTAAACCCACGGAATCCCCTTTTTCGTCGTATTAAGCAATGAAAGCTATGAAAATGAGCACGATGTGCGCAAAATCATATGTCTCAAATGAAAGCTATGAAAATGAGCGCAATGAGTACCTCTTCATACGTCTCATACCCTTATTAAGGATACTATCCTACCTTTATTTGGGAGTGTTTTCGGGAGTGTTTGGGTCTGTTTTCTGAAGATTGTCGGGTTGTTTGGATTAATTCGATATCCATTGGGTTGTTAGGGGTGAGACGGACCACGTGTCCCCATAACAACACGCGCTGCGCATATGCACTCCTACCATCTATTATCATGATAATGACGTCACAACATGGCCACCCACGTGCTCTATCATGACAACCCAACATGACCGCCCAGTCACGTGACATGACGTCACTTCCGGGGTCCTCCCCCGGGGTCTTATAAAATGGCTCATTTTCAACATACATAACTACTCAAGACCATCACCAAGACCGCCACAACACCAACATCAACACAATTCCTCCTCCACAACCTCCTCCTTCTCCCTATACTACCTGTTCTAGTGATTCAGCCTTTTCCAGAACCTGTAATCCCAAATTCATCACTTCCACTTCTTCCAACATCTCCACCATCTATAGTATCATACCGTCTGGCACTACTCCCTTATAGCATTCTCAGGTAGCCTTCTCTGCACAGTCACACTGATGTACTAATCCATGACCTCCTTTCTTTCTCAGCCTAATCCCTGCCCACCCCTTTCAATCCTCCTAAACCCCATTCCTCTTCCTACCCAGTCTCGCATCTTATTCTTGTTCCGAGCGATACTACCAACCCGTCACATCCACCATATGTACCTCGCTCCATCCAACTTTTTGATCTCTTTTAACTCCACCTCATTTTTGTTCACTGTTAGTTGTTAAAATGTCAAATTAATGAACAATAAGATGTTCTTATGGCCAAGAAATATGCGACAAATGCGTTTTAGATGCCCAAAACAAGCAGGAACAGAGGCATTTGACCATCCTCAAATGTGTCAGGGGACTATGGTACACTACATTTCTGGAAGCGGAGACTACGCATGTTGGTAAACGTACCAACCGGATAAAATAGCACCCATCCCCCACCACCCCTCGCCTTCACCATGTTGGGCACTGGATGATTATGGTAATGACGTAACACGATTGAGTTACCAGGATAATCCGCGTCTTTGTAACATGACTAGGTTATTCTATGATAAATCCCAGGGAGTGGGGGGGGGGGGGGGGGGGGTCTCATCGCCTTAACCAGAGCAGAAACCTTTAGTATAAATATTACATACCATTTTGTGGCAATAAATGGTAAGTGGTAAAGTCCATCTACAATAGCTGTAACTGGAATTAGTATATAGAAGTTATAACATTATCGGTTAATTTGTTGTAACATAACGGGTTGAAAAAAGTTATAACATTATGCGTCGATTTTTATAACATAACGGGTTGAAAAAAGTGATAACATTATGCGGAGTTTATAACATTATCGGTTGTTTACTACATTTTTTGTAACATTATGCGTTGGTGTAACATTATGCGGCGTTGTAACACTATCGGTTGTAACAGGCCTTACTTTAGTGTTTAAATACCCAAGGATTCACACTGCTGCATGAATTTTCAGACTCTCCACGTGCAAAAATGCCTTTTCACAAACGTGCAGCACGTCATTTAACGTTAATGCAATTTTAACGGGGAAAGCTGTTTTTGTGTTCAATATAACTTATTCATGAACAGGTTAACACTCTTTACACCTCCGAAATTATTTTTTTTGAGTTTGATCAATTTCTGCAATGCACACTTTCTTTTTTGGGCGAGTATAGAATATACCCAAAGTAGCTTGGTGTACCAAATATTCACCACGAGTGGTGAAGTAGTGTTAACCGCGAGCCTTTGGCGCGCGGTTAACACCACTTCACCACGAGTGGTGAGCATTTGGTACACCAGGCTACTTTGGGTATATTTTATTTATACCATGATCGTCAGATTATTAAGAGTCGCTATTATTTTTTCACGATTTTACTGAACAGCAGACGTACATATGTGGGAATCTGTTTTTGTTTACATGAGCATCGGTGGGCGGTACTTCGGCTGTCAATTTTACCGAAATGAAATGGAAAAAGAAACGGAGCCTTTTTCGTTTTAATAACACAATAACATTCCTATTTCGAGTTATGGATGCTTTATTAACATGCAACAATGCATGTTTGTTAATTTTTGTCATCTTATGAGGTTTAAAAACGTAAGAAATTATTGCCACTTTCATTTCACTCTTCGCGAGGCGACGTGCGATAAATTTTGCAATCAGATCGCCGTCACCAAAGGTCAACTTGGATGTAGTTCTACTGTAGGTGTAAATTTTTACTATTGAAATCCCATTGCTGACGTGTTCACCACGGTTGGTGTGTAAAGCTGAAATTTATGTCATAGGCTTTTCATAAAAAGTAGAACAGGTAATCATGGTATAAAGTTCAATAACTCGGGAAATTCGTTTGAGGATAAATACATGTAGTTGTAACTCACGAGCTTCCCAACTTCTTATTTAATTAGCACGGATCGGATTCAAAACTGGTCATGCTGGGACCGAATCGGCAACAGACCGCCATCTGCATAAGTTCAAATAAGACCTAGTAGAAAGTCTTGCAAAAAACTACATGCTTACTAGCAAGAGCACTCCAATCCAGACGAAAATGTCACGACCCTAAAATTAATGGGGGTTGTCATACCCCTTACACTCTGGTCCTTAACTATAGGATTGGCAGGCAAGTAGAAGAATGGAAGGATGCCCCCCCCCCCCCCCCCTTTACAAATCGCCCTGAAAGTGCCGTATATAAACAATGTACACACGCGATCACACACAAAACATACACGGGTATACGGGTATAGTTCGTGCTTTCAGTTTAGTAGTGTGTATGATAGTACCTATGATACACAATATGTAGTGTACCATTTTAATTACTTTGACGAATATCAAGAAAAGTCGATTTGTCTGATGCTGGGGCTGTGGAGCGACTTTGAAAATGGGGAGGCTGAAGTGTAAGCGGAAGCCTCTTCTAGAAAATTATGTGAAAAATAGTGAAGCAATTTGGGTGATTTGGGGTGTTAGTGGATTACTACGCAAAGTTTAGTGCAGTAACTACTCCACCCTGACTCGGATAACAGTCGACTGTAAATTAATTTTTTTTGGTGTTAAGGTTGACAAGTTGAACAACAAGCAGTTAACCTCATTTTGTTTACTATTTTCGAATATATTAACCCTTTACCCAACGAATCGCCCGCATCCGCCCGCATAATATGCAAATTCAGCAGCTGAAAAAAAAAAAATTTTCAAACAATTTCAACAAAACCATATCATGTGACCCCTCGTTGGAACGAGCTCGTCGAGCTCGTTCCAACGAGGGGTCACATGATATGGTTGTGTTGACACTTTTTGAAAAAATTAAAAAAAAATGATATTTAAAACAATAAATTTTGATATCGTCTGCGTTGGGTAAAAGGTTAAGCATTGTTGGCCAAAAATGTGAGATGACTGAAGACCCATAGCCTGCCCGGCTCCGCATCACCTATGATATTTATTTATTTATTTATTTATTTATTTATTTATTTATTTATTTATTTATTTATTTATTTATTTATTTATTTTAACGACACTTTCGACAGGTAGGGTCACCTCGTGTCGGACTATTTTACGGGTGGAGGACGCCGGAGTACCTGGAGAGAACTACCGAGAAAGCGAGCAACTGTTTGACTCCCGAACGTACTAATTCCACACAAGTGGGGTTACCATTGGTTGAAGACAGGTGCACCATCGACGTTCATTACGCCTTAGTACACATCGCCACCGTGTCCCCACGTAGGCAATCGGGATTAAGTGCCTTGTCCAAGGACACAACGCATTTACCCCTGGTGGAGATAGAACCGTGGATCCTTCGGTTTGAAGTCCAATGCCTCAACCACTGAGCCACCGCGCTCACATTTTGTTTATTATTTTCAAATATGTTGAGCATTGTTAACCCAAAAATGTGAGGGGTCTGAAGCCCTATATAGCCCATCCGACTCCGCCGCCCCTATAATACCGAATAAATTCTTTACAAACGCTTGAAAAAACTGACGCGAAATTCAAGATCTTTTTGGTGTCACTGTAGGCAATCGTTCAGCAAATAAGATACGCGAGAAACACCCCTTTGAAATGATATAGCCTTTTTACCCAATCTTGTCACATAATTATGCGTCGACAGATTAATGCTACATTCGTAAACACGTCGAATTTTAGTCATTTTCGAACGCTTAACCCTTTGAGACTTTAATTATCATGACGTTCAAACGCCACTGGGAATTCGGTTTTTTCCTTTTTCAAAATGCGACGTCAAACGTCGGAAAATACAAATAACAAGATATTTTTCATATCAGTGATTATCTGGTTGAGGACTAGATTATTTTTGGTGGTCTGAATTTGTTATTCAAAACTTGTTTTATCAAGAAGTATTGGAGAATGCCCACAGGCAGTAATAAAACAAATTTATGTAATCAAAATATTATTTGTGTTTGACTAAATATGAAATATAAGCAAGGAAAGTGTTTTTGAAAGCCCCGATAGTGGCTTTTAGCACTCAACCAGTTAAGAAGTCTTGACAGCAGGATTATATTAGTATTTTAAGCTGCGATAACATTTGGCTCAACGGTTATCACTGAGCACTATTCGGGAGAAAATAGGAATTGAGGTTAAAACTTTAAAAAATCGAAAAATAATAACAAAACAAATGACCACAAAGTATCAACGCCCTATTTGAATTCGTACATCATAAGACGTACACAAGAATCAAAGGGTTAAAAAGAACAAATGCTTTCTTTTATTGATGCTTGTCCAGAGAAGTGGGTGCAAATATTTGATTCCGGGTGAAAAAGAGACATTTTACATTTCATTTTGTTTTTATTTCTGAACAAATTATTGAAATATGGGAGGTGTTTTCTTCGAACAGAATTTCCGACCGCATCAAATCATCAGCAGATTTTTCGCTAATCTCCTTTTAATAGATAGCCGTACGAAACAACAGATTTGAGAACATTTTTGAAGAATTACATTGGCGGTTATAACTGTACGTCTGAACAATTTACCTGCCCCTGATCTCTCGCTGGATTTCTCTGGATTATCAGAAATACTTGGTATATTTTGGGTTCTTCGTCTGAATCATCCGAAAAACTCGCAAAAGTGAATCATTGTACAGTATTTTTACCAATGTATACTCTGAAATCAATTAAAAGACTCTAAAGCACGACCCCCTCCAGGCAGGCTTTTACTTTAATCGTCGAAACACACATAAAATGACTTAATTTTAATTGAATATCTTCAAGCATGACTGGAGATAAGGAATTTGCCACGTAACCTTCTAACCGTAACGAATTTGACTCAGAGTTTCAACTCGATAACGACCAAACAGTTGATTTGCAATCGGAACATATGTCGAAGAATGACTGGTGTTGGTTAAATAAGTTTGTGTATGCATCGCCAATCCTTATTTAGTCTCCGTAAGAACAGGCAGGGCTTGTGCCATCTCTCTGATATGAGGCACAGATTTCGAAGGGTGAACACGTCCAAAAGTCACAAATTAACACTTTTAAGGGAAAGCTCATATTATGTTTATGCGTTTTAACTACTGTTATTTATTAAGCTTCTCAAGCACAAAAACAATAATGTTGAATGCAAACGACAGAATTTATTTTGGATCCACATTGAAAATAAGTGGGCCATAGAATAAAAAAAAATGTACTTATACCAATTCTCTGTACTACTGTACTAGTTTGGCCGGTGCCGTCTCAGCATCGATTAAGGGATATTATTTTAACCCTTTACCTAACATGAAAAGCAGACGCCACTTGCAAACAAAATTCTTGAATAACTAATTTTTTTTTCATTTTTTGTCTCAAAAACATAGGTTATGACCCCTCTTTGGAATGAGCTTGACGAGCTCATTCCAAAGAGGGTCATAACCTATGTTTTTGAGTCGAAAAATGAAAAAAATAATGAAAATTAATTGGCGATTTTTGTGAATAGCGCTGGCCGGTTTTGGTCGTTACCTTGGGTAAAGGGTTAAAATGTATGCATACTGTGTTGGGACAGTGCAGCCGCCGTAGACTTGTTGTAATCCACTCGTGGGCAGTAATGTCCACGTATGTATTTACCAGGTAATAAAAATCAGCATTATCAAAGTTTTAATTAATGGAGCACCGCTTCATTAATTAAATATTTGATGATTATTCCTGTAATTAGTGTTTGAAATCTAATATTATTGCATCCGTGGAAATATTGCCTACCCGTCGGAAGTGACAAGTCCACGTAGTGTACGATTACCTCTTTCCTGCAGGATGCTGATTTATCACCCGGTTCAGAGGTGCTTTGTTGCTCAGTAGAGGTAAATAATTGTGACTGTTTTTAACGAAATATAGTCCTATGAGTAGGGGGTTGCACTATTAGGAGTCTAGAATCTAATGAGATTTTCATCAAATCAAGTCATGGCTGCTTTATAGAGGATATCTACGCTGTTTTCCTGAATATGGGGAATTACCTCATGAGTGTGGACCTGAAAGTTTTATTTTTCACGAGCGCTTACTTTCAGGTCCAGACGGATAAGATAATTCACGATTTTCACTTGAATAGCGAAGATTTTCTTTTTATCATATGCTTCGTAACATTTTACTGCGCATTACTCAGCCAAATCCGACTGCAAATAGTTTCAAGATAGTAACAAAGATCTGCTGATCGTTCCTTCAAGGCGACGTCATGCGCCGAAGCGTATGGACCAGAATGTACTATTTTTCACTCGCGCCAGCGCTCGTGAAAATAAAACTTTCAGGTCTACACTCATGAGATAATTCACGATATTCACTAAAATAGCGAAGATTTTCTTTTTATTATATGCTTCGTGCATTTTACTGCGCATTACTCAGCACAATTCGACTGCAATATGTTTCAAGAGAATAACAAAGATCTGGTGATCGTTCCTTCGAGGCGACGTTCAAGGAAGCTACTGAGGAATATTTCTCAATATCTATCTAGTCGATGGATATCGAGAAATATCTTCTAGATAATTTGCGATAATTCACAAGCTAGCATATAATAAACTGTAGAACACTGTAGTGTATGTAAACGAAGATGGCTTTAAGTATATTGTGTACAGTGTTTACGCTGCTCCGAAATATTTGGGTGCCAAGTGGAATTTTTGTTTGGTACCAAATGAAAGATTTTTGTGCCAAATAGAATCTGGTTGTAAGTTACAGCAAATTAACCATACATCGTCATCTGAACGTAACAAGGCGCCATCTACAATGACAAAGCATTGCAGATTTTGCCTAGCTAAACTCAAAGTTCGATATTTTAATTTTGTATTACTTGGCTCTTTCCCCCAAAAATCCCCCAAATGATAAAATATAGATAATAAAAAACTGAAGCAAATAAATAAATAAATAAATAAATAAATAAATAAATAAATAAATAAATAAATAAATAAATAAATAAATAAATAAAGTGAAAGGCTATTATTAACGTTCCCAAATAATTTCATGATTATTACTTCCTCGCTGTTTATTCACTCCAAATAATGTAATGACAAATAATTTATTATCTTCCAGAAGAATTATAAAAAAGATTAAGCAGTATCAAAATTATTAAGTAGCAAAGAAATGTTTTGACAAGAATATGATTAAATGGATAAACTGTTAATTCAGTTGACCTATAACAAAGAGCCATGATTATAGAGGTTGTCTATATGTTACTTGACAATTAAATTCTGTGTCGCCTGTGTCGTCAGATACCGATTTTATCGAAAAGGCTCACTGAAATAAATAGGACATCGTCAAGAAGAATTTTAGTTTTTAGCATGAAATGGTGGGCAGTGGGATAAAGTCTAAAGACGGTCTGTTTTTAGCATGTGAGGGAAAAACGTACCGGGTAACAGTCCGGTTTCTCGGTTGTCCGATGGACGAGTCCGCCCTTGTCATTTTATTGGAATCGATATCGGTGTATTTAAAACTTTTCCGGGTGCATTTTCATACAACAGTAGCAGCGTGTTTAGTCCGTATTTTTCGCTATATAAGCCTATGAATCAGAAAGGAACGAGAGTAGTATAGCATGTACCCGAACGTGCCCCAATGGGGGGACCTAGTGGGGGATCTAGGAAGTGACGTCATGTCACGTGACCCAGTGGCGCCATGTTGTGTTGTTATGGTAACCCGTGTGAGCGGACATGTTGTGACGGCATCCCCATAGTGATACGTGGTGTTAGTGCGCATGCGCAGCGCGTGTTGTTAGGGTGATACGTGTTTCCGTCGTCCATTTTGTATACTGGAAGCCGCCATCTTGGTTTCTATGGTAGCACGTGGTTGTTATGTGACCCAAAGGCCTATAACAAGACAGGGGTATGTTTGGAGGGTATGTTCGATTGAACAGGAGTAATTTCCCGATTCGTATAATTACCCAAATAAACCCGACAAATTTTACTATTTCGAATTCTTTCAGAATTCTCTGCTTCTATCTATATATGCAATAGTTTTCGTCTACCTGGGAATGTTCCTTTGTTCTGGAGTATACTCCAGTAGAGTAGAAGAGCATATCAACTGGAACAGCTTTGCTTATTATCACTATATTTAGCAATTTCTGGTCTATTCTTGTTAGTTCTGACCCTATTCCGAGTACTCTTGTTGTTTCATTTATCTAGATCACCCACTTTCCTAGCTCTGGCTAACCAATCAGACTGCTTGATTTCCCATAATCTGTATGCAAAGGTATCTCCCTTGTGCTTATCAAAATCTTATACCATTTCCAAACCCAATAAGCTATCGAGCAGTTACTGAAAAGTCATTGCTCGAACGACTCGAAGTCCATCGACCAAATGAGCTAACGAGTAATTGCTCGTTTGAGTGACTCCTCGAACGACTCTTAGCCTCATTTCAGTATTTGAGGATACCTACGGCCTGGTATTGTAGTATTTGAGGATACCTATCGAGGATACTTTCTGGAGAATCCATTTTTAGTTGTATGAGGCCATGAGGGCTATGTAAAAGCCCTCAATGAGGCCTCATTTACTATCCCTCATAGCCTCATTTTCTTTTGAGGGCATGAGGGCCATGAAAAAAGATCCCTCAATGAGGCCTCCTTTACTACGACTCTTAGCCCCATTTCAATATTTGAGGATACCTATGGTCTGGTATTGTATTATTTGAGGATACCTATCGAGGATACTTTCTGGAGAATCCCTTTTTTGTCGTATGAGGCCATGAGGGCTATGTAAAAGCCCTCAATGAGGCCTCATTTACTATCCCTCATAACCTCATTTCGGTATTTAAGGATACCTAATGCCTGGTATTGTATTTTTGAGGATACCTATCGAGGATACCTTTTGGAGAATCCCTTTTTTGTCGTATGAGGCCATGAGGGCCATGAGTAATCCCTCAATGAGGTCTAATGTAGTCTTACCAACCGCTTCCATCTTTTCTCCAAAGCTCCAAGGCCACTACTTGTCTATGGTCTATCTGTCCTATCATTAGCTTCTACAGCAGGTTTGTTCCATTGCGGTCTTGTACCAGTACTATTGACTGAACTACCATCCATTATTATTGACTTGTATCACTACTTCATAGCTATACCCCTTCAAAATGTTCAATCAGATTTCCCCTGTATGCTTATAATCGGGCTATGTAAGGCATTCCGTAATTGAGATTCCTTGCCGATTCCTTTAAGTTGAATTCCGTGATTTATATAGGTCTTTATGTCACATAGCAACCACGTGCTACCATATAAGCCAAGATGGCGGCCTTCAGTATACAAAATCGACGACGGAAACACGTATCACCCTAATAACACGCGCTGCGCATGCGCACTAACACCACGTATCACTATGAGGATGACGTCACAACATGGCCGCTCACACGGGTTACCATGACAACACAACTTGGCGCCACTGGGTCACGTCAGATGACGTCACTTCCTAGGTGCCCCAATGGGGCACGTTCGGGTACATGCTATACTATCAACGAGCTCAAAGAGCTCGTTGCAATAAATAGACCTATATTCTGTCCATTTGTTGGGTAACTATAATATCCCGTTTATATGAAACAATTTAAAAAAGTGGGTATTTCTTGATCGGGAGGCAAATTGTTTTTCCCCCACGACCCATTTACCAATGTGGGTATATCGTTGCGTTTATCTCTTCTCCCGACATAACGGCCAAAACCGGCCAGCGCTTTTCACAAGCATCGCCAATTACTTTTCATTATTTTTTCATTTTTTTTGTCTACAAAACAGGTTATGACCCCTCTTTGGAACGAGCTCGTCTGCTTTTCATGTTAAGTAAAGGGTTATATGAATACAGGGATGCGGTAGGCAAATCGCATTATTCAAAACATCTTTGCAAAATTATCAAGGAATACAGGGATGCGGTAGGCATTTTGTCATATAGATTCTTGACTTTACCCGTTAGATCCTCTATATTAGGTTGTATCTGGCGTTCGTTCCAAATGTCCAGTACACCTGCCGTCTGTGGATCTTACCACCATGCACCTCTCTGAGTTTCTTGCGCATCTTTTTTGTTTTTTCGACTTTTTGGGTTTGATTTTGGTCCTATTTTTCGAGAGAAAAATTATTTCCTGACAACGTGCAACATCAACAACGTGTAACTCATATGACCTTGGAAAGTTCTTCCGGTGCAGCATGTGACGTACAATATCACTAGCAAATCACACTTCTACGAAATATTATCACGTGGGTAAATTGGGAATTGCGGGTAATTTTGAGGTAATGTTTTGCCCACGTTGGTATTTGCGTTTATATGACAAAATTTGCCAGCATGGCAAATTTGTCAACGTGGGTAAATTTGCCCACGTTGGTATTTCTTGACATATAAACAAGGTCCAAATCAAGTTTTCTTTTTAATTGTATTGATCAGGGTATATAGCGTGAAATCTGTTTTTCTTTTAAAGATGCTTAAATTTCTTAGAAATAGTTCCCATTCTTCGATTCTTCTCGACGCCCACATTTGACATTCATTTGTTGTGTTTTTAGTAACTACCACGGAAGGTGTTAATTTGCACATTTTTTTCACACAAGTGGCACATCGTATCACGATTATTTACAAGACCTATGGGTGTTACTGTGAATACCTGACGAGGTGCTCAATTCCGCCTATTCCGCGTATGTCAGGCATCGGAATATGTTTGTAGTAAAATTCGAACAATTCCAGAAATGCACCGACGAGCCGCGGAATCAATCAGTTTCAACAGAACAGACCCCAACAAATAGGTGAAGTGGGTCCGGAAATAGAATGCGGAAGCTTCTGCAAAATACCACACAATGTTATACATAGGGAGTAATGGATCAATAGCGAGAAGTTGAGAACTTTTCTGCAGTTATTGATGATCCGCATACATAACATGTTTCGAGTCAGTTGGCGTTCCTTGGTTTTTAATTACGATTAGCATAAAACCAGGTTTTGTTCCTCCCACGAGTTGTATACTTATATGATGAACAAATAATTCATTATATGCGAAGATGGATATGGGAAATTCATAAATTAACCATTTACCTACCGCTGATAGAAGACGACTCTTGCAAAGAAAATCCTTGAATAAAATTTGGGGACGCAGGGAGCATTTTGAACTTGGGAGGGGGGGGGGGGGTGGTACGGTCAAACAAGAGCAACCACATACTGGTATATATAGGTGGTGGCTCATTTACTCTAGCGGCGTGGCAGAAATACAATACACAACAGTAGTATGTCTCGCACGTTTGGGGCCTCATTTGGGGGACCCCGGTGGGGGACCCCGGAAGTTACGTCATGTCACGTGACCTAGTGGCGCCATGTTGTGTCGTTATGGTAACCCGCGTGAGCGGCCATGTTGTGACGTCATCTCCATAGTAATACATGGTGTGAGTGCGCATGCGTATGCGCAGCGCGTGTTGTTAGGGTGATACGTGTTTCCGTCGTCCATTTTGTATACTGGAGGCCGCCATCTTGGTTTCTATGGTAGCACGTGATTGCTATGTTACCCAATTTTTCTGCAATAAGACAGGGTATGTTTTGATGGTGTATTCGATTGTAGAAGAGTAAATCCAATTACCACAAACAACCCGAGAATCCTTCCAAATCACCAAAATCCATCCCAACTTTTACTATTCTGCGAAGTAAAAGCAGAGAAGGCGGAGAAGAATCACATCACCTTTTTCCAATGGGTAACCACTATGCTACACAGCGCAACCTGCCAGCGGGTTACGATATAAGCCCTATAATTCAAGGACTGCAATAATTATCGAATAGAAAATATTGCGAGTAGTGGAGCTTGTATATGTTACATTTGCCGAAGCACTGGTGTATCGGAAGTGTTAAATTCCCATTGAGCCAACATCAATATCTGATCTTCATGCAACTGGATACAGCTTTTGTGTTGTACACGTACTACATAAATTCAATAATATACCATGATATGCTGTGGTATATGTGCATGAAGATGCCGCTAAGTACAAAGTATTATAGAGGTATTTTATTGAAAATTTTGGAAGAGTTTTCTCGAATTTATTTCCGCCAAAATGTTGACATTACTGATACGTGGTCATGACATATCGTCCTCGGTTCGAATCCCACCTGCGGCAACCGCGTTGTGTCCTTGGGCAAGACACTTCACCCCGATTGCCTACATGGGGGCACGATGACGCTGTGTACTGAGGCGTACTGCACGTCGATGGTGCGCATGTCTTCAACCAATCTAACCCTGCCTGTGCTGCGGTGCAGAGTTCAGAGTTACGATGTTGGAGAGCTGACAGCTGCTCGTCGTTGCTCGGTGGTTCTATCCGGGTACTCCGGCTTCCTCCACCCGTAAAACTGTCACGGTCACGATTAGCCATTGTGCATAAGTATGTGACCTTAAACACCAATAAATAAATAATAATAATAACGTGATGAAAGTGTCGCGCTCATGTTAATATTATTGTACACCATTCTAAAAATTATGCTACCACAATTAATGCTACCCGAGTGCACATTGCCTTATAATTTGCTGCAATAGACCAAACCTTTGGTAACAATGCTTTAGCCCAAGTCTTAACACTGTTCGTCACACAGCGAGCTAGCAAAGTACTGTTAACCCTTTACCCAACGTAACGGCCAAAACCTACAGCGTTATTCTCAAAAATCGCCAATTAATTTTCATTATTTTTTCATTTTTTGTCTCAAAAACATAGGTTATGACACTTCGTTGGAACGAGCTCGTCGAGATCGTTCCAACGAGGGGTCATAACCTATGTTTTTGGGACAAAAAATGAATAAAATTATTTATTCAAGAATTTTTTGCAAGTGTCGTCTGATTTTCATGTTAGGTAAAGGGTTAATTATCCGTGTAAATGGGATCGCGGTGGCGCAGTGGTTACGGCATTGGACTTCACACCGAACGGTCCACGGTTCGATCCCCACCAGGGGTAACTGCATTGTGTCCACGGACAAGGCACTTAATCCCGATTGCCCACTCGGGGGCACGGTGGCGCTGTGTATTAAGGCGTTCTGCACTTCGATGGTGCACTTGTCTCCAACCAATGCTAACCCTGCTTGTGTGGAGTTAGTACGTTGGAGAGTCTGACAGTTGCTTGCCGCTGCTCGGTGGTTCTCTCCGGGTACTCCGGCTTTCTCAATCCGTAAAACTGTCCAACAATAGGTGACCCTAGCTGTCGAAAGTGTCGTTAATGACCCTAGCTGTCGAAAGTGTTGTTAAACCCCAATAAATAAATAAATAAATAAATAAATAAATAAATAAATAAATAAATAAATAAATAAATGCGGTGTTCCAAAGAAAAGCGAACAAGGATTCGAACAGCTATGGAAGAACTGAAGTTGAAAGAATTAGTACTGAACTTTCACAATTATTCACTGTATGATTTACAGTACGTGGAGAGTGTATTATCACTAAATCACCCGCAGAGTGGAGATTCCACCCAAGCAATAATTGCAAATTTGTTGCAAAGCATAGCAAGTACAAGCAAAGTTTCAGTCAATGGACCTCCGGGTTAAACCCGGAGGTCCATTGGCTGAAACATTGCTTGTGTTTTTAGTCGATATATACAAAATTTGTTATAGTTTAGGTGATAACTCCACTCTGCGGGTGATTTAGTTACAATCCACTCTCCGCGAACTGTACATTGCCATAAAAATACGATAGAGGTACTGACATTACAATTATCTGTTCTTCTACCGTAAAGTATTATTTATATTTATTTATTGATGTTTAAGGTAATATATTTATGCACAATGGCTAATCATGACCGTGACAGTTTTACGGGTGGAGGAAGCCGGAGTACCCGGAGAGAACCACCGAGCAACGACGAGTAGCTGCCAGCTCCCCAACATCGTAACTCCGCACTGCAGCACAGGCAGGGTTAGATTGGTTGATGACATGCGTACCATCGACGTGCAGTACGCCTTAGTACACGGCGTCATCGTGCCCCCACGCGGGCAATGGAGATGAAGTGTCTTGCCCAAGGACACAACGCGGTTGCCGCAGGTGGGATTCGAACCGAGGACCTCTCGGCTTGCAGCCTGCACCTCCACCTACTGAGTCACCGCGCTCCCACCGTGAAGTATTAAAATATTACGGTGAAAATGCCGTATTTAAATACGTTTGGAAATGCCGACCTTTTTTGTTCGATCTTGAACAAAACTGAGTAACTGATGTTTCGTTTCACTTCACCACATGAGAAGGCTGTTTGTCTGTCATACAGAGTAGACTAATTAATATCTTTAACCTGCAGCCGTACGACTGAAGGTCAAATATATTAATTAGTCTACCATAAAAATTGAGTCATCTTTGGGCCCTCTCATGCCATTTTTGTAAAATTGCATGTGGGCGGGAGTGTTTTTATTCTATTTTTTATTTTAGTAATTATTTCTTTGCCATCAAAAGTTCATGTTCTTGGTTTTTTTTATGTTTGAGGCCTCATAATCTACAGAATAGCATGGGTTGTGGTGTGTTCCGTCCCTTCAGTGCAAGAAGACTTTGTAATGCTAAAGCATTGCATAGCTTTGTTACACTCAAGGGACAATTTTTTCAATTTTATTAACTTGGGAAAAAATATCAGACATAAACCATTTAATTTTTATTTTTTTTTAAGTTTGCATTGTAATAAAAAGAGAGCATTTCGCAGCCAAAAGGACCATGCGGGAGAAACAGATTTTTTTACTTTTTAGTCCTAACCAAGGCATCTTTCGTCTTGGAGGAAGTTATTTTGCTAAAGCAGGAATTAAGGAGTTGAATATGTTTATTCTGAAAAAGACTCCTCTCTCAGTTTTCATATGACTGAACGTGGAGCAGTAACAGTCATTACCGTAATGTTTACAATAGATGTAACGGCAATTGGTTTCCAGTACTTGTACCGTAATTTTAACCGTATTTTCTTACAGTGTAACATATTTGATGAAAGCTACAGCAGTTAAAACGTAAACTCGGAGACATGCGTCTCTTCTCGTTATGTGCATCATTTATCTAGAGATGTGTATAAATAGAGAGGGCGACTTTTTCCAAGTGACTTACACGGCACTTTGATAGCAAAAACTCATTGTTAATTGCAAATTGAAGGCCGTCGAGTTATTCTAGTATGTATTAATGACAAGTAAATTCGTGTTCGGATTCCTTAAATACGTTGGAGGTAAAACGCAGATTGCATCGGTATATTTAGCTTTCGGCGATTAAAGATAGAACACGTTTCAATTGCTGTTGCATCATCGTGTTGGATGAGCACATATCGGTGCTCGCTAGACGCGATTTTCGCTTCAATTTAAACGAGAGGTATTCGCAGTCGCTTCGAACCGAGGGTGTTACACATTGGAAGCGATACGACGAAACAATAATGAACAATTTGTTTTCAATTTCAATTTTGTTCAGTAAGATGAAAAACAAAGAAGGTGAAGAACGGGAGACAGGAATCAACTTTTATTTATTTATTTACTGGGATCTAACCCTTTAACTAACATGAAAAGCAGACGACACTTGCAAAAAAACCCTCTTGAATAAATATTTTTTCATTTTTGTCTCAAAAACATAGGTTATGACCCCTCATTGGAACGAGCTCGACGAGCTCGTTCCAAAGAGGGGCCATAACCTATGTTTTTGAGACAAAACAAAAAAAAAAATGAAAATATAATGACAATTAATTGGCGATTTTTGAGAATAGTGCTGGCCGGTTTTGGCCGTTACGTTGGGTAAAGGGTTAAGAACACTTTCGACAGCCAGGGTCCCCCGTGTCGGAAGTTTTATAGGTGGAGGAAGCCGGAGTACCCGGAGAGAATCACCGAGCAACAGCGCGCAACTGATATACTCTCCAACGTACTAACTCAACACAAGCAGGGTTAGTATTGGTTGAAGACAAGTGCACATCGACGTTGTCCTTAGTACACAGCGCCACCGTGCCCTCACATGTGCAATCGGGTTAAGGGTCTTGCCCAAGGACACAACGCAGTTTCTCTAGCGGATATCGAACTGTGGACCTTTCCCACCCGTAAACTGTCCGACAGGAGATGACTCTGGTAGTCAAAAGTGTCAATAGAGCCCAATAAATTAATAAGGTGTATATAGATCAGTGGTGTGATCATTTTACAACCAAAATCTTTCCAGGAAATTAATCAGCCGGAAAACCGCGGTTTTGGGCCTCGGACCCCCCGACCCACCTACTCATCTCTTCCTTGGTAAAGATAACATCTGCAGACCACCTTCCACCCACCCACATGATCTTTTAGGGAAAATCTCTTGGGTGGGGTGGGGGTGGGGGTGGGTGTGTGCCGATTGCGCTCATCCTGCATCCACCATGAAACTTCACATATTTAATATTAATATATTTATAGGGAGCGCAGTGTCGGACAGAGTCTGGCTGCGGCTCGGTGATTCTCTCCGAGTACTCCGGTTTCCTGCACCCGTAAAATTGCCCACTCGAGGTGACCCTGGCTGTGGAAAGTGGCGTTAAACCCCAATAAATAAATAAAAAAAAAAAAAAATATATGGCATTTAGTATCTATCAATCGGGATTGTCGGCTAATTCCATATCATACATGTTCCTGAAGCTAAATAAATAAATAAATAAATAAATAAATAAATAAATAAGGGAGAAATTTCTTATTAAAATATAAATACTTTGAATGATATAAATACTGTCAGTTTTGTTTTTACATCACAGTTTAGACCGCTTTGGAAAAATTATAATCGAACCTCACGAAGAACTGGTCGATGGATTATTCAATAAGTCAATAGCAGTTGTTTTCACCAAGCTGAGGAACTGTAATGGAGATAACAATTTTGAAGCCGACTGGCGAAATCGAAGTTTCATAAAGCTGGAATCGCTTGTATCGGTTGCCATTCTAAAACCATACTCCCCCACCAGATTATGATCGGGCTCTCAAATGATTATCGTATACTTAAACTAACGATCGACACTCGATCTCCGTATGAAGCACCATCTGAAACCAGCTAGTGTGAAAGATAACATTATTGCATTAACTCCCACGCTCACGAAAAGGTCATCTCTCGCCTTGTATCATATTGGTGGCTTGCTTTTGTGTTCACAGAGTCCATCACAACGCAAAAAATGTACAGGTTCCATTTGAAAATACGCAGAGCAGCGACAACAGAGACGCATGGAACATTTCGGACTTGGTGGGGCGCTCATAAACGGGCACTGGCACACTGATACATTTTATTGATGGCGCAGGTGCCTTAGTGGCGGAGACGTGACAACCGTTACGTATTCCCAGTTCTTATTCGATATTCGTTATCAGCCGACTTTATCGGTTGATAACGAATGTCGAATAATGAACTGGGAATATGTAACGATTGTCACATCCATCTTAGTTTCATGGTAGAAATACAATGCACAAAGCTATATTTGGGACTCACGCTCCTCTACATTGAGAAAAGTACACAATTTGGGATCCAAATTTGACAGATATTCCCATCGGGTCGAACCAATATTTTGTCCCTGTGGTGATATTTGTTAAATATGAAGCCCAAAAGTGCATTTTTCTCAACTTTAAAGACCATAGTAGAGACGAATCAAACGAGAGAATCTTTGGTCACATCTTAGGAGAAAAGAGTGTACGCACTCTCTTCCTGCCATCTCCATTTAAGATTACAATGACAGGTTGGTAAAAATAATGTTGGCCGAAACTCTGTCTCACAAGCACCATTGAACTTGACCTCATTTCGAATAACAGTGACATCCCATTCACAACAGTATACAATTTCCAATTTCTGACTTCTTGTTCTGAACACCGCCAAAAAAATCATTTTCCTTCCGTGCATGTAGGATGTGCTCTCACATAGTTGGTTCGCATTGAGAAAGAACTGCAGTAAATATTTGAGTTACCCGCCTTGAAATGATGCAATCACTGAAATTAAGCAGCCCTTGGAAAATATATTGTTTTAATAAACGTTTCAAGCATTCTTCTAATGACATCTTGCATTATTGCTGAATATTCCAGCTAAATAGAAAGGATGATTTGATTAACCCTTTACCCAACAATCGCCCACATCCGCCCGCGTAATATGCAAATTCAGCAGTTGAAAAAATATTATTTTTCAAAAAACTTCAACAAAACCATATCATGTGACCCCTCGTTGGAACGAGCTCGTCGAGCTCGTTCCAACGAGGGGTCACATGATATGGTTTTGTTGAAAGTTTTTGAAAAATTAAAAAAAAATGGTATTTAAAATAATAAATTTAGATATCGTCTGCGTTGGGTAAAGGGTTAATGTTTGGACCTAAAAATACAACTGACTATTGGTGTGTTTTAGCTGGGAAATTCCCCGAAAAAATGTGTACGTGACCGATATTTCCCTTCCTGTCACTTTTTCTCTCTTATTTGTTGCATGATCCCCTGTTTTCGGGACAAAAGAAGTTGCCTAAAGGGCTATATGTGACAAGGATATTTTAATGCCAAAAAGTGATGCGATCATATTTTGTTTCTGAACGTTATGATGGTCGCCTGTGGGAAAATATTTAGTACTGTAAAACCAGGAGCTAGCCTGTTTTTGTCGAATAAAAAGCTGTTATCAGTTGCTGGAGACACCAGATAGATATTATTTTTGTTCTTTTGGGCGTATTGAGAAAAATGGTTGGATAAAGTATATTATCAAAATTAATAACGTTTAATGGCTAAAGACAAAGAAGAAAAGTACCTTAATTCAGGTATTTCATTATTCTTATTGCATCTTTTCATTTTTGCAATCACCTTAAGGGCGTGTAACGTGTTGTAGTGGATTTTGTGCTGTGGATTTTCGGATACGCAGGATTGTATATAATATTGAGCTGACATCGTGTGGATTAAGGACACAACCATTTGACTCTTTTTGCCCAACGAAATTGTCAAATATGACCAATATTTTCTTTTGAACATGTCTTTTTAACAAAATAAAATCGTTCATTTTTCGTCCAACACAATACGTACAATCCCGCATTGAAACAAAACAATCTGGAGGCAATTAAAACATTTTGATATCGTTTTCTAAAGATGTGTTAGATTAAGCGTTAACTCGTTGGCCTTCAAACCGATGATATTAGGAGGGAATGTATTAAACATCACACACTGCTCAAGGCGTGTGGTCTAGCCGCGTGTGTTTAGTCAAATATCGTTCAGTCCTGCCTCCTTCTTTACCGTTTTAAAGAAAATGTCACTGGGACATGACAGCCGTTACTTATTCCCAATTATCCAAATTATAATAAAATAATTGAGCAGATATTGTCACGAAAATACAGGAGAATGTTTTTTGTTTCTCCTAATACTAATTTAAATTTTTTTCTGGGGCAAGACCCCCAGAGCTCCCTCCCCTACCAGACCGCCAGACTCCCCCCCACCCCCCAGATTCCCCCCACTTATCCTTTCGCGCCTGCTGCGCTTGCAGGGCCCGTATTCCCGTTGTACACATTGCCCCGAGGCCCATCCTCGCTCTCTTCGGCCCCGGCAGTATGTTTTTTTTAAACGAACGCATACAACTATTCAGTTTCTGCTTTGCAAAATGGCGTCATTCTTGGCGAAAGGTGACTTGTTTTAGAAGACTCAGGTTTTAAGGTAGACTAATTATCTTTAATCTGCAGCAATATGGCGTCAGATTAAACATATTAATTGGTCTATTCTCTGTATCATAAACACTTCTCGTGTAATGAAGTGAACGAAGTAACAACTCCCCCATTTTTACTCAAGGTCGAGCGGCTGCAGATTAAATATATAAATTAGCATATGTGGTATCTTTACCGTAATATTTTATTGTACAAGTACCGCACTTTTACCGTATTTTAACGGATATTTCTATAGGGTAACTATTTCAATTACGATACTATTATATGATGCCGAATACTGTTTACTGAATCGATATGGGCAGTAAAATGAAACGGGGCGACCATGCTTCGACGGGTTTGAGAAAGTAAATGCCTTCTCACGGCCTGTAAGGATAGAGTCTGATGTGTGGTTTGTGTGAATGGGGCATTCGCTCATCAAAAATAGGCCCCCCTCCTTCACAAATAGCTTTGCCTCCAAGATGGAAAATCTGTTCCCACCACCCTCCCCTCCCTACCCCGTAATCAAAACTCTGGCGCTACCACGGCCTATACTTACAAACCAGTGATTGAAAAAGCGGTCTCTGTCGCGACCAGATCTCGATTAGGTCGCGATATACTTACACAGTGGATTGAAATTTCATTAATAAAATAATACAATATGAAGACAGAATGAAGAAAAACAAAAATAATATTTGAGATACAATATTATTCTCCCATTCAGAGATGTAGCAACGGGTGAAGTACGGGTCCTCCAACTATTTCCAGAAAAGAGAGAGGCGGAGAGAGAGAGAGAGAGAGAGAGAGAGAGAGAGAGAGAGAGAGAGAGAGAGAGAGAGAGAGAGAGAGAGAGAGAGAGAGAGAGAGACAGACAGAGACAGAGAGAGAGACAGACAGACAGAGAGACAGACAGATAGAGAGACAGACAGACAGACAGACAGACAGACAGACAGACAGACAGACAGACAGACAGACAGAGAAAGATAGAGACAGAGCGAGAAGTTTAGTCCCCCATTATCTTTACCAATTCATTATTGCAATGTTATAGAAGTCGAGACGAATGCCTATGTGTAGCTCCATATTTAACAGGAGAGGCGTACACAGCCACACTGTTTAACCCTTTACCTGACATGAAAAGCAGACGACACTTGCAAAATTGCCAAAAAATTCTTGAATAAGTAATTTTTTTTTTCATTTTTGTCTTAAAAACATAGGTTATGACCCCTCATTGGAACGAGATCGTACAGTATTTCGGCCCGGTTGGGCAATTTGTTAAATTCAGAGCAAAAAATGTACATTTTTTTAATATAGAGAGCATGAAACCCAAACATAACTTTGTGCATTGTATCTCTGTCATGATACTAGGACACATGGACCACAACTGGTATCAGCATGTGGGTGCCGTGCTATGACCATGCACCCGCCCCGGGTTCAAAATGATTCCAACCTCCCTGCCCCGCATTTATTTTACGACAGGTGATATTCTACAGTGTTATGAGGTGAGAGATGGTGAGAACTTCGACCAGCAGTTCTTGTCTTCGAGCTCTGTCAAGCAAAATATCACGGATTAAAGTTATAGTTTTTGTCATAGCGCGGTGCCACAAATGAAAAGTGAACAATTAATAATAGAACAGGTGCTTTGGAATAATCAATGAGTTTCTTTTTCACTGCTGAGTTGTTGAAGGTTGTACTAATGAATGCTTGGTGGATTTTTACTGTGTGATATATAGAGGATTTGGAATGAGTGTTTTTCTCATATAATATTTATGAAACGAGTCTTAGAATTTTCCATTTTGGCGAGCCCAAACGGAAAATTCGGACGAGTTTCATAAATATTATATGAGAAAAACACTCATTTCATATTCTATTTATCATATGACACACACACGCACATATTAGCCACTTAGTATGACTTTTTAACCCATCACCTAACCTGAGTTGCAGACGGCACTTGGAAAAAAACATCCTCGTATAACTAAAAATTTTCATTTTTTGCTTCCAAAACATAGGTTATGACCCCCTCATTGGAACGAGCTCGTCGAGCTCGTTCCAATGAGGGGTCATAACCTATGTTTTGGAAGCAAAAAGTAAAAATATAAAAAAAAAATGAATGGCGTTTTTCTTTTAGGTAAATTTAATACAATATAACCCACCCTAAATAGGATAGATAACGTAAATTATCCCTACTGAAATTATGCAAATGTGACCCAGTTGTATTTTGTTTAGTCAATCAAATTGTCCAGTTTTGAAATTGACCAATGAAAGCTCCCAACTCTAATTATGCAAATGATGAAAATGTGGCCCAGTTTTATTTTGTTCAGCCAATCAAATTGTCTAGTTTTGAAACTGACTAATGAAATTGACGGAAGGCTTTATTTATCACTGATTAATATGAAAACAAAATATCAAATCTTTTAAAGTGAACAAAACGGACGAGTCATATGATAAAAGAAGAAAGCCAACAAATGCTGTCGAGATTCGATGAAAAGATACGATTATTAACTTCAAAATAAAATATAGTTTAATTTTTTAGCAAAGCATTCATCACTGTTAACACGGAAATAAAAGTATATGTGCAATATCTAAAACGTAGGCAATCAAACTGCTAGATTTGTGTCTGTAATGTATCACCAGGCTAAAATCTAGAGTCTGAAAACAATAGGTTAACTCAGATACTTTGAGAATAACATATTTATAAATTAATGAATAGATGGACTAACACATTAAGGTGTTTTCACTCATACAATCCATTACAATGACCATTTGATAAATACAAGAGTCTATATGTTATTGTCACAGCTACCAATGTTGATTGTTTTATTTGAATAATGTTACTTGGAAATTGAACATATAAAAGCATGTTAACTCTGTAAATTTGGTATTTCGGATAACCGATTGCAAGAACGTTGGGCGGAGAGTTTGGTAACCGCTCCTGTCAACACTTTATATTACATGTACGTTGCAGTCCTGTTAATAAACTTGTTACATAGTGTAAAGACTTTTAGTCTCAGTAGTTTGTGAAGTGAGATCCCCAGTACGAAATATTTTCGCCACCAGTTCCTCCGGTCATAAATGAATGCGAAAGTTTCTGAAGACATCGGGCTCAAATATGGCATCTGGGATATTGGTGTCTTGAAGGTAACATGGAATGTGTTTCAGATGTATCCAATCATGGCCTTAATCTGAAAATCCGAATTATCAACGTATTTGAATAGTTTTCTGTTTAATCCTTAACCCTTTACCAAACGCAGACGATTTCAAAATTTATTATTTTAAATAACATTTTTTAAATTTAAAAAAAAAATTCAACAAAACCATATCATGTGACCCCTCTTTGGAACGAGCTCGACGAGCTCGTTCCAAAGAGGGGTCACATGATATAGTTTTGTTGAAATTTTTCGAAAAATAATATTTTTTCAGCTGCTGAATTTGCATATTACGCGGGCGGATGCGGGCGATTCGTTGGGTAAAGGGTTAAGATCCAAAATCAGATAATATAAACAGTAGTCGCGACCACAAAAACCGACATAGAATTTCGACCGGATCGCGACTGCGGCTCGCTCCGGTCGAAAATCTTTGTCCGCTTTTGTCTCCCTTGAGTGAAGACACCCACCGGTCTAAAACTGAGTGAACACTAAATCACAGATGATGTTTTCCTTTGTTTTTCTTGATGTGGTCATGATTTTGCATTATAGTTTATTTATAAAATTTCGACCCATCCGAGTAAGGATGACGCGGTAAAATCGGAATCTGATCGTGAAAGAGATTGCTTTTGTGATCACAATTCTGTGCGGGTTATGCCAAATCAAGGACATTTCTCTCCGGAAAAGTGTGGCAAATTTCGTCGTTTTGCGAATGTGTTTTCAAAAGTTATTTCACGTCCGACTTTCCGAACAACATCGGGTATTTCCGCTGGTAAACATAATGTGGTAATGAGAAGAAAAGAAAAGTTGTGTAAAGTGGAGTTCATATTCTATAAGGTCTTCATGTACCTGCTCAGTTATATATCCTGGAATACTCTATAGATTTTTCACTTTATTTTCAGAATTTGAAATGAAAAGGAGTCGTCACCACGGACAGATGTTTCATATCCGCTTCAATATAAACATATCAGCGATGAACGACCCTTTCAAGGATATTTCCATTCATTCCGCACAGCTTAGATTTCCCAACGTTCTGAAAATTAGAGACAGACAAAGAAGTCGTATTATGAAAATCAACATCTTCCGATTGGTAAACAATGGTACACGTGACAAAGATAAGTGGGAATATGTAAGTTCGAAGACAATTGCTTATGGAGAATGCAAACAATTTTCCATTGATATTTCAAACGTTGTTCAACAATGGATAGATTCCCAAAGTGTCGGAGAACTGAAAATAACATTCCATATTCGCAAAAATTTAAAAAAGCAATCATACATTGACTTCGAGAGAATACCGCTTCTGGAAAATCCAGAACTAGAAGTGACATACCAAGAACAACACATTTTGGAACGGGTAAAAAGACATGGAGAGGCTAACGAATGTACTGTTGAAGAAAAGGAGCAGAGATGCTGCAGGTATAAGCAATGGATTTCATTCAAAGATATTGGTTGGGATTCATGGGTTATCGCACCCGAGGGTTATCATTCATACTTTTGTAATGGCACATGCCCTTATAGATACAAATTGGCAAACACATTTGCTGGTATTAAGTCTTCATTGCATCGTAAGAAACCAAAAATCATTCCCGCTCCGTGTTGCACGGCGACAAAGTTCTCGCCTTTAACAATCTTGCACTTTGACGAGTATGGCATTATGACGTTCACACATCATCCGGACATGATAGTTGATGAATGCATGTGTTCCTGATACCCACAATAGAATATTTCAGGATAGGGAGGGTACATGATCTCGAAAAAGGGCGCCACGACGCTTTTTACATGTGCAATATTTTTTTTTAATACTGGACACGGATGCTTCTCTGTTAGGTCGGAAGCGATTGATACATGTACGCACATGTAAGTACACTGTGAAAATACCTTTAAAACAAAGCAAATAAATTGTCTGGCTGCCAATATACCCCTACTGCATTGTCTTCACACTCACGGCATTTTTGGTTAACTCTAAAGGAGATCTAAGATCTGACGTTTTGTTTAGCTATGGCACACAATAGATAAATTGACCAATTAATATTTTTAACCTGCAGCCATATGGCTGCAGGTTAAAAATATTATTTAATCTATTTTAAGAATGTACTCTTCGAGATAACCTTACTCTGGACATGGCCGATGGCATTACACAACAATTAAAGGAGAAATGCATTTGTTTTGGAACACACACTAGCCGTACTGATCAAGAGAGTTCCCCAGTTAGTATCTTGTATGATAGCACTACAAGCTTTTTAACAGGTGCTAGCAAATGTCACTGTCAAATTTTCTGTAACCGCACCTGAAGCTGGTTTGTGGTATTCTACTCTTTTAACATCATTATTTTATAGTACAATGACGAAGTGGTGAATTATGTTGACTATTTATAACCAGTTTAAGACCTTTCTCCATTTATTTATTTATCTATTTATTGGTGTTTAAGGCCACATACTTTTGCACAATGGCTAATCGTGACCGTGACAATTTTACGGTTGGGGGAAGCCGGAGTACCCGCAGAGAAACACCGAGCATCGACGAGCAACTGTCAGCTCCTCAACATTCTAGCTCTGTTCAAGCTCCGCTCAGACAAGGTTACAGCGGTTGAAGCCATGTGCGCCATCGACGTGCAGTACGCCTTAGTACACGGCGTCATCGTGCCCCCATGTAAACAACCGGGATAAAGTGCCTTGACCATGGACACAATGCGGGTCGTCCCGGACGGGGATCGAAGTCGGGACCTCTAGCAAGTCCAGCAGTCTACCACTGAGCCACTACGAAACCCTTTCTCCATCTGAATCTTATTAAAATTCCACACTTTATATCATCCACAGAAGGTATAGACAACACCTCACGGATTGGTAAAATTAATTTTGTGTTGTACACAAACAAAATCATTCATACTTTTCCAGATTTTATATTAAAATCATAGCCTTTAACCCCTCCTGCAAACTTATTCATGTGGTCATAAATTATGTTTTGGAAGACAAATACAATATTATTTTCAAACGTTTGAAAAAAATATTACAGATGTTTTCTACAAGTTGTTTTTGAGCGAAATTGAAACAGTAGATTTATCTATTTCTAATTATCAAAACGCAGAATGGCTATATATATTACCGGAAAACTGCTGGCAATGTGCCTCCTTCTTCGTGGGAACCCTGGCTCCCAAGACCATGCACCAATCACCTGACTGGCAGTATTGTTATTCAATATCATCATCATGGCTACTGATCAACAGGCACTTCGTCATAATTGCCCCATTTATTTGTATTGTATGGGTTATAATCTTTTTTGTCTGATGTTATGTATGGGCTTTGTGCAATGGCTACACAAAAGTCTTTTGAAAAATAACTTAACACACTATCAGACAAAACTGAAACCAGACGCATGTAGTGTTAACAAGAATGTATCTGTTCGCGCCTTATTCATTTCTCAACCCTCGCTTCCATCCATTCAGGGAAACAAACTTAAGGTTCAAGTTTGATCTGAATCTTGACTGTGGCGCTTTTTTTCTGTGTCCAGCTTTTGGTGTTTAATATTTCACAAAGTTTTGAAGAACAGATGCAGTTTTTCACATCGTTTGCTGAGTAATTGAAAGGAGTCGAGACTTTTCCCCACAACTCCGGGAGGCCTTGGCCTGGTGGCGTGGGGATGGGGTGGGTGGGGGTAGGGCATCAGACGGAGAATGCGAGAATGCGGATCTAAAAGTACATTGTGATGATGTAATCTTTTCAACTTTTTCATCCTGTCCGTGAAAATGAACGCGTGAGTGAAATATAAGTCAACTGAATTTGAACTTGCACACTCAAATAACTGTCATGAGAATGTAATAATGTCGCAGTTTCCGAAGACCATTAAATTCAGATCGTACGCGGAATCTTTAAGGAATAGTTTCGAAAATTAACAGAGAAAGACTCAATCAGAGTGTTTTTAGTAGGGTAGTGGTTTCTCAGCCTCACCCAACCGAATCAATTAAGAATTGAATGCAATTTTTATAATCTTTATTAGAGTATGAACGTGGGGGAATGGGTACAAATTGTATGAATCCCTTCGGGATTCATACATAATTTGTACCCATTCCCACACGTTCATACTCCAATAAAGATGATAAAAATTGCATTCAATTCTTATAATTACATTCCGTAGCTGTTTAAATTACTTCTTTTTCCCCCACGAATCGTCATTCGCCGTTGTTGAAATTCATACGGCTTTCAGTCGTTGGAATCAAGAACTAGCGCAGGCCTTTGTTCCGTCTAAATGATATCCCAAAGGCAAATAAGCTTTAATTTTCACAACTTGAGAAATGGAAACGAGTATTTTAGTAATGAGCTTTATGCCACAGTTGGGAAATGTCACCAAAGAAACAGCAGCGGAGTTGATCACTGCGAGAGGCGCTAAAAGTTAAAAAACCCACCCAAACACCAGCCGAATTACATTCTGTCACTGCGCTGTACCGTAAATGCGGGTCAAAGGTCGACCAAATGTATTCATTGGAAAATGAATTACATTTGGTCATGACGTTTTTATCCAGCTGACCAATGGGAATTGAGTATTTGGACCCAAAAAGTATAACTACATTAACAATGTAATAAAATATCTGTGAAAGACATCTTTCACTGGTTTACAAAGATTACTATCGAGCATGCACGCAAAGCTTTATATCAATATTTTCCCGGTGCTTTCCATAATATTATATCATTCCGGTTTTATTGTTTTTCATTTCAAGTTTCAAACTTTAACTTCTAACTCCTTCATTGGATCAGTTTGTTCCACGGGTTGTTGTGAACTGTGGTTTGAAAAGAAAAGAAGATTCTGAATGTTTTCTGATATATGCGGGTCCTGTTATCTGTACACTTTGGGTGAAGGATTACTGACGAGCGATTCATATTGAACTATTTCTACTCCTTTAGGAAGGGCGAGAATTTCGAGTTATCTCCCGTCATTTTTCTCGGACCAAAGCCATTATCTGTCGCAAGGTCATAAATATAGAAAAAGACCACTTTTCAAAGTTAAATGGAACCATTAAAACAATAACATATCCCAAATATGTTTATGGAACAAAGAATATTAATTTTTGCTTTAATCAAATCTATGGCCATCCAAATTTTCTCGTAAGGATTTAGTACCTGTTTAGGATTTTGAAGTTACCCGCCTCAGTCTTTTCTAACAAATTAAAACGGTGATGTATTGGGATAAAAAGTGAAAATTTTAAACAAAAATGGAACAATTAAAAACTAATTTTAACAAAACGTATTTGATACCATTTTAAAAGGTATGTTATAAAATATTTGATCATATGTCCGTCCATTGTGTAAAAAAATGAAATTTGTGGCAAATGAAAGTTTTTCATTTTTCTCCCATAGATCGCTATAGTAATGTAGCGGTCGAGGTATAAAGGCCATTTGCCAACCAGCCTGGTTTGTCCGGATGTCTTAGTCTCGTGGTAAATCGGTCGCTTTGTGTGCTAGAGGTCGAAGGTTCGAACCCCGGCTCCCGTACTTATCTCACCTCCTGTTACAGTAATTTAAATTGTCATATTTACCTCTGTTCACACGCATGCACATTCAGAGGAGTAAAAATAGTTCAATATGGGACGCGCGGGGGGGGGGGGGGGGGTTATACCCAACAACTGGAAATACTACAGGAGTTTACAAGGACATGCAATTTTATTTCTTGCCTTTCTCTGTTTCTGTCTCTACTTGCCTCTCTACCTTTCTGATCGTTCTCCTTCTATCCCCCCCCCCCCCCATCTCTCTCTGTTTGAGTTTTACTTTCTAACTCTTGTTTCATTTGCCCAGTAAATCACCTGCTATGATAATTTGATTGACTGTATCATTGTCTTTGCCTGCCACGCACGAATTTTTCTGCCTAGTACGAGATGCTCTATTTCACAATGGAGGTATAATTCAGACTTTCGTTTACAAAATATACTCGACTAAAAAGAAGTTGGCATGTTGTCATTCCTTTTTTGATGAAAATCTAATGAATTATTCATAATTTCAAATCATGACCCCTTCACTGAATCACCTTAGAAGTAGATTTTCATCCAGAGTGTAACTCCTAAGATTTATAGACCTACAGAGATTTATGAGAAACACTGGCAAAGTTTCAGTCAATGGACTTCCGGGTTGAACCCGGAAGTCCATTGGCTGAAACTTTGCCTGTCCTTTTTACAAAAATGTAATATTACTTTGGTAGGCTGTTCACTCCACAGGTAATTTAGTAAGAATTCACTCTCCGCATACTGTAAATCCGTAGTTAGAGATGTTATAAATAAAATATTGCGACCTCAAAACTGAATCAAGCAAATCAAAAGAAAAGTATCTGAGATGCAAAATTCTCGCATTTTCTGTTGGACATGGGGACTATCTATATGGTGCTGTGGACAGGAAAACTACCTCGTCGTGATCAAGTCGCAGTCCGGTCATAATCCGTGTTCCGATTTTGTTATAACAATACTTTATTGTATGCTAGCCTGTGAATTATCGCAAATTATCTGAAAGATATTTTTCGATATCCATCTACTTGATGGATAACGAAGAATATCCCCCAGTAGCTTCCTAAGTGACGTCACGCTTTGGCGCATCACTTCGCCTTCGCTACTGTTACAAGCGATTCGGTGCCGGTGTGACAGGAATGATAGTCCGTAGGAAAATTAGTCCCTCTGGACTATTATTCCGCGGAATTATAGTCCTAGGTCTAACATTTCTAGGAATAGTAGTCCGCCGGACTACTATTCCTAGAAATGTTAGACCTAGGACTATAATTCCGCGGAATAATAGTCCAGAGGGACTAACGTTCCTACGACCTATCATTCCTGTCACACCGGCTTTACCAGCAGTAATACTACTGTAAGCCGTTCTGGTGATTGTATGACTGAAAAAATAGACGTATAATAATAATAAAACAATAAAGTAAAATAATTATATGTATAAAAAGTGACACCGAGAGTGAGATATTCAACCTTGAACTGGGTAACTTTTCCGAAAAATCTTATTGATCGATACATCCAGGAAATTTTTTTTTTGGATGAGTCGGTGCACTGCAATTCCAAATTCCTTGTTGTAAACTGACATTTAAAATGTTCTCAAAATTAACATTAATGAAAAATACGAGAATATTCTCATTTGTAGCATTATAATTATTGAAGTTCATCTGTGAGTTGAACAATTAGTTGGTTAAATTATCGCGGGAAAGTGGAACTATTTTTTATGTTTGAGTGATTCGGCTAGCGCAGGCTTGAAAGAACGATCAGCTGATTTTTGTTATTGTTTTAAAACGTACGTGTTTGCAGTCGATTTGAGTTTAATATTGCGCAGTAAAATGCCACGTAACATTTAATAAAAAGAAAACCTACGCTGTTTTAGTGAATATCGTGAATTATCGCATCTGTGTGAACCTGAAAATGTTATTTTTCATTCGCGCAAGCCCTCGTGAAAAATAAAACTTTCGGGTCCCCACACATGAGATAATTCCCGATATTCACTAAAATAACCTTGGTATCCTCTAATATATCTTTGCTTCTGTGAAACAAAATCGCGTACAATGCTGTTATCACAAAAGCAGATAGAGAATTTCACCTCATCGAGACTTGGAGTGTCATACCATGCTATTTTGGGCATAGTATTTATTCAGTAATTATTTATTACACACCTGTTCTATGTAATCCCCATCTACACGGCAATACTAAATCATGTGGAAAATGAAAATCTGTTCCGCACATATGTGCGTAGCGGAAATCGTTGACGGACTATTTTTATAAAGCAGCGAAATTTCACTGTGATTTTCTACAAATCGTGCACCTCAATTGCAATTTGAATCGCTAGCGATAGCTAAAAATCACCCCCCGAGTTCCAATGTGTTCTATGTGCCATTAGGCACTTAGAATCGTCCCACGAGTTCCAATGTGTTCTATGTGCCATTAGGCACATAGAACACATTGGAACCCAGGGGACGAAATAGTAACACTGCTTCCCCTCTCAAATTTGGTTGACGATAAAATGTGTTCTTTTTGTTGACAGTTGTCAAATGAATTGCTGAGTGTCCTTCTAATAACTGTTTTTTATAGACGGGAAGGCGTGTAATAAACACAGAACGACACGCGCTTGTGAATGGGTTAATCGATATGGCACTTGAGCCAGCGCGGAAGGATAAAACTGGAGGCCTGCGGCCGCTCGTTTTATCCTCCCGCGCTGGAACTCGTGCCATATCGACTAACCCATTAATACGCGTGTGACGTTCTGTGTATGTACTGCATTGCCTATGTTGAACCGTGATAGTACAAGTTTTGAAAAGAAGTTAAGAAACTAATCTTCTTGAGAAAACGGATGACAAGTTATTACAGGTCGTGGAGCGTTGTGTTTTAAAGATGGAAGTTAATAACACACTGGACGCTATGCTAACATTCAGCGCGATGCGATAAATTAAGAATTTACGATTTTCTTCTCAATGTCTGAATAGAAACATGGAGTTACTGAAGGTTATTATGATGCAATGATTCATTCCGTGAAAATGGTACAAGTGTTTTTTCAGTTTGCACACTAGTATGGTTGTTGTTCACAGGAGCTTAACCAGGCTCACACAGGAGCTTAACCAGGCTCACATGGAACGGCGAGGCTGGGTTCAAAATAATTATCCCCACTTCATTCACTCTGGGTGAAGAGTATGCAGGAGGTGGAGAGACGCGTTCCCCAAGCCCCCCCCCCCCCCCATCGTCGGTTACGCCAGCGGTAGCCCATACAGTACTGTAATCGCAAAAGCGGTCTCTGTCGATTGGATCGCGATGCAGTGGATGGAGCATTCATAAACGAAATATAATGAAAGTCCTTTTTGGTCTGACTGATCTGGTCTGGTTTAGTAAACGAGACGGAATATGACTACTCAAATTGAATGACTGCTGTAATAATTTCTTTATTATATTACAACAGTGTATATTTAAAAATTTAATGAGACAACTAGCTGATGTGTATAGAAAGTTCTTGTCCAGAATGTTCAGAACAAAAGCACTTTGAATTTTTACCTCGCGTTTTAAAATTATCGTCTCAAAAGCTTTCGCACGTCAGTAACGTCACTTAAGCCTCGTTTGGAAGAGGCAACATTATAGATTTGCAAAAGTTATTTGCGGCGATCCATATTTGATGAGCAAATGAGAACGAATTTTAACGACACTTTCGACAGCCAGGGTCACCTCTTGCGGACAGTTTTCCGGGTGGAAGAAGCCGGAGTACCCGAATAGAACCGGCCACAAGTGGTGAGCAACTATCACACTCTCCACGAACTCACTCTTCGCAAGCGGGGTTAGCACTGATCGAAGACAAGTGCACCATCGACGTGTTGTACACATCGTCACCGCTCCCACGGCAATTGGGATTAAGTTCATTGTCCAGGGATGCAAAGTAGTTACCCCTGGTGGGGATCTAACCGTGGACCCTTCTATATGAAGTACAAAGCTGTAACAATTGAGCGACCGCGTTCCCAAACGATAACGATACTCATGAGCTGTTTTGTCTAGTCACACAATAAAATATATTATTTGTTACTTTATCGCGTCGCCCTCGGCGCTCGCATCGTTTTCAGTGTGTAATAAATCTTATTTATTATTTATTTGATGATATTGTAAGATAATAACAATACATATATAAATTATTTATTATTGTCTTTATAGCATATTTTTATTTTTGCATTCAGTTATGTCTTCCGTGTTTGAATGAGGAACTGAATCGTCGAGGATGAAGAATGCTTGTGTTATAATTATGTTATTGAAAAAAAAACTTTGATTTTTTTTCTGAAATATCAAATTTGTTTTTATTACCAAATTGAGCCGGTCACAGAAAGGAGAAAAAATGACGAATCTTGCGGTTTCATTTTTTTTCCTAAAAACAATTTCGATTATGCCTCCTGACCTACCACCAGACAAACTAAAATAGCAAAAGTTCAACAAACCAGTACAGATATCGTACTGTAAGTACAAAGGAGGACTGGAAATTTTGACCAGCAGGAGCCAATACTATAAAACGTTTACAGTTGTATTTTCTAGAATTGTATTTGCTACCCATTAATGTAACTGACTAAAATAAATCTTTAGCATTTTAAAAGATATGGCAATTTGCCAACTGGCAAATTGCCACATCTTTGAAAATACTAATGATTCAATGGTTCAGTTCAACCCATTTAAACTTATAACTAGAAAATATAATTCTAGAAAATACAATTGTAAAAGTTTTATAGTATTGGCCCCAGATCGTGATCGGGTCGAAATTCTCTGTTCACGTTCCTGCCCAAAACACTGCATAACCTCAAAGATAGAAAATGGGATACGGAAACGTTGTGTCATAGATGCGATTTGCGTTTCTTTTCTTCTTTGATTCAGTAATATTTCAGGAGGAACACATAGGAATGGGTTGTGCCCGTCCTTCCGTTCGTCCGTCCGGCTGTCCATCCGTCTGTCGTCCTCCCATCCGTCTGTCTTTCCACATTTCTTGCCATCACAAGATAGTTTTCCGAAATTTAATATCCATCTTTTTGATGATCAAATCATGAATGGAATTACGAACCAGTAGTTTCCAAGTATTTCTTCAAGAATTATCGCCTTTGTTAAAGTTAGATTTTTTTGTAATCACATTACAATTTCTTGTCATCAAATTTAAAAAAAATCCGTTCAAGATTTTTTTTTCCTAATTTAAAATGTAGCTTGTTGGCGATAATACCATGAAGCTGTGATCAAGTAATTCTTTGCGACTTGTACCTTTATTGGACTCAGGAGGCGAGGATATATGTAATATGTAGGGCTGTGGATGTCAATATCATAGACTTTCCGACAGCACTGTGGTGATGTAAAGTACCGCCGTCAGATATTTAATGATCGCGACCCCACCAGAAAACGCTATACCCCACAAACGGGGTGTGGTGTATAAGGTCACTGCCTCACTGGATTACATAAGTACTGGCCTCTTTTACAGGCTTCTTATTCATTATAGTTAAAACTAGAAGTCCTGTCAAGAAATGTGCATAAATAGCACGTCGGTCTGCGCGTTAATCTACGCGTTATGACCATAATAATAATATAATAACACTTTGGCCAGCCGCTGATTTGTCGCGGTTCTCGGACGAGAAGGCCATAGTAAGGCTATCAAATTCTGTACATATGGCCTGTGCACAAGCAATGTTTCTGCCAATGGACATCCGGATAACCCGGAGGTCCATTGACAGAAACATTGCCTGTGTTTGCTATGAGTAACCAGGAGAACCTGCCGTGCTTTGGATGCCATTCGATATGGCAATTGCGCGCAATTCCTACGCACAATTAAGCCTAGATAAGCGCACAGTTCGTGACAGGACGTCTGGTTTCAACTGTACCCACAGACGAATCTTTCGACAACTTGTCCCTCCTCGCGCTCCCTCAAGTATAATAGAACGGGAACCTTTGCCCCCCCTCCCCCCCATCTTTCCCAGTCCCACTAGACGGAGTTTCCTCAAGCCCTCCAATTTAGGCATCCTTGACTGAATTGTGTTCGCGCATATGGTCAAGATTTCATAATTTACTCTAAAATCAGTTGGGGGAAAATAACCCAAATCAGCTGGGTTGATTGAATATGAACCCAATTGGGTTCATATTCACTCAACCCAGTTGACTTGGTTTGATTTAGAACCCAACTGATTTTAGAGTGATCTTGTTAGACAGACATCTTCGAGATAAAGGCTTGGTATTTTGACATCAATATAGAGGGTTAAAGATTAACGTATTAGCGCTTTACATTTCGATGTCAAAGTACGTAAGAGTACAACGATAAAGTTTCCTCATAATGCAACCAAGAATATATCCAATTGTATTATGTTTGACAGACATCACTGAAATATATAATTTGCAATATTCTTCCTACGGGAAAGTATTGTCACAAGAAAATTATTCTGTGCTACCAAAATTCAAAGAATTTAACGACACTAAGTAACAAGTTTTTTTTCGAGGCATACATTCTGACAGTTAACTGAGAAGAGAGCGACAACATCGCTCCAGTATGGATTCATAAGCAACGTCAATTGTACAAAATCATGCCCTTTATTTTGCCTTCAAAGAAGTGAAGTTCGAAATATTGTGCAGATTTGATACATCAAGTGGATTTGTCAGTTTTCTTGTATGAAGAAAGTGTCAGAAATGTCTTAGGGCAGTGTGTTATTAAGAGGTGTGTATAAGTGGGGACATTGTGCGCGTTAAAGGGTGCAGTGGCGGCGGAACTGGGGGGGGGGGGCACGGGGGGGGGGGGGGGGGGGGTACGAGCCCCTTTTTTCTAACGATATTATCTACAAACGTACATAAAGTTATTTGAATTTCACATACTAATTCTCCCTTCTACTGGTTGGGTCTATTGCTTCTACTTCAACCATCGTCCATCCCGAAGGTTAACCTTCGAGTTGGACCATGAGTACGAGCCCCCTTTTTCTAACGATATTATCTACAAACGTACATAAAGTTATTTGAATTTCACATACTAATTCTCCCTTCTACTGGTTGGGTCTATTGCTTCTACTTCAACCATCGTCCAACCCGAAGGTTAACCTTCGAGTTGGACCATGAGTGAAGTAGAAGAGATGGACCAAACCATGACCAAATCGTGGCATTCACACTAAAAAGAGAGAAAAGCGGATATATATTCGGACATTTGGTAGAATGTCATTATAATACATGACGTGACGGGAACTTGGTGACTCAGTGGTTAAAGCACTGGACTTTAAACCGAAAGGTGGACAGTTCGATCCTGACCAGTTCCATCTGCGCTGTGTCCTTGGGTAAGACTCTGAATCCCGATTGCCTAGGTGTACTGCACGTCGGTGATGTACTTGTCTTCAACCCCTGCTAACTGTTGCGGAGGTTTATTAAGTTGGAGAGTCTGACAGTTGCTCGTCGCTGCTCGGTGATTCTCTGCGGTTACTCTCACTTCCTCCACACGTAAAACTGTTCGACACGATATGACCCCGGCTGTTGAAAGTGTCGCTAATTTCCAATAAAACAAAACAAATAAATAAACAGGACAGAACGTCGCTGTTTCAAAGGTACAGTAAAAATATCTGTTCCCCATCACTTCCCCAGCCCTCACATACTCTTACATCCCAGCCCATCCTCCATCCCACCTGTCAAGATTTGAGAATAAAGGAAATGGCATTTCTGGGGATACATTTTTGAAATTTTACTGTGGCTCTTTGTTTTTGCCCCTCGCCATTTCGTCCCATTTTCAGAGAGCATCCGCCGCTTCTGAACAGGAAAACTTGCGTGTATACGTGGTTAAGTGCTATTAAATGTATTGTTGTATCTGTGTTCAGTAAAGCAAGCTGTGATTTTTTTCCCAGTCTCTATGTTATTTTGTCTTTTTTGCATGTCTCACGGGACCAAATAAAGTTATGTGAAAACTGTACAAGCGTTGGCATTGTTTTATCGGAATCCAGCAGTAGCAATAATCCCTCCAAACAATTAATATTAACATAAAATCCATTCTGAGGAAAAGAAATAACATTTTCAGATTCTACTAGTCTCATTTACTACACTCTCAGATCTAGAGCTGTTGGTTTTTAAATTTCTTGTTCGGTTTCGGTTTTGGTTTTTCAGGTGGAGTAAAACCTCGGTCGGTTCGGTTTTCGGTTTGTTCATGAGGCCAAATAAATTTCAATAATACTCATTCTTATGTCCGGAGTCATAACTGAATGGCAGTGAAATTGAGTGAAACTCAATGAATGCCCGAAATAAGCTATAATACATGAAGAATCAGGAAGGCCAATATAATAATTACCAAAATATACAGAACTTTTATTGTGCTTGGCCATTTTTCGAGGTCTGACACCTGCACGCAACTTGAGGAAAGCTGCAAACACAACTAAACTGAAATGTCAGAAATTCACAGAATGTAGCCTTCCCAGAGTAGTGAGAGTACCCAGACACTGCCATTGGCAGTGTCTGGGTACTCTCACTAGTCTGGGATGGCTACATTCTGTGAATTTCTGCAGCAAGTGAGTATTTAATAAAAAACCAAAAACCTTAGATTACGGGATGTCGACGGTTTCGGTTTCGGTTTCGGTTTTTTAAAAAAACTAAAAACCTCGGTTCAGTTTCGGTTAACCTACAGCTCTACTCAAATCAGTGAGGATTAATTATTTATTTATTGGTGTTTAAGGTCACATAATCAGTGAGGATAAAAATTAACTAAAATCAACTGGGTTGAGTTAATATGAACCCAATTGGGTTCATATTCACTCAACCCAGTTGATTTGGGTTGGTTTTTAACCCAACTAATTTTAGAGTGTGACCTCTCCTGACGATAGACAACTTGCACTGGGCGCGGCAGTTTGTATCAGAATACTCCTAACTCTGACGGGGAAATGAATACCCATCGCCGCTTTCTGGAACCCGAATGTACTATTTGCCAGTCTGAACAATATTCTTCCAAATAAATGTAATTCATTCTGAAATTTTTCAAGCTCACATCTGAACCCTTTGAACAGCATAGGCATCACTTCACCTCTGGACAATATTCCCTATGCGTTTTACGTGAGGGATGAGTTATGCTGACAAATTTAAAAACATAGCTCTTCCAAGCCTTGTCCTTGGCATTCAAGTTAAAAGTGCTGTTTCGAGTATGCTTTGGCTAGCGTAGCAGCCACACCGGATTAGTGTTTAATATAGCTTATGCCCCTTCATTGAAACGAGCACGTCGTGGAGTTACGCTATGTTTTGTAGACGAAAATAGAAAGTTTCAGTCATTCAAGAATGTTTTGCAAGAGTCGTCTGCAAGTCGTGTAAAGTAACATAAGTTAACACTGAAGCGAAAAATTGGCCGTGCATTGACACCATAATATTTTGAAAATTTTTGCCGTTAAAATTTAATTGACATCCGTTTTAGGTGAGGAATATTGAATGAAATGCGTCGTTCTCAAGTCCCAATTTCCCCGCATTACAATGAAGAAGACATTGTGAATGTGCATATAAATCCCGACATTCTGGACAGCATTCCGTCCTCATTGCACTTACCCCATTCTTGCGGTGGGATGGGAGTGCTGGCTTCCACAAACAGCACTCTGTCATGTCTTCACTTCACCTTCAATATCGAGTAGACATATTAGTGTAAATGTACAAAACTACCTTCTCACAAGAGTCCTTTCAAAATTTATTCACGTCATGCTATCAGGCGAGAAAGGAGGTGCACTTACCACCTTATTTGTTTGTTTATTGGGGTTTAACCCTTTACGTAACGAATCGCCCGCATCCCACCCAGGTAATTTGAAAATTGAGCAGTGGAAAAAAGTTAATTTTTCAAAATATTTCAACAAAACCATATCATGTGACCCCTCATTGGAACGAGCTCATCGAGCTCGTTCCCATGAGGGGTCACATGATATGGTTTTGTTGAAATTTTTTGAAAAATGAAAAAAAATAGTAATTAAAATAATAAATTTTGATGTTCTCTACATTGGGTAAAGGGTTAACGTAGTGTCCTGCTACAAACGATTCGAGATCGATACCATACTTCTGCTTCGAGATCGATCCCGAATCAGTCTCAATATTCGATGTTTACGAATCTCTCATACTAACTTCAAGTTGTTACATTTCCAACAAAAACTGGATAAAATTGTCATTAAAAATTCATTCATGCAGACTCAATTCCTATTTCATTGAGTAACTGACAATGTTTAATTGTTAGGTAACTAGTGAATTTTGTCCAGAACATTATCCATAGTTTCAGTTTTTGAAGGCTTAATTTGTTACTATTCACGTTCTTAACGTGAATAGTTACAGGTTAAGCCTTCAAAAACTAACACCATGGATAATAGGCCCAGCTGTTTCAGCGACGGTGCTACAGAGAATATTTATTTATTGGTGTTAAGGTGTCCACTCAGTCGTGTAAGGGTCATCACACTGTTCCGTAACTTCCATTTGGTGCAATATGAAATAACTTGTCTTTTAAGATTCGATTTGGAATTCAATTCGATATCGATATCAGCGACATGATTCGATTCGAAATTTTTGTGATTCCCAGATCCCTGGATGAACGACACTCCAAACAGCCAGAATCATATCCTGTCGGAATGTACGCGCACAAAACAACGCTATTACCTTGATGTTGAAGGTGAAATAAAATTTCAAATCTGTATGGACTCTTTCAACTGGGCAATATACCTCTTATTTCATTCTTTTTTGTCTTGGGGGAGGGGGGAAAAGGTCAAGTCTATAAGGTAAATAGGTAGACTTTTCTGTAACCTGATCCCACCTAATTGGTTATTGATACGATGTTTTGGATATGCATCTGTATTACAAAAATAGTCCCGGAAATTTTCATTTATCACAAGTCTTCAGGCGATGGTGGAATTACACTAGCAAGTTAAAAAGTCATTTTTTCTGAATCATGACCTCAATTCCCAAGGTGAAACCAAGAATTAAAAATAGCAATTACATCCTAATATTCCAATATCATTCGGACCAACTTTCATTCACCTATACCTACAGGTGGGCAAAGGCTGCGATAGCAAGCCAAATAACAGACAATCTCTATATAGGGACTTGACTTTTCATATCAATATTTTCCCCGTTTTGTTTTCTGGATATCATTATCTTATGGGCAACAGTTCTACCAAATTCCACGCACCGCTTTTTATATGCGAAGAAACGTCCACTAAAAAACTCCACGATACACTTCGATAATTACTTGTACCTTCCTTTTAATAAACGAAAGTAATAGGTTATGTTTATGCCCATAATGCCGATGTGAACATCGTAGTGAGAAATGACACCGCAGCTGCGGTGTATGGTGAATGTCACGTGTGTTGTCGTGGTAACCAGCGGGAACAGCAACGTTGCGACCTTGTTACGGTAAGCTCACCACCATTTCAATTGGTAGAGGGAACTATGTGAAATTTCTTAGGTAATACAAGGTTACTATGTAAAGCACACTGGACTGTAAACTTGATTACACGATCTGTGGGTTTTCCTGATTGAAACCAGTTTACGGCTCTCCAATGCTTTATTCTGAGAGCACATTGACGTTTTTCCCCTCCGCGTTTCTTGAGGACACAGGGCTGGCTTTTTAGGGGGTAGGGTGTTGCTATGGATACTGGTTAAAGACACGTCAATGGTGGTGATGCGTGTTGGATAATGTGCCTTGGTACTCCAGAAGTGATGTTAACCTGAAACAGAAGCCATCCTTTTTAACTATTTTTTGCTCCCCAATTGTCCTTCATTTTAGGTATATTTTGTCTATTTTATTACTGCGACATGACATCTAGAATACATCAGTAGATCACAAGAACCTCTTACTTCGAAAAACCTCATATTTCAGATACTTTTCAGCCTTGCCTGTTGAATATAGTATGTTTATATCAATAGCATTGAAAATATTACCGCAACTAGTACCTCCGCGGTCACAATTACTACCTTATAGCCATACTGTTATCGTCGCCTTCGCAACTGCCTTTACAGGTTTCTGCCACTGGGAGCAGTAACACTAAGTTTGTATTTTACCACACTTTCCACTACCAGCTTCTACAACTCATGTCATTACTAACCAGGAGTGCAAATATGGGGAGTGTATGGGGTGTGACCCTCCAATACTTTTCCATTCGGGACATTTCCATGTGCATTGACGTCATAGATATCGCTTAGCTCTTGCTGGTAATCAAGGGACCAGATTTGTTCCTTTGACTTATGTCACACAGGCCGTCGGTCTCGTGTAAATAGAGGTCTGTGGGTGATTAGAGATGTTGACAATTTTGAGTCCGGTACGTGCTAAAGTTAAATAAGTTAATTAAGCCGCGAAGCCCATGCATTCGGTCTACTACATGTCTTGATCCAAAAATAACCCCAACCAACCAAACAAATTTTCCGAGTTTTTTTTTATATAGAATATACCCATAGTAGCTTGGTGTACCAAATGTACACCACAAGTGGTGAACATTCGATACACCAAGCTACTTTGGGTATATTTTATTTATACCATGATCGTCAGATTATCAAGAGTGTCTATTATTTTTTCTCGATTTTACTGCGCAGCAGGCGTACACACCTGCGAATCTGTTTTTGTTTCCACTCCAGGTGTAAATTTTAACTACTGAAACCCCGTTTCTGGCGTGTTCACCACGGTTGGTGTGTAAAGCTAAAATTTATGTCATAAGCTTTTTATATATAGTAGGATAGGTAATCATGGGATTAAATACTATAATCCACATTGACAAATACTCTAACCACATCACCAAGGTATGCCTTCAAAGAAGGCATACCTTGATGATGTAGATGGAATATTTCGTCAGTTGCGACTCGAGTCTTGACAGTCGGGAGGAACTGGATTTATACCCCCACAATCGGTCGTCTTCGCCGCTCCCCGTCACTACCGTCTTCTACAATAGCGGATAGCATCTTATACCGCACCTGCTACTTTCATCTATTAATACTACTTCTGCTACTGTTGTCTTTTACCATCCTTAACATTGCCACTGCTAATGTGTATATTGCGTTTGTTACCCAAATCACTGGTGCCAATGATTCTGTCACATGGCCTCATCATGTCTTCGTTTGTTTTTTGGGGGGAACAATCTTCATAATTTTATTTGGTTAATCAATACTGAAGGGTCTCATGTATCGCATGTTTGGATACGGGTTTTTTGTATTGTAGGTGGGGTGGGTGGGGGTGGGGGTGGGGGTGAGTTAATACCTCGATTGGGCGCATGTCTTAAGAGCTTACCATTATGGGGCCATTGATTGGGTGAAACAATCTGGAGACCACAGTGGATCAATATTAGATGACCACCTCTGCAGTATACCACTGTCACAAGAATAATGTTCGTATATCACCTGCCACTGCTAATGACTGCTTCTGGCATTGCTGCGTGTAGTTTTTTGTTTTTTTCATACGAGATCAAAGAAGCCCACAACGCTTTTATTTGCCTCGAAATCGTCAAATATAACCTATGTTGTGCTGGGTGATGAAAACCACATTTTATTTGTGTTGAATGGGCAACACTATATGAATATAACCCCTGGACCATGGTATACCCTTTGGCAAAGCTTTGAGATCTCTGTCAGTCAAGATATGAAGTGTTATATTCCTTTTACTGTTGTGGCAGAACGGAAACACGTAAAGTGAGAAATTTCCCGTAGGCTGTTTTTAAGGTTCAGTCGAGTGAAATGTCTTAATGTGTATGACACATGTAAAAATTAACTCGCCTAGAACGTAAATAATCATGTTTCATTCAGAAACCTGTTCATAATCATTTCCAGTTCAAAAGATGTGAATAATAAAGTTAAATGACTGGGTTTACAAACCCCACCTTACAAAATAGTTAGGGAATATCAGTATTTTGGCCTTCACTGGGAATGTACGAGTAATATAGATATAAAATAAATACTTATTTTAACCCCCCTCGTGGGAATAATTATTTAATCCCTGCTCCTTCGCGTATATGCATTCTACTTATCCTATATTTTTCTAGTGTTTCTGTGACAAAACAATCAACATTTAAGGTAAAAAGTTGAAGACAATCGTGGCATAAAAACTTTTTCAGTGTTAATACTATAACGATGCTTTACCCTAGTATGGGAATGAAGCAAAATGTTCCGCAGGCTTGTTTATCATATAAGAGACTCGAACTCATGGGGGAGGGGGTGGAAATGACAGATCTTAGTGTATGTTAACGAGAGAAAGTGATAAGTGACACCGGCTGCAAACAATTTAATTAGAATAAAAGCTAGTTGAAGGTACTGCAATATTTTAATTCTTTCGGTGCCGTTGTCATGCAAATGTGATCCAAAAACCCCTGTAATCACAGTGAATGCGATCGAACCCGTGCTGCATATTTAAATACCTCAAGGTTAGACAACTCAACAGTGTCGCAGTGATAATCCGAGCTAAAATCGATCGTGGCGATAGCGGGAAAATATTCCACCTACCGCTGCTGCACACTAGTAGTATTGCCCATGTTATGCGGTAGGTGTAGTCGGCGCTATGAGTTTCGGGGGGGGGGGGGGGGGGGCATACGTCCTCTCTAAAATTAGCTTAATTTATCCATATAAGTGAGTATTTTGCTTATTTTTTCCAGAAAACTACACGATCGCAGAATTATTTTAACATTTATTTTATACATAATACCCCACAATTCCACTAACCTAAGGTGCGAAAAAGTGGCCGTGCGATCACCTGATAGCACCTCAGTCAAAATAATTTAGCATTAAACTAATTGATCAAAAATTCCTGGATCCGCACTTGACAGTCTATCGTCACAATATAACCAACTCTCGTAACTAGGGGTCGATGTAACGTGATAGTTCGCTAATTTCAGAAAATAAAATGGTCGAGCGTCGAAATAAAAAGCAATATACTTTAAGCAATAAAACGCCATCTCCTGAACAAACCATCCTCACATGGCCGTGAAAATATTCGTAGATGTCAATAATTGGAGTTTAGAACCAGAAAAAAGAAAAACATGAATATGCTTACAGGAAAATGTTAGTTTGCTATGAGTATTACTTTAGAGCTGAAACGGTTAAAGGGGCTTCTTGATCGATTAATCACATGGATTAACCTTGGTTACCCGATTAATTACTTGCTCTTACATGTAACTGAATAACTGCCGTACCGTTGATGATTTACAGCATTAACACTTTATCCAAAGTAAAGGACAAACCCGACCAGCTCTATATACAAAAATCTCCATTCAAATTTTATTATGTTTTCAATTTTTGTCTCAAAAACATAGCTTATTACTCCTCATTGGAACGAGCTCGTTGAGCTCGTTCCAATGAGGGATCATAAGCTATGTTTTTGAGACAAAAATTGAATTTTTTAGTAATTCAAGAATTTATTTTTCAAGTGTCGTCTTCTACATGCATTAGGTAAAGGGTTAAGAATGACCAGTTCCAGCTACTGATACAGTATAATGGTCATGCAAGTGAACAAGTATGTCAGCACGTAACTTGCATGCTTTACTCTGTCTCACATAATTGATGTGAGTCAGTGTGACAATGTTTGCCTGTTTTGGAGCAAGTTCGTTCCTTTGTTAACCCAGAAAATACAGTGGTTCAAAAGTAACGGTTAATCGATCAATTTGTTTTGGGATCGATCAAGACGTTGATCATTGCTTAATCGATTAATCTTTTAACCGTTTCAGCTCGAAGTATTATCACTACCACTTCCGGGTAGAATATATTTATATTAAATTAGTGTCAAAAGTTTTGAAAGTATGTTTCCAATATGAACACAAATTGTTTATCACATATACTGCTCATCGTTAGTTAAAATCGATACTCCGCAATATCTTCTGTCATGTTGAGTCTCGAGCCTCAAAATGTGATTTCAACAAAAAACGCTAATATTTTGGGGAATCGAATGTTCCAAAAGGAGAGAATATATGGGATAAGAAAAATAAAATTCCACTTTTGTGTTATCTCTTAAATTTTCAGAAAATTCTCCGCGAGACTGCCGGTATAGATTAACTGTGTAACTGGTATAAATGGATGACATAATAAGATATTACAACTGGGTTCACTGATCTGTCTTCGTTTGAGAGCTCGGTGGCTCAGTTTTAGCGCATTGGACTTTAGATTGAAATATGGTATAGATTCCACCCTGACACGCTTTAAATGCATTTTATCCCATCAAGTTACAGTAAAAGGTGTACGAGAAACCAATTGCACGACTCAAATGCCTTTTATCACATGAACAGTTACAGTAAATTGTATACAAGAGAAGCCAATTGAACGACTCAAATGCCCTTTATCACATGAACAGTTACAGTAAATTGTATACAAGAGAAGCCAATTGAACGACTCAAATGCCCTTTATCACATGAACAGTTACAGTAAATTGTATACAAGAGAAACCAATTGAACGACTCAAATGCCTTTTATCACATGAACAGTTACAGTAAATTGTATACAAGAGAAGCCAATTGAACGACTCAAATGTCTTTTATCACATGAACAGTTACAGTAAATTGTATACAAGAGAAGCCAATTGAATGACTCAAATGCCTTTTATCACATGAACAGTTACAGTAAATTGTATACAAGAGAAACCAATTGAACGACTCAAATGTCTTTTATCACATGAACAGTTACAGTAAATTGTATACAAGAGAAGCCAATTGAATGACTCAAATGCCTTTTATCACATGAACAGTTACAGTAAATTGTATACAAGAGAAACCAATTGCACGACTCAAATGCCTTTTATCACATGAACAGTTACAGTAAATTGTATACAAGAGAAACCAATTGAACGACTCAAATGTCTTTTATCACATGAACAGTTACAGTAAATTGTATACAAGAGAAACCAATTGCACGACTCAAATGCCTTTTATCACATGAACAGTTACAGTAAATTGTATACAAGAGAAACCAATTGCACGACTCAAATGCCTTTTATCACATGAACAGTTACAGTAAATTGTATACAAGAGAAACCAATTGAACGACTCGCTGTTCATCGCGTCAGACTTGTTTACGTAAGATTGCATGTTTGAATAGGTCAGACATGTTCATCACTTGAATAGTCCCACAAATTGCATACAGAAAAAAAAACATTTGCATGGCTCTTTGTTCATCACGTCAGACTTCTGAACATAAGATCATGAGTTCAAACGCATCAAATGCCTTTTATCCTAAGAACAGTTACAGTAAATATCACACAGAGAAATCAATCACATTAGTCGTTGTTCATTACGACAGACTTCTGTGTACGCTTGTGAGTTCGAACAGGTCAAATACGTTCACGTTCATCCCCAAAACAGTTCCAGTAATGTTCACACAGACAAACCAACTGCTTGGATCATTGTTTATCGCCGCAGACTTCAGGATGTAAGATTGTGAATACGAACGGGTCTAATGCGGTTTTTCCCATAAATAGTTACATCAAATGGTAAACATGGAAACCAATTGCATGGACTCGTTGTTTATAACGTCAGACGCCTGAACGTACGATTATGAGTTCTAGTTAGTCAAGTGCCTTTTATCCCATGAATAGTTACAGTAAATGGCGCAGAAAGAACCCAGTTGCATGTCTCGTTGTTTTGCGCGCCAGATTTCCGAACACAAACCTCGAGTTCGTTCGAACATATCAAACGCGTTCATCACATAAATAGTTTCTGTAAAAAGTACACAGAGAAACCAACTGCATGACTCGCATCAGACGTCTGAACGTAAGATTGTGAATATGAAGTGGTCCAATGCGCTTTATCCCACAAATAGCTACAGTATATAGTAATTAAATTATTCGTCGTTCATCACGTCAAAATTCTGAGTAAGATTGTGAGTTCGAATAGGTCAAATGCGTCCATCCCATAAACAGTTCCAATACTGTGCACACAGAGAAACCAACTGTTCAGCTCGTTGGACGTCAGATTGTGAATACGAAAGGGTCTAATGCGCTGTATCCCATGAATAGTTACATTGAATGGTAAACATGGAATCCAACTGCATGGACTCATTGTCTATAATGTCAGGCAATTCAACCGTGGAGTGAGGGTTCGAACGGGTCAAATGCCTTCTGTTTGCCAAGAATAGTTACAGTAAATGGTACAGAACGAAACCAAATGAGTGACTCGTTGTTTATCGTCCAAGGCTTCTGAAAGTAAGGTTGTGAGTTCGAAAGTGGCATATACGTTTTATCCCATAGGTACATACTGGGGATGGTATAAGAGAAACCATTTGCACGACAAGTTGTTTATTACCGCAGACTTCTACAGGTGAGACACCGAATTCGAACCGGTCAAATATATGACTATGTAATTTAACCGCTAAATATCCTGGTCCCCGGAAAATCCACAGTGTGGAATCCGATTCCGTACTACTATAGTAGGACGAACTATTTACGGGTGTGTTCGAATTCGCATAATCAGCTGTTCCGGTCGCAGTGAGTGCATTACTCCCAGATGGAATGGGTGCGTTCGAACGGCGGTCCGGGTTTTTATTTATCGTATTCATGATATTCTTTTTATCGTATTCATGCGCATCGGGAAATTCCCCGGAAGTGTGCACATGTCACAAAAATAAGTGTAAACAAAAATAGTTCTTTTTTACTACAATTCAGTTTACCAAGAAAGGCTGGGGAACTGTTAATGCTAGCGTTAGTATGCAATGTTGAACTAAAGTCATATAATAAACCTTTTATCGCTACAGTGAAGTGATCTGGGCCATCGCATCACCTCTCGTTGGAGAGGTAAGATTGCCGGATCCAGCGAGCTGCCGTAGGCAGCTCGTTTGATCCGACGATCTAACCTCCTCAACTCGACGTGATACTACGACCCAGATCACTTCTCTGAGGCGATAATATGTATTTATCACACGAATAGTTACAGGGAATGGTATACAAGATAGTAAATGGGATACAGTAAAACGCTTACATGACTCCTAAGAGTGAGTGTTCGATCGGGTCAAATGCCTTTTTATTTGCCAAGAATAGTTACAGAAAACAGTACGCGAAGAAACCCAATGCGTGACTGGTTGTTTATCGCGTCACAATTCTGAACGCAATGTTGTGAGTACGAATGGTCAAATACGTTTTATCTCACAAATATTTACTGGGGATGAAATAAGAGAAACCATTTGCATAACTAGTTGTTAAATGCGTTTTCTGCTTGAATAGTTACAGTAAATGGTAAACAGAGAAACCAATCACATGGTTCGTCGTTTATCGCGTCAGACCTCTGAACGTATAGTTGTGAGTACGAACGTTTTATCGCATAAACAGTTACAGTAAATGGTAAACATGGAAACAATTGCATGATCCGTTGGTTATCGCACCAGACTCTGAACGAAAGGATGAGAGTATAAACGGATGTAACGCGCTTTATCCCATAAATAGTTCCAGTAAATGGTAAGCAGATAAAATGGTTGTTTAGCTTGTTGTTTATCACGTTAGACGTCTGGACGTAAAATTGTTAGTTCGAACAGGTCAAATGTGTTCATCCAATAAATGGAAACAGCAAATAGTATATCATCGCCTGGGTGCTAGAATGTCCTATGTTCCATAAGGGACATAGGACATTCTCGCACTCAGGCGACGATATAGAGAAACCTACTGATTGTTTATCGTACCAGACTCTGAACGCAGGGTTGGGAATAAGAACTGGTCAAATGCTTTTTATCTCGTAAATAGTGTCAGGTAAGCAGAGAAACCAATTGCATGACTCCTTGTTTATCACGCCAGACTTTTGGACGTAAGATTGTGACTTCGAATAGGTCAAATAATTCCTCCCATATGTGTTACAGTAAATAGTATACAGAGAAACGACTAGCATAACGCGCTGTTTATCGCGCCAGACTCTGAACAAAAGGTTGTGACTTAGAACGGATCAAATACGTTTTATCGCATGAAAAGGCGTCTACTTGATGGATAATAAACCAGGGATAAAGGTTTGTCCAAATCTCCCCATTAGGGTAGCAAACATTCCCCGTTAGTTTACCGCTGTAGACATTTATAAAACCATTTATAACAGGATTGCTGGAACGCCAGATGAAAGCGTTACAACTAACGATGTGTTTATAAATGAATTGCTTGAAAGCCCATTGGTGACATATTTAAAATGTCTCATATGCAGCTGTCCTATGAGTGAGGGGTGTGTTCGAATGGTCTCGAAATTTTTCATTTTTCTATCGCCTCGCAATCGCCGACACGTTTATTATTATTTATGTATTGGTGTTTAAGGTCACACATTTCTGCACAATAGCTAATCATGACCATGACAGTTTTACGGGTGCAGGAAGCCGAAGTACCCGAAGAGAACCACCGAGCAGCGGCGAGCAACCGAGAGCTCCCCAACATACCAACTCCACACAAGCAGGGTTTGCATTGGTTGAGGACAGGTACACCATCGACGTGCAGTACGCCTTAGTGCACAACGCCACCACGTGGGCAATGGCCAACGCCACCACGAGGGCAATGGTGGTGGCGTGTCTCGCCCAAGGACACAACACGGTTGCCGCAGGTGGAATTCGAACCGATGACCTCTCGGCTTGCAGCCGGCACCTCTACCTCCTTAGCCACCGCCCCCGCCGACATTTTTAAAAAATATACTATGATGTCTGTGAAAAATGAATATGTTGACGAAGTGTACATTTTACACGGCAATGGAAAATGCATCTTTACAAAAGCATTTTAGTTATAATTGTCAAAAAAACCAAGTGCCAATATTGAAAAGTTGATACCGTGTTTCTACTCCTCGTGCTGGACTTTCGTCACAGCGTAACATCTTTCATATCATCAAACATCACCAATGGGAGGAGTTAACGCGTTGATTGACCGGATGCTATCTTTGGGACAGATTGGATTCTTGCTGTCGTTCCAGCAATCCAGTTGTATAGAGATCAGTTGTGTAACTCCCCCTACCCCCACGATTATATCTGATTACGTGGATGCTGCTACTTTCCGACTCTAAAGTGTTTACAAAAGACTTTACACGAAAATTAGTAATACGGTAGCCACTTTCCAATGTCAGAAATTGTTTTTTTTAATAAAACACAAAATATTCTGTTAAAACCCTTCACCCAACGAATCGCCCGCATCAGCCCGTGTAATATGAAAATTCAGCAGCTGAAAAAATATTATTTTTCGAAAAATTTCAACAAAACCATATTATGTGACCCCTCTTTGGAACGAGCTCGTTCCAAAGAGGGATCACATGATATGGTTTTGTTGAAATTTTTTGAAAAAATTTAAAAAATGATATTTAAAATAATAAATTTTGATATAGTCTGCGTTGGGTAAAGGGTTTTAATCTGCCATTTGCATCGTCGTGGGAAATGTGTTTGTCATTGACATTTAATCGTTTTTCGCAGACTACAAAGCAATATCTGTATGCTAAGTTATATTTTCTTCTGTTTTGTTTATCTTTTATGCATATCTGTTAGTGAAAGTTTAATTAGTATGCCTTTGGTCCAGAATTGTCAGCACTTGTTAGCCTTTTCTGATGGCGACTAGAGTATCATTATGTGAGGTCCAGGAATATGAGAGGTATGACCTGGTCAGAAACCAAAACATAACAAGCAATTCGTCCGACGACCATGAATCTCCATTCAAAATCATAAATCATAGTTGTGACTATCACACCCCAAAGGATCATTTGAAAGATGTCCCTCATCAAAAATTAGGACTATCCATACTTAACCTAAATATTCGTAGCATAAATGCAAACATAGATTCCCTACGTTTATTGGCGAATGTTTTACATGAGGCTGAACGCCCTAGTGATATAATTAGTCTGACTGAGATATTTGATGTCCATGAAAATTTCAATTATGACATTGACGGTTACCACCCTCTATCCTTCGCTATCCGTACTGGAAAAAGTCGAGGTCGTGGTGGCGTTGGACTTTATATAAACAAAGAAATCCCCTTCAAAATAAGAAAAGATCTATCAGACCTTACTGAACACGTGTATGAATCAGTATTCGTTGAACTTTATCCGCACAATATACAGAGATCCCATATAATTGGCTGTGTATATAGACCCAACAGTGCACCATTAGCTGACTTAGAAAAATTGTGTGAAAAATTCGATAGTGTCCTCTCAACGATCAACGATGAGCACAAAAAGGCACATATAATGGGGGACTTTAATATCAATCTGCTCAATTCCGAAAATCACCCCAAAACAAGCGATTTTATAGATAAAATTTTCTCTGGAGGGTATATACCGTTAATTACAAAACCAACACGATTTAGGGACTACTCTGCCACCCTTATTGACAATATAATCACAAACGACGTGACCGAATCACACAGCGGAATACTGCTGACTGACATATCTGACCATTTTGCAACTTTTACATTAAAAACAAAGCGTTTAAAAGACAGAGACACTGAAAACTTAATGGACAAGCGGCGCATCTTCAGTCAAACCAACATATCCATCTTTAAGGATAAGGTACTTGAGAGCAATTTTGACCCAGTCATGAACTCGACATGTCCTGATATTACCTATAATAATTTTCTTGACATCAAAACACGGAAGTTTGACGAAGCATTTCCCCTAAAACTAACCAAAGTAAATAAAAAACGATCTAAACGTATGCCATGGATGACATTAGGCCTAATAACTTCATCTATCAGAAAAGACATTTTATACAAGCGAAAACTAAAAATCCCAAATGATGAGAATATCCAGGCATACAAGAACTATATTAGAATATTTAACAGACTTAAAAGAATCAGTAAAAATAAATAATACGAACAAGCACTGGACCAAAATAAGCATGACATAAAAAACTTGGGGAATCATAAGGGAACTTATTAAAAAAATCCAAAATCCTTCTGAGCAGGTGCACGACCTTTACTCACGGCGACGGTGTGATAGACGACCCATCTGAAATCGCTGATAAATTTAGCGAATTCTTTTCAACCGTTGGCCAAGCTGTTATCGATGAAATCTCCATGACACCCGATACACCATTTAGAGACTACTTATCAGAAATTTACACAAATAATTTCTTCATATCCCCTACCGATAAATATGAACTTCTAAACATTTCGAACAAACTTAGGAACAAAACCAGTACGGACATTCATGGCATTTCATCGCGCCGTCTAAAGCAATCAATCGCCACTGTTGCCTTCCCGATAGCACATATAATTAACTTATCCTTCTCAACTGGAACTGTTCCAAATAAAATGAAAATATCTAAAGTAATTCCCATTCATAAAAAAGGAAGCTTAGACACATTTGGTAATTATAGGCTAATAAGTATAATACCCGCTTTCTCTAGGTTAATGGAAAAGGTGATGGATAACCGCCTAACATCATTTTTAAATAAATTTGATATCCTAAACAATGACCAATATGGTTTCCGTAAAGGGCACTCGACTATACAACCAATGCTCCAACTGTTGAAATCAGTAACAGAAAATAATGACAAAACCACAAGAGATTCGACATTGTCAATATTTGTGGACTTGTCAAAAGCTTTTGACACTATTAATCATAACATTCTACTTTCGAAACTAGAACACTATGGCATTAGGGGAGTATGTTTATCTTGGTTCAAAAGCTACTTGATGAACAGGAGACAATATGTTGAATTTAATGAACGTGCCTCTCCCCTAAAACTTATAACTTGTGGCGTTCCTCAGGGCTCCATGCTAGGACCTCTTTTGTTTCTAATCTACGTAAATGATATTGACAAAGCTACATCTATGAAAACACTATCATTTCCTGACGATACAACGCTCCAAGCCAATGGAAATGACATGGCAATCTTACAAAATCAAACCAACATGCAACTAAATAACTTGTACAAATGGTGTTCCGCCAATCATCTCAAAATTAACATTGACAAAAGTAATTACATGCTCCTGCATCCTCCTAAAAATGAACACAAGATTAAGCAGATAAAATTAAAAATCAATGGACAACCCTTGGGGTCTGTAGGGAACCGCGAATAAAAAAATACTGTCTCTTTTTTAGGAATATTAATGGATGAAAATTTAAAATTCACTAGTCATATTGACTCACTTTGCTCCAAAGTCTCACACATTGTATGTTGCATGAATAAACTTAAAAGAACGATTTCCAAACGCGCATTAAAATCCATATACTTTTCACTCGTTCACAGCCACTTGTTATACGGAATACAAATCTGGGGTCATGCAGCAACCAACCGTTTGTTCAAATTACAGAAGAGAGCAATCAGAATTATTTGCAACAAGAACTAGAACAGCCATACAGATCCCCTTTTCAAAAAAGAAAGTATTCTTAAGTCTAACGATCTCTACAAACTGTACGTTTCCTTGTTCATTCATGATTGGCACTTCCTCAGACTACCAGCTTCGTTTCAAGATTATTTTACGATATCCGAGTGTGGCACGCGACAATTCGGGGAATTGACGTGTAAAACACCAAAGACCACCTTTTCCGCACAACTGCATGTTTTCTCATTTATTCATATATGGTATGGTATTGACGATGGAAATAAGAAGAATTCCTAGCAGAGCAAGCTTTAAGAAACATCTAGTTAATAAAATACTCGATGAATATCAAGAGGAAGTGAAATGTAGCAATCCCAAATGCAGTGAATGTGTACAAGGTTAATAGCGCATGACAGAGAGGATCACTGATGCGTTCCCCTCTAGTGTTGAGGTTTGGAAGGCGAGTCAAGTGGATTTCATCTGCGACAGGCATTAGTGAGTTGCAGATGGGATCTGCTTGACGAGTCAATCAAGTTTGAGATTCTCTTTTCAGAGATAATACATCAACATGCTGATATTCCATTTGTGGCCTTTTTTACTATTATTACACTGGTGTAACACAAACATTCATTGCATGCTACCGTCGAATGGTAGGATTATGTGATAAAATAAAATCGTTCATTGCACTTTGTTGGAGAGTGCCAAAAGGCACGCCCCAATGAATTGAAACAAGACAACTTTATTTAGCTCGGAATAAAATATCAGGACAATCCTTAAAATGTGATATTAACCCTTAACCTGTCATTAAAAAAAAAAAAAAAAAAAAAAAATAAAAAATAATAAGTCTCTGGATCCTACCAAACAAAAAAAGAGCTAAAGCAAACTGCACAGTCATATACTCCTGGACCATCGGCAAAAAAATTATTCAGTATCGAAACTGTGTAAATATGTTGTTGACCTATGTATGTATGTTCTCTTCTTCAGATCGCGGGGGTGACAGGAAGACAGTCCAAGAGACTATGCCATCTCCTTGCAATATGCATGTACTTTGTGCCAACTTTTTTTTTGTTTTCTTTTTGTCATCATGTGTGTACATCTCTAACTTTGTATATTGCAAAATAAATCAATCAATCAATCAAATTGTACGTATTCTTTTCAAAGGCAGCGTACGATCCGGTAACGTCGGGAAACCGAACATTGTCGAGAAAAAGTTTTGTTGTAGAGGATTGCCCACTTGGAGAAAAAAATGCCTTGCTCAAGATGGTGCAAAGGTAGGACACTTCTCTATTAATGGTCATTGAGTATTCCAGTAATACAGTTAGATACAGATCAGTGCTTTATCAACTGTGACGTAGGTAGTAGGTAGTATATCATTACCTTTCCTCAAAAACTCGATGCTCCCTTTATGAGGAAAAAACAGTGAGTCTTGATATTTTAACCATAAATGTTGATCGTTTTGACGCACAGACAATAAAATGCTTCCGTTAGATCAGACAGGATGGTGTACATAATAGCATTAATTATTCAACCCACTCACCAAACCTTGATGGGTAAATAAATAACCCTTTACCTAACGAATCAGCCGCATCCAGCCGCCAAATTTACAAATTAAGAAGTTGAATTTTTTTTCAAAAAACCTCAACATAACCAATAGATATAACCCTTTGTTCCAATGAGTGGTGACATGGTATGGTTTTGCTACACTTTTAAAAAAAAATTTGAAATTTAAATAATTAAAATAATAAACACTATATGTTTATTCAGTATGTACCCTTAACCCTTAAACGCCTGTATACCGCCATTAAAACGCTTAAATTTCACAAACTTCCAAAGCAAAAATCCCCATAATACAACTAGGCAGATACCCACTTCAGTCTTGTGTACAGAAGCTTCTGAAATAGTGGGGATGTGTATCTGTATTGTCAAACAACAATGAACTGGTTAAATTCCTAATTGCAATATATTAAAAAATTGTAGCTTGAAATTTTTATATTTCTACAACAGTGTGTAGATAATAAAAATACTGAACACTGCTAGTTGTAGTTCTCTCAGCTATACAAATGACGACCGACCTAAGCCGCGAAAGTCAAGTATATCACTGTCGATTGCGCCTCAGTTGTAATAACCTGAACTTCGACCTTTTCAATAACTTCCTTACCGATACTCCCCTATGTAGATGTGGCGACCCCGAGACTGCTGAGCATTTTCTTTTGCTATGCCCACTCTATGAAGCGACACGAGAGCAAACCATTGGGTCCACCGAGGCTCACGTTACAATGGAAATACTATTATACGGGTCTACGACCTACAGCACAGCAACCAACAGGGACATATTTGTGAAGGTCCACCAGTACATACGATTAACTGATCGCTTCTCATAGTGCTGTGTTGCATGATTATGACAAATTATGAATCGGCTAGGTACCTGCAGCGTCTGGGTCAACCACGAATCTTAAAACCCTTACCCTTGCCTCCAAACCCCCCACCTATCCCATATCCCAAATCTTCCAATATTTCCTCCAGGTGATCAGTAAATACTTAAAAATTTTAAGTTACAACTAAAACTATGATTTGTTCACTTGCCATGTATGTTGTAACTTACAAGTCTGACAGCGCTTTATAAGCTTTTAGCTTTCTGCTGAATCCATTTTCTTGATATTTGCTTGTACTTTCTACTTACTAATTTGTAACCTTATATATGATTATCTGAAAATAAAATACTGTTTAAATTAAGCCGCGAGCAACGTACATTTTTCACACAGAACACAAGACGCGTCAATACAATTCTTGAATCTGTTTGTTTATTACTGGGATTTAACTACTCTTTCAACAGCCAGGGTCATATCGTGTCGGACAGCTTTACGGGTGTAGGTAGCTTTAGTGCCCAGACAGAACCAGCAAACAGCGGCGACAAACTATTAGACGCTCAAAATCACAAACGCAGCTGCGGTTGAAGACAAGTGAACCATCAACGTGCAGTACGCTTTAACCCTTTACCTAACGTAACGGCCAAAACCGGCCAGCGCGATTCTCAAAAATCGCCAATTAATTTTCATTATTTTTTCTCGTCGAGCTCGTTCCAACGAGGGGTCATAACCTATGTTTTTGAGACAAAAAATGAAAAAAATTAGTTATTCAAGAATTATTTTTGCAAGTGTCATCTGCTTTTCAGGTTAGGTAAAGGGTTAATACACAGCGCCACCGTGGCCCACTTGGACACTTGGACAATCAGGATTCTGTGTCATGCCCATGGACACAACGCATACGGCGCGAGTCAGGATCGAACCGATCGAACCGTCGACCTCTTTCCTTTACCCAACATAACGGCCAAAACCGGCCAGCGCTATTCACAAAAATCGCCAATTAATTTTCATTATTTTTTCATTTTGTGTCTCAGAATCATAGGTCATGGCCCCTCTTTGGAACGAGCTCATCGAGCTCGTTCCAATGAGGGATCATCACCCATGTTTTTGAGACAGAAAATGAAAAAAATTAGTTGTTCAAGAATTTTGTTTGGAAGTGTCGTCTGCTTTTCGTGTTGTTCTGACCAATGAGTCAAAGGGCCGACAAAAGCTGCGAACAAAATATACACCCATTAACATTTTTTTTCACACAGAATATGAAGTAGGTAAATATAAATACGTGAATAGAAATGGAATAACGTTTGGAAATTTCACTGAAGACCAATTTCCATTTTCAAAACTATATATGGCGTCAATGGCTTATGGGGGAAAACTGCAATGTTTAGACATACACCTGTGAACTATATTCAGACCCCCAGAACCATTTTTTCAGACTTTGCTTTGTCGATGGGATAAAGATATACAGCGTTTTCAGATACTTCTGTAACTCATTATGGTTTCCTTCTGATTTTGGAAAGTTTGCATGCATTTTCCCCGTCTGCAAGAAAACACCCTTTCTCTTAAACAATCAGATACACATCCCCACTATTTCAGAAGCTTCTGTAAGCTGGGAACTTTACCATCGGGTGGATTGGCGTTCCCTCCCGGGTAAGTCATTGATTGTCATCCGTTTGCAAAGCAGAAATCGGCTATAAACAGTAGCTCTAGTGGGAACAAATCTGCGCAGTAAGAGTTACCCTATAGTCTCTATCTATAAACAGGTTATCTCCACCTAATTCCAAGAACTTCCTTACGTTGTGAGTACTAAGATAAATTATTTCTGTTTGGTAAGTGGGCGGGAATTCTTTGTTTCAGAGCGTGTGTTGACTTACATTGCGATGCTATTGAATAGCGTCAAAACTGTGATCACACTATTTTCGCAATCGCATGTCATAACTTTATTACACCGGCAAAGTTGCCAACGGTCGCGACGTCGCTTTGCGTGATGAGCAATGTACATGCCGATGTTAACTGTCATGCACAATTTTGCATTAGGCAGAACACTCCAGAACCCTTTCCACCAACCAACCCCTACTGCGGTGGGTTGTAGAGGAGGGTTCCGGGGTGTTCTCCACGAATAAAAATGTGAAAAAGTGCTATCAAAAGGGGTCGTAATGTTTACAATACCGCAAAAACGAACCAGCAGTAATTAGATCAAGATCGACAACTCGCTTTCCGATAGATACAATTAATCATCACAGCCTGGCCAAAACTTATGGCAAAGAATGTGTTTCTAGACAAATGCCATCTACCTGTTCATTCAGACAGTACTTGACAAGAAATAACTGCTCAGATTTTAAGACTCACCTTACTCACTGTTATCCGGATTGTCAATGCCAGAAGACTTCAGGTTTCTGGGTTTAAAAAAAAAATTCAAAGTAGTACAAACAGGGTTGAAGAGAGAAGTGTGTATGTGGGGTGGAGGTTTCTCCTTCACCCAAAACTTCAGTAGTTGGAAATTTCTGGGCTCAAATCATAAAAGGTTGGGAATTCCAGACCTCAATGTAATCAGATTTATTGCATCATGCGGCTTTTTAGGCTGGTATTTAACATGACTTTGGAGATTTTTATACCAAATTCGTAAATATTTTCTACTGAATCGGAATATCGAATTTCAGATGTCATTAGCCAGAAATTGTCTGACCATAAAGGGTGAGGTATAATTTGAGTACCGTAAAAGTTGGAAATTCTGAGGAACCAGAAGAGGTGGGGAAGGTGCAATTGGACTTCCCTAAAGTTGAAAATCGATGGCAACCCAAGGGTGGAAGAGGGGTGCAGTCGGAATTCCGTAGATAGACAACCGCCACCCCGATTTTAGACCCTCTGACCAAGTACCCAGATGTAAAAAAATATTTCAATTCGTTACTGTGCCATTCATGAAAGCATACTTCCATCTACTTCGGCATATCAGTATCCTATTCATGATCATTGGTTGCATTTTGGAATGTCGTGCAGCATGTTAAAAATCCCGTAGTTTATCTGGTACGTAGAATTCCATGTAAGGTGTATCATCATTCAACGTATAGAAAGTTTCTGAAAAACTATATTAAGAAATAAATGAAGAATTCTACCGGATCTGCCTAAAAGCAAGATCCTATTTAATGTCAACCAACATCCGTCACGAAAAGTACCACACGACATACCGTAAATAAGAAACGTCAGACCAAGATATAACTAAATAATATATTATGATGGTAAATCAAAAATAAAATAAAATAAAATGATTCATGGATCATAATGGCAAGGAAGATTGGCGTCTCAACCCTTTATCTAACGAATCGGCCGCGTCCGCTCGCGTAATTTTCAAATTCAGTAGTTGAATTTTTTTTTAAAGCATTTCAACAAAACCATATGTGATTCCTCATTGGAAGGAGCTACTCGAACTCGTTCCAACGAGGTGTCACATGATATGGTTTTGTTAAAAATATTAGCAAAAACTGAAAACATAATATTTAAGATATTAAATTTTGATATCACCCGCGTTGAGTAAAGGGTTAACCTCCAGCACACTGATGTAAAATGACAAACGGTTTTCGTCACTAATAAGGGAAGTTAGATCCCCTTAATTTCATGAAGCTTTCCGTAAATTTAACACTTTGAATTCGTAAGACCGATTTTTCGGTCTAAGGCATAATTTCGACCCATTTTTGTCTTATTACAAGATGCCTATACACAGGGCATTGATGAAAAAATAATAACTGCAGTCTGCAGTCGGACGACTGCAGACTGCAGTTATTATTTTATCCTCCCTGTATATTGGTATTGGACTGACCTTTCCCACTGTAAGTATTCACAAAGGCCTTACCATTCCAGGAAACGAAGATTCAAAGGGTTAACACCTAGAGTATGAGAATTTCATATAAGAATTGAAATTTCGAAATGTTAGCGAATTTGTATCATCGATGTGGCATCATTTCACAAACATAAGGCATTTTCCTGTAAAGTAGTATAAAAATACAGTTTACATTTCCCCCCCAATTAATTTGAACGTTTGACTATTATTCTCTGTATAAACTCATTCAAAAATAACAAAAATGGCGTTTTCGCCATGTTTTGGTGTTCTGTAGCCTTTCTGTTCATGAAATCAGCAGTCAGGGCAATTTGACAATAATATAGACATCGTCCTTTCCATTAATTTAAAAGTCTAGGAAGAGAGATTTTCTATGTTTTCTCTGGGAAGAATAAAAAAATTACTGTAGAAACACATTCATTAATCAGAGAGCCAAAGTGGACACTTGGTGTTGGCAGGTGTAATACTGATAGATATCCTTAGTTACGGATTATCTGTGTACTGGTTGTTTCCAGTGAGGTCGAAATAAAAATCGGAGCCGTCTGTTGTTTTCGATTATTAAACGTAACGAAATGAAACTTGACTTTATATTCTAATGATTAATATGTATTTTCTCAACAATTGCTTTTACTTTTAATTGGACTCGTCTAATGGTTCGAAGGGAGATAACTTAATTGAAAGTTGATTTTCATGACGAGAAAAGTCAGGGATGAAAATTCTGAAATTTCAAATAGCAACTTTTCCCAATAATTAAACTGGGAATTTAACCAATCCAATCTTGTTTGACAGAGCCCAGTGGGCTCTGTCAAACAGGATTAGATTGGCTGAAATCGCAGTTACATCACCAGAAAACACTGCCGTTTGAAATTTTGATATTTTGCCATTAGTATGAAGAGGGTTAATTTATTGTCACGTTTTCTCACAAATATAGTACTCGCATGAATCCCAGTTTCTAGGGTATATAGACGTCACCATTTCGTCCAAAAACATCCTGAATCATCACCAACTGCCTGGAGTGGAGTTTTCATTCAGTGACAACCTTTAATTATGTTGGGAAAAATATATAAACTGACAAATGTGTTTTCAAGAAGAAATTAATTTCTTATCCATAAGTTATCTGTCCCATTATTTAATTTTTAACCTTTGTACCACACAAACCTCCTCGTGCCACCAGAATGTGTATGGAATAAGCTTTAGACGAGTCTGCCTGTATGGATCACAGGGGGCGCGGTGGCTCAGTAGGTAGAGGTGCAGGCTGCAAGCCGAGAGGCCCTCGGTTCGAATCCCACCTGCGGTAACCGCGTTGTGTTCCTGGGCAAGACACTTCACCCCCATTGCCCATTGCCCACGTGGGGGCACGGTGGCGCTGTGTACTAAGGCGTACTGCACGTCGATGGTGCACCTGTCTTCAACCAATGCTAACCCTGCTTGTGTGGAGTTATGTATGTTGGGGAGCTGACAGTTGCTCGCCGTTGCTCGGTGGTTCTCTCCGGGTACTCCGGCTTCCTCCACCCGTAAAACTGTCGAGGTCATGATTAGCCATTGTGCAGAAATATGTGACCTTAAAAACCAATAAATAAATAAATAAATAAATAGTATGGATCACAGACTCCAAATATATGTATTTCGTTTTCTCATGGAACTGTTATTAAACTGGGGTGGCGTCCTCTCCCACCTACGATTTTTAGCTGGAAATTTAAAGTTTAGTAAGATTTTTTTTTTATTTCCATAATAGTTCACAGACAAATTGAATGCTAAACGTCAGAATCAAGGAAAATACCCCTTTTACACATCCATTTTAAATTTCGTTCCCAGTCAAATGTCCAATTCGTATCTCCCTCCATTCTATTTCGATTATTACTATCAATGCAACAGCTGTTTTTTCTGCCACAACATTGTTCCCGACTTCTAAGCTTATTCCATTTTGAATGTACCCAAACCGGCCAGCTGCCAAACCGAATTCCAACAGACCACAATGGTTTACTATGGTGCTTGGGGAAAATCTATGGCACCTCAGGTACATTACGGCCGCTGTGGATTGGTCACTTTCCACTGGCGGGCAATATTTCCACGGACGCAATAATATTAGATCGGGTACAACCCGGTGCTTCATTAATTAAACTTTTGTTGATGATTTTATTACCCGGTAAACGCATGCGTGGATATCACTGCCTACACGTAGATTCCGGCCAGTTCACGGCGCAAGCACGGTGAGAACGCATCTGAGCATCTGATTGGTTGTTACGCATCTGAGTGACGTTATGACTTGTATGAAATGCTTCCTACAAAACGGTGTCAAGAAAGAATTTAAACAGACCGCCGAAGGTGATATTTTTCTTTAAATATGTTAGCATCATTCACTTAATTTATAAATACAGAACACCATTCGGGGGGGGGGGGGGGGGGGGGGGGCAAGAATCAATTACCTTTGTTGGACTTTTTCCTGTAATTCACACCCGAAATACAGGACAAACTCCAACTTGGCTCGTTGATTCCAGATGCCCGAACTCCACCCTTGTATTGTTCTGTCTTACTATTATGTGGTACTTTTTCATTAGAGGAATTCTGCAGTTTGCAGTATTACAACACAGTAGTTCAAACTAATGATCACAACATATCAAAGGCTGTAACACACGGACGCTATGACGTTTTAGTCATGTCACGCCCTAACATTATCTAAACCCCTCCCTCGCAAACCGTATAATATAGCATTGGCCATTATATGAAATATCAATTGCATACAAAATATATGCAGTTGGCAGTTGTTTTTATTCATAAATCGAAAAAAGTGTGTGTGTGTGTGTGTGTGTGTGTGTGTGGGTTTGTCTTACCACTTGACGAGGTAATTAGACAAAAGAGTTTGCGTGTTTGCCTTACCGAGGTACAAAAGACAAAAGAAACCCTTTACCTCGGTTGTTTTCCCAGAACTGTACCGCCAAAACGAGGTAGAAACCGTTAGCCCACACTAAGGACAAACAATGGGGTACCTCGGTATGTAGGGTAGACAAGACTCTGTGTGTGTGTGTGTGTGTGTGTGTGTGTGTGTGAGGGTGGGTTTGTCTTACCAACTTGACGAGGTAACTAGACAAAAGAGTTTGCGTGTTTCGCCTTACCGAGGTACAAAAGACAAAAGAAACCCTTTACCTCGGTTGTTTTCCCAGAACTGTACCGGCAAAACGAGGTAGAAACCGTTAGTCCACACAAAGGACAAACAATGGGGTACCTCGATATGTAGGGTAGACAAGACTCTGTGTGTGTGTGTGTGTGTGTGTGTGTGTGTGTGTGTGTGTGTGTGTGTGTGAGTGGGGGGTCGTTCCCGACCTCTTCTGGATCCACCACTGAATATAGCAATACATATTGATTGACTGGTGTAATAATTCCTTTATTATACTAAAGTGGTTAAATATTTAAGAGTCGAATACGATACCTGACATGTTTTCAGAAACGCAATCATGGAAGGTCTGTTCAAAGTGTTCAGTGCAAAAGAACTTCTTATTTCGCGTTTATAAAACGTTCACCTCTGCGCGGCTACAGCACGTCACACGAGCCACATTTGAGACAGGGGGACGTGACAACCGTTACTTATTTCCAGTTCCTTGTTCGTCATTCGTTATTAACTGAAATCGGTTGATAACGAATGTCGAATAAGGAACTGGGAATAAGTAACGGTTGTCACATCCACTGAGACAGGCATTTGTGTAGATAAGGAAGAATTGAGACTCACATTTCCCTTCAAGCCAGAATTGATGGGCAAACTACGGTGGTATTGATGAGCTGTTTGTGATTGTCAAACAATAAAATCTTTTTTCTGTATTATATGTTATTATTTGAGGATGCAGTAGCCGAGAACATAACTCGTTGCGCTCGGAGCCCAAGGGTTGCAGGTTCGAATCCTAGTCGGGGAAACTTAACGTAATGCAATGCCGGCGTGGATTTAACCCACACTGCTCCTCCATAGTGTCATGTTCGGGGATGGTGCTATGCTCGTCCTATCTGGTAAGGACGTATAAATGGCTGTCTTTGCATCTTAAAAAACCCAACTGTTGCAATGGAGCTGCAGCTCGGCAAAATTACCAGATCGCCTTGCATATAGTGTATATAGTGTACTTCGTTACCTGTAATAGAACCCTCGCTATGAGTCACTCAGAGTGCTCTGAAAAGTTAACGGAGGAATTTCTTAAAAATATCTGAGATGATTCTGGAGGTTCACACAGGGAGCACCGAAAAATTAACTGAGGAATTTCCAACCATACCATACCATACAACCATTTTTTTTCCCAGAGCAGAGTTGCCCGTTATCGAGATCGGCTGACGCGACTTAAAACTCGACTGATATGACGCTATCTCGGACGATATGAACCATGCGAGAGTTGTCACGCTTGATGCGTTTCTAGGGGCAGCGGTTTTGTTTACAGCGAAGTCGTTCACCGTTATTCGCCAAAAGCAATCAATTTAATAGTAAAATTAGTATTGTCGGGCAAAGGGGAGTAGTTTGTTGTATGGTGAAAAATTAATGATGACAATAAGTAAGAATTAGGTGGATGAAGAGAAGAACAGAAAATTCATCGCATACTAAAATTCAAAGTTGTAAGCGGAGATTTGTTGAAGTGGGAGAAGAGGCAGTTTAACTTCCGATCGTCGATTGGGGAAGCCGAGGCGTTCGGGTAGCTGGACTAGAAGAAGAAGAAGAGGTAACCTCGGACTTCGTGAAAAAAAGAAAAACAATAACGATGAGAATCCGAGAATCGATTCACGCAAAGATTCGCGCAACGAAATCAGCGAGAATCCATGTAGGCTCTCGCTGCACCTCTGCTAGTATTCGCATGAAAACAATTGAGTCAGTTTAACCCTTTACCTAACATAGCGGAAGCATATTAACCAGTACAAGGCCAACATGACCTGCAATTCTTGACACTTTGTCAATAAAATTGTACAAATATGACTGTCATTGGAACCGGCTCAATGAGCCGGTTCCAATGACGTCCATATTTGTAAGGTGTTATTGGTAAGTATTGCTTATTTAAAAAAAAATCAGTTGCTGTTTTTTTTTTAAATTAAAAAAAATATGTTGGGCAAAGGGTTAATATGAGTTATCAGTATTCAACAGGAGTTCAACCACGGTATCCTTATGGGATCCTGGGACACTCATAGCAGGTGTGGATTCTCGCAATCATTTTTGCGAGAATCCAAATGGATTCTCCCAGATTTAAATTAAATATAAGCCTTAATTGCTATCAGAAAACTGTTACAGATCTGAGAATTTTTGTAACTATTTGTGTTGGTTTAAGAAACAAAGAGGTTATTATTTGATTACTTTAATATCGGCCAAGATATCAGCCCTCGGTAACTTCACCTCAGCCTTTGACCTTCAGTCTCAGGCTCATATGAAGCTACCTCTGACGGATATTTCGGCCGCTTTGAAGCTAATCAAGTAATAACATTAAAATATAAATCTTATACAAAGCGGATACGAAAAAACTCAATAAACCTTTTTTCAGACACGAAAAAAAAAAGGGATGGGCCACGAAATGAAATGTACTTTTAAACCAAACAAATACTAATTGTCACGAACAAAATAATCAAAAGAAAAAAGGATTAACTTGACAGAAGCAAAGTAATGTTTCCATAAACTGGAACATATCGAAGATTTATGTATTAATAATATTCGATCTGGTATTAAGGTAAAACGTCATTTCTATCCCATCTCTAAATTGTTTAAATGTGGGTTACCGGAAACGGATCTGTGTGCTTTCTGTGGAAATATGAAAGAAACAATTTTACATCTATTCTTTGAAAAGTTTTCACTCGAAAACCCTTTTATTGAGACTGGTAGTAAAAATTAATCTTAACACCTGTTCAAAATTTCATGTAAGTATAAACATGAGAATTATTCTTCTAGGTCCCGTAACTCAGGAAGATTCTCCAAGTATCTGGAGAACATGTTTGTTAAAAAACAAGAGATACATTCATACATGCAGCTGGAGTAAAAGCCTCTACAACAACTACTAACCAGGATCGTTTCATATGAACCACAGCATTACGTAACCGCCACCAAAGTGCCTCAGAAATTGGACAGCAGCTGCATTGAGCGACAGATGTGCGAGTCAGTGGTCAGACTATCCGACATCGCCTACACAGCTGGAATTTGTACGCTCGTCGACCTCGAATAATTCCATGTTTGACTGAACGTCACATCGCAGCAAGGCTTAATTGGTGTGGAGCACGACAGCGCTGGGACAATCGTCGGTGAAGCAACGTCATGTTTTCCGATGAATCGAGGTTCACTCTCGACTTCCACGACAGGCGAAACAGAGTGCGGCGGCGGAACGAACGATATCATGACGTAACCGTTAGGCAGCACGATGGTTTTGGTGGTGGACCGGTTATGGTGTGGGGAGACATAACCATGACAAGCAGAACACCATTGCATGTCATCCAAGGGCGTGTCACAGGGAAGTACTACCGTGACAACATGTTAGCAGCTCATGTGGTGCCATTTGCGCGACGTCACGACCGTCGATTAATTTTCCAAGCTGACAATGTAAGAGCACAGAGAACACGTGTCGCTTCTGAGTTCCTCCAGGAGCAGAACATCACTACACTGTCTTGGCCAGCACAAAGTTCAGACCTTTCACCAATCCAGCACGTCTGGGATATGCTTGGCAGGCGTCTATGACAACGCCAACAGCCCCTACCAATGTCCAGGAATTCGCCGCTGCACCGCAGGAAGAATGGAATAACATCAGTGAAGCTGATATTGGACGTTTGATGAGAAGTATGCCACGTCGGATCCGCGCTTGTCTCGCGAACCGAGGAGGATTTACAAGGTACTGAGGTCTTGGACTGAAAGTGGTATATTCTCTGACTGACCGTCCATGTCTTCTGCAGTTCAGTGCGTGGAATGTGTGCTTGCCAGACACCCAACTATCGCTGAAATCATTCGCCAGATGTCACAGTACAATGCCTCATCTGTCGTTTTGATGAAAATATAAAATATATTTCTTCATATATCTCACTTTTATCAAATATCCCCTTTTTTGGAATAGTATATAAGGAAACGATGACACCTACGACCTAACACAAATACCCAAGTAGATATGATCCAACCCTCACACATACACTCAAACACTCATATACATATACAGACATTCCCAGTCACATCCCTCCTTACCCTTCCCAACACACACAGCCACACCAGCGATACCAATTCGTAAGCAAGCCTGCGAACATATTTTGTGTCGGTGTTAAAGATTAGTATCTTTGAAACATCTCCAAAACCAGAACAGGCGTTGTCATCGCAATAGTGCTAAATATTTGAGGGAATGTCTTTCTTTGAAGTCACATCAGAAAAATTTATTTAGTGTCCAATAGGTTTAACACCTTCAACATCGAGGTGTGAATCTTTACTACTGACGGGTGTGTGCCGTTACTAAATGGAGCTGTGTGATATATTTAAAGATTGGTGTGAAATGTAGCTTCGGGGCAAATTTCACAGCCTGCATACTAATTCGTCATTTGAACGGTTCTAACTAACCTATCAAGTTTTGTAGCCCACAAAATAAAATCCAGATAACGTTTTTTTTTCTAAATGTACTGTTAACCCTCAGTACAATGACGTGGAAATATCTAAATTTCGAATTTCACCCGCAATGCAACTTGGAATTTACAGGACAGCCGCCGTGGATGGTCGTAATCATGCACGCGTGGGCAGTGATGTCCACGCATGCGTTTACCACACAATAACAATTATTACTGTCAAAATTTAACCCGGTGCTTCATTAATTAAATTTTTGATGATTATTCCTATAATTAGTGTTTGTAACCTAATATTATTGCGTCCGTGAAAATACTTCACTTCCCGTGGAAAGTGACCAGTCCAGGGAGGCCGTGCTGTAGCCAATTCAATCTTATTTGGCAGAGATTCATACAGTCCTGTAGAACAAAACTGAATTAGTTAATTTCTTAGGTGCATTATGGGAAAAGTGTAGCTTGAAATTTCTTTATTTCGGCACGAGTAAGCAGAAGAATAAATCTTTATCGAGCGTATCGAAAGCAGACCTGCACAATTATTGTCATTCGAAGTTATAAGTGACTCGAAAGCAATAGTGGTGACAAGGCGGTGTTCTGACCATTTCTCGCCCAGAATATACAGTGAGTTGGAAGTTGAGTTCCGCTCAAACAAATGCTTTCAATTCAAGATAAAGAGCACAAAATACACAAGCCATGCTTAACCCTATACACACTGATATCAAAATACCGAAATTTCAATAAGCGATCTTTTCCCACAATGCAACTAGCATTTTAACCAATTCAGTCTTGTTTGACGTCATTGATCTCTGTCAAACAAGATTGACTTGGTTAAATTCCTGGCATTATTATCGGAAAATATTGTAGATTGGAATTTGAATATTTCGACATCAGTGTGCAGTGGGTTAAAATAATAGACCTTCGGGTTCAATTCGAAGTGCCATTGCTGAAACTCTGTGCATCGTTTGGTTTTTAACAGAATAAAAGTTCCTGCACAAGTGTCAAAACCACTCTGTTGATGTTCTAGTTGTAACCCACTTCCAGAGTACTGAGTGGTGTATCCAAAACTGTTCAAAGGTGGGGTGGGGGGGGGGGGGGACTTTTTAGGCTAATAGTGAAATGTGGGAGGGAACAATGTTTCACCTACCATTTAGGATCCTGCGAATTTCAAATTTCGGGTCGAATCAAATTCCGAATCGTATCAGGAGGAGGGTTTTGAATCGAATGGAATCTCGAATCGAATCTCACTGCCAGGGACGCCGGAAGCACTTCAGGGCAGAGGGTCAGACCCCGGGGAACATGGCCAGCTTTTACCTTCAGATCAGTAGAAAACCTTCTGGTTATCTCCCCTGAAAATGTCGTTTTGAGGATTGAAAATCAGCATTACCGAGATGGGATTGTTTTACAATTCAAAAATTAAATAAAATGTTCAAAAGTTACATTATGGAAGCGCATGGCATCTGAAAGTTCAATATATTTTCTTTATAGTGATTGTTGAATGGTGCCAGTTTACCATCTGAGTTTTGTTCCTTCGTCAATTACAGAATGTACTGGTTTCTCCAGTGCGATCATGCTAAAACTGTTTCCCTCGACTTTTGGTAATTTATGTACGCTTTTTAGTTTGACAGATGTCTGGGAAGCGCATGAATTCGAAAAATATGATCTTGTGTCTACTGTCTGGTGGAAATATCTATCAGACCCAAGCCTTGACTTTTGTTCCTTTGATGTCCAAAATTCTCTGTAATCTGATTACTTTTTCTCACATCTTGGCTGATTATCTGTGAAGCAATGAGCTGATGGGTTCTGATAGTCGATAAGTGGAGATAGGCGTCCACTTGAACCAGTCACTTGAAGTGGAAAGCTGGGTTTGAAGGCATTTACTCGCACTAGCAGCCCCGCCATGACATGCCGAAGCATGCATGACTCGAAGGCCGATGGCCCGAGATGGGGGAATTTGAGAGGAAGTTCCCCCCTCCCATCGGGAGAGAGGCACCTGCTACCAAACACCCCCACTGAATTTTGAAAGCTCACAAAGCGGATTTGGGGTGTATTGTAGCTTTACTTCGAGAATAAATCATAGTCCAGGCACATTAGACATAAAAATGAGAAAGTAAGGAAAAAAATCGGAGAAAGCTGATTTTTTATATGTTTCCGGGACACACATTGCGGATAAAGTGTGAAAAGTCCCCGCAAATCCGAGTTGAGCTTTTTTAGTTATAGCGTGTTTTTGATGAAAAAAAAAATTAAAAAAAAAATTCGACCCAGCTCCATATTTCTCATTCTTATTCGCCTTAGTAGGGTGAGAATCATAAATATCGTGCTGAAATATATTGAGAATACATATCCCCAACAGAAAATGCCAACTTTGTACCAATCCTCACACTCAATGGTGAAATATTCACGAAAATGTACAAAATTACGAAAAAAAAATTATTGTTTTCATACACACAACGGTACACAACGTCCATTAAATCAAATCTACGACTACTTTGGGAGTTAAATTATATATCAAAAATTGCAGAAAAGCAGTGGCTTTATAATGATATATAACAATAGTCATTTATTCCATAATGAACTGGTGAAAAGTGTGAAATATTAACCATACCCCCTAAACTCAAATTCAAACGGCATCGACTTTTCTCATTCAAATACCGTATTATAGCATCATTGTTTCAATTTCCATGTTCGATTAAATCACATAATGTGGTGTTCGCCTACACTCAAGATGCATTGGCATGTAATGTGTGTCATATTTAGGGGCAATTGGTTCGATCATGGCTGGTAGCGGCTTGGATGAACTTTGGGGGACTGTTTATGCTGGTGGGTCAATCCATCATTTGATCAGTGGTCATGCATATTCAAGAGCAGTTCGTGCCCATTTGCTAACACAAATTGCCATTACAAAACTTGTGTTTGAAGAAAGCCGAACACTAGATAACATAGACTGCACAGAAGTCAATGAAATATTCTGTGGACTTGCCAGAGGTGACTGTACAACAGCTGACGCTGTCAATCAAGAAAGTGTCAACCATCTACTGTCAAAATTACACGAACTGCTCCAGAATGCGTCCGTAGGACGCACAGGAAAGCTTTGGGTACAATACTACGAGCAAATAGGTCTTCTCCAGTTGTTCTTGAGAGCAGAGCGCACAGGCGACTGGGAACTCCACACATATTGTGTTCGCAATATGATTCCAGTATTTCACGCAGGTGGTCATTTTGCATACGCAAAAAGTTCTCATCTCTATTTGCAGCAGATGAATGAGCTAACAGAAATAATGCAACAGGATGATTTGAAGTTGTTCACTGAGAAAGGTTACTTTACCATAAGGCGCTCAGATAAATTCTGGGACGGGATATATTCTGATCAGACCATAAAGCAGTGTTTAATGAGAATGTTCAAGCTCCCTGGTGGTCTCACACATGGCAGGGGAATAACCGATAGTACTGTTGCGAAATGGGTACATGGACTACCTCTTTGCCTTCCGATATATAATGCTCTCGAAAATTTTGTTCATGTTCACACTGGTCATGGCGAACAACATCGGGATCTCCGTCAAAGTTCACAATTGACTGATGCCAATGATATCACCAAATTATTGAACTGGCTCAGAGTGCATTCCCCCTTTCAGAATAGAGATCCACTACAATTAGTCTCTATAGCGACCGGGCTTGTGGCCGACGAAACTGTGAACTGTGACCAAGTTCGCAAAATTGGTGAATGTTGCGCATCGAATGTTGTAAGCAAAACGTTCAACAGCATCAAACTACGACGTGTTGACACTGTGAAGTCTTTCGCATCGATGGCAAATAGCATCAAAGTCCGTGGAAGTAAGGTAGTGATTGACCCCACAATTCTGTTCAACCGCATCACATGTGTTATTCAGTCACAAGCAGAGATGGAAGAGTATCTCAAATATGAACTCGCCCCGAAACCACCAGCATTGTTTGATTCTGCTGGAATGAGGAAGACACAGAAAAGCACGCTCGGTAAGATCCTCAAAACATACGGTTCCGAGCAAACTAAAGTCCCAGAACATTCTCTGTTTGTTGTAGATGGTGGATTTTTATTGAGGGCAGTTGTATGGCCTAAACAGTCGTCATATAAGGACATATGTACATCATATTCCAATTATCTAGTGAGACATTTTGGGGCGAACGTCGTGGTTGTTTTTGATGGTTATGCTTGTACAATATCGACAAAGGGCATGGAACAAGCCCGTAGATCTAAAGACAGGTATTCCATTGATATCAATATCTCACCCGAGTTACCAGCCACCACACCCCAATCCGATTTCCTTGCAAATACCAAGAACAAAACCCAACTGATCGATCTTCTAATGCAGGAGCTATCTGCTATCAATATTCAGTCCAAGCAGGCCGAGGCTGATGCTGATGTACTGATAGCCGAAACTGCACTTGACATCGCTCAAGATGACAACAATGTTGTCGTTGTGGGAACAGACAAAGACTTGTTAGTCGTTCTTACCTCTCGAGTTCAACCGGGATGTAATATTCACATGATGTATTCCATTACCCCAAACTTACTAGTTTCAGTTAGTGAAATAGCAACCAAAATGGGTGACCATAGAAGCAACCTCCTTGTAGCACATTCTATAAGTGGTTGTGACACTACTTCTGCACTCTTTCGAGTTGGTAAGAAGAAAGTATTCAGTACAATTGTCTCCGATGTTACTAGCGACTCACAACAGTATGTCAACACAATTTTGGCGGATGACAGTACACCAAGTGCAGTAGCCGCTGCCGGGGAACAACTTCTCCTGATCTTATACGGGAGTAAAACTGTTTCCTCTCTCGACCAATATAGATATGTCACTTACAAGCGTTATGTAGCAAAATCTAAACTGAATAAACCCATCGACCTAGCCTCACTCCCACCAAGCAGCAATGCTGCACAACAACATGTCTACAGATGTTATCTCCAGGTCCAACAATGGCTGGGCACTTCGCTTCCTCCGACGGATTGGGGGTGGTCGCTAGACAATGGACTTCTTGTACCGACTGCAGCCACAAAGCCATGTGCCCCCGATAACCTACTGAATCTGATCAGTTGTTGTTGCAAGCGGGCCTGTACAAAAAGGTGTGGGTGTAAAAAGGCAGGACTCTCTTGCTCAGGCTTGTGTAATTGCAGTTCGGATTCTTGTAACAACCACAGAAACACTGTCCTGTCGGAAATTTCTGAGTTCGATGAATAATATGTATATAGGTCATGTCATTTCTGTATATAGCGTTGATAATAGTCAATGTAACTTAATCCATGTTGATTGATTTGTACATTCTGTAAATATTATTTATTGATTTTTGTACATTCTGTAAATATTATTTATTGATCTAATGCTGCCAGACACAGACGTGTCTGTTGGGTCCCAAGCCCGAAAATAGTTGAGTTCTCATGCTGACGAATTTTATGCCAAAAGGGGAACTCGGCCAGAAGCAGAGGGGGTCTTCCATAATGTCTATTTTGTAAGCAATGATAAAAGTCTTCAAATGGTGGTGGATTTTTTTTATCGTCTGTCCAACTAACATCCCGTTCTGTACTACGACCCTTTGGGCAAATCCGTTAGGAAAATCGTCATTTTTTGCGTAAATCCGATACTTTTTTGTGAATTTTCAATAATTTTTCGCAGAAATTGTCACAGAATGCACATTTTCCTCTAGGTAAATGTATATTAGACATTATGTAGCTCGAAATACGCGTAAACAAAAAATACAATCGGATCAATTCGAGGTTACAAAGTTCGTGCGATTTTTTAAAATTTTTTTCAAACGCGTTTTCGAAAAAAGGTTGTAGAAAAAAAAGCTCAACTGGGATTTTAGGGGACTTTTGTCTAATCGTTCAGTGACATGTACTCGACATTCCCTGAAAAAATCAGCTTTCTCCGATTTTTTTCCCTAGTGAAACCTAATGTTCTTGGGCTACAACGGCGATTCGTCTGTTTGGGCAAATCAATAACAAAATCGGAATATTTTAGAAGGGAATCAAAATCGCATCGGAAGTGGAACCTGCCTGAACACTTCTTTTGCCGAGAGAAGGAGCATTCAGCGGTAGATACTTGGTTAGATTCTGAGAACAAATCAAAAAAATTTCGAATACGCGCAACTCGAATACAATTATCGAAGTTTCGCTGCACCCTACTAGCCGTGACTGCTCAGGGTGTTTCAGGAAGACAAACACAATAGGTACCATTTCTTGGTAATTACTGATTTTTTGCACATTACACTCATCATGTACTTGCGGAACGCACTCTTTAAAGTCTTCACTGTTGTGTACTGGTCCACGAAGGCATATGGCCTACGTGGATCAAAATACAACAGTTAACCCTTTACCTATCATGAAAAGCAGACGACACTTGCAAAAAGAAATTCTTGAATAATTTTTTTTTTCATTTTTTGTCTCAAAAACATAGGTTATTACCCCTCATTGGAACGAGCTCGTTCCAACGAGGGGTCATAACCTATGTTTTGAGACAACAAATGAAAAAATACTGAAAATTAATTGGCGATTTTTGAGAATAGCGCTGGCCGGTTTGGGGCGTTACGTTGGGTAAAGGGTTAAGGCACTCGCACGTTCGAAAAATCAAAAATACCTTGAAAACATACTGATGACCTGTGTTTGTCACTAATTGTTTCGCAAGACGCTAATGTTTGATATAAGGTTACTTTGGCGGAAGAGGTGCGGGTGTACACATGTTTCTGATGTCCCCTCTGGATACTCCCCTGAACGCATTGCATATGTCGAGATTCAAAGCCAGAGGGATCAGCATATATTTTTTAATATAATAAACCATGACTACCTATTTTAGTCCTAATCCTATCTGGACAGGTATAATACATCAGCTCAGTTCTGTAGTTTCATCATGTAAAAAATGTGATATTATGTGGCACTGTGCTTGAAAGCTTTCAAAATGCTCTTTCCGTCTGTGTATTATCAAGAAGCGTTCCTTCGAAACAGATAAATGTGATTACAGAATATTGCATCACTTAACTCTACACACTACACTTACACTCTGTAGAATCATGACTCGGGCATTAGTTAGACACCCTGTCAAGATAATCAGGCCTGTAATCATCTTCGGTCATTACTCATTAGGATGGGTGGCACTATCAATCTTTTCACAAACATAACATGAAATTTCCCGATTACTCTTATGTACCCATACCTATATGTTTTCGGCGAGCCATTCGGGAATCGAGTCTACAATCACCCAAGTTAGCTATGGTGATTGGCAATGAAATGATAAAAGTCGTAGCAGACTGCTACGGCGTTTACCATGGCGTCAATGCTGACTGTAATTAAGTACGAAGGTTGGTATTTCTCAGTTTGAGTCAGTTTTATGTCTGATCTTGGAACACTCCAAGCTGCAACGCTGTTTTTGTTAATACTGGATAGCGTGGGAGCAGTATATAACTGGGTGCGCCCGCTTTGGATGCTCTCCTAAATGAACACATATGACGTCATAGCCACGTGATTCAGTGATGTTATATGGGATTATCACTGTAGCGCGCCTGAGAGGCCACGCTGTGATGACGACGAGGTGTCGGTGTGTGTTTCCGTCGTCCATTTTCTTTGATCTTGGTTTCGATGGCGGCATCTTGGTTAGTTTAAACATATTTTATTTGCCACTATATACAGCAAAAAGGGTCGGAGAACAAGTTATCACAACTTACAAAAACTCCTCTCCTTAAACAAGAATAATTAAACATTTGCGGCACAATTATATACAATATAGAAATACTAAGAATTAGTGTAGTCATCATCTAAAGGGTTGAAGATTGGAGATTTAGAGAGATAATGATTTAACCGTTTTGAGCTCCGGTGGTATCTTCCACATCAGTTCACTAGAATTAGCTAGAAGGGTCTATTTTCAATATTTTCAATATTTTAGAGCTGACCAATCAGTATTTCCAACGAGGAGCCTTGGGGCCACACGTTGGAAACAGTGGTTGGTCTGTACTACTTATTTATTTAACATTATTTTGTCACGGAAAACGGGGTGTTCCACTGGCTTTGTCCGAAAAAGGGCCGGAGGCTCGAGGTGTTAAAGAGTTATAGGATTAGAGAGTGAAGGATTGCCGTTGTCTAGGCTCGCCTACTGACTTTTGCATTATTGGATCTCTATATCGTCTTTAGAAAAAGAGAGCGTGTAAGTTAAGAACAAATTGGTGGAAATTAAAATTAAAATGCAGTTCCACAGCACGCCACGGTTGTCCCAACGCACGCTAGTACACAACCAAGGGTGCAATATGCATCGTCTGGGTTCAGGTGATCTTATTCAAATCTGCCAGTCGCAAGGATGAATGTTTGAACTTTCCTGAATAAAAGTTCGTTTTGCTTTGTTGTTAAACCGATTATTCCATAAAGTAGCTCGTCAACATTAGATATATTGAGCGTGATAACAGCATTAAAAAAGGTCAATCTTTGAGGGTGGTAGTTCGGGCATTGAAAGAAGAAATGGTGTGCATCTTCTTGGGGATTGCCACAGGTACATTGTGGGGTAGAGGAGATAAAATTATTAAATTTGTCGTGGTTTAAATCACTGCAACAGTTTCGTAGTTTGCAGTGGAGAACGTTTCCTTTCCTGGTTCCTGTATAGAAATATGAAGGTGGTTTAACGGAAGGGTTCAGTTTAGCAAGGTTGCCTTTAAAAACAGAAAGTGTTGACGCAGTTTTGGTATTAGTTGGGAGCTCATTCCAAATTTTGGAAGATGAAGGGAAGAATGTAGTTGAAAATTGTTCTGTTCGCGATTGGTACATGGATAAGTTGTTAGAATTACGTAAATTGTAATTTGCTGTTTCACCGACAGTACGAGGTAATAATTCAACAAGGTAATCTGGAGCATCGTTATTAGATATTTTAAAAAAAGCGCACAGTTTGTGATGGTGCCTTCTCTCATAGAGTGAGCGCCATCCAAGTTCCAAGAGTATACGCTCGGATGAAACAGATCGTGTGAGACCAGACACTATTCTTGCTGCATCGTGGTGTAGTCGGTCTAGTTTCATTTGAAGAAGCTTAGGAGCACAGTCCCAGACGGTATCACCGTAATCAATGAGTGGCAGGATGAATGAGAAATATATTTGTTCCAGAGTTTTCCTCCCAAGTTTATACTTGAGTTTTCTCAGATTGGACAAGCATGCATTAACTTTTTTGCAAATTTCCGCTATCTGGCGATCCCATTTCAAGTTTGACTGCAGGATTAAACCAAGATGTTTATGTGAATCGGAGAAATTTATCGGAGTTTCGTTAAAGAACAAATCTGGATGGTTATGATTAGGAATTCGAGAAAAGTAGACAGCTTGCGTTTTAGATGGGTTGAAGGACACCAGCCACTCCTGAGACCAGGAGTATATTTTGGCCAGATCATTATTCAAAATGGTTATTAGTTCAGAACTGGAGCTTTTACCGTTAGTGAGACATGTATCATCAGCAAACAATCTCGTAAGGGATTCTAAATTGTCTGCAATATCGTTGATATAGACTAAAAAGAGGAAAGGTCCCAGGACAGATCCTTGAGGAACTCCAGCTTGTATTAGCTTGTATGGAGAGTATGTGTTATTCACCAATACTCGTTGTTTACGATTTTTCAAGTAACTGTCAAACCATTTTAACAGAGGACCTGAGATTCCATATTGCTCTAATTTATAGAGAAGACCTTTATGCCATACCCTCTCGAAGGCCTTTGAGATATCACAAAAGATAGCACAAGTCATCAGTCGGTCATCTAGTGACTGACATAACGAATGGTATAGTTCAAGAAGTTGAAAAGTAGTGCAGTGGCCAGGGATGAAGCCGGACTGATATTTATATAGAAGATTATTCTGATGAAAATGAGTAAAAACCGATTTCAGGAGCACTTTTTCACAGATTTTTCATAAGATTGGTAAAAGGGAGATCGTCCGATAGTTGTTTTTGTCCGCGGGATCTAGTTTTTTAAAGATGGGGATTACATTGGCTTTCTTCCATTCGTCTGGATATGATCCGGTATCGAAACTTTTTTGAAAGAGCATACTCAATGGTGCTGCGATGGTATCGACAGTCCCCTTCAGCATTTTAATGCTGATCTCGTCATGGCCATGGGCCTTGTTTGCATTTAGCGACTTAATAACATCTGCAATATCTTTTATATCAAAGAGAATGCTCGAAAGGATAAGGTGACTTTTTGTAGGAAAGTTTGGAAGTTGGGTGTTTTCATCATCAATTGTACTGTTTTTTATAAAAGTTTCGTTCAGAATTACAGCTTTTTCTAGGTCGTCCGTTGTTAAAACGGATGGATCGGGGCTATCACCACGATAAAGGGGCGGGATTATATTTTCGTCAGTTTTGTTTAACAAATTTCGAATAATATGCCAAAAATCTCTGGGGCTGGGGGCGTTCGATAATCTGCCTTGGATGTTATCTTCGTAAATTTGTTTTGCGTGTTTTTTCATGTTATTTACAGTATTTCGTGAATGTTTGTACAAGTTCCAATGGTGTGGCTCCTTTGTTTTTAGAGCTCTTCGTCTGAAACGGTCTCTACGCCTAATCTCGAGTCGGAGTTCCGAAGTAAATCACGGTTTGTCATCAAGGCGTATTTGGACTGTTGATTTTGGGACTGTGGTGTTCATTATCTCCATAAAATTTTCACAGAAATTGTTTTGGGACACATTAACATCTGCGTGGTCATCTATTATTGATTTCCAGTCTTTCTGACAGATCAGTTCGTTTGCTCGTTTAAAATTTGCCTTTTTATAATTTCGAACGGTTCGATAGAAAGCCTGCCTATTGTCGAGTTCGAATGAGACACAGATATAAACTGCATAATGATCGGACATGCCCAAGTCAAGCGTATCAACCTCAACAAGGTTCACTGTTTCACTAATGATTACTGGATCAAGAAGTGTCTGGGAGGTTGGCGTAACTCTTGTTGGCTTATCGATAACATTACGGAGGTTGTAGCGATTTATTATTTCATTTAGTTTGGAGAGCGGATTTCTTAGGTCAGAGTTTAAGTCTCCTACTATTACTATAGCCTGTTGGACATTTAGGGCATTCTCAATTGAAGCATCGAACAGTTCCCAATATTCGGGATTAGCAAACTGTTGGGATCTATAGGTTACTGACATCAAGATTGTGCTGGATTTCGAAGAAATCTCGAACCACATTATGGAATCATCAAATTCCAGCTCGGTCTTACGATTGTAGTTTAGTCTTTTCAAGAAATAAACGGCTATTCCTCCACCAGAGTGGTTTCTGTCGTTGCGAACTGGGGCCGAAAAATTTTGAATGAGGATATTGGTGGAACTGTAACTATTCTGTAGATGTGTCTCGGTAAAACAAACCACATCATATTCTTGAACTATATCTTCGATTTTGCTTAATTTTGTTCGGATACTACGTATATTGTAGTGGTAAATGGATAGGGACCGCTGGAGGTTTTCGTGAGAGTTATCGGTTGGGCCAGGGTTCGGTTCTATATCGCCACAACATACAAGGCAAGTGACGAACAGAAACAACAGGCTTAGAAATGAGAGACGGACAGAGAGCCTCGCATTATGTAGAACATTAGAAATTATGGCACAAGCACGCCCGCTACCTCCGCCGAAAGTCCCGATGGATATTCGATACTGCTCTAGATTTATCCCCATTGTGTTTCGAAACGGAGGAGATACATTATTAAAATACATACAAAGGGACCCTCAACGGAGGTCAGCAGGTAAGGCTGGAGAAAGGCGCTTAACTGGAGGCTAAAAGTATAATTACTAGGCGAGATGAGGATATAGGTCATAAGATTTACCTCGTCATGAGGAGTGTTTTTAAAGCTAGACAACGGCAATTCTTGATCTCTTGAATGGAAGTGAAGACATATAGAGAAAGCAGAGAAGCAAACTTGAACGAGTAAAATGAAAAACGAACATTTGTACAATGAACAAAGAACAAGCATTGGTATAGTGGGTGAGTGATGGTTTGTGGTGGGGGTTGGCATATTTGATACCAGGTAGCATATATCGTTGGAATGGTCATAGTCTGAAAACTGAAAGCCGTGAGTATACATAAAGTTGACTTTTCGGTAAGGAGTTATTACAGATTAGAATATGGAGAGTGGCTAGTAGTAGCCCTTAATTAATTTATGTGGAGGCTCACCGAGAATTTCCTACCGGGATTCTCGTTAGATCACTATTAAAATTGTTGATTACTTGTCACAGATATGCATTGCCTCGACCACGCATCGGAGAGAGCTCCTTGAGCTCCTTCCAGTGGGACCGAAAGCCACATATGATTCCATAAAAAGATGAAAAATTTATTATTAATTATGTCGACGATTCACATCGGAAAAGAGTTTTATGGGGACGAGTGTCGTTTTGAGTTTCCTGCGAGGAAACAAACAATTATTACAAATATTCCTTCGCCTTGTGAGATCTTGTGCTGTTGCATGAGCTTGCATGTGCTTGGCATACCAACCCAGTTATTGAACCATGGAAAATATGAACTCTTTCGGTTTTGTACACTGGTGCTCGGGATCTCGTGAATCGGGATGGGTGGTTTGACCCGAATTGACGTGTTAAAAACAAACTTTCGTAGAAAGAAAAAAAAGAGAAGAAAACATTGAGTAAAGGGTGGCGGAACAAGGCACGCTGGATACTGGCTGTGACAAGGATTTTAGTATCAGATATTCCTGGATTCTAGAGATTAAAAAAATATCGTCCTTTCCATTAAGCGATAATGCTGGTCTGGAGAACGAAAGGTATAAAAGTAGTTTACAGGTAATCATTGTGGTATCGGGCGATTACCACAATGGCTACCGTGTTCTCCTCGTCGTCGATGATCCATCCACAAAATAGCCAGGCAAACTTGACGAGTATGGGCAAGCCATGAGGACACTTGGAGTAACAATAGACAGCATTATTTGATCAGGTGGGTAGGAGCGGGGGGGGGGGGGGGGGGGGGGGGGGGGCTTGGAGATAGGCAATATTACATTTTATGGGGTGACACGAGTATCGTGGATAATAGGCATGATGGAGATGGAGGATGATGTGGAAGCGGGGGTTGGGGTGGGGAGGTGGCCTAAGGATTGAGTTATAGTGGAAAATTGTAGTTTTAAGATATCTACTAGAAATGCACACAATAAGCTTACAGATATCAATAATGTCCCTTGGATAACATTTCAAATCAAATTTTGCGTATACGAGACTACATTCATGCGTATGTTCAGAGCGACAGATATAAAATTTGTTATGATTAGTATATACGTATGTGGAATTTAGTACGATTGGCTTCTTGTTAATTTCTCTCCACCATACGGCAGGTTTAAGGGCCTATATAAGTAATGAAATTTTGTTTATTTTGAAACTTCACACCTCTCATATTCCTTAAATTCAAATTTAATATACACAATTTATACATCAAAATGAAGGTTGGGATGTATAGAACACGAAACACATATGTAATCAACTCATAGAGTCGACTGTAGGCACCACTGGTTCCTGGAAGTCTGCTACCGTATTCGCACCAGAACTGATAATTTAATAATATTTCACGAAAACAACTTGTGGTCAAATGTGATTTACATATCCAAGAACAAAGCTAGGGGATAAAAAGTCTTCAAAACACGGTGACAGAGCTGCATTGGGGAAAATTACAACGCCTTTGCTTTTGTTTACGTATGAGTATACTTTCGATTTTCGGCCGACGTCATCGGACAGAAAAAGCATGTAAAAACAACGCCGTCTAAAATCAAATAATGAAAAAGATCGCCTTCATACATGTCGATGATGCACTTTCCTTCAGCTAATACTAACATTGCTTGTGCGGCGTTAGTACGCTGGGGAGTCTGACAGTTTCTCGCCGCTGCCCGGTGGTTCTATCCGGATACTCCGGCTTCCTCCACTCGTAAAACTGTCCAACGCGAGGTGCCCTGGCTGTCAAATGTGTTGTTAAGCCATAAATAAATAAATAAATAAATAAATAAATAAATAAATAAATAAATAAATAAATAAATAAATAAACTCATTTCAAACCACACAAGTTATACCGGAAGTAAGCACTTCACGCTAGCATATAAAAATATACACAGTAATTAATTATAATGAACAAGAAATGCCACGGTAATATATTAGCTTATCTAATATCAATGGACCGGACCGCTTTGGACAGGTCCAGGCACGAATATCGGATCGCAATGGTCTGGATCGGATCGCATTGGACTGTCTCGCCACTGGACCGGACTACCGTGGATGGTCCGATTCTATTCCCATCTTTAATATTTGGATGGAGAGGTTATGCTGCAATTAAAGTTATATTCTCATCAGATACCCTAAAATGATCTGTACCTCGAACTATTTATTAGATAGAGATTGCACAGCTGCCATATTCAACGCAAGGTATCATGATACCTGTTGAAATTTCTGAGAATTACGATTTTGTTTTTCGATGGAAATTCGTGGTATCGAGTGATTTGCGCATGTCTGTCGAGCATGGAAACCATGTTCAATAACAAATGCAGACAGTGTTGTCCTTTTCCAAAATGCAGACCTATCGCTGTATTCGAAAGTGTTTTGAGCGCCTAGCTTTGTTCTTGGATATATGAAGCACATTTGGCCACAAGTTGTTCTGATGAAATATTATTTTATTATCAGTTCTGGTGCGAATACGGTAGCAGACTTCCAGGAACCAGTGGTGCCTACAGTCGACACTATGAGTTGATTACATACGTGTTTCGTATTCTATACACCCCAACCTTCATTTTGATGTATAATTTGTGTATATTTAATCTGAATTTAAGGAATATGAGAGGTGAGAATTTCAAAATAAACAAAATTCCATTACTTATATAGGCCCTTAAGTTGGAATGTATTATGGGTCAGCCAAACCATGGGGAGAAAAGGGTTGGTGGGTGGGGGGGGGGGGGGGGGGGGGGCGTAAACAAAATGGGTAATATCGTCGCCTTTGTGGAACAATGCGTCGTCTGTAATGGATCAACATTGTTGACGGGGCCCTGTACCAAGAACAGAGACGATATATTATAACACATGTGTGCCCAGATTTCCAATACACAAAGGTGGGTTTATAATATGAGTATACATTATTGAAGCTGGTTTGTTTTAAGCTCTATTCCGTTAACCTGCAGGTTAAAATGTTAGTTAGCCCAACCTTGCGGGGGGGGGGGGGGGGGGGGTAGAGCTGGTAAAATGGCCAGTTGTCATTGTAGGAGAGAGATGGGATAATTTCAGGTGTATTTTGGTTTCTATAGTGGAACGCGGTTGATTTGACCCTGACAGTCCACCAAAAGAACGAGTGTGTGTTCGATTCGATGGTCGTATATCTAATTACCACAAACAACCCAACAATTATATATATAGTTCGGATTTTTCCTGAATTCCCATTTTCTACCTATCTAGACAGCCATTTTGTCCTCACTTGGCTTCTGTAAGCCTGGAAGGCTTTCAACAGTGCGCGGGAATGTTCAGACGGTGTGTTCGATTTAATGGGAGTAGATCTAATCATCAAAAGTGACCCGACAGTTACCTGAAATCACCGAACCAGACGCCATCTGGCTCGGATTCTGTAAGAATCCTCGTTTTCTACTTACATCATGCCCTATTTCCACCTTTCCTGTACTTGTTCTACTTATGCTATGACATCAATCTGCCCTGGTCTAAGTCTTCCCAGAAGTGGTTGTGTGCTCATATACTATGTGTAATAACGTGTACACATCAAATGCAGCACAGCGGGCACACGTTTAATGTACTGATATTTGCTTGTGTTGTAGTGCGCAATGTGCGCACAACACATGCGGGCCATTGGCACATAAGGGTATTTGATGATACCTGCGATACGGTTATGTACTATTGAATGATAACTTATGAGGAAACCATTTGGAGGATACTTATCGGATTCCTATTTGATGATAGTAATGGCCCTAGCACCTGATTCCTAGACAACCCCATGACCTTCATAGATCCATGACCGCTACTACTGACTTGTCCATAGCCATCACTGTTTGTCCTACGATCATCTTCGCCCAATGCTATATTCTCCTACCACCCTTGCAACCTTGTTCCATTACTCTTGACTTGTAGCTCTACTGTAGGCTTGCTAGCTGTGACTGACCCTGCTCTCGGCCATGTCTTGAATAGGCTTAATCAGATCGCCCCAATCACCTAAGCATGTTTCAATCTATACAGTTGATCCATTGCATGATGGGATATTCTACAACAGTCCGTTCATCGTACTGAGATGTTCTTGTTTGATAGTGCACAATGTCTCACAATGTTGTACACATCGCTTGCAGCATATGGGCACACGTTGCATGTGCCAATAAGTGTCTTTGTGCTAGTGCACAATGTGTCAGCACATGAGCACATACGATAAAAAGGGATTCTAAAAGCATAGACAGATACTAGAACGAGATTCCACGGAACGTGTGACTTGTAGTTCGTGGCATGTGTTTGTGTGCTAGTGCACAATGTGTCACAATGTGTACACATCACATACTGGACATGGTCACTCGTTGGACATGCTGATAATTATGTGCTTGTGTGAAAGTATACAATGTGCGTACAACACATGCAGAATATTGGAAAATACCTTGAGAAAAGGATTCCAGAAGCATAGTCAGGTACTAGAAAGGGAGCCAACAGAACGTGGGACTTGCTGTTGATGGAATGTGCTTGCGTGCCAGAGCACAATGTATCACAATATGTACACATCACATGCAGAACATGGGCAAACGCTGGATGTGCTAATATGTGCTATTGCACAATATGAAGCACACAGGCACATACGGGTATTTGAGGATAATTACATGATAATGTACTATTAGATGATACATTTTGAAGGATACCTTTTAGAAGATAGGTGTCTGGGGGTAGTTATATTCAACAGAGAGTGATGTCATAGTCACAGTGCATATTGGACACCATAATGAACTGTGCAGGAAGCCATATTATTATATCATACCAAAATGTGATATCATTTGTGCAATCACATCGCAATGCATCATTGAAAATAGTATTTTGTCACGTCGTAGCTGTACTTCAAGGTCATTGCGATGGATCGATTGCGCGATCAGTGAGTCAGCGAGTCAAACTGACCTGTCAACCGGGCAAAAGAAAATATTTCTCTCTTTAACAAATTAAAAAATCATAAAAAAGTTGCATAAAACTTTACCTATGTAAAATGGGGGTGGGGGGTGGGGGGTGGGGAGCGTTAAACGTTTTCGGGCTATTGGCGGAGCCAAAGTAGTAAGGGAGGGCCATTGTGCGAACTTTTGTAACACCGAAATTCCCAAAGACGACCTTGGAAGCACTCTGGCAAACTGTTTTAACACTGAACTACCCATAGATGACCCTGGATGCAGCCTGGCAAACTGTTTTAACACTGAAATTGCCATACACGACCCTGGATGCGAAATGGCCAATATGATAAAAGTCTTCCAACATTTGCACTGGAAAATAGACACACGTCGCCAGAGTGTATCCTGGGTCGTCTATGGGAACATCAGTGTTAAAACAGTTCGCCAGAGTGCATCCAGGGTTGTCTATGGGAATTTCAGTGGTAAAAAGTTCGCCCAGTGGCCCTCCCTTACTACTAGCCAATGAAATGTTAGTCAGTCGGGATTTTAGTTAAAACTCTCACAACTTCTAATTTATCAGTAAATAAATAAAATATACATGGAGCAGTCGTGATGCAATTTCTTTCTTATTTAACATGTACCGTACAGGTACTCCAAAATTGGTCTCACCAGCCCAAATGGTACTACAGACGCCCATTTCTATGACTGACTGAGTGTGTGACACAAGTCCAAGTATCAACTCTAATCTTTTAAAACCCTTTACCCAACGCAGACGATATCAAAATCTATTGTTTTAAACATCATTTTTTTAAATTTTTCAAAAAATGTCATCAAAACCATATCATGTGACCCCTCATTGGAACGAGCTCGACGAGCTCGTTCCAATGAGGGGTCAAATGATATGGTTTTGTTGAATTTTTTTGAAAAATAGTATTTTTTCAGCTGCTGAATTCGCATCTTACGCAGGCGGATGTCGCCGATACGTTGGGTAAAGGGTTAAGAAAGTAAATGGTTACTAGCAAGATAGAATTGATAACTTAGACTCCAATGCTGGCGAAAATGTCCCGACTGGAAAAAAATGGAGGGAGGGGAGGGGGGCGTCACAACCACAACCCCCTCTTAGCGATTCACCTGGCAATCCGTCCATGAGTTCACGAAAGGCAAAATACATGAATAGAGGAGTCGTGGGAACAGAATTTAGTGGTCACCCTAGAAGAAATGGTTAATATTAAGCAATATTTTGTGTCTTTTTGTTCAGAAAGTTTCCAGAAAGAGCATATAAAGCAGAAATATTTAGCAAAGGTGAGGATAACCCTTTGAGCCCTGGTGGTATCTTCCATGTCAGATCAATGACAGCCATCGGAAGGGTTTATATTCATTATTTGGGGGCAGATTAATTAAATATTTTCAACGCGCAGCCCTAGGGCTGTGCGTTGAAAATATTGATCGGTCTATCCCACACATTCACTTAGCAGCTATCCTACCTAATGAAATTATGACGTATGATGTTCCTGGGCCTGAAAGGGCCTCTCTGATTCAAAGGGTTAAGAAGTTAGCGTACGTGAGAATTATACTTGACTTTTTTCAACCGCCCACAAAATCCACGTCCATATATAGTATCATTATGCTACTCATGCGTTAAACACACTCAAAGGCACATTTATCTGAAGAAACCTGTATACCCACATCGTCAATATTTATTGTGTTGCTAATGATTAAGTTTTTTGAGTGCACTTCATTCGTCGACATTGATGTATACCTCAATAGGTTAAGTAGCAACATTAGTGTTTGTACGATAGGTCAAGCAGTGTTGATACTGTTCTACCGGTTAAGAGCATCAAATGTACCCGTCACATTACAAATGAAAGTTCGTATTTGTCCCTGCGTTTTAGCCCTTTGCCTAACGAATCGCCCGCATCCGCCCGCGTAATATGCAAATTCAGCAGTTGAAAAAATATTATTTTTCAAAAAAATTCCACAAAACCATATCATGTGACCCCTCGTTGGAACGAGCTCGTCGAGCTCGTTCCAACGAGGGGCCACATGATATGGTTTTGTTGAAATTTTTGGAAAAATTTGAAAAAATGATATTTAAAATAATAAATTTTGATATCGTCTGCGTTGGGTAAAGGGTTAACTGCTTCAGCTTCCCGAGACTCAGGGTTCTCCTTACTCATTACTGACACAGAAAACAATGCACACGTTGCACTAAAGATACAACGAGCGATGTTTATTCTTATATCAACAGTTCCTACTTAGCTGTACAAGGAAGACAACCTCTGAACACGCGGAATCTAATGCGCCAACTGAAACAGTAAAACAGGCTTTTGTTTATATCATTGGCCATTGAGGTGTAAGGGCAATTTACCAATCACCCTGTTTGGTTCGCATCTCGTAGTCGCTTGGTAAACCGATCGTTTTGTGTGCTAGAGCTTGGTACCCGCACTTCTCTATCCATCTGTTGTGCCGTTGACCGGCCCTCAGCAGTTTGGACATTGTGGATACTGTGGCGAAGCAATGAGGGTGTTTCGAACGATGGTGGAATCTAGGTGTGAAACTCATGGTGTGCGAATCTCTAAGGACGTGGGTGAAGCGTTGCCGTCAAGGTATAGAGCCCATTTACCAACCAGCTTGGTTGGTCCGGATCTCTTTGTCTCGTGGTAAATCGGTTGTTTTGTGGACAAGAGGTCGACGGTTCGAGCCTTTGCTTCCACACTTCCCTTTCTATCAATTACATTGGTGTCGTTGTCCATCCCTCAGCAGTTGGTGGCATTGTGGATGATGTGATGAAGTCATGAGGGTTCTTCGACTCCTCTGTGATGGAATCTAGGTGTGAAATTCACGGTGTGGGAATCTCTAAGAACGCGGGAGTAGCGTAGTGGTCGAGGTATAGATTCCATTTACCAATCGGCCAGTTTGGTCCGAATATCGTGGTAAATTGGTCGCATTGTGTGCTGCTAGAGGTCGACGGTTCGAGCCTTGGCTTCCGCACTTCTCACTCTATTTATTACGTTGGCTCCATTTTCATCCATCAACAGTTGCAGGCATTGTGGATGATGTGTGACGCCATAAAGGTTCATCGACTGCTCTGCGGTGGATTCTAGGCGTTGAATTCACGGTGTTGGAATCTCCAAGAACGCGGGAGTAGTGCAGTGGTCGAGGTGAAGAGGCCATTTACTAACTAGCCCGGTTGGTCCGGATCTCTTCGTCTTGTGGTAAATCAGTCACTTTGTGTGCTAGAGATCTACCATTCGAGTCTCGACTCCCGCACTTCTCTCTTGATCTGCTACATATCTGTGAAGCAACGATTCCTTATATAAAAAGTAGACATGTTTCACCGGATTTAACTTTTTTATTGGGAATGGTGGAAGCCTTGGAGGCTATTTATCTTCCTTGGGTGCAGTCATGTGTTTGAGAACAATGTATATTATTCTCAACTATTTTATAGGGCGTACGGTATCTCAGTGGTTGAGGCATTGGACGATCGAAAGGTCAACGGTTCGGTCCTGACCCGCTCCCTTTGAATTGTGTTCTTGGAAAAGACACTTCTGGGTGGGTGGTTGGGGTGGGGGGGGGGGGGGACCAATCGGCGTAAAAATGCTCCGTCCCGTTTATGATTTTAGGTACCCGATCAGGTTCGTCCCCGCTCCATCTCTCCGTGATTCTACAAAGCATTCTGCAAGATTTTCGAACCATAATCAGATAACTGAGCAAAACATTGATCATGTGATATCATTTGTATACAAAGCAAATATCCTAGACCTCCAAAATATTACAAAAGTAGACTGTTTAAAGGTAAATGAGCTCTACCTGTGCCCCAAATTCAGATTTTCCGTACGGGACAGCGACGTGTATAGAGATTTTTTCAACCAGTACGAAATTTAATGTCGGCGAAGAAATGCTTTTGTTGGTATTCACAACACGTTGTTACGCGTGTAACTGAATGTTGCAGGAGTTTCCTCTAGCTATTCCACGGTATTGTTAGAGTAGGAAAGCGAGAGAACAGACAGAACAGTCGCCATGGACTGGTCATAATCCACGTGTGCGTTTACCAGGTAATAAAAATTATCATCAGCAATATCTTAACAACCCGGTGCTTCATTAATTAAGTTTTTGATGATTATACCTATAATTAGTGTTTGGCATCTAATATTATTGCGTCCGTGAAAATATTTGTGGAAAGTGACAGTCCACGGCGGCCTTACTGTACAAACCATTCAAAAAGGGTAGACTACATGAAGAAAATCTGGCGGGGTTCTACGTTTTTCAATAACTCTCGATGCCGGACCCAGGTGTCAAAAGCATTATATTGTTGGAAAGTCAATCAATTTACTGTGGAAAAGTACACATATTATTGTCAATAATCACTGAGACCTATGATCATTCAGATCAAATGGGAAACATACATGCATGCAGGAAACCCGAACAGTCTCCAATCTCCGTAGATTTCTTCGGATAGTAGTCTTGTTTTACTCTCATGGCAAGGTTTTACCAACAGCTATGTTATAATATGGTTATGCAATGAAGAGATCGGCCATATTATTTTTGGAAGTCGGCTGATGTGTACGAAGTTACAGAAGGTGAAACATTGAACTCGTTCCAATAAGGGGTTGGGGGGGGGGGGGGGGGGGTAAATATATTTTTTGGAAAATATTTCTTTTCATCTGCTTAATTTGTAAATTGCCGCAGATTCGTTAAATAAAGGAGGGTTTAAGTGATGTATTGTATTTGGTTTCAAGTTCGTGCCGACGGTCAACGACTCTGAACCACGTCGGAAAAATTTGAGATCCTGCTTTCGGGCCTACGACAGTGAAAGGACAGAATAGCTGGCTTTGTTGTTGCTCAGGCTGACAGATATAAAACGTAAATATGACACCAGTGGTCATCACACATATATGAAAGTCGATTCATGTTGAAAAATCATATTCATACCATGATTACCTATTCTACTATATATAAAAAGCCTATGACATAAATTTTAGGTTTACACACCAACCGTGGTGAACACGCCAATGCGATGTCAGTTGTTACAATTTACACCTACAGTGGAACTACATCCAGGTTGACCTCTGGTGAACTCGACCTGAATGCAAACTTGTCTAAATTTATCGCTCGTCGCCTCGCGAAGAGTGAAATGAAAGCGGCATTTATTTATTACGTTTTAAATGTATTTACCTCAGAAAATACCAAAAATTAACAAATATACGTTGTCTCATGTCAATAAAGCATCCATAACTCGAAATAGTATGTTATTATGTTATTAAAATGAAAAAGGCTCCGTGATTTATGCGTTTCTTTTTCCATTTCGTTTCTGCGATAAAATTGACAGCGGAAGTACCACCCATCCGTGCTCATGTAAACAAAAACAGATTCGCACGTATGTACGTCTGCTGCTCAGTAAAATCTAGAAAACCTAATAGCGTCTCTTAATAATCTAATGATCATGGTGTAGATAAAATATACCCAAAGTAGCTTGGTGTACCAAATGTTCACCACTCGTGGTGAAGTGATGTTAACCGCTCGCCGAAGGCTCGCGGTTAACACCACTTCACCACTCGTGGGGAACATTTGGTACACCAAGCTACTATGCGTATATTCTATATATCTATCACGGAGACCGAAAATAATCAATTAGAAGAAGATATGAAATATCATTCTAACGACATTCTTCCGAGTTATCAGCTTGTGCCGAACATCTGTGGTTAACAACTTACATGTTTCTTGTTTCATGAATGTAATGAAATTTGAAAATTTATTTTTTTAACGATTTTTATTTTTGTGGATGAACAATCACGTCAAGAATCTCTAAAATTACAAGTTTTATGCATACTCATTTCATCACATTTCATCACACATCTATTTCCAACCAGGAGCGCTGTGGCTCAGTGGTTTAGAGCATTGAACTTCAAATCGAAAGGTCCACGGTCCGATTCTGACAAGCGATAACTGCGTTCTGTTCTTGGGCAAGACACTTAATCCTGATTGCCCACGTGGCCTCGATGGAGCTGTGTACTAAGGTATACTGCATGTCGATGTTGCACTTTCCTTCAGCTAATACTAACATTGCTTGTGCGGCGTTAGTACGCTGGGGAATCTGACAGTTTCTCGCCGCTGCCCGGTGGCTCTATCCGGATACTCCGGCTTCCTCCACTCGTAAAACTGTCCAACGCGAGGTGCCCTGGCTGTCAAAAGTGTTGTTAAGCCATAAATAAATAAATAAATAAATAAATAAATAAATAAATAAATAAATAAATAAATAAATAAATAAACCCATTTCATACCACACAAGTTATACCGGAAGTAAGCACTTCACGCTAGCATATAAAAATATACACAGTAATTAATTATAATGAACAAGAAATGCCACGGTAATATATTAGCTTATCTAATATCAATGGACCGGACCGCTTTGGACAGGTCCAGGCACGAATATCGGATCGCAATGGTCTGGGTCGGATCGCATTGGACTGTCTCGCCACTGGACCGGACTACCGTGGATGGTCCGATTCTATTCGCATCTTTAATATTTGGATGAAGAGGTTATGCTGCAATTAAAGTTATATTCTCATCAGATACCCTAAAATGATCTGTACCTCGAACTACTTTTTATGAATTATGCGCGATCGACATTAACCCTTCGAACCCTCGTGGTATCGTCCATGCCAGTTCAATGGAAGCAATTGGAAGAGTCCATATTCATTATTTTGGGGTAGATAAAATAATATTTTCAATGTGTAGCCGTGGGGCTGCACTTTGTAAATATCGATTGGTCTATCTCACACATTCACTTAGCAGCCATTCTACTTAACCCTTTACCTAACCTGAAAAGCAGACGACACTTGCAAAAATAATTCTTGAATAACTATTTTTTTCAGTTTTTGTCTCAAAAACATAGGTTATGACCCCTCGTTGGAACGAGCTCGTTCCAACGAGGGGTCATAACCTATGTTTTTGAGACAAAAAATGAAAAAATTAATGAAAATTAATTGGCGATTTTTGAGAATAGCGCTGGCCGGTTTTGGCCGTTACGTTAGGTAAAGGGTTAATGAAAATATGACGCACGACGTTCTTGGGCCGCAAAGAGGCCTCTCAGGTCCAAAGGATTAATTCTGAAACACGTGACCATAGACCAATCGACGAGCTAAAATTTGAGTACTGCATGCAGCTATTCTGGACGTGATTGGTAACACAACCATAATATTGAAAATGCAGTAATAGACATTGGATTTGGATGGACAGCTGTATCAATGTGATTTTAACAAGAACGTCCAGCTCAACGACACGAAGAGCAAGCACAAACCCAAACACCAGCAGAACATTTAAACATTTTGGCATTATTCTGAAGAGTGGTTGTAGTTTTTTGACTGGTCCCATGGGGATATGAATGGGGCTAGAAACGAATGGGTAGTGGGTGTCTCTACCTTATGCAATTTCTGAACGAAGTCTTTTTCAGCAAGTGTTTCCTCTTGAGGAGCGTAATTCACCCCAATACTGATGAACCATGCTTTATTTATCTAGCAGAATACGCTGATAAAACTCAGCGCGACAGGGATATAGGTCCAGGAACGAGTGCCAGAGACAAAAATAGCATTGGAAAATGTCTAAATAAATTCTTCTCTAAAACTCGAGTCATCTACTTTGAAAGGGCCCGATATATATCTTCCATTGGCAAATTTTGGTTGCTTAAATACATCAGCACTCTCAGCAACGCAAAAAAACGCTAACATGGATTGGGAAAACAACTAAACTTTTCACGCCAAGCATTATACGAAACATTTTGCATATTAAGAGGCGATACCTATCGATAATCGGTCATAAATTGGACAACATTACGTATCTGTACACAGTTGACGAATTTTGTGAATGCAGTTGCAGTGAGTCGCTACAGCTATGTGCTCCATTCCATCGAAAAATAAACGTGATCTCCCAGACGACGAGTCGGAGCTTTTACGATTTCGAGACATAGGTAAATTTTGGGTTCCATCCGTACTAATGGGAGCACACGCGATCCTGTGTTCTTTATGTTTTATCAACAATAAACCGTCGTCTATTGGAACTGGAGTTCCACGATAAGGACATTGATTTAGCGATATCCATAAATAAATCGCATGTGTGTTAAATTTCGTGGCAAATCTGTTCTAAAAAACCACCACTTTTCTCTGTGATCAATACAGTATTATACGCACTCAGCAAAATTTATAAGCACTGCACTGTAGACGAATCTCAAGGGACTCCTCTCGCCCCAATGCCGAAATAAGAAGAATATTATTTATTCTAGTTAAACATTATACTGCGCTAAAAATACAGAAATTTCACACAGGACATTTTTCCATAGTACATCTAGGAATTTAACTGGTCCAGTCTTGTTTGACAGAGCTCAATTACAAGACAGAATTGTTTTAAATTTCTAATTGATTTATGGGAAACATTTGTGACTTGAAGAAATTTTGATATTGCAACAGCAGTGTATTTATTTATTTATTTATTTATTTATTTATTTATTTATTTATTTATTTATTTATTTATTGGTGTTTAAGGTCACATACTCATGCACAATGGCTAATCGTGACCGTGACAGTTTTACGGGTGGAGGGAGCCGGAGTACCCAGGGAGAACCACCGAGTATCGACGAGCAACTGTCAGCTCCTGAACATTCTAACTCTGTTCAAGCTCCACTCAAGCAGGGTTACAGCGGTTGAAGACATGTGCACCATCGACGTGCAGTACGCCTTAGTACACGGTGTCATCGTGCCCCTATGTAGGCAACCGGGATAAAGTACTTTGCCCAAGGTCACAACGCGGGTCATATATATCCTATCCAAAAAATGTTACAACTATTTGAATTTATCAAGATATAACCAGTTTTACTCCTCTTTTTGTTTTTTTTTCTGAGCAGCGACTGGAAACGGCCAAATAGGCCATGTCGCCTCCTAAAGATGCTAATAATTATTTGTATCCTATTGTGTTCATTATACTTGTATATAACTGCATTCTTCGAATAAAATTCTGTTCTGTTCTGTTCTGGAGTTTGCTCTGAAGGAACTCTTTTACGTACAGTGTTTCAACAAGTTTGTCTTGAACCCTTTTCGATGATTTTCAGTTATTTGAAAATGAATTTTGAGATTTCGAATTTCTATAAACTTATCTTTTTAATATGCTATTTGTTCCTGCCAATCTGCCGTAAGAGTCGCAAACGTTTCGTCGGAGATGAATGTGGGTGGTCGAAATCTCTACGATCTGCCTGGTGTGGCTAAAAGCTCTACGAGCTACCTGGCACCCAAGATGCACCACAATTTCATACAGAAAAAACAGAAAACATACTGGAAGTGAGAAACAATTTAATCTCCAGGATGTGATGACATTCATGTCAACTAAAATTGAATAGTGATGTAAGGGAGATAACTTCGTAAATCGTTTTATGAGTTCAGATCATTCACCTGTAAATCGCCTCCATTTCCCTGCAAAGAATTATGTGGGTATATCTCACTTCGAGTAAACTCCCTAAGAACAGTGATGGCTGGCCTCTACTTGGCGGGTAGCAGTTGGATGCTGGAAGCCCGAAAAAATATACTGATCATGTTCCCGTTCCAAAAAACACGTGTGCCCTCAGACCCCACACTTTGTATACTGCAGTCTAAATAAAGTATAGGCACATATCCCAACAATTTACAATGAAGAACTACGCCTTGAACAATATGATGTACGCCTGGTAGTTCTTGATTGAGAATTGTCGAGGGTCATCATGGTGACCGTACAACTTATGGTGAATTCCTGCCACTCTTTGACCCTGGCTGTCGAAAGTGTCGTTAAATTCCATTAAATAACATACCACTCTTTGACCCGTTACCTAACGTAATAACCAGCCAGAGACATTCACATTATCGTCATTTAATCCGGCCGCCAGGCACTGAACCTAAAAATTGCCCCCAAAGTTTTTTACTCGATGGAATATGTGAGAGTAACCTCTCCTGACTACGGAAAAAATTACTGGAGTCTGACAGCCTTGAGCAATTTGAAATATCTACGGTTAAGGTGATATCGTCATTTCGCGGACTGCAGTGTTTGACTGAGGCTAATACAAATTCGTCCGAGGACGCCCACAATACATGCACGGCGATTTTATACAGCTGTTGATCTGCTGTGATCACTGTAAAGCTATGTCCTGCATTCAACGTCAGCTGTCGGGCCTTTTTCACAGCAGTGGCAATAGTTTCGGGATCGGACGGTGTCATGTCGATCAGTGGGAGATATTCGGCTCTCGTCCGACATTCAGGGAACATTCCATACTCCCGAGAAATACGAGTGTTATACCCGTTAAATTCTGGACAACTTTCCTTTTGCAGAACATCACCGAAGAATGAAAAATCGGTCTCTGTGGCCTTTCGAGTTGACAATATTGAATGACAAAAGATTTTGTGCATCCGTGAAAACGAACATCATCCAACTGATAGTCAAAAGTTTCTGACATTTCAGACTTTTAATGACGCGAGAGCCGACTGTGTTGCGACTGCTCCAGTGTTGCGACTGACTTGGCTTGAGTTAACAAAACAGCCAGAGAATGGGTACTAAGTTTTCCATTCTGAAATTCAATATCAGCAACGAAATTATCTACCACATAGGACCCTTAACCTAACCTCTTCCCCAATTTATGTTTTCGCTGTTCACAAACCCGGAGTGTCTCATCCCTTTGCGATGAACTATTGCTTGTTCCGAGATTCACTACATGACGGAAAATATAAGCCTCTGTCCACCTTACTGGGTTTTTAGGGTCTTTTGTCAGATCACAATTGCCACGACAAAATAGACAGTGTCGTTTAAAATAAAACACAATTTGTGCCTGACATCGCCTCGATCTTTTCTCGGATGGCGCGTCCGCCTCGGTTGGAATATCTCTGCTTGATGTAGCTTGTCTAACACTTTTCGGGTGGACATATTTCTCTACCCAATATTTGTGACTTCTCGAGACTACATTGGCATCCAAATCTAGATGCGATTGTAAATCTACATGCAGACAATCATTATACAATTTGCTGCATCTGATTATGTTCTCGATTCGCTTCTATGCCACGCTTATCAGACGGTCACTTACCCTAACAACTTCACATTCGTATTTCGGTGAGAAAAAGCAACGATCGGACATGACAGATTCTGCACATAAACCGACAGAAAAAGTCAAATAATGCCGAACTAAAAAAATGAAATGACAAAGAATAAGGCAAGCTTTGCCGTCAAATTCTCAACGATCGTCAATAGAAAAATGTTAAACATTTTTCTATTGACGATCGTTGAGAGTTTGGCGGCAAAGCTTGCCTTGTTCTTCTGTCATTTCATTTTTCTTGTAAAGTTTGAAGGCAAAGCTTGTCTCATTCTTTTGTCATTTCATTCAACTTGTTATCAAATCAAAATAAATCGAGAAGATGCAAAGGAGTTATGATCTCTTATATAAAGGGGCCTAACAACTGAAGGAAAGAGGAGACAGGATAAAGAGCGCTGTTTTTTTATCAATGCAGTATGACGTCGCTGATCCGTAGGAGTGCTTTAACATTTACGCTGCCGAAAGCGACTATTGTCACCTATTTTATGATGATTATCTGTACGTTCTGGTATGCGCAGATTAAACCTTCCATCTGGTTAATTGATGGAAAGGGTTCAGAGAGGCCTTTCAAACAATTAACCAGATGATAGAGTTTAAAGTATGTCATATATTTTATTAACCCTTTACCCAACGTAAAGGGCTCGTTCCAACGAGGGGTCATAACCTATGTTTTTGAGACAAAAAATGAAAAAAAATAGTTATTGAAGAATTTTTTTGGCAAGTGTCGTCTGCTTTTCATGTTAGGTAAAGGGTTAAACTTCCTCGCATACAGGCGTACATAGAGGTCCTCCATCTATGGCTAAAGCGGGCGTGGCAGTAAAAGGGTTAAGGTTCCAATTTGACGTTTTCTTGTTAACGCTCTTTATTAATTTATAAATGCTGTTCATAAAACGATTGTTTTCAAAACAAAATAGCCGTGTTTGGCGAACATGCACTTATTTATTCATTGAATTTGCGTCTATATGAGTAAAACTTCTAGATTTTTTCTAGTAAATGCCGATTATATATGAGAATTTCAGCACATAAGCTAACTACGCGAATGGAAATTGGGTACACTTTTTCTGTGACGAATATTTCAAATTGCTCAATGGTGTCAGACGTACAATAAACGTTTTCTAAATCAGAAGATACCTCTCTATCAGAAACCACCGAGAAAAAAACTTAGGACGTGACTTTGAGGATGAGCAGAAAGTTGACATTTGGCGGCCGAACTAATTTAAATTGTATTATTTTTTCAGTTTTTTGCTCAAAATATAGCTTATGCCCCCTTGTTGGAACGAACTCGTTCTAATAAGGACACATAAGTAATGTTTATTTTATGAAAAAGATGATTTTTTTTTATTTATTTAAGAATTTTTTGTAAGTGTCGCCTGCTTTTCGTGTTATGTAAACGGTTAAATAAAGATGTCATAAAAAATTCGATTCGGAGATGACTGGAAATATCTGAAGCATTTGATTATCGATGTTTCATTTGCTTTTTAAGTCATAACAATGGAACTTGCTACATGTGTTGTAGTGAAACTAAATGGCAGTGAACTTTATAGAAGAATAATTTCAGGGTAAAAATATCGTTATTTCCATCAGAGGCTCATTGATGACACTCTTGGACCTCAGATTTACAAACATTTTCTTGGGCACTTCCATCTCAAGATCTTCCGTTTCCTCTTCCGCGTCGACGCATACGCACTCGGCGAAAGTTTTCAGCTGTCTTACCTGTTCAAGCACGTCGCTAGCACTTTCAATAAATACTACCCACTTCGCCTCGGCCCACATCTTTGAGGCAACATCCAATATTATTGTAACATTTACGTGTAAAAATATATTTTTTATCTTAAGATGATTTTCAGAACACTATACACACAGTACATGGAGAGTGGACTAATAGAACACCCGTGGAGTGAAATTTCCAACCGAACAATAACTGTCAAATCCTCCTGTTAAACCCGGACGTCCATTGGCTGAAACTTTGTCTTACGTTCTTATGATTTATCGCAGGTAATAAGTTATTGCGTGGATGGAAACTCTTCTCCATGCGTGTTTTACTGGTAATCACTCTCCACGTACTGCATAGGACCACAACGTAGATAAAAAGTCAAGTTTAACCAACCGTTTATACCTATACTGTCAGCTTTCGAGGACTTCCACCAACACAATGCGTTGGATTCCTGGTTCTACTTTACCAGTAAAGCAGAATTTTTTTTACCACAGCAAACGTGCAATGCTGGAAACAATATATCCTTCTGACAATTTATGCGGGAAATCCCATTTCAGTAAGACTGTATTGAATAGTTTTGTGATATTACGAGTTATTGACTTGAGAGATTTGATCATTTCGTATTTGTTCCCATCTACTCCCTCGGATTTCCCAGATTTCAGCTTTTCTGTTGCGTGGCGTATCTGTCTTCACTGATTCTACAGCCTCGAGACCAAAAATTCTCGCAGATAATTCGTGGTTGAGAGCTGGAAATCCATATTTGGGCCTTACACTAAAGTACGGGTACTGCAACTCATGGGCTTCAAACTCTGTGGGTATCCTTAATATTATTTTTGAATCTAAATTATTTAATCTGGATGGAAATTCCTTGTTACAATTAATGGGAGAGTGCCTATAGGCACTCTCCCATTAATTGTAACAAGGCAAAGATATGTGAACAAATTTTGATGACTAAAAGTAATTTAGCACTCCATCAGTGAATGAGCAGTCTGGCAAAACTTTTGAAACGAGTCATCAAAGCCTCACTCTGAATTGGATTGCCCAAGGAAGAAAAATGGCGTTTCCATGTTCTTGCAAGTATATTCCTAGCTTAGTCTTCGTTTTTATGTCGATCATCCTGCAACCGATTTACTATCTCCCAAAACTGCTTTGGGTTCGAGTCATAAAGATGATCAAGCCTTTAATGATATCTTATCTATACTGCGCTTTTCATTTCTCTGAGGCTCTTCCATATTTTCCTTTAGTTTAAACATATTTTATTTGCCATAATGGTGCAAAAAGGATTGGAGAACAAGTTATACAACTTAGTTAAACTCCGTTCCTGTGAATAAATACAAATTTGAGATTGCGGCATAACAATACGTACAAACCAAAATATAAACTAGAACAGTGATTCAGAATAATAATATAATAAATTTTCCTTTACATACATAGTACCTCCCACGCACAATCGGGTCACAATAATACTTTTGAAATATTTTCTTTCGATTAGTTATATCCTTTTCATTTCATCATAGCTGAAAATTTTCGTCATTGGAAGAGATTTACAGGAGGAAGGTTAGCTCCCTTTAATTTCCTCAAGCTGCCAGGACATTTAACACTAAGGGTATGGGAATTTCATGTAAAAATTGAAATTTCGAAATGTTAGCGAATTTGTATCACCGATGTGCGCATCAGTTCACACACTTCAAGCATTTTCCTCCAGACTAGTACAGAAATACAGAAGGTATTTTACAATTTTTCCCCAAATCAGTCCGAATGTTTGACAATTATTCTCCGTTGAAACCCATTTAAAAATAAGAAAACGGCGCTTTCACCATTTTTGATATTCTATCAACAGTGTGCGCAAAGTATAGCCCAACATTATCTTTACTAACCCATCATTTCAAGCTTATTGGGAATTAACGGAAAGGGATGTGCACATTGTTTACTCTTGAGATATGCTGCGGCCTTTTCAAGTGGAGAAAAATACACATTTTATTTTTTCGTTTCATATTTAACACATTTTGGGGATATTTGTTAACCCTTTACACAACGCAGACGATATCAAAATTTATTATTTTAAATATATTTTTTTCATATTTGTCAAAAAATTTCAACAAAACCATATCACGTGACCCCTCGTTCCAACGAGGGGTCACATGATATGGTTTTGTTGAAATTTTTTTAAAAATAATATTTTTTCAACTGCTGAATTTGCATATTTGGCCGATTCATTGGGTAAAGGGTTAAATGCGGAGCAAAAAGTGTGCAAGTTTCAATGTAAATGAATGTGCGTGATTCCCAAACATAGGTTCGTGCACTGTATTGTTACCATGCCCTTAAGAAACATTGACCACCACTGATATATAGCAGCGTCTGTGTGACATTGTATGGTCGTTTCCCCTCTCAAGTTCGAAATACTTCCAACGTCCCTGCAACTACCATCGGACATATAGACCGCTTCGCAACGATAGTCTTCATACGACGATACTTGACAATATCACAACTGCAGCAGGCCTGTCACAACAGCAGTTAAATCGCAACGATAGCTCCACAATAACTGTCAGTGATGCATGTACAACAGCGACAGTCAGTCATATCGCAAGAACAGTCAACCTTGTCGCCACGGCAGTCAGTCATATCATCAGGACAGTGGATCTTAGATTCCGCTCCACGCTGTTCCAGGCCTTTTAAAAATTATATATTTTCCAAATATTGTCAAACGTAATTATCAAACGCAGGGCATGCATTACAGTCTCTAAATCCAGCAAACAACATCTCACAAAGTATAAATCAACAAACGTTATTGTAACGAAATGCCTATGGATCTACGATCGTAGGCGTGGATTGTCGTTGTGTAGCTGAGAGAACCGCGAAGTTCCACAAGCCCATGGCGTTTAGAGTTGTTACAAACAAACCTGAAACACAGACTCCAGATAATGTTCAGTTTTCCGTACCCTCGCGAATCTTGTCGTGCATCAAAAACGTAACGAACAGTTCAAGCAATTATCTACAATTTTAATGTATAAAGTACCGACTAATCGTCGTCATCTCCTGGCAATGATTTACAATGAAATTATAATAATAGTCAAAGTGACAAAGTTCAAACCTTAATATGAGGCGGCATCCATCTAAGAAGTTCTTCAGCAAGGTAACGTGCGCATGATGAGCCAGGAGACAACATGGCTCGATCACCCAGAAACGGTGCCTATATTCACCAATTTTCTGAAGCAATACCTAATCACGCGACTACCAGTCAGCTGAATTTTAGGGGAAGTCCCCCGACGTGGCGGTCGCCATTTTGTAGACTCTTGTACTGCCATGCAGACTGTCGGTCAGTCGGCATTCAGTCTATGGAATCTTTACATGCCAATAGTACTCTGCCGGGTGACTGTTAACCGGCAGAATGTCCCGGTGGAATGTGCAAGTTGCAATCTCAGTATCACCCGATATGTTGTGATGTCTGGTGATGTTCCACCAGGTGCATGTTATGATTTGTTGACAGCTCGAACAATTCCATCCCAGAAAGTTCTGCAGAATGTTATTATACTATCTATCAACAAATCCTATAATATTACTGTTCGTTGACAATATTGGCCTGCAAAGTTATGCCTAATATTGTCGACAGAACATCTGGCGTCCACTCCTATGGGGGTACACAAAGTACGCCCATACTCTGATCGCCAGTTAATGTGATTCCACGAATTTATTTTTGAATAAATCTGTTAATAAATCCGAGTCCAATTTACCAAATAGAAATGTTATGAAAACTATCATAGCCCTAAAACTGTATAAGAGCTGTAGCTCTTACAGCGAGCTTGATTAACCCATGTGGGCGAACTTCGCAACATTATGTGGGGGAATAATCCACTGTCAAATGCAAGGTAAGAGTCTAGAAAGTTGCATAAAAATGCCGAAACCCGCTATTTTCAAACATCAAGAAGAGCCAACATCAATTTTTTGCCACTACACCTATTTAACTCCGGGCATCTCATATCCATTTTCTAAAATGTGAAGAAAGAATTAATCATTTCTCAGGTAAATGCCTCGGAACAACTCTGTGTAAAAGCTACATCCGAAAAGATTGCAAATTTTTCGAAGGTACTGTTTCGCATAATTCCTATGATACTTTACCCCTATCCAAAGGCTCAAACTTGGTGACCAAAACTTTAAATTCTGTAATTCAACAAACTGCCTTATGCTACCATGTATCTGATACCAAAAAATACATCACAAGTTTTACTGGTATTAGTATCAACACAAAGTTTAGAATTTTACTAGTCAGTGCGCAGTAGTGCGAATATATGAAACAGTACCTTAAATAAGAGGAGTGATCTCCCCTGGAATTTCACATCTGCAAATGAATCTGGAGTTTATCCTGAGTTGAATGCACAAGCCCATAAACCATAAATCTGTATTATCAACCAGTAAAAAGATACAATATGGTCCGTGTGATTCACAACACATGCTCTCAGTTCAGATTTTTCCCCATGTGCAAAACTGCGAACTTGTAGTGCGGAACCTTATCGAAACAAGAGTCGGCAATGTCAGCCATATCACAACGAATGTCAGCATTATCGTAAAGACAGTGTTTTTTTTACAACAACAGTTGGTCTTTCTGCAACACAATCGGCCACGTCGGTCATATCACAGCGACAGTGAACAGCGCTAAGTTAATTTTGAATGTTATCTGGCACATGAATGATATCGTTGGCATGAGACGAGTACAGAGACCTCGCTATATGAACCCACATTACTATTTGTGTATTGCGTAATCTATTCATCCCAGTGCCAACAAAATATTGTTTTCTGAATACCCAAATAGCTTAATCCTTTCTCCAACGTAATGGTAAATATCGGTTAGCGCTATTCACAAAAATTGCCATCCAATTTTCATTACTTTTCCATTTTTTTTGGCCTCAAACACAAAGCTTATGTCCCCGCATTGGAACGAGCTTACACCTACGTCGGGCTCAGACAGTTCACAACAGACAAATGAAAATTACGTTTGTAATTTAATTGACTGTTCATGAGTAATTTTCAATTTTCATCTGTTTGTTCTGAATTGTCTGAAACCGATGAAGGCGAAAGCCGAAAGCTTGTTTCGAAGACATATAAAATATTCATGGGTATCTCAAGATGTTAATTATACAGTAGAATCCTCTTAATTGAATATCCATTTTGCCAGTGAAAATTATTCAGTTAACAGGAGTATACAATTAACAGGGATTTGGTCAGTTGCCTGTGTTCTGGAAGTAAACTGAGCATTTATTCTATTATATCTTGTTTGACAGAGCTCATAGAGCTCTGTCAAACAAGATATAATAGAATAAATACCTGTATTGGATGTAGTGAGGCCAAAAAGGTTGATAAATAAGGGGAATTTGGTGTGTGCCACAGTAATTTTTTCGACATATTACAAAAATTTATATACAATTAACAGGAGTTTACTCTACAACCCATATGCAATTAACAGATGAAATTTGTACTGAAGGTATGGTAAATGGTTTTGTGTTTGAAAATAATATTCAATTAACAGGGATATACAATTAAGAGATATCCAATTAAGTGGGCTCCACTGTACCATTTTACTATCTATACGTACACATACTCATACGTCTATTGAATGTATGTATATAATATTAAGTGTCACGTTACCATTTATGATACGTTGTAAACTCTCAGTCTTAAGTCATACCCAGAGTCGAGTGTCCTTTTGGATACACCTGCTCGCCTTACCCTAGGATGTTACCGATTCCCCGGCATTTCCTGATTGAAGCTACGCTATTTTAACATCAGTTGAAAGGGGTTATGTAAGAATTAAACAGAAGCCGATGTAAAAGAAATGTGGTAACCTTTCTCTCTTAATTTTACTTCGACTGGTCTGAGACTATTGAGGATCTTTAGTCGCCTGAATGTTTGACAGATTGACCACTTTGCAACCTTTCAAACAAGAGTAGTCCAATCTGACACATTAGTTGCAGTGTCCACGCCGTTGGGTGACAAAAGGCACCAAATTTTGCGCCAAACATATACTATGAGTGGGTCTCAAAGGCGTTGTGGGTTATTATTTCAGTTTGCCGTTTTCAATAAAAGCTATGTGTCAAGGTGATAGCTAAAAGTTGCGATTTTCTTGTTTAAAAGTGTAAATATTTTCGATAATATTTCTGCCTGGGTTAAATATAAAGCGTAAAGATAGGTATATGACGGACCCAGAAAACTGATTTGTTACTCGAACTCTGCTAATTAGGCATAAAATTTAATGTCCATTATGGCGCACTTGTTGAACGCCACATGGGCTATCTGATAACAGATCAGTACTAAGAGAGACAATATTCTCTCCGGTTATCATTATGTGGGAAATTAAACCCTGTTAAAATCTAATTGTTGGAAACCAGTGCATCACACATGTTCTGGACACACACCCATATTACGCATCTATTCTGTCTCCGAAATGTCAAAAGAGTTTATCTCAAACAAAATTCGCATTTATATCTCTATCCATATCGAATTACAAAGCACTCGTTAATCAGACTTAGTATGTTTAAACTCTGCGTTCCGACTGTATAAAAAGTGAAGCAGAATTCTAAGGGGCAGTTGGCCTGAGGGCACTCAGAGAAGGTCCGAATTTAGCCTCGGCCGTCGAGGGTCATATGCACCGAGATTGAAAGTCCGTGTATTGTCGTAACCCTGTGAGGGCTGTAAAGAACCGATAGTAGTTTGTTAACGGTTGTGAACCGTAGCGGCATAGTAGCCAAAGAAGTAAAAGCTGTAACGTTGAGGTCTAGAAACCGTATTACGAGGTTGAGTAAGCGCTTAAATAGCTCGCGAGTTAAAATAGTTTTAGGCGGTGCGAGAATTGGTGATGTTGAGAACACTTTGCAGAATATTATTATGTAAGCTTTGTTAAGTAAATATCTGAAGGCGAAGAATAACTTAACCCCGTGAGAGCCAGGCAAGGCGCAAAGTGATCAGGAAGTGTGGTAGACGCCGATTGAATTGTGATTGAACTGTGAGAATGCTGATATAGTCACACAAGCGGAACATTATATGTGTTAAGCCCGAATGACTGTGAAGTAACCCTTCGAGGAGGAAACAACGAGAAGTGAATAGTCACTTTGTATGTATCACAAACCGTGAGAAAATGAAGATGAAGTGAAGTTGATCCAGCGGACACAGCTAACTGTGGGAGACGTCGAGGGCCCTAAAGAATAAACTTTTATCCGCGTAATTAGTGTATTCTTATGGATAATTTTGTGAGTAATTTGTTTCATATTATATTTCTTCGTACATGTAAATAAATAATCTTTTCAGTGAATTATCGTTGATCACCCTTTGGCGTTGTAAGCCAGCAGGCACCTTCAGGAATCCTAAGAGTCTCAAGCTGACAGAGCATTGATAAGGTGGCAAGGTTTATGTTCGAACTGGGATTCAGACGACAGTCACTGGCTGTCGGCTGAGCACTGATAAGAACATAAATTTTCCTCCATCACTTCGAACATAAATCTAACCCCTGAAATACTGCGACACTATGTCTGACGACACAGGTGAGACATAATTCACGCCTATCAAGTAATCAATAGGCGACATGGCTCTTATGAGTCAACTGAATTAACAGTTTATTAACTTGATCTGATTCTTATCAAAGCCTTTATTTGTTACTTAATCCTTTTTATCTTGCTGAATCTTTTTTTTTATAATCCTTCTGAAAGATTATAAATTATTTGCTACTATACTGAGTCAAAAAAGAAAGTATAATACAATTTGAGGAGCAATGTTTTTAGTATTATCGACTTTAATCCCAAACAAATTATTGTAAATTTATATTTCGAGTCTAGCTGTATGAATTTGCATAATTTCATGTTCTTACTGTTGCCAGCGTCACGTCAGGACGTCGCAATTCAGACATGGGGTGAAATGAAAAGTTCACACAAGAAGTCAATAGCGTGTATGTCCACCGTTTGCCTCTTGGATGGCAAGACATCGACGGCGCATGGACCTGATAACTCTCTGGATGTCACCCTGTGGTATTGCGTTCCACTCTGCCTTAGAACATTACTTAAATCGCCTAACGTCTGAAGATCATGAAGTCGTACCCGACGGTCCAGTTGATCCCATAGATGCTCGATTGGCGACAAATCAGGCGAAAGTTGGGGGCAAGGGAAGAAGTTCGATGCTCTGCTCCTCAAGAAAGTCACGACAGATACGCGCCACGTCACATCGGGTATTGTCTTGCTGCACAAGTAACTGCAGTCCGACGTTAGCGTTGAACAACGGGACAAAGGCGTTAAGATTTTCGTCCCTACATTGCTGTCCATTCAGACTACCATCGATGATCAACTGCGTTCGATGATGCAAGGAAATTCCTTCCCAAACCATTACACTATCACACCGAAACGGTCGCATTCCCGCACGCAAGCATCAGAAAACCGTTCTCCTCGTCGGTGATGCACTCTTGCCCTACTATCAGCGCGCCGCAGACAAAATCGTGATACATCACAAAAAACAACTGTGCTCTAACGCTGCCGAGTCCAGCGAACACGCTGACGTACCCTTTCCATTCTGACGGTACGATGACATTGGGTAAGGATTGGTCCGTGGTATGGACGCCTACTTCGGATGCCGTGTTCAGCGAGTCTGTTGCGGACAGTTTGTGCACTAATTCTGTTGTTAGTTCTACCAGGAGTAATTGCTGCTGACCTCGCCGCCGGAAGGAAGCGATCCCGCAAGTGAGACGTCCTGATGTGTCGGTCTTGTGAAGGCTTGTAACTCTTGGTCGACCTGAACGCGGTCGGTCGGCAGTAGATCTAGTAGTTCTATACCTTCCAATGAGACGGTAAATAGTGGCCACAGTGGCTCGGAACTCAGCAGCGAGCTCATCTGGAGGTATCCCAGTCTCATGCATACCAATGGCACGCAACCTCTGATTTTCGGTTAACCTTGGCATTTTTTAAAATGTCGGAAGACAAAAACTAGCGTGCTTTCTCAATAACCCAGGCTCTCTAGCACAACATAACACAAAGAAAATCGTCGGTCACCCATTAAATTTGACATTCTCTGGTAGCACGCGATATTTTGAAATCCGTCGCAACATTGTATACGGTTGGGTGGACAACAACAACATGTCATTAAACTCTTTGCACGACTTCTTGTCCACAAACATGCAACATTAGAACTATTATATTTCATCCTTTATGCTATTTTTTTCACATTTGTTTCTATTATACTTTCGGCTCAGTATAGTTTATTTGGAATAATAATTATTATATTATTGTGTAAACGTTAATAATAGCCTTTTAGTTTTTGATTATTCTATACTTTTTAGCATTTCACTAAAAAGAGCTAGGCAATACACAATTAAAATACCGTACTTTGCTTTAGCATTGCAGGTGGCGCTTTGTTGTATTCGAAAGAATGGTACATGGTTAATTTGTTCTCATTTACAATCAGATTCGAATTGGCACTAAAAAAATTCATTTGCACTGGACAAAAATTCCACTTGGAACCAACCAACAACGTTCGGGTCGGCATGAACGCTAATTAGGTGGCATCGAGATGTCCTGAACTGGGTGCCACTCCGAGGTTCATCAGTGGAAGATGAATGTCTTTGTCACTTGTCTTGATATTTTCGTGTTTGTATATCTCATTTGTCCGCACGATCTTTTATCAAAGGAACTGCCAAAGGAACTGCACATTTGAGTCTACTAAGATGGAACTAAAATGTTCTGATAAATTTATGTTTAACCCTTTACCTAACATGGAAAGCAGACGACACTTGCAAAAATAAATTCTTGAATAACTATTTTTTTTCATTTTTAGTCTCAAAAACATAGGTTATGACCCCACGTTGGAACGAGCTCAACGAGCTCGTTCCAACGAGGGGTCATAACCTATGTTTTAGAGACAAAAAATGAAAATTTATTGGCGATTTTTGAGAATAGCGCTGGCCGGTTTTGGCCGTTACGTAGGGTAAAGGGTTAACGACCAATGCAGTGCTGTGGTCACAAAAGTCGCCTGACTTTCGATCCGGTGGTGATAGGAGTGCGATACAATTACTTCACGAAAATTGCATCTGAGATCCAGTGTTCTTGCTTCACTTTTCCAAAAAGTGAGATTCCACAGCGTTATCGGGAGGTAAGGGAATCGAGAATAACGACCGGATCACGATCCAGTCAGGATCCCGTCGAACTTCTTCTTCCCCTTTTGTGATCACTTTACTGCAGTCGAGTGTCGAGGTCAAAGCGTTAACAGGTAGACTTTTACATTGCTCGTGATACCTACACTGTAGTGAACGTGTTAAGTTGACGTGAAATACCATCGAATATCCATATCTACAGTAAGTCGACGTGGACTGATAGTAATCCACGCGTGGGCAGTGATGTCCACGCATGCGTTTAACAGGTAATAAAAATCATCATTAGCAAAAGTTTAATTAATGAAGCATCGGATTGCACCGGCTGTACCCGGTGCTTCATTAATTAAATTTTTTGATTATTCCTATAATTAATGTTTGTAATCTAATATTATTGCGTCCGTGAGAATATTGCCCACCTGTGACCAGTCCAGGGCAGCCGTACTGTAAGGGGCATTGGGTCAAACTCCAGTGATCAGCTGTGGCTAAATTCTAACGTGTTCACATCAATTTTATAGTCACAGGTCAAAGATGAAGGTCACACAGCCAGTAGTTATTTTTGTAATATTTTGAGCAGTATCAGCAATGTTATCAAAACAGATAATTCCATATTTGAACAGGAGGTAAAATTATCACAAATTTCTCTCCACTTACATGTATGCGATTCGAATGGGGGAATGGTGACCGGTGTCACCTGTCTGTTTTTCACTAAAATGTCTGTACGATATCTCAGGAACATTTCCGGAAAGGATGGATGCACATAGCTCAAAATTCTATGAAACATTTTACGTTTATAGGTGAGTCAATACGCCAAAGGGCAATGACCCAAGGTTAAACAGAGAAAGGTTGATACCAATAATAATAATCATTAATAAAAAGGTTTAATGCTGGCCTCTTTTAAGCTCTGAAGCCACCAGGCAAAATGATTATGGCAACCTTGTGGCCTGGAACCAGTCTAGCCCTGAAAAAGCATCGCCTATTTTTAGATTGAGTCGGATGGAATATTTCAGTTGGTCGATTCGCTGAACGGTTCGCGATTCCGAGTATATAATATATTTCATCCGACTGAGTTTAAAAATATGAGTCAACACAAAAAAGTTTCTCAATCGAAACATGATTTGGCGGCATCTTTGATGAAATTATCATTACTTTTTTTACTGGGGTTTAACGACCCTTTCAACAGCCACGGTCAGCTTGTGTAGGACAGTTTTACGGGTGGAGGTAACCGGAGTGCTCGGAGAGAAACACCGAGCAGCGGCAAGTAACTGTTAGTGTTAGACTCCCTAAAGTACTAATTCCGCAAAAGCAGGGTTAGCATTAGCTGAAGACAAGTGCAAAATCGACGTGCAGTGTGAAGACAGCGTCACTGTGCTCCCGCGTGGGAAAGGACACAACGCAGAAAGTCCCTGGTGGGGATCGTACCGTGGACCTTTCGATTTGACGTCCAACGCTCTAACCGCTGAGCCACCATTTTCATTAGTATAAGACATGTTCATTTACTGAATAGTATGAACGAAGACTCACAACAGTTACAGTTTTATTATTGCACCGTGTAGTCCTGCTAACCTGTGTTTATATCTTGATGATTGCAAGGTGGATTAAATACTTCTTGATTGGAATTTCTATAACTGGAGCAAAAGTTAATATCTGTATATCTTTGTGTGGGAGTAAGAGGCATCACATTGACAGTAGTCTGCGCGCAGACTCCACGAAAAGTGGGTAAGCAACAATCCATAACAGCGTCGAATTCCGTTCAAAATATGACTGCCGACTTGAAAGCTTGGTCCATATACTGAGGGCTTATCTAGTTTCTTCAATGAACATACCAGCCCCTGAAAATGTTTTTCAGAAAACTTTCCACGCATCAATATCATGGACTACTATCATTAGCGAAGAGCACACGAAAGGGATTATTTTGCGCTGATCCTCAAACATTTATTATGAAGGATCCGTACATTCGTAAAAGTTCAGAGTTTAACGCAATTACGTCACGTGGTCAGGTTTGATATTTTACAGTAAGTATTGGTCCTACTATTAGTTATACAGATCTTTGGAGGGGGTACACAGCGTCATAACCATGTTAGAATTTTATTTGCCCTTCGCATGCGGCGAAGTGTAAACAAGATTCCGACAGGTCACATGGCGCTGTGTATCCTGCGGAGGACCTGTACAACGAATCTGTCATACCGGGAAGCTATCATAATATGTCCATAATGCATTGATTTTCTAATAACATAGGCTTATTTACCACCTCGCTCTGATGAATGACGTTCAAAGATCGTGTCTGTTTTTTAATCGCTCAACTATTCGCGAAACGTTTCAAGTTATAATTATTCTTTGTTGTAGCCAGAACCAATTTTATGTTGTATGATACGCAAAATTTTTCATGTTACTTCATTCTGTACAATTCAATCACACTGAACTTTATTTTCGGTCGTAATCATTTCGGTTCAATTTTCAAGCGGCGTTATCTTCATTGACTACGTGGAACGTCCCGTAATCTTAGGTTCTGGGGCAAAATGCCGATCATATAACAAGATGGCCAATCACAGCGCAACATTTTTCTTTGCAGTATGACAAAGTACTGTGATAACAAACATGGTCTCTTTCTCGATTCGATTGCGATCGGACTTCGACATTCTAATACCAGTGGTTCGAGATTTTAGAAATAAAATATTGCGATAACAAGACAGAATGAAGGAAAACAAACGAAAATACAATCTGAGATTAAATGTTCTTGGATTTTATTTTCGACGGGTGAGATTCGCCAGTCTTGTGGGTAGGGCATCGGACAGATAATTGCAATCAAATCGCGACGCAATCGCGACTCGGTTGAAATTCTCTCTCAGATTTTGTAATCGCAGTGCTATACGTCGTGGTCTGGGTACATTTACAAGAAGAAAACAGGTTTTGTTACAGTTTCGTTTAGAGCCTTCATCAAACTGTAGCAAAACAAATTTTCTCTGAATATTATTTCATTGTTTGTGTTTATTTTAACCCTTTAAAAACGTAAGACCGCTTTTATTTAATCTTATTTGTTTTACTAGGTTTGCCGAACAAGTTATGCAACTTATATTAACGCCTCTCCTTAGCCCAATGACGCAGGTGTGTGAGATGACCTTCGTAGCGACAACTTCGCGGCCTCACTCTTCTCGAATACTACGAAGGGAACTTAAGCCTACACGGAGTGTGTCTCTCTCTGCACAAAGGACAGCCATTTTATAACCTCACCCGGTAGTAAGGGACACTGTGACAGCATCAACCCCTGACAGAGAGTGTTCGGACACCTCGAGAACTTTCCCCGACCGAGGATCGACCCCTGGATCTCTGGCGCGAGTGACTAACGCACTTATCCACTCGGCCACCACTCTCTTAAAGCAGAACTTGTTTACCACTTAAGGCCGCTTTTCCGGGCACACTTGATAAGGCTTATTTATTTATTGGTGCATAATGTCACTTTCAACATATTTGTCTATATCATGACAGCAATATAGCTAGGCCTCAATCAAGTTTAGCCAATCGTTGATGCCTATGATCTCTGCTTTGGAGGACTTCCACACCAGTTGTTAGTTTTGGTCCTATTTTACCAGTAAAGCAGAACTTATTTAGCGCAGTAATCAAGTAGTGGTCTACGTCTCGCCGTTCTCCCGTGGGTTTCACGAAGCCTAATTTCCGGGATTAAGTTACTGGCTGCTCAGTTAATTTGTGGGGTAGATCAATCTATATTTTCAACGTGTAGTCTTAAAAGATTTGTGGGTTCACCCCAATAATGAATATAGACTCGCCTAACCGAAGCAATTAAACTGCCATGAGGGTTTAAAGGTTAAATAACATGCATAAATTGCCAAATAACCACAGTGATTTACAACGCTTTTCTAGCGTGCGCATATTAGATTGTCCTTTTCTTTTGGGTGGAGTGGTGGAGTGAGGAGAATTTATGGTCTCGTCCCTCCACTATTGCGAGAGAATTTCACCATCTTAATTTGTTTTTTAGAGTGGATAGCTCATAGGGTAAGGAACAAAATTTCAACAGAACGCTAAATTCACAGCAAAATGCTGATGAGGGGAGGTGGGGTGTTCCGCGCCACTTTTACGTCTTTGAAAAATTTGCATTTCATCTTGCAACACTTAAATGTTTGTTTGCTTCTTGGAGTTTAGCGACACATTTAACAGCAAGAGTCACATCGTGTCAGACAGTTTTGCGGGTGGATGAATTCGAAATAGCTGGGGAGAATCATTGAGCAGTAGCGAGCAACTGTCGGGCACCCCAACTTACTAACTCTACACAAGCCGTATGATACGGAGTAATAATTAATTCAGAGAGTACTGCGGTGGATTCTAGACGTTAACATTATAAGTTATTGTGATGACTTGACGGTAACATGGTCTGGGGTTTGCGGCTCGGAGCGTATGTTCAAACGAGACGCGAAGCGTCGAGGTTGAACATACGCTCCGCGCCGCAAACCTCAGACAATGTTACCGTCAACTCATCACAATAACGTAGATGTTCCAATAAGACACTTCCCATAGCCCAAAACCTACATTGTGAAACACGAGAGGCTTATTTACTAAACTTGTAATCGTTAATAGTTGCCTTGTTCAAGGCAACATTTAACGACCACAGGTTTAGTAAATAACCCCTATCGTGTACCCCACGACGGCACTGGATAAATAATCAATAAACAAGATAAACTCATTTAATCTTAGTTCAAATCGTAAATTGGTTTAAAATTGAAACAACACTTCATCCGGAACACCGTTTGCTGGACGGTTAAAAAACCCAGAAAAATGAAGCGACTTGCTTGTCTTTCCGTTGATCAAGCAATTACGAAACGAGCGACGCCATTTCAAATATTTCGCGTTGTCACGTCAGACGGTAACATTTGATACTGGAGCCGTAAACATAAAAGAAACTACGCCAGCTCTCGTCCAATCAGATGGCGAAGATATTACTCTGATTGGAACATTGCATTATTATTTGAAACAGTTGAAGGCAAGTCCACTATCGACGTGTAATACGGCCCAGTACACAGCGCCACCGTGCATCTGCAACAGTTAGATTGTTAGATACAAAAATAGTAGTTTGTTTGTAACATGTATTTTTTTGCACAAGTGCTTTAGTATTGCAGATGGCGCCTTGTTGCATTCAAAGAAGGATACGTGGTTAATTTACAATCAGATTCTATTTGGCACTAACATCTTTAATTTGGCACTAAAAGATTCATTTGCACTGGACAAAAATTCCACTTGGAACCAACCAACAACCTTCGGGTCGACATGAACACTAATTAGGTGGCCTCGAGATGCCCTGAACTGGGTGACACTCCGAGGTTCATCGGTGGAAGATGAATGTCTTTGTCACTTGTCTTGATATTTTCAATGCGGTAACGACACAACAAAAACTCACTTACCCCGACATTGATGATAATTATTTATTCCGTTCAAAATATAAATAATGAAAGTATATATAATTCTGGTGCAATAATCTTTCTGTATTATATATTTACTCTTCTGAAATCTAACTGATTTTGTCTTTACTGCATTTCATAAAATTGAATTGCGACTTATTTAGAAACACTATTTCCGTGAATATCCGTATCGCTGCCAATCGTTTGGGAAGAATGGTGTGGCAACCGTAAATACACAAACGACACGTGTTTGTGAATGGGTTAATCGATATGCCACGAGTGTCAACCTCGAAGGATAGAACGAGAGGCTACCGGCCTCAAGTTTTTTCCTTCTGCGAAGGCACAAGTGCCATATCGATTCACACATGCGTATCGTTCTGTGTTTATTACACGCCTTCACGTCCATAAAAAAACATTAGGGTTAATCGATATGGCACAAGTGCCAACCCCGAAGGATAGAACGGGAGGCCACATGCCTCGAGTTTTATCCTTCTGCGATGGCAGAAGTGCCATATCGATTCATCCATTTACACACGCGTATCGTTCTGTGTTTATTACACGCCTTCACGTCCATAAAAAAAAAAAACATTATTAGAAGGACAGTCAGCAATACATTTAACAACTATCAACAAAAAGAGCACATTTTATCGCCAACCAAATCTGCGAGGTGAACCCGTGTTACTGTTTCGTCCCCTGAGTTCCAATGTGTTCTATGTGCCTACTGGTACATAGAACACATAGGAACTCAGGGGACGATTTTCAGCTGTCGCTAGCGATTCAAATTGTAATTGCGTTGCACGATTTGTAGAAAATTCCAGTGAAATTTCGCTTCTCCATAAGAATAGTCCGTCAACGTTTTCCGTTCCGCACATGTGTGCGGAACAGCTTTTTATTTTCCGCATGGTTTAGTTTTGCTGTAAATGGGGATATCATAGAATGGGCGTGTAATAAATGGGTTTTCACAGTTGTAGTACAAGGAGATTAGATTATCATAAAACACCCACGGACGGGAGCTTCCACCGGTGGACTAGGTTTCCACACACGCAATAATTCAAATTGTATAAAAAGTTAGTGGAGCACCAGCGAATTTTCAGCTCATGAATCTCTTTGTTTTTGTTGTTCTGTTTTTACACAAAGTATGGAATTTTTGCTGGGAGGAAACTCCACACAAGGGAGGTCTTAGTGGAAATCCACTCGCGATACACTAAAACGTCAATATATATACAAGCAATATTAACCCGTCCACCAACGAGTAAAGGACGGCACTCTCAAAAGAATGCTTGAATGATTCAAACTTTTAGTTTTTTTTGGCTCAAAAACATTGCTTATGACTCCCCAGAGAGCTCCAAAGAGCTCGTTCCAAAAAAGAAGTCAAAAGTTCTGTTTTTGAGATAAAAAATGAAAAAAATAATTAAATTCGAATGACGATTTTTGTGAATAATGCTGGCCGGTTTTGGTTGTTACGCTAGAGTGTTAACAAGGAGATGCATTGAAAAAGTCTTACATCATTTTATGAGCTAAATAGACTTATGTGCTGAGGGTACTTGCTGGTCGGTTCGATACTATTGGGCAAGAGTAAAAATAATTCAGTTTAATCCAGACCCGTCACTTTTTTTCAACAAAAACAAGTATTTAAGTGTTTAGATATATGGCAAGATCGTTCTACAAGTACAAAAAGTCACAACCGATTTTCAAAAACATCAAAATCATAAAATGGTCTCCCATGTAGTCCTGCCTGATTAAAAACAAAATAAAAAAAAAAATACAGCTTCTCTTCTTGTCTGCTTTTTACCGTTCATAACAGTTCCCAGCTGCGCACTGGTCCGTTGTCCCCAAGATTATTATCAGTAAAAACTCTCACCGGCACCGGAGATAATTTTTTGTTTCTATAAACACTGCTCATTATCCATAGCAAAACGTTTGCCAAGCTCGTTTTACTGTGGCAGGAACAATAGGTGGAGCAAAAGCTGTGTTTGAAAAATGGTAAACAAGAATGGCAACTTTTATATATAAACCTGACAGCTTTTGCAGTTTTGTTTGATGAGGGGTTAAGATTCACTGAAACGACATTTTGATTTTTTGGCACTAAGCCTCTATCTGGAAGGTGTAAATAGAGTGCCCATAATTTTGTCGACGAAATCAAATTTATTGTCATCGAATGGGATAGTTTCTGTACGCCATCCTTTGCATCGGAACACAGTTTGCTCCGTTTCCAACATGAGTCTCTGCTCTGGTATCGAAGGAATAACAAATGTTCTCCTTTTCGGGTGTGATGTCTGTCCTTGTTGCAAATGTTGTTGTAGTTCTAAACGTGGATGGTAAAAAACGGTTTTTTCCTCGCCACGATTTCCTCGAACACAGGCCGCAAAGTGCAGTTTTGAAACTATCCCTGAAATTTTTAGACATGAATCCGTAAACGATGGGATTTACACAACTGTTGCAGTACGACATTAAAAAGAAAGCTTGCCTCATGGGTTTCAAGTGTCCAAGGTGTAGTCGTGGGAGAACTTCGAAAGCAACGAGTACATTGTTGATCAATATTGGTCCCCAGCAAATGGCAAATACAATAACGATGACTATTAACATAACAACCACCTGAAAATAATAAGAAACAAATTAACAAATGTCAAGATAGAATTTATAGGCATGCCTAAGTGAATAGAAGAGATCGCATGGAGGGGTCACGAAATGGACGTGTCATCGGAGTGACGTTGAGCCAGCGCTTTGGTACACAGATTGTGCAGTCACGATGATAGTCACAGTTATGCTGTTTCTGGCCTGAGTCGCTGACGCCGCGTTTCCCCAACCTCTTGTGTGAACCCTGCATGGATCTAATGAGACACGTCCCTAAGCTGCAGTACAGAAGGCGAAGAGATGATGATGATGATGATTATTATTATTATTTTATTATTACTATTATTATTATTTTAACACATCCTAATCAGAACAGCGCCCAAGCGGCCTTTGGCTTTCAACATTAATTGATTCAAATCGAGAGACACAGAATGCAAAAGGGACATCAACAGCTTTTCTTTCTGTATTTCTTCTTTTTTCTGTCTTTGTTTACTGCTACATATTCATATTTATTCATACACATACACACACATATATATAAACCCTTTCAAATAGTTTATTTTACATTTATGAATTTCAAAAACTTGTTTGTTTCTCCATAGTAACATTTTCTGTATTCATGTTATGGGAGCTGAGGTTTCTACTAAGCGGAAAGCACTTGTCCTCCTGTCCCTTTTTGCTTAATAGTTGTGGCAAATAAAAATATGTTTAACGTATAGAAGAGATCAGTCTTCTCCATATTTGGTCACGTGCGCACTCTAAAATCAGTTGGGTTAAAAATTAACCCAAATCAACTAGGTTGGGTGAATATGAACCCAGTTGGGTTCATATTCACTCAACCCATTTGATTTGAGTTTATTTTAAAATCTACTGATTTTAGAGTGTAGGGGGCACACGTGACCTTTGCTTCCAAAACAAATTACACGCGGAATATTTATTTGTTGTCAGAAAATGGCGAACATGTCTAGACTCAAAGTTAAATAAATTGATATATATATTGGTATATATATTACGCCCTAGATCATTTGTGTTAACTCTTTACCTAACACGAAAGGCAGACGACACTTGCAAATAAAATTCTTGAGTAACTAATTTTTTTTCATTTTTTGTCTCAAACACATAGCTTATGACTCCTCATTGGAACGAGCTCGTTGAGCTCCTTCCAATGAGGGGTCATCAGCTATGTTTCTGAGACAAAAAATGAAAAAAATGATGAAAATTGGATGGTGATTTTTGTGAATAGCGCTGGCCGGTTTTGGCCGTTACGTTGGGTAAAGGGTTAACATTATCTTCATAGTAAGTATCAATTGTAATATTAATAAGAACACATTGAAATATGACTGCGTATAGTCTGAATCAAGATGAGTTTGTTCGTTACTTTGTCAGCATCTATGGATATATCATGACCGCAACAAAGGTGTGACAAATTTAGGCAACCATTCATACCTATGCCGCTCACTTTAGAGGACTTCCATCCCAGAGTTGTTTACTGGATCATATTTTACTAGCAGAAAAGAACTTGTCAACGACTGCAAACAAGCACCGCTATACTTCCCAGAGTTAGCTACTCTGACAATATTGTTCAGGAGTAAACACATGATAATGAAGTAAACCACGAAAAATATACCCATTGATGCATTATAATGTCATACATGTTTGCTCGTTTAATAGTGTTTAATGCCACTTTCAGCAACAGAGCCACATTGTGTCGGACAGTATATGAGTGGTGGAAGCCAGAGTACCCACGGAGAACCACCCACAAACGGTAAGTAACTATCTGACTATCCAACTCTATAACCCACCAACCCAGTATGAGAGGGTTACCATCGATTAAAGGCAAGGTTGCGGTCGTCGTGCCGTACGCCCCAGCACATGCTCCCACAGAGGCAGTTGGTGTGAAGTGCCTCGCCGAATGACACAACGCAAATGACGCGATTAGGGATGTAACGGGCTGTGTCCAATGCTCTATCCAATGAGCCACGGTGACCCCTTGTCGTCAACATAACCGTCATTGATTGTATTGCATGAATCATATTTAGCATTAGCGACTGTAAGACTATAATAGCCTGTATAACACCATACCAATGCAGTATACATGAATTGGACAGTTATGGTCATGCCTATAATTCAATGCCCATGATTACTATATACAGCGGACTCTATAGCATTCGATGTAGTGGGGGGGCGGGGGAGGGGCTGTAAGCCAAATCATGCGATTTGTAATAAGAGTTATAAAATGTTCCTTGTCATGTTAACCCTTTACCCAAAGTAACGGTCAAAACCGGCCAGCGCTATATTAAAATTCTCCAATAGATTTTCATTATTTTTTCATTTTTTGTCTCAAAAACATAGGTTATGACCCCTCGCTGGAACGAGTTCGTCATAACCTATGTTTTTGAGACAAAAAATGAAAAAAATTAGTTATTCAAGATTTCTTTTTGCAAGTGTCGCCTGCTTTTCATGTTAGGTGAAAGGGTTAAACTCGAACAAGTTCTATGTAATGATCAAATAGCATCGATGAAGTTGGGAAAGCATAGAAACAGGCCGAGAAATGGCGATAATTCGTCCGCCAATTCTTCCGTACACATACTTTGTGTCTCGCCGAGCTATTTTGACAAGGAATCTACGATCACTACAATTAGCCATTCTAATCGGCAATGCCATGATAAAAGTCTTTTACCAGTCTTGCATTGGTGGTGCAGAGGTAACACCACCTTTTATACCCCAGCCCCAAAGAAATTGTCGAATAGTCCTTAGGTTTTCTATGCACAGAAAGCATGAAAAGAGTCTGAGTAATCCGGGTACTTCCACGAGAACAATGGGCATGTCTGATCTGCCATCAGTTCTTGAGAAGCTATCAATGATTGGTTTCAAAGAGAGCCTTTTCCAACAATTAATCAGATGATAGAGTTTCGAGTATGTCATATATTTTATTAAACTTCCTCGCATACAGGTGTGCATAGAGATCCTCCATATATAGCTAAAGTGGGAGTGGCAGTAAAAGGGTTAAGTGACTTACCTAAGGACACAATGCGCTTACCGCTGTTCAGGATCGAACCGACCACTTTTCGGTTTAAAATTCAATGCTCCAACCATTGAGCCTCCGAACCCCCGCAGATGTATTTAATGAGGAAGCCCAACTGACATTTTCAAACAGCAGCTATCAGAAAAAATGATTGTCAATTTTTAAAAACTGTCTTGTCGAATTAGTTGAATTTGGAAGCCTATGCAAAAGGCATACGGCTCTCTTTTACACGTTAGAAAACGCTCACCTGTTTCCGTGTTCTTGCGTCATCGACGTACGGTTTTCGGCATCCACGTTTCTTTCCACTTATTAGAGATGTGTCGCCGTCCTGGAGGCAGTTTCGTTCTACTGAGTGGATTTTTCGATTGGTATTATACCCGCCACTACAAAATGACATCAGTAATTTGAGAATACAATAAAAATAATCAAAATAATAATATGTTGATGATTATCTTGTAGTCTTGTAGGCGTTTGATTTCAGTAGACTTGCGTCACAGGGACTTCGAAAGTGGTCAACCAGACCGGCAACTGCCGGAGTTAAAATTCTGAAATAAGTATTTTGTACTCCTTCTTCCTCTGCCTGACAACAAGCGCTCAAGCCACCACTTATATATGGAATTTGACGCTGTTACGGTCTGGAACAAGTCCAGACCTTAAATAAACCATCGCCTATGTTTTGATTCCCCGGTTAGTCCTTGGATGAGTGACCGTCTGGGCGATCTATTCGGACTCCCGCGTTGTGTCCTTGGGTAAGGCACTTAATCCCGATTGTCCACAGGGGGGCACGATGACGCTGTATACTAGGCGCATTGCACGTCGATTGTACGCATGTCTTAAACCAATCTAACCCTGCCTGTGCTGCAGTGCTGAGTTACGATGTTGGGGAGCTGGCAGCTGTTCGTCGTTGCTCGGTGGTTCTCTCCGGGTACTCTGGCTTCCTCCACCCGTAAAACTGTCACGGTCATGATTAGCCATTGTGCATAAGTATATGACCTTAAACATCAATAAATAAATAAATAAATAAATAAATAAATAAATAAATAAATATGTTTTGATTCACTTGTCTGTAATATTTCAGTTGGTCAGTTAGTTCTTTATTCTGACCAACTGAAATATTCCAGACGATTGAATCTGAAGAATAGTATAATCATTAATTTTCTTTTAATCAACACAAGAAATGATTCTCGGTCGAGACTTAATTTGACCGAATCTTTCGCTGACTATTACCGACTATTTTATGATAATTATCTATATCTATGCATTCTTGTGTGCGCAGATCAAACCTACCATCTGATTAAGTGTTGGAAAGGGCTCGGGGGCCCTTTCCGACAATAAATCAAATGATAGAGTTTCAAGTACGTCTTAAATTTAATTACACTTCCTTGTATACAGGCTTACATAGAGGTCCCCCAAATATGGATAAAATGGGCGTGGTAGTGAAAGGGTTAATGCCTTTACGAATACTATTAGAAGCATGTATATACTAAACAATTATTAATGAAAGCGACGGTGATTAGGCGTGTGGTTCGACAAATTGTATTAATATCTTCTTATTTTCAGAGCGAATTAAACTCTTGATCACTGAAATATCTGGAACTGGAGCACGAAAGCATATCTGTTAAAATTTATGAGTAAAATTACATTACATTAACAGAACAGTAATATTCGCGCAAAGTCTTCGAAAAGTGGGTGGACAAATAGCTCAGAACGGCGTCGTATTTCTTGTAGAATGTGCCACTTGTAGGCGGAGAGCTTGAACTAAATGGGCTGAGTTTGAAATAGAATACAAATAGAGTGAGGTGGTGAGAAAACACCAATCTAGCGAGGTTTCAGCCAGATGAAGAATATTCGAAGAAAAGAAAACGCACAAGTAGAATTAACGAGAACAACCAAAGAGGAAGGATGGCGTGTAGGGACACGAATCAATGACCCGAGGTGTAGTTTGTCCTGTATTTAATAAGTGCCGAAGGCGCGCGTGAAATATAGGAGAAACTCGACCAAGGGTCATTGATTCCTGCCCCCACCCCACCCTTCTCGACCTGAGTTGTGTTCTGTATATATTTATAACACGAGTAAACAAACTTGAATTAAGCGAATGAAGCTGATATTTTAAAGAAAAATATAGCATATTGCCTCGGCGGTCTGATAACTTTCTTGCTTGACAATGTTTTGTGTCGAAGCATTTCATACACGTCATGACGTCACTCAGATGCGTAAAGTCCAATCAGATGCGTCCTTACATGACACTCTTACGCGTAATCCAGATTCCACGCGTAGTGTACCTAGCATATTTCATAATGTCTGTATTGTATCACGTAACGTTGGATGCGCACAGCAATCATGATATAATTAAAGTTAATTTCTTCCGACGTCATTGTTAAGCCTTTACCCAACGAATCGCCCGCATCCGCCCGCGTAATATGAAAATTCTGCAGTTGAAAAAATATTATTTTTCAAAAAATTTCAACAAAACCATATCATGTGACCCCTCGATGGAACAACCTCGTCGAACAATTTCCAAAAATCGCTGTTCAAATGTTAAGAATTGTTCAAGTTTTGTCTTCAAATTTTAACTTATAACCCTTCATTGGAACGGGTTCAATAGGTTATGATTTTGAGGTAAAACACGAATGTTTTTGGTTGTCAATAATTTTGCTCGCAAGTGTTATCTTCTTGATAAAGAGTTAATGCAACTTATACATAAAATGGTATTTATGTACATGTATCAAACAATGCATCCCTGAAAAGATTTTTTTGTGACACGAGCTAACTTCTTCAAAATATGAATCTTTAATTAAATTATACATTAAAAAGGTTGGTACAACAAAGATTACTTGTCATCTTGACATAATATTCCTTATATGTTTAGGTTTTGGTCGCCACAGAACGATCTGGCTAAGTAAAAGAAAACAAAGCAAAACAAAACAAAGTCCTCAGCAAACTGATAATTTGTGAAAAGGCCATTTTGCGAATCAATACAGTGACCAGCTTTAGTTTTCAAAAGAGAGTTGTTTCCCTTAGACAGAATCTTCATACTCGCTGACCCAAGACACAAGTCTGACATCTGGAAATTGACTGGTGTGGGATGTGTGTGTGTGTTGTGTGTGTGTGGGAGGGGATGGGGTGGAGTTGCGGGGAAGGGGTTGTTCATATCCAAAAGCAAACCCTTTCACATTTCGTTTATTAAATTGGCTATTTAACCCCTAGCACTCTGTTAAGCCAACATAATTTTCTGCAATCACTCTCTGTTTTTCTCCCGTTTAACTACAAATTTAAGCAATTATATCTTGTTTGACAGAGCTCACTGAGCTCTGTCAAACAGGGCATACTTTGTTAAATAACAAACGGCATTATGGGAAATATTTGCTGCTAAATGTTAAAATTATGTTGCAGATAAAATGAAAACGATGCCGGACAAGGACACCGTGATGTGTACGGCTGAAGTATTTACGCGAATGATACAGCCAATTACCTTATTATCGTTCCCGGATGGAACAGTTTGGGGTTTCAATATTAACTGCTTTTAAGAAACATTTCCGGTAAAACTTTGACTTTTCTTAATGAATCTTCAATATAATAATACCTATACTATATGACCCGACAGCTGCCACTGTACACATAGTATACCACATTATACTGTAGAGAACATGGATATATACGTAGCACATAAAAGCCGGACCCAGCGAGACGGAGCCAAGATGTGGCTCAGCCAATTTCCCAAATGCTCCACCAGAAGAACTTCCAATTGGGATTATTCGGGTACATGCTAAACTACAAATAATATCGGATCATTGGGGTACTTGGCGGATCCATGTTGTGCTATAGTTTTGTGAGACAGACAAGCAGCATCCCTAACTTCTATCATCATGAAAATCGACTTGTGATAAAATTATCTCCACTGAAATTATTAGACACGCGAGGAAAGTCCAATTAAGAATCAATTAATTGTTGAGAAAAGACCTATATTCTATCACATCAGTGGAAAAAGGGCAAGCTTCCTTCTGTTACTTTTGATAAACGAAAACAACAGACAGCTCACGGGGCTGTCTGTTATTTTCGTTTATTAAACGTAACAAAAGGAAACTAGCATTTTTATGGCAAGCTAATTGGAAACAACGAGTTCACTGATAATTCGACATTAAGAATATCAATCAATATTACACCTGCCATCACTAAGTGTTCATTTTGGCTGTTTGTTTAGCGAATGTGCTTTTTACATTAGTTTGCATATTTTTATTCTTCCCGAGAAAAAAAGCAAATCTCGCCTCCAAGACTTTTATATTAATGGAAAGGACAGGGTCTTATCATATGCCGCGATGAGTAGAAGGTTGATATAATTAACACAAAAAAGTTACAGAACATCAAAAGCTGGCGAAAACGGCCATTGCTTGTTTTTAAAAGGGGTTCAAACAGAGAATAATTGTCAGACGTTCATATTCATTAGGAAAAAATGTAAAAAGCCAGCTTCTGCATTTTATACTACTTTGCAGGATCATGTACAAAGTTTGCGAAATGATGCGCACATCGAAGATACAAATTCGCTAACATTCAGAAATTTTAATCTTTATATGAAATCCTCATACATTTATCGTTAAATGAACAGACGGTTCATTCCCACTGGACCAATTCCCTTTAGACCAACTGATGCCTTCTGCTTTTAAAATAATTCTATATCAATAATTTGATATATTTATAAATATTTAGAAATGTATTTAATGTTATTGATATTCAAGTCTGAAAATAAGCAGTCTGTCATTTGCAGAATGGGGTCCCCAGAAGGGGAATTTGCTGTTGCTATCCCATACAGTGCCGCGGGGCCAGTTTATCCTCTGGGTACCTCCTTCTGTTTATGTTTGAAACCTTAATTCAGTTTGAGATTCACAGAGGGTAAATTTAGTGATGCTACCCTGCTGTGCAGGGTAGCATCACCAAATTCACCCTCTAGGGACCGCATTTTTCAGATGATAGTCTGCTTATTGGTCTAGTGGGAATTGGTCTAGTGGGAAGACACCGAACAGACTGCTTTAGAAAAAAAAGGGGAGCTAACTTTTTCAGTAAATCTCTTCTAATGACGAAAACTGTCATTTATGTCTAATTTAGAGCTTATTATCTCAGTGGGATATAAACATACCACGGCCAACTCACCTGCCAAACCGCATATCGGATCTCACTCGAATAATTTTCCACACCTCGAAACAAACTGCCGTGTAGGACCACACCATTATTCCAACAGGCAACAGGAACATTATTGTGAACATATACATCTCATACAAGATGTCATAACGTGCATCAGACCATTCTTTTATACACCAGTACGCTTTTATTGTTTCACCGACTTCTATATGTTTCTGTACAATAAAAAATACCATATCATAGTAAATGTTATTCAATCTGCTAAAAACTGGCTCAAGCGGCAAAAGGCTTGAGTTTAGCACGAGCAAGAATTGTCAAGCTGGCCAGACAGCAACGTATCAAGTCGATATGTCGCATTATGGGTGGAGTGTGAGTTCATGTGTCTCCAGTGCGAATGAATTTGTTTTCTGAAATATTTAACCAACAATTTTAAAAAAATCTCCTTCCGCAAAAGCATGTGCAGTAAATAATTCTACTAACAAAATGCTGACACAAATTATATTTTGTAAATAGAAAATAGAAAATGTTTTGCTGGCTTCGCAAACCTAACAACACGATTGGAAAGAGATACTTGATAAAAAATGTTTGAATAACTAAAACATTTCATTTTTCGTCCCAAAGACATGACTTATCACCATTTTCATTGGAGCTCGTTCCAATGAGAGGGTTATAAGCTGTGTATTTGAGGCGGAAAATGAAACTGTTTCGAGTACATTAATGACATCAAATTTAGGAGTTTGTTGATATCATATTTGAAGATCGCGCAGGGAACTGTTTTCAATTTTTATTCATATTATTTTTGTGACAGAATCGAAAGCATTCACACATCCCTCATTTCAGGAAATTTTTTAAAGATATTGCTTTTTGAGTTTTAAAACTGCATCTTCTGCAGTCACCAAATGTACCCGCAGAGATTAACCCTTTACCCAACGTAACGGCCAAAACCGGCCAGCGCTATTCACAAAAATCGCCAATTAATTTTCATTATATTTTTAATATTTTGTCTCAAAAACATAGGTTATGACCCCTCTTTGGAACGAGCGCGTCGAGCTCGTTCCAAGAGGGGTCATAACCTATGTTTTTGAGACAAAAAAAATGAAAAAAATTAGTTATTCAAGAATTTTCTTAGCAAGTACCTTTTGCTTTTCATGTTAGGTACAGGGTTAAGCTCATTTCAATGAGGGAACGTAAGCTATGTTTTGGAGGCAATAACTGGAAAGATAATAAAATTTGAATGACGATTTTTGTGAACAGAACTTATAGGATATAAGCATTATTTTAGTTGAAGTTTTAAAAGAACTCGCCCAAATCAGACAAGAGTATACCAAGAAGTAGTTAAACTATACTCGCCCAAAAAAGAAAGTGTGCATTGCAGAAATTGATCAAACTCCAAAAAAAATAATTTCGTAGGTGTAAAAAGTGTTAACCTGTTCATGAATAAGTTATATTGAACACAAAAACAGCTTTCCCCGTTAAAATTGCATTAACGTTAAATGACGTGCTGCACGTTTGTGAAAAGGCATGTTTTGCACGTGGAGAGTCTGAAAATTCATGCAGCAGTGTGAATCCTTGGGTATTTAAACACTAAAGTAAGGCCTTCCTATCGTTCACATTCAGACTTGCGCTGCTGTTCAAACGACTCCATATTAGCATGCCAAGACTGACAATGAATCAACGTCTCCTTGCCCTGGGTATGATTAGAGCTGGCAGAACACACAGAGAGGTTGCCCAGCATTTGAACTGCCACCGTAACACTGTAGACAGGCTAGTCCATCGACATGCACAACATGATGACGTTCGAGACCGACCCCGCTCCGGGAGACCCCGAGTTACCACCCCTGTACAAGATCGGTATATCCGTGTCGTCCATCTCCGGAACCGGCAACAAACGGCAACGACGACAGCCAGGAACATCCCTAACCTGAGACGGATACATCCTCAAACAGTAATCAACTGGCTGAGAGAATACGGCTTACGTCCTCGAAGACCTGCAATTCGTCCGATTTTGACGTCACGTCATCGTCGTTCTCGACTGCAGTGGTGTAGACAACATCTCAGGCATCCCTTACACTGGTGGCGACGTGTTTTATTCACAGATGAATGTCGTTTCCATCTTTCATCATCAGATGGCCGCCAGAGAGTGTACAGACGTCGAAACGAACGCTACGCAGATCCATGTGTCGTGGAGCGAAATCTTTATGGGGGGAGGGTCTCTCATGGTGTGGGGTGGCATCACTGCCCGTAACAGAACTGAGCTGGTCATTATTGATGGCAATCTCAATGCAGCCAGATATCGTGATGAAGTGCTTACACCTGTTGTTGTCCCATTTCTGCAACGTTACGGCCCCGGCGTCATTCTACAGCAGGACAACGCCCGACCCCACGCAGCTCGTGTTGTTCAACAGTATCTGCAGCAACAACAAGTGGATGTTCTTCCCTGGCCCGCAAATTCGCCCGATATCTCACCCATTGAGCACGTATGGGACGAAATGAAACGTCAGCTACGCCGGCTTCCCCATGCACCGTCAACGCGTGTGGAACTCCAAAGACAGCTTATCAGAATTTGGAACAACATCCCACAACACTTCCATGCTAACTTGTTCGCTTCCATGAGGCGTAGATGCACAGCAGTAGTCGATGCAGACGGAGGTCATACCAGATATTGAGTGTGTGACTTTTGTGTTTGACCCTTAGTGTCTTTGACTCTCCATGGCACCAAGAGTATTCGTCGTAGCGTAATGAAATTTCTCGTGTTGATCACAAATTGATTCATTTGTGATTGAATAAAATTTCTATGAATGAAAATGATATATATCTTTTTTAGTGTTATTTTTTAGCATGCACACTTTCTTTTTTGGGAGAGTATATAACATGTAAGTTATTATTAAACATATTTTATTTGTTATAACAAAATGGATTGGATAACAAGTGCCGAGCACTTAGGTAATATCCTTTCCTTAATATACATTTCAAAATTTTAAATTATGTTTACAAATAGTTACAAAAAGTTACCAAAATGTGCATGCAATGGCAAAGCAAACTTATGAATAATTAAAACAATATTGTGTATGTACACTCTTCAAGATGGATGTTGGTAAGTATTCGACTTTTCAAGAGTGAGAACAGATAGGTGAGAGGGAGGAGAGCAGAAAGATAAAAGGTGAACTGCCACATCGCAACACTGCTGGACTTGGTCAACTGGCCAACGTGTCATATTACGGCACAATCGCGATTCCAGCGGAACCGCGATTTAGACGGGGCCCCGTTACCACTGCTATAGCCAAGACATGCAGGACAAACATGCGTAATGCACAAAGCCGTGACTGAAGGAAATGGAAGTGAAAATGGACACTCATGTTATAGGGCATTTGGCTAGGAAGATGTTGTCAGACTAGTCTGCCTGATTACGGTCCAGTCTTAAAACCTCGTCGTGGCCTTAATGAAATGTTGTACACTTCGAAAAAGGTGGATGTTGATGGATTCTGGTAGGTTGGGAATACCATAAAGAAGATCGTTGATCGATCTTATTGTAAGATGCGCAAGATTTCTCTGTAGGACCAGTCTTTCGTTTGAATAGTTATTACAGTCGAAAAAGTAATGGTTCGCGTCTTCAGTCTCGTAGCCACACGAACAGATAGGTGTATCATGGATGTAGTTGGAGTATTTATCATAATTTAGGTCGCTACAGGAATTCCGCAACTTGCAGTGTATAATATTGACGGCTCTATCGCCATTGTTAAAGTACTTAGGTGGTCTACATGCGCCACTATTAAAATATTTGACAAAGTTATTCAGTGAACTCGATTGTCTTATTTCTTGGGGTAATGCATTCCATTCCGAGATACATGAGGGGATAAATGAGCGCTTAAATGTTGCCGTGTGTGTAAGTGGTAATTGAAAATTAGTGTGCGACCGGGTGCTATACGTGGAAATGTCCTCGAAGGTCCGTGGCAATAAGTCAGAGAGATATGTGGGGGCATGATTATTTACGATTTTAAAAAACGTTTTCATTTTGTGGAGATGACGTCTCTGCGCAAGGGTTTTCCAACCAAGTTCTGTAAATAGAGCAGATACCGGGGTTGATCTCGTTAGGCCGGATATTATTCTCGCTGCATCCGCGTGGATTCTATCCAATTTAGTAAGTTGGTAGTCGGGCGCACCGGCCCAAACTACATCGGCGTATTCTAAGATAGGGAGTATGAATGATTTGTATAACGTTTCCAGGCTTTTTTGACCTAGAATATACTTTAATTTTCGTAACTGAGACAGCCTGGAATTAGCCTTTTGGCATAATCTATTAATTTGGACATTCCAGTTTAAGTCCCCCTGTAAAGATAGGCCGAGGTGGATGTGAGACTTTTCCATTTCGAGTGGCGTGTCACCAAACATTACCACACTGCTTACATTAACACGTTTTTTGGTGAATAAAACACTTTCGGTTTTTGAAGGGTTAAATGTAACAAGCCATGCATTTACCCATTCGGAAACGGCCGCAAGGTTTTCATTACACTTTGAAACATTATCGTCCAGTTCAAATCCAGTTTCTGTTATACTTGTATCATCCGCAAATAGTCTACAAGCATCCTGTGCATTTAAATTTTCTGAAATGTCATTTATGTATATAAGGAAGAGGAAGGGTCCTAAGACGGATCCCCGGGAACACCGTAATTAACAGGTAAGTACTCAGAGGGAGTTGAGTTAACAGTTACCCTTTGTTTACGATCAGATAAATAGCTTTTGGCCTATTCAAGGAGTGGGCCAGATATACCGTTTTGTCTCAGTTTGTAAATTAACCCTTTGTGCCATACCCTATAGAATGCTTTTGATATGTCGCAGAATACTCCATGTGAAAACTGGTTCCTATCAAAGGCTAAGCAGAGATTATGATATATTTCAATGAGCTGATAGACGGTGCTATTTTGGGGTAGAAAGACAGACTGCTATTTAAAAAGTAAATTGTTGACACAACAATATTCGTACATTTGGTTAAAAACAATCCTCTCCATAACTTTACTGACACAGCTTAGTAGAGAAATACGTCTAAAATTATTGGGGTCGTGTGTGTCTCCCTTTTTAAATATAGGTATGACAGTTGCCAGCTTCCATTCCAATGGGTAGACACGTGAAGAAAAAGAAAGCCTAAATAACTGAACCAAAGGCTTGCATATTGTGGCTTTGGTTTCTTTAAGCATGCGATTACTAATGCCATCATGTCAAGTTGCTTTTTTGGTATCTAGTTTGTCCAGGATTCGAGTCACTTCATCTTCAGAGAAGTCTATCTCAGAGTCTCAGAACACTTGCTTCTGAAAGCAGGTAAACTATGTCCGTCGTCATTTATCTTACTATTTGACAAAAATATTTTGTTGAGCAAGTCAGTTTTTTCTTTGTCATCTGTTACCATAACTGGACTATCCGCATTGTCTTTATGGTTAAGAAAAGGGACAGAAGGTTTACTTTCAAAATTATTCAGTAACTGTTTAACAGTGTGCCAGAAGTCTTTAGGGTTTCTACTTACTGAAAGTGAAGTATCTAATTTTGAAAAATAGATGGATTTAGCCTTCTTTTTCATGTTATTTACTTTGTTTCGGGCATGTTTGTATTTTTCAATTATTCGTGGGTTTGGATTTTTCAGAATTCGTTTCCGTAAACGGTCCCTATGACGAATTTCCCGGCGAAGAGCCGAGTCAAACCAGGGTTTATCATGGAGACGGATAACTACGTTATAAGATGGAATTCATTCTCTAACAATATTTAAATATTTGGATGCAAATGTATGGTATGACATATCAGGGGTAATGGCGTCTGAGATGAAAGACCAGTCTGTTTCGGAAATCAAATTATTAATTTTGGGGAAATCTGCCCTGTTATAATTCCAGATCTGTCGAATTTTCGTTTCGGGCTGTGAGGTTCCAGTCTCTATGACTGCTAATACAGCTCTGTGGTCGGAAACACCAAGTTCGTGAACTTCTGAGTTCAAAATCACAACATTATCGCTAACTATTATTGGGTCTAATAAAGTACTTGAGGTTGGCGTTACACGAGTCGGCTGTTCAGTAACGTTTTGTAGGTTGTAAAAGTTTATAATTTCGTTTAATCGACTAGAAGGGTTAAGAAGGTCGCTATTTAAATCTCCGGTAATTATCAGGGACGGATTTATGCTGATTGACTCTTCAATGGCTCCTTCGAGCTTCTCCCAGTAGTCATTGGTAGAGAACTGAACCGATCGGTATGCCAGGCAGAGCAGAAACTTGCGTTTTGAGGTAATCTCAAACCATAAGACCGACTGGTCAAATTCTAGTTCAGGTAAACGTTTGGCATGAATTTCTTTTGAGAAATAAACCGCGACACCGCCACCATGTTGGTTCCTATCCTTTCTAACTGGTGAAGGGGATGGGGGGGGGGGGGGGGGGGGGTAATTGGGGATCAACACGTTGTCAGAATTGAAGCTGGGATCGAGGTGCGTTTCGGAAGAACAGATAATGTCGAAATCATCAATGTCGTCTGTAATATGATCAAGCTTATTCTTGATGCTTCTGATGTTATAATTAAGTATAGAAATACTACTTACGTCTGCTGCCCTAGTTTGGGGTGGCCCTGGATTAACTTCGATGTCGCCCGACAAAAGAATGATGCCCAGAATAACGCACAGAACCAGCGTGAAACGGACATTTACGAAACGAATCGTCACACGATGCTGAGGTCCACCAGATTTAATCGTCACACGGTACCTGTACACGAGGAGATTGTTGTGCAAACCGACTGCCGTCCTGTGTTGCTCGATGCTAATACCCATGATTCAAGTCTGGATAACAGGTGGAAAAGGGTCCCGCCGAGGTGCCGTGTTTTGCAGTTAGTATTTTTGATGCAGGTTGGTTGCGCAACAGTGAGAGTGAGTGGCAGTATTTGAAGAGGATGAGAGGAAAAACAGAAGTAACTGTTATGAAATAACAAGTATATACAGTTTGTAATAAGATAAGATATGTTATACACATATTCTGGGTGGGTTCGGTGGTGATATCGGCTTATAGTTTGTTTTTTGATTAGCTGGAATACCTCTTAATTCCGAACTGGTGCACTTTGCCGGGGACGGTACCATTTCATTTTCCAAGATCGTCGATTTTCCCCCAATCACAGCCCATGGTACTCACTGGAATGAGTTCAACAGGCTCATATCAGTGAGGGTCACAGGCTGTGGTCCGTGATAGGCAAAGGAAGATATAGTTAAGTGAAGTTTTTTTTTTACCTCATACGGCTGGCAATCCATGGGAAAGCGCCCGTAGGCACTCTTCCATTATTGAGATTCACTTTGTTTGGAGCCACTAGAGAGTACCTGGCGACACTCTCCAATAACTTATAACAGATCAGATTTTCTTTTTGGGGGGGGGGGGGATGTTGGCCACTATGATGACGCTGGTAGCGTGCCAAATTATGCATGGCTGCCACATGAACTGTCAAAATGTATTCACAAGTTTATGCCACGTCGCAATACATGGGGAGGTGCCCGTAGGCACTCTTCCATAAATTGCAACGAGGCAGATCCTGACAGATTGGATAATTAACTTTAAGGGACAGTCAAAATTTGCTCAATCCATGGGAGAGCACCCGCATGAAAGTACTAGCATTTATACCATGATTACCTATTCTACTATATATGAAAAGCCTATGGCATAAATTTTAGATCCAAGTTGACCTTTGGTGACGTCGACCTGAATGCGAACTTGTCTAAATTTATCGCACGTCGCCTCGAGAAGAGTGAAATGAAAGTGGCAATTATTTATTACGTTTTGAAATGAGTTTACCCCATAAAACACCATAAATTAACAAACATACATTGTCTCATGCTAATAAAATATCCATAACTCTAAATAATATGTTATTATGTTATTAAAATGAAAAATGCCCTGTTTCTTTTTTTATTTCGTTTCGGTGATAATATTGACAGCGGAAGTACCGCCTACCGACGCTCATGTAAACCAAAAAAAACTCGCACGTATGTACGGCTGCTGCTCAGTAAAATCGAGAAAAAATAATGGCGACTCTTAATAATCTGACGATCATAGTATAATAAAATATACTCAAAGTAGCTTGGTGTACCAAATGTTCACCACTCGTGATGAAGTGGTGTTAACCGCGCGCCGAAGGCTCGCGGTTAACACCACTACAGCACTCGTGGTGAACATTTGGTACAAGAAGCTACTATGGATATATTATTAAATTTATCTTGCACTTTTCTTGTTAGATGTTGGATTTCTATACTACCATTCTATACGATAACTTTTTCTAGTGATATTCCATATTTCGTTTACAGATAGACAATGATGCTGCTGGACAGCCACGTCAAAATTGATCAAAAATGAGATATAAAAAAGTGAGTCGCTCAATAACTTTCACAAAAACGAGATTGCGAAAGCCACCAAAATCAGACAAGAACAGGATAGTATTATTATTATTATTATTATTACAGGATTATTATTATTATTATAAAATGTTTTTTACCACTTGACAAAAATCGACCTTCAGAAAGAGAGAGAGAGAGAGAGAGAGAGAGAGAGAGAGAGAGAGAGGGAGAGAGAGAGGGAGAGAGAGAGAGAGAGAGAGAGAGAGAGAGAGAGAGAGAGAGAGAGAGAGAGAGTTGATCTCTGCCCCCGGTACTTTACCCGAGTTCTGTTCTGTATTTATACCACAATTAAACTTGAAGTAAGTGAATGAAGCTTAGATTTTTAAAGTAAAATGTAGCATTAAATATTTTATTGACTCAAAATAACATTCAACAGGCTGACACGAATCACTGTGTCATCAACTGGAATACGAACTGATGCCTAACGACCAATCAGGTGCGTTCTTACATGTTGTAGGCCGGATTCCACTTGCAGTTTTCCTTATACAATTCCAATGCCTGCATTCTATCGGGTAACGTTGAATACACACAATAGGCATAGTCATATATCTCATAATATCGAGATTTTTTCGATACTTCAGACTGGACATTTGCTGAACCCAACTGTGAACCTGACATACTACTGAAGTGAATAATTCTCTTTTGTTGAGAGAATATCAATAATTTCACAATGTTTTTTGAAAGTGTCGTTTCTTTCTTTCTTTCTTTCTTTCTTTCTTTCTTTCTTTCTTTCTTTCTTTCACAAAATCTCGACCTACTGGTGTGTGTCAATTGGGAAAGACACCAGTTTTACGATCAAAGTACTGCAGGCAATGAAAAGAAATCATAATTTCGCAAGGAATTCACAGCTATAATCCACCCTGTCACTTCCTGTATATTGCTTTCAGTTAAGTAGACATGTAGTTTGTGACATTGAATAGTAACTATAGCTTAATGAAAGCAGACGCCTGATATTTAGACGTTTCTGCCGCGTGTGGGCTCAAAGACCGCGCGTGCTTATTTTCTAGAAGGAGTTTAAATAAACTACCGAAAATTTGCTTTCACACGATCCAAAAAACGCCCGTACACAGCAATTTCACAAAAAACTTAAAAGACAATCTAACTGTATTTCTGGTTGCTAGGAACTAAAAAATCATTTTGATTTTTTTACGCATGGATGCGTGGTATGTCGCAAAATTCTTAACCCTCATCTGTATAGCTTTGGGCTTTCCATTGATTCTGAAGATCTGTGTGTGAGAGTATGATGGTGAATCTGTCTTCCCGATTTTGTGAGAATTTAGACAATACTTTTAGAGTTCCCACAAATATTTCTTGTGTTTTCTCCGAGTCCTCGTAACGAGAAACGATGGGTTGGGGTTTGTCTTCCTGATTTTTGTAGGGACTTGTTAGTCTGTGATGGTGAGGCAGTATGTGCATGTGTGTGTGAAAGAGATGTCACAGCAATATTCTTATAAATAAAGACGCGCGTTTAAATTTAAATAATCACAGGCTAAGTAATTACACACTGATCGGATATATCATCGTATACAGGATGAACTTGTCATGACCGCATGTGGTGGTTTCTAGCCAAACGAGTTCACGAGTCTTCAGCCTTTGCGTGATTAGAGCAAATCCACAATGACCCGATAGGTACGTTCCATTCACACGGCATGTTGGCATTAAAACGTCGAACTTGGGACGCGGGTAAGGTAAACACTCATTTGTATGGAAGGGATGCACCATTTCAATGATAGATCCAGCGGTTAATGTATTACCCGCTAAATTTGTATATGTATTGGGTTGGTACGAAGGTTCATCACACCCCATTACGAAGTCAAAAAAGGCTGTGAGAGATTTACCCTGCGGTTTGGGAAATAAGTATCATGAGTGCCGCGAACGATACAGTACAGTTGTATTCACTGTATTCACGGAGTGAGGGCAGGGATGCTGAGTGCCATAGAGATTAGTAGACACCAATAATTACAATGAGCACAGGTGTGTAGAAGATGACCGAATTGGGGAGGGGGTGTACACCTGATTTGTCCTGACTGTATTGGCTCAAGTCCATATTATTAGTTACACAGTTTGTTTGTGGCCTAATATGGTATATATGGTGTCAGTTAATTTCATATTGGACGCGAGCAAAGCTCAAGTCCAGTATGGAATTAACTGACAACATATATACCATATTAGGTCACCAACAAACTGTGTAACGAATATATCTTACCAACTGCTGCATCAAGGCACAGAACTAATAACAACAGCGATCAGAATTAAATGAGAGAATTTTCACAATGTGTTCACGTGTCTTTGCCTTGTTACAATTTATGGGAGAGTGCCTACAGGCACTCTCCCATAAATTCTAACAAGGCAAATTCATACATACCAAACAGTTTCATTTCGAAGGTAACATGGCACACATCCACAGAATATGAAGCCTTTTAAGTTGCCTAACCTGCACTTCAGACCAAATATGGGCTTCCAACACTCAATCCTTCAACTTGAAGCGTTTATCGGCTGCCGCCATTTTGAATAATCAATGAACAAAGGGAAGATTACCCATAGCTGTTAGCGTATATTGATGTTGACAGGCAGTATATGGATTCATATGCAGTCTGCATGTGACGTCTTTGAACCAATGAAATTCAAAATTCACAGATACTTGTAGGAGGTAAGATATATTGGAAAATTGGAGCACTTGCGAAGCGAGACCGGTTCTCGTTAGATCTCCGAAGTCAAGCAACGTCGAGCCCGGTTAATTCTTGGATGGGTGACCACTCTGCGACTGATTCGGGTGCTTCTAGTAGCTGTGGCTGGTGTGCAATCAGCAAGGTTTGTGTGCGTGTCTCTGTGACATTGAATCGCGTGCCAGCAGCCCAACATCGTAACTCCGCACTGCAGTACAGGCAGGGTTAGATTGATTGAAGACATGCGCACCATCGACGTGCAGTACGCCATAGTACATCGTGCTCCCATGTGGACAATCGGGGTTAAATGCCTTGCCCAAGGACACAACGCGGGAGTCCGAATCTATCGCTCAGAAGGTCACCCATCCGAGAACTAACCGGGCTCGACGTTGCTTAACTTCGGTGATCTGACGAGAACTGGTTACCACAACGCCACCGCGTCCCATATACATGTGGTAGTCGTGACGCAAGTTCTTTTGTAGTTAACACACACCGTAACGGTATTCCAAACTGGAAATGTTTAGCATCCCTCCACCCCGTAGCCTGAATCATGTACTACAGGGCTCCATTTGTATGGCCGGCTGTGTTTTGGACTAATGGCCAAATTTCAAATTCAGTCTTTTAAGCTTTTACCCAAAGTAACGGTCAAAATCGGCAATCGCCATTCAACAAAAATCACCATTCAAATTTCCTTATTATACCCCTCGCAACGAAGTTGCAGGGGTATAATGTTTTTGACTGGTCCGTCCGTCAGTCCGTCATTCTGTCAGTCTGTCAGTCCGTCAGTCCATCAGTCCGTCAGTCAGTCCTACTTGTTTTCCGGACTTTTTTTCTACACGCTTCCAGATATTGAGCTGATTTTTGGTATGTGAGTCTAACATGGGGGCCTACAGATCAAGTTTGCATTTTGTTCCGCTCCACTGATTTTTACCAAAATTACGGCCCTTGGACTCTGAAAAATTCATCAAAATTACAGTTTTCCGGACTTTTTTTCTACACGCTTCCAGATATTGAGCAGATTTTTGGTATGTTAGTCTGACATGGTGGCCTACAGATCAAGATTGCATTTTGTTCCGCTCCACTGATTTTTACCGAAATTACGGCCCTTGAACTTTGAAAAGTTCATCAAAATTACAGTTTTGCGGACTTTTTCCTACACGCTTCCAGATATTGAGCTGATTTTTGATATGTTAGTCTAACATGGTGGCCTACAGAACAAGTTTGAATTTTGTTCCGCTCCACTGATTTTTACCGAAATTACGGCCCTTGGACTCTGAAAAATGCATCAAAATTACAGTTTTCCGGACTTTTCTTCTACACGCTTCCAGATATTGAGCTGATTTTTGGTATGTTAGTCTGACATGGTGGCCTACAGATCAAGTTTGCATTTTGTTCCGCTGCACTGATTTTTACCGAAATTACGGCCCTTGAACTTTGAAAAGTTCATCAAAATTACAGTTTTGCGGATTTTTTTCCTACACGCTTCCAGATATTGAGCTGATTTTTGGTATGTTAGTCTAACATGGTGGCCTACAGAACAAGTTGGGGTTTTGTTCCGCTCCACTGATTTTTACCAAAACTACGGCCCCACAGACTTTGAAAAGTTCATCAAAATTACAGTTTTCCGAGCTTTTCCTCTACTTGCTTCCAGATATTGAGCTGATTTTTGGTATGTTAATTCTTTCAATACCGTTGAAACTACAGAACACTGTTTTCTGCAGTATTCCTAGAATCTATGTTTATTTTTAAAAAATGATTAGAGCTTGAAATTTCGGGGAGCGTGGGGTATGTGAGTGTGCTCACTAAGGTTCTATATTTTTTTCATTTTTTGTCTCAAAAACATAGCTAATGACCCCTCAATGGAACGAGCTCAACGAACTCGTTCCAGTGAGGGGTCATAAGCTATGTTTTTGACGCAAAAAATGAAAATAATTAGTTATGCAAAAATTTTGTTTGCAAGTGTCGTCTGCCTTTCGTGTTAGGTAAAGGTCAAGAAAGCACATGATCACTTGCTAGAGAGAATTGATATCTGAGCCTCCAATCCTGACGAAAATATCCCGACTGGAAAAATGGTTGGAGTGGGTGGGTGCTGTATCACACCCCTAACCCCCCTTAGGCGGCTAGCCTTAGTGAATGGATCTCGAAAAGCTATAATATAAATTTTGTGGATGATTTCTCTGCACCGGCTGGAGATTCAAACGAATGGGCGTATTGATGGTCGTGTCGAATTAACATTTAAGCTTTCACCCAGAGAACTGCGCGCCAAATTTGGTTCCAAGCAGAACCAAACATGAACCAAAAGAAATGAATCTTCATGTGATCAAGAACCAGGCAGTTTCATACATAGTTGCCTGTCTTGTTTATATAAAAAATTGCCGTTGTCGCGAAATTTAACCAATTACATAATGAATCGTCTGCATCCCTCCGCGTAATTTACAAATTAAACAGTTGAAAAAATATATTTGTAAAAAACATTCAACAAAACCACGTCATGAGACCCTTCACTGGAACGAGCTCGTCGAGTTCGTCCCAATGAGAGGTCATGTGATATGATTTTGCTGAATTTGTTTGAAAAAATGAAAAAAAAAAGAATTAAAATAATAAATTTTGATATCCTCTGCGTTGAATAAAGTGTCAACGAATGCGCGATGGAACAACTGAAAACGTGTTTCTGACGTTGCTTTGTCGCCATTTTAACACTTCCCACTTGGAGTGTCTTTACATTTTACAGTTTTTATACCATGATTACCTATTCTACTCTATATGAAAAGCCTATGATATCAACTTTAGCTTTATACACCAACAGTGGTGAACACGCCAGCAATGGGATTTCAGTAGGTAAAATTTGCACCTACAGTGGGATTACATCCAAGCTGACCTTTGGTGACGTCGACCTGAGTGCAAACTTGTCTATAATTTATCGCAAGTCGTCTCGCGAAGAGTGAAATGAAAGTAGCAATTATTTATTACGTTTTTAAATGAGTTTACCCCATAAAACGCCAAACCAAAAATTAACAAACATGTATTGTCTCATGTTAATAAAGCATCCATAACTCGAAATAGTATGTTATTATGTTATTAAAATTAAAAAGGCCCTGTTTCTTTTTCTATTTCGTTTCGGTGATAAAATTGACAGCGGAAGTACCGCCCACCGATGCTCGTGAAAACAAAGACAAACTCGCACGTATGTACGGCTGCTGCTCAGTAAAATCCAAAAAATAATAGCGACAGTCTGGTAAAATTGACAGATAAAGAACCAAACATGTGTATGTTTGATTCCATGTAACCAAATTTTGTTCCCCTACCAGGACAAACCGAAGAACCAGTTTTGGTTCCGGAGGAACCAAAATTTCTCTGTGTGCTGATGCTGTGTGATTAGTGCAAAATTAACCGAGTAAGTTACACTTCAAATGAAGGCGAAGCTGAACTTTTATCGTGAGATAACAATAGACGCCGGTGGTATTACTCCAAGAGGCAAACGCATGCGAACCATGTTGTGAAGCCATTATGAAAACCTAGTATTACGAGAGACAATACGCATAGATTTTACTGAAAAGTAAAATGCCAAGTTGCCGGTTCGGATTTGCAAAACTATAGGGTGATACTTCAGTTCAACACCACCGCGACACCAACGGAGTCCCATACCACTGCTGCAGCCAGGGCTGCCAGGACTGACAAGACAGCCATGTGGAAAACAGCAAGCCATGTGTGAAGTAAACACAGATGGCCATTGACTTTATAAGTCAACAGCTTAAGCGAAAGCTGTTTTAATCCTCAACCCAACATAACGGCCCAAAGCGATGAGCGCTCCGTGCAGTTCACAGGAATCTCCATTCAATTTTTTTTTATTTCTTCAATTTCTTGTCTAAAAAACACAGCTCGAGACCCCTTTTACTTTTCCTCTCCACCCCCTCCCCCTCACTCTTCCGTTTTGACTGTTTCAAAGTTGATCAGCCATCAGCTTTGTTACGAGCCGTGTGCATACACAACCTTGTTTCGAAATATATATACGTTTGCTTCGCCATTACACAAACATACTTGTAACTGTTTTTAAACATGTGAGCATACTTTGTAATTTTCAACTGTATTGTAAGGAACGGATATAATCTGCTGGGCACTTGTCATCCAATCCTTTTTGTTAATTATAATAAATAAAATAAGATTAATCAAATAGATGTTACGGAAACGAAATCCCAATGTGCAGTGGAAATTGAGAAGATTCACTCACCAGTAGCCACAGATAGACGACGAAGAGCCGAAGAAACTATGGACATTCAAACTAAAGTCTCGGAGTGCCATGTATAGCCTCTCGTAGTTCCTAACTCCCCACGATCATAGATTAAACACCTATATCCCGACAGGGCGCTCGTGAGATTGTCAGGGATGAGCCTGTGTTATCTGTGCACCCATGTGTATGTATAATTATCGTGTGTTGGAAAGCACCTATAATTACGCATTTCGTGGTTAACCCTTTACCTAATATGAAAAGCAGACGACACTTGCAAAAAAAATTCTTGATTAACTAATTTTTTTCATTTTTTGTCTCAAAAACATAGGTTATGACCCCTCGTTGGAACGAGCTCGAAGAGCTCGTTCCAACGAGGGTTCATAACCTATGTTTTTGAGACAAAAAATGAAAATATTTTGAAAATTAATTGGCGGTATTTGGGAATAGCGCTGGCCGGTTTTGGCCGTTACGTTGGGTAAAGGGTTAAAATAATGATCGTCTAAAATAATATACTCTACCTGACCAAATAATATTGGAGTAGCCATAACCAGTGACATGAGCCACACCATCACTATTACTAATTGTGCATGCCGCATGGTACATATTGTTTTGGATCGAAGTGGCAGTTTGATGGCAATGAATCTGGAAAAAAAGAGAACAGGGAAAATAAAAAAGGTAGATCCGGGTCTCTACCAACTAAGCCCTATGGACCAATGAAATATCAATATTTTAGGGAATTTACCTCACATATATCGCGAATGAAATCACAGCTTCTGAAGGTTGGGTCACAAACAACGATGTGAAACAACACCAACAATGAGCTGCTCACCTTCCACTTAACACAAATTGCAGATGGCTGTACTTTATATGATAACTTGAGTACAACGAGGTGCCTAGGGCCCTGAGAGCTTCGAGATTCGATACGATATGTCCGATTCGTTTTTCTTCGAATCTTTTCACTGGAATTTCGCTTGTATCAGTCATCTTAGTCGCAAAAAGTACATATAAATAAATATTGTTGAAAATAAAGAGTGTAATTTCCGCTATATTAACATAAAAAGCATCTGTACCCATGCCACCATCCATGCTAATTCAAGTTTCACTGGACATTACCACTGCTAAAAGTAAATTTAAAGCTCCCAAGAAGTATAGACGATGAACTCACGATGGCTACCGACTAACCCCGTGCAGTGCCCAGTGCAGAATTCTCGCACCCGTTTCTGTTTTTGAACAAAAATCCTTACTGGTCAATATTCCAACTATATCATCAAGGGATGTCTTCGACGAAGGCATACCTTGATGATGTAATTGGAATATTTTATCAGTCGAGACTTCAAGACGCCTGTATTCGATTTGACGTTCGATTCGATTTCGAATAATTGACTCGATTCGATTCGATTTGAATCGACAATATGTGATTCGCAAGGCCCTAAAAGCGCCATCTGCAATGCTAACATATTGCAGACAGGCGCCTTGTTTCACTCAAGGGACGACGTATTTTCCAAAAGAATAGCAATATTAATAATAATAATTTTTCATTTTTTTCCAATCAATAGCTTATAATCAATAAATAGAACAAGTCCGATGAGCTCATTCGAATGGCGAGACACAAGCTATCGTTTGGGTGAAAAATAAAGACATTTGATAATAGTTTTACGTGAATAGTGTCGACCAGATTTCCTTCGTACTTTTGGAAACGGCGAATTTATGTATCGCTTGAAAGTCACTTATCGTATTCCAAGACGGGTATACCCTGTAAGAAATGGCCGTTAAAATACGGTCAAAGAATAGCTAACAACAGCCAATACTACTACCGTAAAGCATCCTCGTAAAATTCGTATTTTTCAGCAATAGCGACCTTCTTTTCGAACGAGAAGCAGTACCTACAGTGTTGTAAATTTGGTTTGGCTTTATAGACCAGAAGGCTGTTCAATTATTTATTTATTACAGTTTAACGACACTTTCGACAGCCAGGGTCACCTCGTGTCGGACAGTTGCGCAGGCGGAGGAAGCCGGAGAGAACCACCGAGCAACGACGAGCAACTTTCAGGCTCTCCAACGTACTAACTCCACACAAGCAGGGTTGGCTAACTTAGCTTTTGTTGAAGACAGGTGCACCATCGACGTGCATTACGCCTCAGTACTCAGCACCACCGTGCCTCCATGTGGGCAATCGGGATTAAGTGCCTTGCCCAAAGACACAACGCAGTTACCCCTGGCAGGATCGAACCGTCAACCTCTCGGTTTGAAGTCCAATGCCGTAACCACGAGCCACCGCGCTCCCTGACTATTCAATATTAATTAGTGGACTAATTAATATTTTAACCCTTTACCCAACGTAACGGCCAAAACCGGCCAGCGCGATTCTCAAAAATCGCCAATGAATTTTTATTATTTTTTCATTTTTTGTCTCAAAAACATAGGTTATGACCCCTCGTTGGAACGAGCTCGTCGAGCTCGTTCCATCGAGGGGTCATAACCTATGTTTTTGAGACAAAAAATGAAAAAAATTAGTTATTCAAGAATTTTTTTTGCAAGTGTCGTCTGCTTTTCATGTTAGGTAAAGGGTTAACTTGCCGCTGGAGGTTAAATATATTAATTAGCAAAAAAGCAAGAATTGAAGAGTCATATGCTTTTTCTGGAAAAACCTGCCATCTCTGAAAATGGGCACAGATTACATGTCAAACCGAAATAGTTGTTACCGTTAATTTTGCGATAACAGGAATGACCGTGTTTACACTCTAAAATCGGTTGGGTTAAAATAACCCAAATCAAATGGGTTGAGTGAATATGAACACAATTGGGTTCATATTCACTCAACTCAGTTGATTTGGGGTAATTTTTAACCCCAACTGATTTTAGAGTGTTCAGCATCATTCAAGCTCATGTTGTGCATAGTTTTACAGATGGAGATCAATACTAAGAACATAAGAAATAGTTGAGTAAAGTGAGACTGTTTTATTACATGCCATCTAATACGATAGCGTGAAATGTGTAATAAATATTTTCCGATATCTGTGGACATCATTGAGCAGCTGTAACACCGTTGAATTTTTTTCGCTGCTATATATTCGAATTACACTTCATTAAAATCGACAGATTTGTAAACAACGGAATCCGAAAGAAATGTTTTTGAAGAAAGTACTTCTGAAAACGTTGATCTTTGAGATATGTTTTCTGATCAGTGGTGGAAAATGTTATTATTCATTACCAGTAAACAAGCGATAGAGATATTTTATCTTGTTTTTGAGACACCATCACACTGTCAACAGACATTGAAAAATTTCGAATTAAAATAGAATTTGAAACCGGCAACCAGAAAAGATCGAACAATTCAGCTTATGACAGAATTGGGAATTTTCGGATTTGTAGATACCTTACAAAATTTAAATTTCTTCTCGTGAATACCAGGAGCAAATATATTGGTATATTCCAGCACTATTTACTTAATCGTGTGTTCTTGGTTGCGGAGTAAAGTGTCTGCCCAAGAAAGTTAAAATGGCCGGAAGTGCTGCGCATCACACAGTTGTTTTAGATTGATAACACTGCGCGTTTGCGGCGTTTGAATGTTTGACACCTTGCAATTATACACCTATTGTTATTGAGGAAGTATCAAAATTAACTTCATTCGTGACTGTAAGGAAATGTGCATTTTCAATCACGACGTTCAGCCGCGAGTGAAAACTTACATTTTTTTGCAGTCAATCATGAGATTAATATAATCCATCATGACCGCATATGTGAAATTGAAAATCTCACCCGAGGGGGCAGATGTTTGGTCTGGAAACGAGGCTTACCGGGCCCAAAAATCTGACTCCGAGGGGAAAAGATTTCCATCTTACAATTCGGGTCATTCTGGATCATTTTTTCTGCCACTCCCGGAGCATCGTTTTCATCCTCCAGTCAAGTAAGTCTATATGCGACAATTTTATAGCTTCTAAATCGCTGTTCTGATCTGAAAAAATAATTCGCTAATCCACTAAACCATGGCCCGTACTCTTAGGATTAATGTGTTTATCGCTGACGAAAAAGTTGACATCTTTCTTCAAGAGTGCAAGTGCCCCGGAATGTGCGGAATGATCGTAGCTACTTCAACATGTACGGTTATTGGATGAATTATTTTTTTGTTAGGCGATCTGTTGTTTCCCTCAGAGTTTTTTATTTTCATTTGCTTCGATGAATTCGGGCATATCTATAGACACGAAACGAGAAGTGGTAGCTATTATTTCTGTTTACAATTGCAGACGATTTTAAATAGTTCCGTAATCAAGTATGCAAATTTGTCACGTGGGATATATGAGATAGTACGTGAGCTATATTAGACGGGGAAATCTTCCATGACTTTCTAACATACACTGTGTGTACAAAATGGAGTAGGGGTGGGGGCGTTTGAAAATTTTGCCCTCTTCCTAAAAAACAACCCAACCATTTGTGAGCTCTATTAGACGGGGAAATCTTCCATGACTTTCTAACATACACTGTGTGTACAAAATGGAGTAGGGGTGGGGGCGTTTGAAAATTTTGCCCTCTTCCTAACAAACAACCCAACCATTTGTTAGTGTCCCGAGCATTTAAGTACTCATCCCAAGCATGATAAATGATACTAGAGGTCTGACCCATAAAATGACGGGTCACGCAACTGCAGGGTGATGTAATGAAAGTGAGCCACATTAGCTTTTATGGTTTACTTTTCTGTCTCTGATCCCTATACAACCGGATTGCTGCAGAAAATATGAGGAATAAAAATGAGTGTGGAGCTGAAACGGTTAAAGGGTTTTCTTGATCGATTAATCACATGGATTAACGTTGGTTAACCGATTAATCACTTGCTCTTATAGGTAGCTGAATAATTGTCGTACCGTTGATGATTTACAGCATTAAGCCTTTATCCAAAGTAAAGGACAAACCCGACCAGCTCTGTATACAAAAATCTCCATTCAAATTTTATTATGTTTTCAATTTTTGTCTCAAAAACATAGCTTATTACCCCTCATTGGAACGAGCTCGTTGAGTAAAATTTGTAGTAATTCAAGAATTTATTTTGCAAGTGTCGTCTGCTACACGCATTGTGTAAATGGTTAAGAATGACCAGTTCCAGCTACTGATACAGTATAATGATCATGCAAGTGAACAAGTATGTCAGCACGTAACTTGCATGCTTTACTCTGTCTCATATAATTGATGTGAACCAGTGTGACAATGTTTGCCTGTTTTGGAGCAGGTTTGTTCCTTTGTGAACCCAGAAAATACAGTAGTTCAAATGTAACGGTTAATCGATCAATTGCTTTTTTGATCGATCAAGACGTTGATCATGGCTTAATCGGTTAACCGTTTCAGCTCTAAATGAGTGAGCACAGTAATGAGAAAACGAGACCGGTGGTTTACAGAATGAACCTACTGAATAGAGATGAATAAATGAGAGTTTGGAAGAATAAAAACAATTTATAAATTTATTAAAAGGGTTGTAAAATTCTACGTCTGACAAGATTAAAATCTGTACACTGCAAAAGAATGTGTTCCACTGTCAACCTCTGCTGACAAAGAATACATTCCGATCGCACATTACCCTCTAACAAAAAGAAATGTGTAAGTCTTGCATGACCGATATGACATCGTGTCAGAATGGCGTGATCTTTCCAACAAAGGTTACTTGACGGATACTTATCAATAATAGTTCAGAAGGGATGAAGATTGTTATTTGTCGCTCCATCCCATTCCGCCTGCTACATATATTTGACGTACTTACTGATATGTGGTTTAAAATCACTGAAAGGAATTTGAAAATCAAGGGGAGGCTTTGTTAAGGCCTGTTTTGCTGCACTGTCTGGCCTGGTGTTACCTGAGATACCAACATGTCCAGGTAAACAGCAAAACACGATATCATATCGGTCAGATATGAGAGTAATCACCTTCCCACAAAGTTCCAAATCGAGAGGGTTCTTCAGATGGGAGTTGAGTAACCTAACAAAGACGAAAGAGAGTCGCAAAAAATCGACTTCCTTTCCTGTACATTCTCGATGTGTTCAAATGTTGTACAGCTATAGCTTCAGCTGTGAAAATGGAACTTTTATTTGGTATTCTGTCTGAGGTGATCTCATCACCAGTAACAACGGCTGGTGATACCTAGTCACCATCTTTAGATCCATCTGTATAGATCCCTTTATCTGCACTCTATTTAGGTGTTATTTCGGCATATTTTTGTTTAAATTGCAGATAGGTTTGTCTCAGACTTTTTGGAGGAAGCTAGGTCCCCAAAATGACAGTTGGTTTCCTTAGATGCCAAGGAGGAATGTGTGGTTCACGGTTCTCTTTTACAGAATCAGATTCAAGCGTCGCGGACTACATATGGGGTTTAATTCTAATTCCCAATGGAGGAGCATGTTTCTGGTGTCTGTTAAATAATTCTACATTTTGAGGATCGGAGACACAAAGATTAGCGGAGTTTGATTGATTAGCCAATAGTTTGAAAACATATTTGGGTGACAGTTTAGTCCTGCGCTTCTAAAGAGAAGGCTCAACTGCCTCAACGAGCAATGAGTCTATTGGCGACGTTCTGAATTCCCCTAGGCTCAATCGTACACCACTATTATAAGTAGCATCAAGTGGTTTGAGGTATTACTTTCTCGCAGAACCGTAAACCACACAACCGTAGTCTAATTTTGCTCTAACAAGTGACATAATGGATGTTTTTGGATGTGATGGTGTAATGTTTTTTGATCAGCACCCCAATCAGTGGTACCAACTACCTTCAGAGGGTTCAGTGCCATTTTACAATTAACCTTTAGTTGTTTTATATGAGAAGTGAAATTCAGTTAATTGTCAAACAATAAAGAATTTCACTTCCTTAATAACTTTAAAGGTACTGCTATCTATTTTAAATTCCGGATCAAAGTGGTTCTTCCAGAGCTTGCAGAAATAAACACAATTCGTTTTTGTCATCGAAAACTTAAAAACGTCTTCTGTAGCCCATTTATGAATATTCTGTTTAAACACAGCTCAAGTTTACGCTCAATAGCATTCATGTTTTTACTGCTAGAGCAAATTAAAAAGTCATCGACATACACTGAAGAATGTATCATATTCTCAATTGCTTCAATGACGCTATTACTTTTCACCAAGAAAAGGGAACCCCGAGTAACTCCCAATTCTTGCTCGTGAGAATCAGATAACGCAGATCCAACCCCAACTTGAAATTGTCTATCCTGTAATAAAATTTCTATAAAAAGCATACATCCTCTCAACCCCCATGTTAAATAGATCTTTTAAAATCCCATACCTCCACGTTGCTTCATATGCCTCTTCGAGGTCAAAGAAGATGGCAACCACATGTTCTTTCCTAGCAAAGGCATTTCTTTAAAATGTTTCAAGTGTACAAAAATGATCCACAGTACTTCCCTGGCTTCTAAAACCACACGGAACATTCGCGAATAGATTGTTTGATTCCAGACACCAGACAAGTCAATCATTGATCATCCTTTTCATAGTTTTACACAGACAACTTGTTAGTGCAATGGGTCGACAATTAATTGGGTTGTTCTGACCTATACTAGGCTATGGAAAGGGAATTATTGTTGTTTTTCGTCAAGAAGGTGGAAACTGGCGTGTAACCAATAGCGTCTCATGAATTTCAATGTGTTCTATGTGCCTACTGGCACATAGAACACATTGGAACTCAGGGGACGATATGTCATTAAAATTTTATCGTTAAAGTTCAAATGAAGTTTGAGGCAGATGTTTTAAAAGTTGGTAGTGTATTTCATCGGGTCCAGTGGCAGTATCCTTTCTTTGTGCAAAGAGTTATTTAATTCTTACACAATAAAAGGTTCATTGTAATATTCTAAATTGTCAGAGGTAAATGTTTTTCCCGTTATTTTTTTTAGATTTAGCGAATTCTGGATTACAATTTTCAGATGACGAACGCTTAAAAATGTTGTGGCCAATTTATTTATTTATTTTCTGTGTAATTAGTGTTATTTTCTTCCAGGTGTTTTTCAGATGATTTTTAATCACTTTCAAATTTAATTAATGTGTGTGTGCTCGTTAGGTTTAGAGACATAAGTTTCCCAAGAACTTTTTCTTTGTTTTGTTTCATAGGTCGTCTTGTTTTTTGTCATCTTGCGATTTTTTAGCCTGTTTGCAATCAATATCAAACCATGGTTTGGTGAAACGTTTTGAATTTGCCGGAGTTTTATGAATGACTGATTTGCAATCTCAATTAACTCTTTGGTGAAATATTCTATTTGATCAGCACATTCCTCAAATTTTTCCCATTGTGAGATGTTCGGACGAAAGCAATGAGAAAGTGTACCAGTCAGCCTTTTAAAATTGCACTGACCGTTGTAACAGCGTAACAGCTTTCATGCCATCAAACGTCACGGTGTTGATCGAAAAGCCCTGCAGGCAGGTAAACACGTAAAACGGTATCAACTTTATAATATCAGCACTTGGTTTGTGTGTTATAAATAGCTAAAATATGCTGTGAATATTCAATTCGCCTTGTCATAAAAATGTGTACATCATAAACATCAAACTATTTCCTTGAAAAACAATAGGTAATGCGAGAAGTCGAAAAATTGAACAATATCGAGAAAACGTTTTTGTAGAGCAGTGTCGACAAATGTCACACGCTCCACGGAAAATGGCGGAACATAAAACCCTTTTCTGTTGTGTGACATACGAGCATTCCAACAATCCATTTGCCCAGGGATAAGTAGGTTCCACCCATGGCAGTCTGACTGTCGGTACATTCTTATTCTTTACACATCGAACCCCCAACTAGCTAATAAAAATCATTGGTCGAGAATGGCTTTGCTGAAAGAGAAACGCGTGATGTAATTCTAATTTTAAACATATCCTGCCACAGCCTATAACTTCTGCACAGCGTGATATCTGTAAAAAGGGGTTTAGTGCGACACAGATAAATTTACAAATAAACACACGTACATCACCACGTGGGTTTTAGATGCTACAAGAGAACTAACCGATAAAAGTTCTTTTTTTCTTTTGTTTTTGTATAGAGAATAGCATAGCCAGCCAAAAGTTTGGATCGCAGAAACAATAGACCAGTTCAGACTCCTTCATAATAGCAGTTTGATTAATTTATGGAAAGAAGGATTATCGCATAGGGATATTTCTCCACTGCTACAATATCCATTTAACACAAGCTTCTTCACGCATTTGTCATGGCCACTGGTATTTTGTGTTATTTCAACTCGTTGCGTAGAAACTGTATATATAAAATACTGTTAACTTGTGTAAATGATCAATTGGGATAGCCAGTCGCAAAAACTTTTAACGGAGAGTTTGGTTAACGGCTCCGGTCAGCACTTTGTATTACATATTTGCTGGACCCCAATGAATACATTTGTTATAGATGTAAAGACTTTCAGTATCACTTGTTTCTGAAGTGTGATACCCGGTAAGAAATGTCTTTGTGACCAGTTCTCTGGTCATGATTTAGTGGAGAGTCCGCAGCAACACAGGTGACTTTCTACCTCACTTCACGATTCCAGAAAGAGATTTGTGAATCGAAAACGTGTAGTGTGGTTCCCCTATATCGAGGATCTACAACGCGGCTTAAACGTGGAGAGATTAGAACTCTCTTGGCAACTTCAAACAGAAACATACGGGACCAGTATTATGCTTCAGTGGAAGAAACCAGCGTCGCGTGTCAGGAAACCGAGATAAAATGTTCCTTAGACTGAAAGCACCAGGAAGATTTTATTATGATGACATAACGTCACCTGAGTGCCAGAATGTTCTATGTCCCCTATGGGACATAGAACATTCTAGCACTCAGGCGACGATAAAGAGACGTTTACGTTCGCAGAATTAGTGGAAATGTTCATAAGGATCATTGTGTTTTCTGAGAAGAAACCTAATGAGAGTAAAACAACATTTTCTTCATCTCCTATTAACTTTGGAATAAAAATGCTCAACCAAATTAAATTAGTAAACCCAAGTAAGATGCGTCTGTTGTGTCAGAGTCGTCGATAAGAACGTCCATTAAGCGAAGAAGGGCTTCCCAGGCAATCTGGCACCAAATAGCATGCCGAAGAAAAAGGCAGAGCAACGAGATAGAAGTCCTTCAAAAGTTAAGAATATGTAATGCCTTAGTTGCCAAAGATATGCGAAAAGAAAAACAGTTAGAAGAAATGTAGTGCCTCATCCAGGGCTTCGAAATTCAATTTGGCAAATAAAGTGAACAGGGGTGATGGTAATTCGGTTTATATGGATTTATCAAAACACCAGAAACTCAATTCTTGAAGCAAAAGACATGATCTCAATTAAACAGTTTCGAAATCCAAACGAAATAGTGGACATTGTATGTGAACACATTTCACCACAAGGTTTAAAAATCTTCTTTGTTCCAATAAGACTAAAATCAATGGCCTCCGATTGAACGAGAGCTCGCATAGATTTTGTGTATGTTTACGGCTCCAGTAGCATATGTTATCGTCTGGAGCCACCAGGAGAAATAAATATTTGAAATAAGATTCCCCATTTCGCAATTATTCCATCATCGGCGTCTCTTGCAGTTCTGTGCATCGACGCAGCAGTCGGTAAGATATATTCGTTACACAGTTTGTTGGTGGCCTAATATGGTATATATGGTGTCGGTTAATTTCATATTGGACGAAAGCGAAGCCCTATACCAGGGACCGACCTGGGCATGCGCCAGTGCGTATTTGGTTCTGAAACATCAGGACCTGGCTCTTAAATCTCAGAAATAGGCTTCTCAGTTGGCGCGTAACTTCTCAGATCATATTTTGATATTCTTTCTATGAATAATCGAGAGAGACACTCTTACATGTATTATATATATGATTATCATTTATCATTGTTGTAGAGTGCTTAAGTTAATACATCAAGTCTTAATTATCAAGCATTAATCTTCACTGTGGTTTCTGATCAAGTCTTGGCTGCCTAAATAGGCAGCAAAGACTTGATCAGAAACCACAGTGAAGATTAATGTTTGCTATAGTGTACTAAATGAAAATGATGAAAGCTATTACATACTTGCAGTGTGTGTTACACACAGCAGTGTGACTCCGTAAATTGAAATCTGGCGCATGAATTGAAAAAATAGGCTCCGAGGCTACAGCGTATTTTAAATAGTCCTGATCGGTCCCTGCTATACCATATTAGGCCACCAACAAACTGTGTAACTAATAGTATATCTCTAAATGAATATGTCTGACTGGGGAAAAATATGGTGATGTGTGACACCCCCTAATTCCCTTTAGTGACGCCCTGATTAGCGCCAGTGGAGCGAGATTTCACAAATGAAATATTGCAAGTTCAAGCCTGACTCAAGAGAAACAAACGGAAAGAGCATCTGCCCTGAGATGCAATGTATTTTCGCGTTGTTTACGGTCGACGTTCACCGAATTTCAAATACAAAACCCCCTTGTACAAATTCAGAGAACCGGTATTCCATCAATCAACAAAAACAGCAATCAACAAAACCTGAAGTCAATGAGACAATATTCAATATATTGAGGCAACCAGTAGATTTTAATGTGACGTTGCCTGAATGGTGGTTATCACATAGCAAGTTACCGTAGGGACCCACAAGTTTTTTGTTTGTTTTGCTTCGTTTTTTTACAACCACAGTACATATCATACATTCAAACCCCATCCACGCCCCTCTTCAATTCGGTCAATCACGATCCGTCCCTCTTGTCTTTTCAAATACCTCAAGTAACATGCGAAACTCTATGATGATAAATGTCCAAACTGGTTACCCGAATACCTCTCGTTTATTTACAACTCGCGGGTCCAGAGATCCGTGAGTCTCGTCCTATGGCAGGATGACAGTGCAACCAGGATACTGTGTAGATCGGTTGACCAAGCTACAACTAGTGCTTCTACCAAGATTAATTAACGTTACCAGCATCGGACGCTTTCCCCGTGGGAACAGTTGTTAGATTATATGTGAAACCATTCCAAACAACCTGGGCTTCTCCTTCTTTATACCTCCACTCTACATTCCTTTCCTCACACTCTCTCATATCATTATATCTCTTACTCTTTTCTGTTATGTTCAACCCGTGTACGATAATTTATTTCCACATTTTCATCGTTTGTGTTTGAACTTCCTTCGTTATGTTGCTTTGTATGAGTAATGTGTTACAAGGAGACAGCTTACATAAGCTATAGCTTGCTGCTGAATCCTGTTTCCTCGATCACATTTATGTATCTTGATGAAATGTGTCATAGTATTCTGTCAAATCAAGGAAATAAAATATTGTTTAAACTAAAACCTGGGTACTCCTTGAAAGGTGTACGAGTGATTCATCGCCGTTCAATTCTTGTGAATATTTCCGGAAAAGACCATGTCGATTGTCAACGTATCCAAGCACACGTTTGTATTTGACAACCCCCAATACGGATTTATTTGATACGATTTGTATCGGAGCCTCCGATACGCTATGTGTTCGTGTAAGTATGGATTCAATAATAACTAGATGGTTTTAAAATCGTAAAGCGAATTTCCAGAAATCATTCAACGAAGCACGACCAACGCCTAACCGCCCAACAACGAGGGCAAAATGTCTGACGCTTTTTAACGTACTGATACCAAGTCGCTCGTTTGTGATGAAATATATCAAAAATAGGCTAAACTTTGATGTGATGTAAAAACGTCAAAATGGCTCCAAATCGACAAAAAACGAAAAAACCCCAACAATCTCTTATTTTTTCAACTCAATAACACACTAAAATGTCAGAAAAATCGGACGTATTTTAATTTTTGACCATATGAACCCTATGTCGTCACCTCATATTATAGAAGCTAATTTTGATGCTTGATTCGACATATGGAATATATTTTAAAGCAATGTTTTACAGAAAAGTTTCAAATCCAACCAAAGCCACTCGATGGACATGTTGACAGGGTTGACAGATCACCTGGGAAATCTCCCTGTCTGCAGTTTAAATGGTTAACATTCTTAAGAAATGGTGTTTTGTTTACTCTATGCGGAATTCAGTTGTACAGACAAAATAACAAGCGTTATGCACAAACCTCATTATTACCTCTATAACTGCCCCTTGGGAAAGTTGTTATTGCGTTAAGTCGTGTGATTTATATGCCAGATAAAGAATAACTGACACCAAATTGTGATCCCATGGGCCGAGATCCATTAATGCTTCGTTTTTGTAAAAGATGAAACATATTGCCTTCTTTGTCAGAACTAAATGAAGTGTCAAGGTACCCACGCGAATTGCACAGATCAGAGGTGTTCTTCAACAAATTTCTGGAAAGGGGAACATGACAACCGTTACTTATTCCCTGTCCCTTATTAGACATTCGTTATCAACCGATAAAATCAGCTGGTAACGAATGTCGAAAAAGGAACTAGGAATAATTGAAAGTTGACACGTGCACTCTGGAAAGCAGAACGCGGTTCAGCAAAACACCACGACTTCACAGAACACCACAGGGAAAAGCGAAACTAACTTGATGATGGAAGGATAAATCCAGGCTTAGTGTCTAAATTATATACTCTTTTTGCACTCTTTTGGTAAAAATATTGACAGGAACATGAGGCGCATTACAAATGAGAGTCAGAGTTTGTACTGTAATGTCATACATAACGACGACTACAGTGATGACAACGGAGACAATAATGGCGGTGGCGAGTTGACTGAAGATCTCTTCCACTTCTCTCTTTCTCTCCCCCTCTCTCTATATGTGTCTGTGTTCAACACCTAAACCACTAGCCCGTTGTACTCCGTCATAAAACGATGGCTGAAATCTAGCTTGTAAGATGAAGTTATGCGTTTATAAGTGTATGTGCGTTTATAAGTGTATGTGCGTTTGTAAGTGTATGTGCGTTTGTAAGTGTATGCGTGTGTGTGCGTACGTGAGAGTGTGATCGTGTGGGGAAGTTGAGTGAATGGGTGTCTGTTTACAGTCTGTTTAACCGATTTAGCGAGAAACCGAACATCAGTGCTTGAGTTCCCAAAGCGATTTCTTTTGTTTTTGCCAAGTCCTCGCCAAGAAAACAATGGGATAGGGTTTGCTTCTACATTCTTGCAAGGACTCGTTTGTCACCGGGAATAAAAGAAAAAAACATGCGGTTGAACAAAACTCAGGATGTGAGTGTGTGTGAGAGGGTGAGTGCGTGAGGATGTGTGGGCTGCCTTCCCGACCTTGTGAGAACCTAGACAAAAGTGTTTGCGTCACCACAATAATTTGATTTGTTTTCCCCCATGTCCTCATAAAGAAAACAATGGGTTTGGGTTTGTCTTCCCGATTCTGTTGGGGTTGTTAGTCATTGGTTGCCACTGAGAACAAAATAAAAAAATCATCACAACGATGGCTAAACAAGACTATGTGTGTGGATGTATGTGTGCGCTTGTGTGTGAGGATGTGCGTGCGTGCGTGCGTGCGTGTGTGCTTAAGGTTAACAATTCACACTGGGACAGACATTTCCCACTAAAACGTTGTTCTCTTGTTATATGCCGCCGAAATATTGTTTTCAGGAAAATATACATTTATTGAACCTTATATGATATGATATGATATGATATGATATTTTATTCAACAGTACACATGACACAATTCAATGGTGAAGGTGTTACACATAATATTATTACAGTTTTAATGTATACTGTTAGGAAATGGCATAGCCAGATTGGCTGTCTACCTGCCATTTCCTCAGCGAAAAAAGAAAATCGTACGGCTCTATATGGTGTCAAACAGACTGTGGCAGATGTTTCAGTAAGTGATTATATTAGTAACTGTTATGAGTTAGAATGGTAATTTTTGTACCTCACTCACTCAGCGTGCTGGAAGGAAATACTAACGCTATTAAAACTCTTACTTTCAAAGTGGTGTTATTTTTTAATTTCACTCCTTCAAAGCACTGCCAATGACGCCTCGTCGAAGCGAGCTTATGGCTCTCGCTTCGATGAGGGGTCACAAGCTATGCCGCAAAAGCAAATAATTAACTTGTATAGTTATAATTGTTCACAGCCTACGCTGGGCAATGGGTTAATTTGAAAAAGTTTGTTGGTGAAATGTTTCGTAACAACTTCGGTGCTGACAACTGTTTTATTGAAATGAGTTAATTGCTCCGTCCGTCCATTACAGATTCTAGACGCGCGAACAAAGCAATGAGCCCCTCCAAAATGGATGAGAAAATCAGACATAATTACCGTATATCGGATATTTTATGCATAAATATACTTACTCTGATTTGTGTTATTCGGGCGCAAAAACAAAAACTAGGACTTAGATAGATCCGCAGTCGGGACAATATGGATTGTTGCACTCAATATTTCGTTCAGTCATATATGTACTTATAAGTTTGAGTGTCAGGGTCTTCTTAAAAACTTTACTATTTTCTATATTACGAATCTCCCGGTCTAGTCGATTCCAAATTTGGGGGAACGAATATGTAGGCAAGTAGTCTAAGGACTTAGTACGCGATTTGTTTAGGGTCAAGAGACCTGTTTGTCTTGTTGTGGTACCGGTCGGGTTATTGACACAACTAAAGAAATTATTAAAAGAATTCGGTAGAAGATTTTCAGTGGTTCGAAATCAGTAATTTCTGCTAGGCTTTCGAGCTTTTCCAGAGTTTGAGATTTCAGGCTACGCAAATGGCGCAATGAGTACCCCCCTCGAATGTGCCAAATAGAGTAGAACAAGCCTCATTGAAATTTACCGTATCACTTAAATGGCGGTGGAAACGAATGAGCCGTAATTTTATGATACCTTTAAATGTTGCTGAGGATGAAATGATTTTGTGTGCAACAATTGATGTGAATCAGTTGGTTTAAAATATACTTTATAATCTGAATGACCAGATACCTGGAATTGCTTGCCCTTATACACGGACACATCGAGAAAATCAACAGTATTGTCACTGATGGTAGCTTTTAATTTAATGTTTGGATCATGATTGTTTAAAATATCTAAAAATTCATCAAAATATCTTCTTCTGAATGTTCCCAAATAATAAAAATGTCATCTAAATATCTGAGATATACGAGAAGATGTTTTGCACATTTGCTTAAGGTATTTTCCTCCCATTCCGCTACATGAATACCTGCAAAATTAGGACTGAATCTTTTGCCCACAGGACAACCCGTTATTTGTAAAAAAATATTCTCGACTGAATTGAAAGTCATTACCTTTTAAACTCAGCTCTAAAAGATCCTAAATTTGTTTATCCGGGCGTTTGGCGACCGGATATTTTTCAAATGCATTTTTAACCAAGTTAACACCTTGATCAATATTAACGTTCCTATACAAACAATTTAGAAACTTTTGACTTGTACATTTTTTTAGATAGCTCGGATGTCTATTTGCTATGGGTTTCAGTTGACAATCAATTAGTTCTGAGATCGCATAAGATTCCGAGTTACAATCTGATTCAATATCGCCTCACTGGTGGAGTTAAGTCATCCGTCCATGAAGAACGGTTCTTGTGGATCTTTGGTAGGATGTAAAATTGTCTTGTTTGAGCACTGCGCTTAGCTGTTAAATATTTCATGTGTGACCTTCATCGAGGAGAAATTTTAAGATCTTATTGAATTTTTCGACATTACTTAGCCAAATAAATGAATCTATTTTCTTATAATGTTTTGTATTGCTGAGTTGTCTCATGACTACCTTTATATAATTATCCCGATATGGAACGACTAAGGACCCACCTTTGTCGGCTGGTTTAATTACTAATTTCTTATTTGTTCGAAGTTTCGTGAAGGCTCTCCGTTCACCAGCTGTTAAAGGAATTTAGAATGTTGGTTTCTGATCCCCTGCCGGGAGTCGGACCTCGGCAACCCCATTTGGCATTCAGGATCCAACACCTAAACCACGAGACCATTGCACACCGTCATAAAACGATGACTGAAATCTAGTCTTTTAGATCACGTTCTCATGATTACTTGGTTCACCTTCCTTTCGGTAGCAGCATGAAAGTGTGGAACGCCCTGGTTAGTGTACGACGAAAGTGCAGTGGTTGGCCCCAGGCGAAGAATAGCACTGGCCTGTGAGTGTTTTCCGAAGGACACAATTATGTTTTAGAGGAATTTAGAATGTTGGTTTCTGATCCTTTGCCGGGAGCCGAACCCTCGGCAACCCCGCCTGGCATTCAGGAGTCCAGCATCTAAACCACGAGATCATTGCACACCGTCATAAACGATGACTGCAATCTAGTTTCCAGATGAAGTTCTCATGATTACTTGGTTCACCTTCCTTTCGGTAGCAGCATGAAAGTGTGGAACGCGCTGGTTAGTGTACGACGAAAGTGCAGTGGTTGGCCCCAGACGAAGACTGGCTCGGGTCTGTGTGTGTTTTCCGAAGGACACAGTTATGTTTTAGAGGAATTTAGAATGTTGGTTTCTGATCCCTTGCCGGGAGTCGAACCCTCGACAACCCCGCCTGACATTCAGGAGTCCAGCACCTAAAGCACAAGACCATTGCATGCCGTCATAAAACGATGGCAGAAATCTAGTTTTTTAGATGAAGTCCCGACTGTGGTGGCTCAAGTCCACGCTGATCACATATTCCAACTACATCATCAAGGCATGCCTTCGTTGAAGGCATGCCTTGATATTGTAGTTGGAATATTAGTTAGTCGGGATTCTAGTTAAAAACGCAGAACTTCTTTGAAACTCATTTGTGGATAAATAGAATATACATGTAGTGCATATGACGCAAAATCTTATTAATTCAACGCATCGCGTATCGGTACTCCAAATTGGTAATGATGCCGCCCCACCCCTCTCCCCAACAACTTAAATCGGGTACTATAGACTTTCATTTTTATGACCAACCGCGTGCGTGACGTAGGGCAAAGTCTCAAATCTAGCCTTACAATAAAGTGCATGATTACATTACAAGCAAGAGCGAATCGATATATATGACGAAGACTCACATCTAGGATGAAAATGTCTGACTGGAAAAATTATTGTGACGTGCGACACCCACAATTCCCTCTTCGTGACGCCCTGATTAGCACCAGTGGAGGGAGATTTCACAAATTAAATTTTGCAAGTTCAAGCCTGACCCAAGAGAAACAAACGGAAATGGCATTTACCTTTAGATGCAATGTTTTTTCGTGTTGTTTACGGTCGACATACACTGAATTTCAAATTTTAAACACCTTGTATTAACCCTTTACCTAACATGAAAAGCAGACGACACTTGCAAAAAAAATTCTTGAATAACTAAATTTTTTCATTTTTTGTCTCAAAAACATAGGTTATGACCCCTCGTTGGAACGAGCTCGACGAGCTCGTTCCAACGAGGGTCATAACCTATGTTTTTGAGACAAAAAATGAAAATATTTTGAAAATTAATTGGCGATTTTTGAGAATAGCGCTGGCCGGTTTTGGACGTTACGTTGGGTAAAGGGTTAATACAGAGGACCGGTATTCCAGCAATGAACAAAACCTGTGGAACCATTAAAAGATTTACTAGTGATTCAGCGATGTTCGATTCTTGTGTATACTTCCGAAAGAGACTACGCCGAGTGTCAGCGTATCCAAGCACGGGCTTGTGTTCGACAGCCCCCAATACGGATTTTTTTTTTATACGATTTGTATCGGATCCCCTGATACGCTGTGTGTTGGTGTAATTATGAAGTCAATAATAATTATTCTAAGATAAAATGGGAGGAGTTTAAGCCTTTGTTTTCAAATAAAGTCATTTGTAGTTCGCGTAGGAATATAGGTTGAGTCGTTTTAGAGGTGGACTGGCCCCCGAAAAGCTGTCTAGGAAATATCTTTAAGTACTGGACCACTCTAATTAGACTGACCGACGTAAAGACGAATCAGCTGGACAAAAATTGAAGACAAACCTTCCCAAAATCTACCTAATGAACATAAATAACAGTTCACCTTAGCTCCCACTCCCATATTACATTGATATTGATGCTTGATTCGTCATGAGGGATATATTTTTACGAAATGTTTTACAGAAAAATTTCCAATCCAACCAAAACCACTCGATGGGCCTGTTGACAGGGTCGACAGTTCACCTGCGAAATCTCCTTGTCCGCAGAACAAGTTAACCTGCGTGAGGTTACAATATGAATTTGATGAATGGTTAAAATCAGGAGGTGAAGGGTTCAACCCTTTAACCCTTAAATTCTCAGATTGATTTTACCATGAGAACTACCGTATAATGCATTACATAGCTGCAGATGTCTTAACAGTGTTTCTAAATCATTGTAGGTAGACTGTACATGCAGTCAACCATGATGTAAAAGTATTGTCAAGATAAATGCAGCCTACCAGTAGTATTATCGAGGAAGAATACAGTTGGGACAACTCTTCCAAACCCACTAAACGTAACAGTTTGTAGCAGTATGAGACTTAGGAATTAACAAAAGCAACATAATTATTATTATTTAATTAATGTTTTTTCTTCTTCAATTTTTGCCTTCAAGATATCACTTGTAACCTCTCAATGCAACGACGAGCTCGCTGCAATAGTGCATTATGAGCTATGTTTTCAAGGCAAAAATGAAAATTATTTTGCAGATGCTTTCCACTAGTCCTGTTAGTTTCAAAAGGTTAACGTTCTTATGAAATGGTGCTTTGTTTAATCTGTGTGGAATTCAATGGTACATGCAAAATAACGCGTGTTATGCACAAACCTCACTCACTATTACATATAAATTTACTCCTTTGGAAAGCAGTTGTAGCCTTAACTGGTAGAGTGCTGAATTATATTTGGTCATCAAAATTTGTTCACATACGTTTGCCTAGTTACAATTTATGGGAGAGTGCCAAAAGGCACTCTCCCATAAACTGTAACAAGGCAAATCCTAACAGACTAAATAATTTCACTTCAAAGGACAACATCCACAAGATATGAAGCCTTTAAGTGCTGGTACTGACACTTCAGAGTAAAGCCCAAATATGGGCTTCCAGCACTCTGCAAGTTAAAAAAGAATTACTGGCACTGAATTGTGATCCCATGGGCCGATTCCATTAATGTTTCGTTTGTCTAAAAGAAGAAACATATTGCTTTCTTTGTCAGAACTGACTGAGGTGCCAAGCTACCCGTGTGAACGACATAGAACAGACGCGTTCTTCAACACGTTTCTGGAAAGCAGAACACGACTCGGCAAAACGCCACAGCTTCATAGAACACCACAGGGAAAAGCAAAACTAACTTGATGATGGAAGGTTAAATGCAGACTTTGTGTCTAAATTATGTACTCTTTTGCACGATGGTAAAATATTGCCAGGAACATGTGGCGTATTACAAATGAGAGTCAGAGTTTGCATCGTACTATCATACATAACGATAAACACAGTGATGACAACGGAAACAATAATGGTGGCAGCGATCTGGTTGAAGATCTCTTCCCCCCGTCTCTACACGTGTGTGCGTTTGTACGTGCATGCGTGTGTATTCGTACTTGAGAGCGTGAGTGTGAATGAGTGTGTGTCTGTTTAGAGGTCTGTTTAACCTGTTTAGTATGAACCTAAACAATAGTGCTTGAGTTTCCAAATAGGTTTCTTTGTGTGTTGTTCTGTCTTCCCGACACTGTCAGCACCGAGACAAGAGTGTCTGCGTCCCCGCGAGAATTTCCTTTGTTTTCACCATGTCCCCACAAAGAAAACAATGGGTTTGGGGTTGTCTTCCCGATTTTATGGGGTCTTGTTTGTCATTGTTTTTAAACGAGAACAAAAAAAATCCTCAAAAAGACGGCTGAACAAGACAATGTGTATGGGTGTATCTCTGTGTGTGAGTGTGTGCGTGTACGTTTGAGCGCGCGCGCACGAGGGTGTAGGTGTGTGTGTGTGTGGGGGGGGGGGGGGGGCTGTGGATGTGTGTGTGTGTGTGTGTGTGTGTGTGTGTGTGTGTGTGTGGGTAGTCTGTCTTCCCGATGTTGTGAGAAACTAGACAACAGTGTTTGGATTTCCACAAACATTTACTTTGTTTTTCTCCGAGCCTTTGCATAAAACAACAATGGGTTGTGGTTTGTCTTTCCGATGTTGTGGGAACGTGTTTATCACCTAGAACACAACAAAAAAGTCCCCAACAGCGGTTAAACAAGACTAATGGTATATGTGTGGGGGTAAAGGAAGGTGTGTGTCTCGGAGTGTGGGTGAGAGAGAGAGAGAGAGAGAGAGAGAGAGAGAGAGAGAGAGAGAGAGAGAGAGAGAGAGAGAGAGTAACATCCTCGGCTGAGGACATCTCATCTAAACAAAACAAGCGTTAGAATATCCGTAAATGATCAAGAATTCATGACTTCCAATTAAAAGTCTTCCGCGTGTTCAAACGTGAGGGCTGTCTTTTATACACGTTTCTTTTTTTTCATTAGGGCCTTCCTAAATTACAAGACTGAACCGATTTAATTCAAATTAGTGTTGAGGATGATTTGACCTCGGGAGAATTAATTTAGCAACACCATCAGCTCTCTATTTCTCACGGCTTAAAAACGTATCAATCCCGCAAAGTTATAATCATGCCACTCAGTTTTGTTTTAAGACCAATAACACGTACACTCCAGACATTGATATCTATTCCACTCAACCTTAAATCAAATAAATAGGTATTTGCAATTCAATAAATGAGGGAAGAGCTCTTCACAAATCTTCAAGATAACTACTTGGGACATAAAATTACATCGTTTCAGCAACGAATTACGTTCTATGGTTGCAAGTTTAAGTACACCATTCTCCCGGTATTTCATTTCGTTGATGATAGTGCAATGCCAAAACATCTTCAGACCCAGGGGCTATTTTAGCCGATGTGGATGAGTGGTGGTAACGTATCCCTAAATCCCCAATTGAGCAGGAGATGATATCTCTCCCACACTCTCGCCATTTAAACGCCATTGGGATGTGAACAGAAGGGAACGTCTGCCCCATATCGTGTAACCAGAGGTTCTTCTTTGGGAAAAACTGAGAATCAAATACCAAACATGACCCTTTGGTAAAGTTTTGTACTCCGGGAGAACCGAGATGTGCCTTTAGTAATGTACCACTTTATTAAAGCCACTAATAGACGGGGGTGGGGGGGGGGGGGGGTGGGGGTGGGGGGGGGGGGGTTGATTTTACTCTGTTGACCGTGGATCGATATGAGAATTGCATATTTGATATTAAGGTTCAGGAAATATAGCCAGATGGTCTTCGAATAAAGTTAGGCTCCAGCAAATATAACCTCATTAATTTGCACTACCATGGCAATTCAGGATTGGGCGATTTCTTACTCCAGAGCCAAATCAACATCAATCATATTGTGAAGACAATCTGTCTGGCAGAATAGAGTTGATACATTAGATTTAGTATGTCTCATTGGAAGATGGTACTTCTGTTTCACGAGAACGGAAACTGGACCAAGTCCTGCGTGAAAATACAATCATTCAAATAGCCTCAGCCATTCCTCCTGGTCGAAGAGCTGCCTCCAAAATACATCTCGTATTGTAATGGCACCAGATACACCTGCATGTGACAATTTACGAAGTGTTTGTTCCTACATAGAAACTTTTCTTGGTGCCTTTAACTCGTGGATGACAGTTTTCGTCATTGGAAGAGATTTACGGGAAAGTGAGCTCCTCTGAATTTTCTAATGTCAGTACATTTTACACGAAAGGTTTGGGAATTTCAAATAAAAGTTGAGATTTCGATATGTCAGCGAGGCTGTATCATCGATGTGCGCATCATTTCACAAACTTCAGGCATTTTCCCGCAGGGAAGAATAAAAAAAACAGAAGCAGGTTTTTTTACAATTTGTTCCCAATCAGTTATTCCCATTGAAATATAAGAAAACGACGATTTCGCCATCTTTTGGTGTTCTGTAACATTTTTGCTGTTCATTATTTCAATAGTGTGTGCATTGTGATATATTATACAGGCAGTGTCCTTTCCATTAATATAATAGTCTTGGAGGTAACATTTGTTGATTTTGTTCACGAGAAGAGCAAAACATTTTCAAATTACTGTAAAAACACTGAATAAAGAGACAAAGTGGACAGCCACCAAGTTTTTTCTCAGCGGATTGCCGCAAAGGTTTCCGTAGTAACTGTTAATAAACGACAACAAATTTCTGCTCATGTCGCGTGTGCTTTGATTGAGGCAGGTACTCGATGAATTTGTAAAAGTTGACACTCTTCTCGTTTACTGGAGAGTCAGAATTGATTGGGTAGTTTATTTTGGGGGTGTTTAGAAACTATTTGTGGAAGTGAAAAGTATCAAAAGGAAATATCTCTTTTTTCTACTGATGTCATAGGTGTGTTCTCACCACTTACATGCTTCTTAATTGAACCGTCCTCACCGTCTAATAATTTCAGAGGAGTTAGCTTGATCGAAAGTCCATTTTCACGACGAGATAAGGCAGGGATGTATCCTGAAAAAAGAAATCGGTGACTGGTTCATTGGTAAAAATGTCCCTTTTTAGATGATCACTTGTGTCCCCAAATAGGTAAGTCTAATACATACATAGATCAGTATATAGGCTAGCTAAAGTAGTAGGGCCGAAATCTACTGACACTTTAAGGCCCCGTCCCGCCTGGAAAGCGAATGTACAAATTACGAAAGTAATGTAATACCTTTGAAAATTCATCAGGAGCATCCTGCTTGAAATATTTCGTGATTTCCCACTTTGGACCACTATCTTATTTTTATTACCTGAAGTTTATTTCTCCACAAATAGTTTCTCAACACCCCAAAATAAACTACCCAATCAATTCTGACTCTCCAGTAAACGAGAAGAGTCTCAACTTTTACAAATTCATCGAGTACCTGCCTCAATCAAAGCACACGCGACGTGAGCAGAAATCTGTGATCCACAAACTCAAACTTTATGATAACCCCACAAAGGTTACGCAAGAACTTTTGCAACACCCTTTTGAGAGAGATAGTCCCAATCCTAGTGCCCTCTCTTTTGTCAGTGTTTTTTGTCAGCGTGTTTTTACCTCGTAGAGTGCTGAATTATTTTTGATCATCAAAATTTGTCCACTCGTCTTTGATTTATTACATTTTATAGGAGAGTGCCTTGAGGCACAGTCCCATGAACTGTGACATGGCAAATCCACACAGTTTTAATGATTTCACTTCAAAGATAAAATGAAATACATCCACAGAATATAACCCCTCTAAGTTGCGACACCTCCACTTAAGAATAAAGACCAAATATGGGCTTCCAGCACTCTCTCAGTTAATGAACACAAACATAAAATGTGTATCTTTAATATTGGTCAGTTGATCGTCCTTCCGCGAGTACATTGTGATGTTTCCACCACCTACCCCTTCAACCATCAATGGCCTCTTATATAACTGGCCATATAGATAACTTGGGTATTCAAAATAAACCACCCATATGACAAATGAAAGCATAATTCCTTAAATTCAGAGTAATATCCGACTGCTGACTGGCAATAATTATTAACAAACAAACAAAAACAAACAAACAACCCCCCCCCCCCCCCCAAAAAAAAAAGAAAAGAAAAAAAAGAAGAATGGAAAGATAACAAGCGACAGTCGGAAAAGGGTTTGTGATAACTTTGTTTAAAACTCTAATAAAAAAAAGATTATCCTAGAAAATTTTGGAAAACCGTTGAAGGAACTTAACGCAAAGTTATCCATTTTGTGTACCCCTGAGAAATTCGAAGCGACAGTTTTACAAGTACGAAATAAACACACAAGAAACAGAATGAATCCCTCTGCACATAAACATCAAAATTTCAGTTGACACTTTTCCCCATAAAGGAACTCGGAATTTAACCAATTCAATCTTGTTTGACAGAGCTCAATGAGCTCTGTCAAACAAGATTAAATTGGTAAAATTCCGAGTTGCATTATGCGAAAAATGTGCTGCCTGAAATTTCAGTATTTTGACATCAGTGTGAAATGGGTTAATCAATTCTTTATAATTAGATACTATGTACTTGCAATATGTATGTACTGAACATTGGCGAACACATTACCATTATACCATAGTCCGTCCCTCGTATACGGTATATAATATGTTTTTGTTTTGTTGGCCCCATTCTGTAAAAATTATTAAGAAAACGCGAAGCCGTGCCGAATTCGTCTCAATTGTTCCAAATCGCGGATTGATAAGGATAACCCGATTATTTCAGAAGACAAGAGAACTGATTTGATTTGTTCCAAGGGAACATGGTTATTCCACCAGATGATTCGTTAAATGGATTAACTTACATGATCCAACACGTTCATCCCCGGGATTCAATGTGGAGTTGTAACGTAAGAAATGTTGTTTGGAACTCAAAGTTTATTGTAAATTTGATTATACACACAGTATGTCTGAGTCTGATCAGTTAATGTTCAGCAAACCTATTAGGTAACGCAGCCGACGTTTCATTTAATCACTCCACTCGCTAATATAACTGTTAAGGCAAACTCTCCCTAATGTTCATTAGTTCTCTTCTGCCGAAGGCACAATTTCAGAATAGCAATCGCCCACCCTACACTACAATTTATGTACGCACGTCGATATCTGCTCTCGATTGAATACTGATGTAACGAGATAATTTTACAAAACAGAATTCAGCTTTACTTTTTCTTCACGTATCTTTGTCTTCTTACATGGAATAAGCAAAAACACAATTTAAAAAAATAGTATACTCCAATAGAAACATGCAAAAATTAGCACTAAACATTACAATTGTTCGCCCCCTGCAATATTTCACCTATTATGCCATTCAGCTTCCATACAGCTAAAAACAACCAATCCGATGTACAGTGATTTTATTGTTGCACCATAACCTAAAGACCAGGTTTGGCTTCCTGTCCCAAACACTGCATTTATAGATGAATTTGGTTTTGCTTCAAAATGCCAGCTTCCCAGTAATTTAAAATGGATTTTAAAAACACTTAAGAAACATGGTCATATCGCGTCCAACAGTTTTATTACACACCTGTTCTATGAAATCCCCATCTACAACAACACTAAACCATGCGGAGAATTAAAATATGTGCGGAACGGAAATCGTTTACGAGCTATAAAAAAAATAGAAGCGAAATTTCACTGGAATTTTCTACAAATCATGCAACGCAATTATAATTTGAATAGCTAGCGATAGCAGAAAATCGTCCCCTGAGTTGCAATGTGTTTTATGTACCAGCAGGCACATAGAACACATTGGAACTCAGGGGACGACATAGTAACACGGGTTCCCCTCGCAAATTTGGTTGGCGATAACATGTGTTGTTTCTGTTGATAGTTGTCAAATGAATTGCTGAGTGTCCTTCAAATAATTGTTTTTATATGATTAACCCATTCACACTCGTATGTCGTTCTGTGTATTTACGAGTTTAAGTAACCCGGGTTTCTGAAGAAAACCACCGCGGCGAGTAACAGTTCATCTTTCCTAATATTCCAACTATTCGGCACAAATAGGGTTAGCATTGGTAGAGGGTATGCGAACCATTAACATGCAGTACGCTTCAGTACACTGCGCTGCCGTGTTCCCATTTGGGAAATTGGGATGAAGTATCTTAAAAGAGCCCAAGGACACAACGCAGATAACGCGCTTCAAAATCGAACCTACGACCTTTTCATCTTAAGTCCAATGCTCTAACCGCGGAGCCAGCACGTCCCCTTTCCCAAAATGTGCTCGGCCACATTAAGATATAGCGGCTACAGGCGGTGTCAAAAGCAACACCGTTAGCGGGATCTATTGATTTTCAGAAAAAAAACATATTGCCAGCGCAAAACACGAGATCAATTGATCTGCAGGAAAAACTATCCTTTGGAGTAATTTGATTGCCCGATTCACAGGTGATGTCGGAAGATGAAATGAGTGTGCATGTTTGGAATCGGGTTTTTAGTGTTACATGGTTTAGTTCCGAGAATGAAGGCTGATGTGACAAATTTACTAGAAATCAGTTTTTACCGTAAATTGGGTGGTTGTCTTGTAGCAAAGATAGGGTTCACAGAGATCAACCTTTTAAGGTATTCATCATCATCAAAGGATGTGTTGAGCTTCTCGAAGAATTTTCTTAATTTCTTGAGTAGGTGGATGGTAAGTCGCAACCAGAGGAACGCGTGATTGCTCAGCTTCATTTTTGTCAGTGAGCAAGTCTTGGCGTTGATCGCGTGTCTTTCATATCCGATTTTCTCTAAAGTCAATTTGAGCGTAGATAACTGTCGATCACGGATGTCGGTGTCTGAGCTGATGCGACGATATCGAAGGGCTTTCTGTAAATAACAGATCTCTTTGGATGTTGCGGATGGAAGCAGTTGGAATTTAAATAACCGAAGCGGTCGGTAGGTTTCCTGTATACTAGAGTGCTTAGCTTCCCGTTGTTTTTGAAAATTGTGATTTCCAGGAATGTCAGGGCAACAGTTTAGAAGGGAGGATGCCCCCTCCCCGACTTTCAAGTCCAGACATATATATATATTTCTTCTCTCTGTGTTGTAACCACACATGTTTTAATTAGATAATTAGCCTTAGGCGATTCACAGTGGGATACGCCTTTGGCATATGGCTAGTCAGAATCAGATGTCTTCCTGTTATCATTGGTGAATTAATTTACCAGTGACTGGCACTTATAAATTAATTCCTATCATCACGGCTATCAAGTATATTATTTCTCGAGATACGCTAGATAACGCATGAATTGCCTCACACTGATTCTATCTTCAGAAATGTCGCGTGCCATTTTTAGGCATCTTTAACCCTTTACCCAACGAATCGGCCACAACCGCCCGCGTAATATGCAAATTCAGTAGTTGAAAAAATATTATTTTTAAAAAAATTCCAACAAAATCATATCATATGACCCCTCGTTGGAACGAGCTCGTCGAGCTCGTTCCAACGAGGGGTCACATGATATGGTTTTGTTGAAATTTTTGGAAAAATTTGAAGAAATTATATTTAAAATAATAAATTTTGATATCGTCTGTGTTGGGTAAAGGGTTAAAGGATAAATGTATAAAGTGTGGAGAACAAGCTAGTTCAGGGAGACTTGGGTTCCGGCCGTTTAGGAGTGAGACGTGAGTAGTTAGGGGAGGCACTATAGACCCAAGCATTTTTAACACTGAGTTTTCCATAGGGTCCATTGCCTTAGTGTTAAATTGTGTAACTTATAGACCCAAGAATTTATAGTTGTGTAACTTATAGACCCAAGAATTTATAGACCCAACATGTATGCACTGGTGGCACAGTGCATACATGTTGGGTCTATAAGTTCTTGGGTCTATAAGTTACACAACTATAAATTCTTGGGTCTATAAGTTACACAATTTAACACTAAGGCAATGGACCCTATGGAAAACTCAGTGTTAAAAATGCTTGGGTCTATAGTGCCTCCGCATCATGCTTTATGACCAGATCCTATAGTACATTTCTGGCTTATAAGTTTTTTTCACTGGAGGATAAGGGAACTGGTTTTTTGTCTTTTTATAACAAAGACTTGATTGTGTACATGAGAAGATCTCTTTCTAATAGTGTGGGTAGCCCTTAGAAGGGCTGTTTTAGTTTTGATGAAGTGCAAGTCACTCAAAAATTTTGGACGGCTGTGATAGTAAACGTCTGTTATCAACAGTTTTTTCCCGCACTCGATCGAATTGTCGCGTGAGGGTTCTTCAGTGCATTTTCGATCCTCGCATTGTCTATAAAAACACTGCTGGAGATATCATAATGTCATTTTTCTTCTTATCATCAATCATGAGAGTTGAGCTATCCATCGAGGTAAAGATTCCATCACTAGAAGGTGAATGTGGGCCACGAGAAGTGAAGAAGGAGAGAGAGGAGTGCAATACTATTCCACCACAAGAGGTGAAGATGGAGAGAGAGGAGCGTAATACTATTCCAAGGAGTAATTTGCGAAGATTGGCAAGAAAAGCTGGGGTGAATAATATCTCACCATTGTCACTTGATGAAGCTGAAGAAGCCTTACACTGTTTTGTTCGAAAATTGATAAGAGATACCTATCATTATGCAACAATTAGGGGAAGAGGATCACAACATCTCGTTAATCAAAAGGATGTCAAGAGAGCCGCAAAGAGAAATGGAATAAAGTTGGTGAACTAAACATGATTTGTTTAGTAAAAAACGGCCCTTATAAGGGCCACCATATTCTTAAAAAGAGATATCACGTTTACACACTTGAGTGGCACATTTCAGTGCTACCACAATGGAATGAATTGAACTTTTTGTTCAATTGTAATTTCATTACTCAATTCAAAAGAGGTTAACCTCATAGCTCCCACACTAGATTTCCCTGTCATGGCATATTTTTTATGTTTGCAAATTATTTTTGTTTTTACCTAAATGTTTTTGTGTGAAAACATTTAGGTAAAAAACAAAAATAATTTGCAAACATAAAAATATTTTTGTGTTTGCAAATTATTTTTCTGTCTTGCAAGTTTTTTTATTTTATAACAAAAATATTTTTTGTGTTTGTAAAATGAATGTTATGAAAAAAACTTTTTCATAACTTTCAATTTACAAACACAAAAAATATTTTTTCTGTTTGCAAATTATTTTTTGTCTTGCAAGTTTTTTATTTTGTAAGAAAAATATTTTTTGTGTTTGTAAAATGAATGTTATGAAAAAAACTTTTTCATAACATTCAATTTACAAACACAAAAAATATTTTTTCTGTTTGCAAATTATTTTCTGTCTTGCAAGTTTTTTATTTTATAAGAAAAATATTTTCGTGTTTGCAAATGAATGTTATGAAAAAAACTTTTTCATAACATTCATTTGCAAACACAAAAATATTTTTCTTATAAAATAAAAAATCTTGAGTTGGAAAAAAATTTCCCCTGTTTAAATAACAACAAAATAATATTACCTTTTTTCAAATCCGAAAAATTTATTCCATGAATATTTACAGATTTGTAAATGTCTTTTATGAAAATGTCACTTTCAAAAACTGTTTTCAATGTTTCTTGGCAAGTTTTCCTATTTTAGAATTATTGTCTTTAGCTTTTCGTTTTCTTGTAACTTTCTTTGGTGGTTCCTCTTTCTCTGGAAATAATACTTCTAACTCATCATCAATTTCCATTTTTGTTTCTTTGGGTATATCCATATTATATAATAATGTATCATCATTATCATCAAACTCTGGTAACACAGGTTCTGCTAAGTCAACTTTCTTATTTGTAAAGTTTATATGGGGAGGTGGTGATAATGGTAGCGTGCTCATCCCCTGTAAAGTGTGGTTGTCAATGTCTTTTTCATCAAGTTGTAAGTTGAAACCTGTAATCGGTAATCTATCTTCTGTATGCTTTATGTATTCTGACCATGGATAAACTTTTACCGGTCCTCGTTGATCAACAGCTGGTGAACCCCATCTTGGTTGAGACACAGAGTTATTCGATAGCTTTCTCAATCTACATTCATTAATCCAATGTCCTCTCTCATTGCAATAAAAACATGGACCTTTGTCTGAACATGTATTCGCCCAATGTCCTTTCTGATGACAAATGGAACAAATCATCTCTTTAGGTGTTGATATCAATTTATAAAGTTCATTCACAAGTCTTCTAACTTCTCCCCATTTAGATGGTTTATAGTAAATACTTTTAGCATCACTTGCTTTTTCTAATCTTGGATCTGTAACTTTATCCATCTTTAACTTTTGGAGCGTTTCAAAATTATGTCTTGTCTTCTTGAAGTCAAAAAAACCAAGTGTGAAACATCCTAAGATTCTTCCTCCTTTTATACTTTTTTAATGTACATTTAATTGTACACTTAAATGTTCCATAACGTGCATTTGCACACAATTGTTTAAATATGCATTCATTTGGTTACAAACAGTTATGCTATCTCTTACACTCAATAATCTCTGGATACTATATTGCTGTTGTTAAATATTGACTGAAAGATACACTTAACAAATAAAATATTTACCATAGGAATATTTCCCATAGACTGAATGGATTACATTTTATGACTTTTCAAATGTGTATAAGAAACATTTATTAACAGTATAATTCAGTGGGGTATTAAATGTACATTTAATTGTACACTTAAATGTTCCATAACGTGCATTTGCACACAATTGTTTAAATATGCATTCATTTGGTTACAAACAGTTATGCTATCTCTTACACTCAATAATCTCTGGATACTATATTGCTGTTGTTAAATATTGACTGAAAGATACACTTAACAAATAAAATATTTACCATAGGAATATTTCCCATAGACTGAATGGATTACATTTTATGACTTTTCAAATGTGTATAAGAAACATTTATTAACAGTATAATTCAGTGGGTATTAAATGTACATTTAAATGCACATTTAAATGTACATTAAAAAAGTATAAAAGTGGGGGAATCTTAGGTTGATTCACACTTGGGTTTTTTGACTTCAAGAAGACAAGACATATTTTCAAAAGCTAGAAGACGATAGAAGAAAAGATGAAGAGAGCCATTGAAGAATATAGTGAGACAGAGAGTGAAGTAGATAACAAGAAGCAGAGAGTAGAATCAGCAAGGGACATATACACCATTCACCCACTCCTACAAAGAACATCAAGAAAATTCCATTCCAAATCCCATGTATGCAGAATAACATTCAAACAATTTAATCAAAAGAATCCATTTGACACCCTTGGAAAAGTATTTGACAGTTTGGTAGATGATATTAAAGAAGAATGTGGAGTAGAAGACAATGATCCGATGAGAATATCCGTTGATCACCCAGGATTAGAAATAGGTATATTTATTCCATTTACTAAGGCTTCGGCTATCACTGGTAACACCATATTAGATGAAATAGAAAAAGTTGTACAATCAAATGATAACTTTACTATCCATGATGGGCAATTATCTTTGGAAATAACACACACTTCTCTACCACAAGGGTCTGGGCGACACACACCAATTTCATTTTCATCTGTTGATAAAATGGTTGGAAACAAGAGAAGTATTATTGAAATTAAAAATGTTAATGATTCAATGTGTCTCGCACGGGCCATTGTAGTGGGAAAGTGTCATGTTGATAGAGATAATTCTGAACTTTGGCAAAAGAAATGGAAAAATATTAAACGTTCTGATAGACCGACACAAGAGTTGGAAGCTAAGGCATTGATGGACAAAGCAGGTCTTGATTATAATATTCCTTGTGGATATGAAGAATATTATAAAATACAAGACCTGCTTTACCCAGAGTATGTCATCAAAATTCATCCACAGTATGCAAAAAGTGAATTTGTATTCAAACCTCCAGTTACCACCACTGATAGTAAAGTTATTCATATTTACCACCATGACCAGCATTTTGATACCATCACTACAATTACAGGGTTTTTAGGATGCTCCTACTATTGTGAACTTTGCAGTAAAGGGGTCCAACAGAGAGAACGTCACATGTGCCCTTTTGGTTGTATTTGCTATGCTCCAACAAAATGTATTCCTGAACATCCCACTACCTGTTACAGTTGCAATAGACAATTTAGAAGTCCATTATGCTATAATAACCATATCACTAGAAAGGGGAAAGAAGAAAAAACAATTTGTCAATTAGTTCAAAAATGTAAAACATGCAATTCACTAATATATCCAACAAAAGGAAAGCATATCTGTGAAGGATTCAAAAAATGCAAATATTGTCAACAAGTAGTTAATTCTGATCACCAATGTTTTATTCCAAAATACACTTCACCCGAGGATGAAAAAATACCAAACATTCCATTTGTATTTTTTGATTTTGAAACCACACAAGACTCAGGAGTTCATATCCCAAATTTCTGCGTTGCTCATCGTGCATGTGGGGAATGTATTTGCAAATCTATAGATCAAGAATGTATTTCCTGTGACAAATTTGGATATAGGCAATCAATATTTAAAGGGGAATCTACTTTATCAGATTTTTGTGATTGGCTTTTCAGTAAGGAACATAAAGGGACAACAGCTATTGCTCACAATTTAAGAGGTTTTGATGGACAATTTATTTTAAGACACCTCATTGAAACTGGTACAACAACTCCTGATGTAATTATGAATGGGAACAAAATTCTTTCACTTAAAGCTTGTGGTATTAGACTTATAGATTCTTTAAATTTTCTTTCAATGAGATTGGCACAATTTCCCAAAACATTTGGCTTGACAGAATTAGCAAAAGGTTATTTCCCCCATTTGGCAAACACACAAGCTTATCAAAATTATATTGGCCCTTATTTAGATTCAACATTGTATATGCCAGATTCAATGTCTCCATCAGATAGGGAAGATTTTATCAAGTGGTACAACCAAAAATTTACTAGTAATGCCAGATTTGATTTTCAAAAAGAAATGGAATTATACTGTAAATCAGATGTAGATATCTTGCGTAGGGGGTGTGGGGAATTCAGACAAAAATTTATAGATAGTGATGGCATAGATCCCTTGAGAGAAGCATTTACCTTAGCCGATGCATGTACAAAAGCTTGGAGAAAAAATTCACTTCCAGAAAACAAAATGGCAATCATTTCAGACATAGGTTACCCTGCTAAAGTCAAATACTCCATTAAAGCCATTAGATTTTTACAGACACTTGCACAGGAAGAAAACATACATATTCAACATGCACTTAATGGTGGGGAGGTTAAAATAGGGGGATATTATGTTGATGGGTTTCACAAAGACACAAATACAATCTTTGAATTTTATGGATGTATGTGGCATGGGTGCATGACATGTTATAAAGACAACAGACATGAGAAAAATCCAGTCAATTTGTTAAATTACCAAACTCTATACAACAAAACACAGGAACGCATACACCATTTAGAATCATTAGGGTATAACATGAGAATAACATGGGAACATGAACTTGATGATTTTTGCAAATTAAATCCTGAAGTAAAATCAACATTAAATTCATTTTTTCCAAACATGGATCCTATTAAACCACGTGAAGCATTATTTGGGGGGAGAACAAATGCCATTAAATTACATCATAAAATAGACCAAAACACAGGCAATGAAATAAAATACATAGACATCTGTTCACTCTATCCTTATGTCAATAAACACAGAGAATATCCAGTAGGTCATCCAAATATACTTACAAAAGAAAACATAGACATGAATAATATAAGACAGTACAGGGGGCTTATCAAATGTAAAGTTTTACCACCACAATCTCTACACATGCCAGTATTACCAATTCATTGCAACAAGAAAATGGTTTTTACACTTTGCAATACATGTGCAGAACAAGAATTAGACAAATGTGAACACACACCAGATCAACGCAGTATTACAGGTACATGGACATCTGTTGAACTTTTTAAAGCATTGGGAATGGGATACACATTACTTGACACTTATCAGATTTGGCATTGGGAAGAATGGTCTTCAGAAATTTATAAACATTATGTGAACAAATATTTAAAAATGAAACAAGAAGCCAGTGGATATCCAGATTGGGTGAAAACAGAAACAGACAAAGATACATTTAAGAAAGACTATGCACAAATTGAAAACATACATTTGGAAAATATTGAAAAAAATCCAGGACAAAGATCATTTGCTAAAACCATGTTAAACTGTTTATGGGGGAAAAGTGCACAAAACAATTTAAAAACAAAAACAGAATATATACAAGACCCATCAAAATATTTTGACCTGATACAAGATAAAGACATCATTATTAAAAATGTTGAATTGTTTGATCATGATAAATGTATTTTAGTCAATTACACAAAATCTACAGATGTTTATGAACCTCACAAATCAGCTAATGTTGCAGTTGCATCTTTTGTCACAGCTTATGCACGAATGGAATTATATAAAGTAATAGGACGTTTGGGTAGACGGGTATTATACTTTGACACAGACAGTTGTATTTACATCCATAACCCCACACTTTGGAATCCACAAATTATAAACAGTAGGTTAGGTCAATGGACAGATGAACATCCAGATGCAAAAATTATTGAATATGTAGGTTTAGGTCCAAAAAATTATGGTTACAAATACATTAAAGATGGTCAAATACACACATCATGTAAAGTTAAAGGAATCACATTAGATTACAATACATCACAAAAAGTCAATTTTGAATCCATGGTGGAATGTGTACAAGACAGACACAATTATAAAATGAACATTGAATACACACATAGAATTAAACGCAACAAGAACAGACAAGTTACAAGTGAAAGACAAACCAAAACATTCAGATCTGTGTACACAAAACGTTTTGTAGTGGATAAATATGATACAAGACCTTATGGGTTTAAGGTATAAAAATTACTCTTCAGAATTCTCATTTCAAGTTTGAACAAGACCAGACATGTCACAATTGAATTACAAACCAAAACATTCAGATCTGTGTACACAAACCATTTTGTAGTGGATAAATATGACACAAAACCTTATGGGTCTAAGGTATAAAAGAACCCTTCGGATTTCTCATTTCAACTTTGAACACTGAGCAGGCAAGATGTCTCTACCACTCAATCCTACTTATCCTATATACTTGTCAGAGTTAAGAAGACTTTCGAGTTTTAGTATGACTACAAACCCTATTTTAAAATCCAAGAAAGAAGACTTAGCTAAAGCTGGATTTTTCTATATAGGAGATGGTAAAGTAAAATGTTTTGTATGTGGACAAGGTTTAATGAATTGGGAAGAAAAAGATATTCCTTTGCAAGAACATGTTAAGTGGTCACCAAATTGTTCTTATATTCAATTGATAAGAAATTGTCAATTATACAAACCACCAACAAGTATGCAAACACCCCCAGATAAAATATTATCAGTGATGGATTATGGATTCACTTTAAATCAAATATTTTCAACAATGAAAAAATATGACAAGTGTTTAGATGATTTTCCAGATTCTAAGTCTTTATTTGCACTCATGGTGCTAAATGATCAAAGTACATCATTTAGTACCATAATTGCAAGACAAGCTGCAGGACAATTCAAAACTAAGTTTGATAAAATGTTTTCAGATAATGCAGGAAATGATTTTCCTGACCGTCCTGATGTATTTTGTGCATCAGGTAATATAGTACCTGATGGACAAAATACATCAGAAGAGACAAAAGAATCATCACTTTGATTTCAACCATGGAACCAGTAAGACGTATGTTAGACAACAAGATTACACGTAAGGCATTATTATATGCATTTCAATTGATCACTCCTGGTTATCTAACAATAACAAAAGAGTTTATTCATAATCAATTGGGAAAAGATGAAATGTATGGGGAATTTTGTAATGCATTACAAATCATGAATGCTTTTTACAAAGATAATATAGAAAATATTTGGACAAGAGTTGTGTGGGGTAATATAATTTATGATAAAGAAATCATTAATTACTTGTATAGACAATGTGTACCACAAATAGATAGAAGAATAGATTCTTCAGAAACTGTATTTGAGTTAAAAGCACCCTTAAAACGAATACCTACTAAAAGACATGAAGAAGGTATGGAAACAGAAAGTATATAAGTGAATGATTTGACAACTCTTATTCACACAAATACAATTATGGCATCGAGTGAATGTTTATTGTTTCAACACCCTTGTAATATCTTTATTTCGGGACCTAGTGGTTCAGGAAAAACAGAATTTGTCAAAAAGCTTATTGATATGAAACATGACTTATTTCAAATTCCCCCACAAAAAATCATTTGGTGTTATAAAGAATGGCAAAATACATATACTTTACTTAAAGAAAGTGAAGATATTAAATTCATAGATGGTATCCCTGATGATGAATATGAAATTGTCAGTGATGTCACTATTCCCCATCTTGTAGTTTTTGATGATATGTTAGGAGATAAAGATGAAGAAAAAATTAAATTATGGTTCACACGAAAAGGACATCATAGAAATGCAAGTGTCATTTACATAACACAAAATATGTTTCAACAATCTAAATCTAGTCGTACCATAAGTTTAAATGCACATTATATGATTTTATTTCAAAATACCAGAGATAAAGGGCAAATTAAAGTATTGGCAAATCAAGTTCAATTACCACATTTAAATGCATGTTATCAAGATGCAACAAGTATTGATCATGGTTATTTATTAATTGATTTTCATCCTAGAACTCCTGAGTCTTTGAGATTAAGAACTGATATTTTTCATCCTTGGGTAACACAAAATGAACGTGGTCCCATCATTTATACAAAACTATAAATTCCCCATGTTCTAACGAGTTGATGTTAGTTAGTCAAAGTTTGTCAACGACTACACATCATCATGGTATCATTCATACAATCTTTGGAACAACTTGGTCAAGAAACAAGTCCATTTGCAAGACAAAAATTACTTAAGAAAGGTTTTAAGAAAATTTTAAAATGGTTTACATTAGCAAGTAGAATCATACTGAATAAGAAAATTAAATTGCCAAAACAAACTTTAACTTATATGGATAAACATAAACAAGATCTTGAACAACTTGCAAATCCCAGAGTTGATCTTGCAACAAAACGAAACATTATTTTAAAACCAGGAGGTGGTGGGTTTTTTGGTGGTGTTATCATTCGTAATTTAATTCGATGGGATGGTCATAAGACAAGTAGATCATTCTATTCACCATTCAAAAAAACAAAGAGTAAGAAACAAAAGTCACCTAAAAGGAAACGAAAATCCCCCAAGAAAAGATCAAATAATTCATCAACCTCTAGAGAGATAAAAAATCAACGAAAGGTAGGACCTAAATATATGTACACAAATTTTGAAATTGCCCCTCATAGATCTCCATCTACAAAAACAAAAGCATTACTTGTGAAAAATCTTCAAAGACAAAGAAAAGTATCACCACTTAAGTTAACACGTGTAGTGTCAATAACAAAAGATGGTGTTAAAAATCATGACCCAATGTATTCTGTACAAAATACACAACATGTACCATTAAAAGAAAAGATTCCCACAATGGCACGTTTTACAGCTTTAAATACACCTAAACCTGTTAAAGGGATAAGGTCTTACTTTAAATAATATAAAGTTTGCACATGTATAAATAGCATTACATTTTTATATTTGTTTCATTTAATCATTAGATTCTATAAGATCAAGATGGTGAGACAAAATAAGAAACAAAAAATTCCTTTAGTTAAAAAATATGGTGGTATGTTAATAGGTTTAAGTCAAACTCCTCCAGCATTTCAAAAACAAATTATGAAAAATGCACCTAAAGAATTAATTAATTGTGTGTCAGAATGTTGTCATAATCTTTTAAAAGGCAACATACATCTAACAAAAAGTCAGAAACAAAAATTACATCCAAAGCGTCAACAACTACGAGCACTCGCTAGTAAATCAATAACTCTTAAAAAGAAAAAACAAATTTTAAATCAAAAAGGTGGTTTTTTACCATTACTTGGTTTACTTGGACCTGCTATAGGAGTTGCAACAAATCTTGCAAATAAATTAGTCGATAAAATATGAAAAAGATGGCTATTGTACCTTATCAAATGTTAGAAGATATGCAACGTTTTAGAAATGAAAAAGCTCAAAGACCAAGATTACCCCCTAACCCACAAGTTACAAATACTGCACAACTTCAAAATGATTTATCATCTGTGTTAGGAAATTCAGAGTTGTCCGAAAGTGAGAAAGAACAAAAGTATGGGGAAACTTTACAAAAATTTCAAATGTCACATAAGAAAGCATTACAACCAACATTGGTTCCATTGCCTGAGTCAGGAGAAAAATCATTATTTTTACGAGATCATATTATAGAAAGTGTCCCTGTTACAATGAGACGTAAAGCAACTTCATTATTATCTGCTTTATCATCTCATCCACACATGAGTTGGGATGATCAGGGTGTATTAAGTTACGATGGAGAAGTCATAAAAGGTTCAAATATCATAGATTTAGTCAATGATGTTCTTAGACACCGAAAAGGTTTTAAACCGAGTGGATGGGAAATGTTTAGTCGTGGATTAAAAGATATAAATATCCCTCAAGATTTTGTTGGTAATCGTGAACGTTGGTTATGGATGAATAGACAACCTATACCCAAACCCAGTAAATATCAAAGTTCTCCAGAAGATAGTTGGTCTGAAACTCCTCAATCCTCCCCTCCAAAACGTAAAGTTCGTCGAGGTCATAGAGTGCAGTGGAGTGAAGACACACCAAAGTCAGCACTAAAGCGTAAATTGACAAAACGTAGATTATCTGAAAAATGGGAAGCTTATTGAATGATTTATTATCTGAAATATATTACAATACAAAACATCCTGCTGGTTATGGTGGTATACAAAAATTGTACAAAGCAGCTCATAGTAAAGATAATTCCATCACAATTGATCAAGTGAAAAAATGGTTGAAAGGAGAAAGAACTTATACTTTACATAAACCCATCCGTAAAAAATTTTCAAGACGTAAGACTATAGTGGGTGGTATTGATCATCAATGGCAGATTGATTTAGCAGACTTACAAAGTTTACAATCTTACAATGACCAATTTCGTTATTTAGTTTGTGTTATTGATGTATTTTCCAAATATGCATGGGTAATACCCATTCACAATAAAACAGGAGAGACATTAACAAAATCTTTTCAGAGTATTTTGAAAACTTCTGGACGTAAACCATTATCATTACAATCTGATAAAGGTTCTGAATTTAAAAATAAAGACGTGCAAAAATTTTTAAAGAAACAAAACATTCATTTCTTCACAACAGAAAATCCTGAAACCAAAGCTAGTATTGTTGAACGTTTTCAACGTACATTGAAAACACGAATGTGGAAATATTTTACACACAAACGTACATTAAGGTACATTGATGTGTTGGAAAATTTAGTTGATGGATATAATCATAGTTTTCATCGAAGTATTCAGAGAACTCCTGCTTCAGTATCATTAGAAAATGAAGTAGAAGTATCTCAACATTTGTATGGTAAAAAAAAGTCTAAAAAGAAAAAAATACAATTTAAAGTTGGTGATATAGTACGTATTAATAAAACCAAACGTACATTTGAAAAAGGGTATTTACCAAATTGGACAAAAGAGTTATTTAAAATTACTCATGTAAAACATACAATACCACCCACTTATAAACTTGAAGATATGGGTGGTGAAAATATACAAGGGACATTTTATCCACAAGAAATTCAAAGTATAAAAGATGATAAAAAATATATAATTGAATCAATTCTTAATAGACGGTCAAGACGTGTGGGAAAGAAAATTATTAAAGAACTTAAAGTACATTGGGAAGGTTATCCAAAGAAATTTGATAGTTGGATAGCAGAATCAGATTTGATATAAAAAGAATATGTCATTAAATGAAACTTCATTACCTAATGAAACCACAAGTGTTGATGTACAAAGTCAACAAAGTCAACAATTTAAAATTTGTGGAAATCGTGTTGCAAAAAATCAAGTCACTTATTTCACACAGATTATTATCATTTATGGTATTATAATTACTGCCATTGCACATTTGAGTTTACAAAGCCCTGATAAAGAATTGTGGTTAGTGTTATTAAGTAGTTCATTAGGATATATTCTTCCAAGTCCAGGTTTAAAATATTTGAAACAACCACAAGATAAGAAAAATGAATTCATTTTACGTAACACTTCTGAGCGATAATTCTATGGATATGTTTCCAAGTAATAGCCAATGTTGTTTTCAAACACAATTATCTAAACCCATTCATGTTGATAAAGAACATTGGGAGGTGGGATTAGTTGAAGTAATTTTACCTTCGGAAGCAAAAAATATTACAGATGAAGAATCTGTTTTTAAAATCATTGTGACAGATAGCAAAATATCAAATCGTATTAATAAAACGAATTTGAAACATACATTACACAAAGGTGTTGCTGCTGTTGAATTAAATATTTTATCAGGTGCATATTCAAATGGCGGTCATGTCATAGATGCAATGCAAACAGAAATTCAAGAAAAACTTGGAGACATATTTAAATCATTTGATGTATTATTTCATGTTGGATTTTCAACTCTCCAAGGGCGTGTAAAAATAGTAGGAAATAGTATTGGGAAAGTGGGTATTGCAATGTCAGAAAGTTTATTACAAAAATTGGGATGTAAAGACAATATTTTTCCTGTCATTTTTCCTAACACATCAAAAGGTGCATTTAAATATAATGTGGACTTAAATGTGGATTTCAATCAAATCTTTATTTATTCTGACATAGCAGATTATACATTTTTAGGTGATATTGAAGCACCTATTTTACGTGTGATTCCATTTGAATCACATAAAGAGTCTCTACATACTCATATAGAATTTGATAATGTACATTATGTACCAGTATCAAAATCTTATTTTGATCAGATTAGTATAAATATAAATGGGAACACTGGTAAACCCATTCAGTTTGCAAGTGGCAAGACAGTTGTCAAGTTGCATTTTAGACAGAGACATAAATTAAATTTGTAAAAAATGATGCCGGTGTATCAAGGTGTACCACGGCAATATGGATATGGATTAGGGTCTATTTTTCGCACAGCAATAAGAACAGCTGCACCATTTATAAAACCAATTGCAAAAAATGCATTTCAAACCTTAAAGAGAGATGGATTAAGACATGGTTTAGAAATAGCAAATGAATTGATAAAAAAACGTAAAGCACCTAAAGACATTTTATTAACTCATGGAAAAGATCTTTTGAAATCAGTTGGTGAATCTGCTTTAGGTATAAAAAGACAAAAACAAGAACGAAAACGTCAGTCTGTGGTTCGTTCTCATAGAGGTAAGACACGTCAAAGACAAGCTTATTCAAAACAAAAATCAAGACCACTTGATATATTTGATTGAAAAAATCATGATGTTACATGGATCTTGCGAACATTTTGGTAGTAGTTTTGATCCAGATAATGTATCACCAACATCAAGTGGTATAGAAAATATTGGTGAAATTGAACAATTTCCTATTGCATCTTTAAATAATTCTTCACCAATAGAATTTTTAATTCCAAGACAAACAACCAAGTGGTTAGATCTTGCAGCATCTACACTTGAAGTTCAATTTAAAATTACAAAACAAGATGGGAGTGTTTTGGCTGGAGATACACAAATTGCTCCTATCAATAATTTTTTTCATAGCATGTTCAGTAAAATTGATGTTACACTGAATGGCAATCTTATCACCACCAATACAGATCTTTATCCTTATAGAGCATATTTTGAGAATTTTCTTAGTTATTCAAAAGATGTGAAAAAAACACATCTAGCTGCTAGTGAGTTGTGGTATAGAGATACTCCTGGACACCTCACAGAAACAAGTAAAGCTTCGTCGAACAAAGGTTTGACTGAGCGAGCTAAAATAATTGGTGGTAGCAAAAATGTACAACTAAGAGGAAAACTGCATTTAGATCTGTTTGTGCAAGATAAGTATTTACCAAATGGAGTTGAGATGAGAATTAAATTGCATCGTGCTCCAACTAAATTTTGTTTGATTGGTAGTGAACATGGAAAAATAGAAATTCAAAAAGCCATATTCAGAATACCGGCATTGGATTTATTTCCAAAATTTGCGAATGATCTTAATGCACAAATAGATCGAACAAATTATAAAATGCCCATAAGACGTAGTGAAATTAAAACTTTTACTATTGGAAGTGGTCTTCGTTCAAAAATAGAAGACTATCTGTTTCATAAACAGATGCCAAAACGAATTATTCTTGGTTTAGTTAGTAATAGAGATATAAATGGAGATGTTGGCAGTAATCCATTTAATTTTCAACATTTCGATTTGAATAAGGTGGAAATCACAATAGATGGACATTCCATTAAAGCACGTCCCTTTGAACCGAATTTTGAAGGTGGACTTTATCTAAATTCATATTTATCATTGTTTGAAGCTATGGGCTATTTTGGACAAAATCAATCATTTAATTTATCTTTGCAGGATTATGCAAAAGGGTATACCCTTTGGGGTATTGATTTGACACCTGATCAGAGTAGTAGTGGGCCCTTGGCTCACCCAATAAAGTCTGGCAATCTTAGGTTTGAACTTCAGTTTGCTCAAGCTCTTCCAGAGGTGATCAACGTTGTTGTCTATGCAGAATTTGATAGTGAGATAGAAATCAACAAATTCAGAGAAGTGATATTTGACTATTAAACAAGATGAGTCAGTGTGAACATTGCAAGATGTGTAAAGAAAAAATACAAACATTATTTCAAGAATGTGTAGTGATAGAACTGACAAAATCCATTCAACAGAAAATGAAAAATATCTGTGAAGAAGAAAATCGAACCAACACAACAACATTAATAGATATGAACATTGCAGAGTGTTTACAGAAAGTGTGTCCAGTGACTATACTATATAATCTACACAAGAGAGCAAGAAAAATAAACTTATTAGAATATTGTGCTCATATAGACTTTGAAATAGACTGCCAAAAAGACATTCAAAAGTGGGCAGATTTAGTGAAAAGAGACTGGTCATATTATACAGGATATCTTGATTAATGGCTCCGTGCCAGCCTTTTTCAAGGCTAAGAAGATGGAAACCATACAATTACAAACTATACTTGACAGTTCTCAAAGGTTATCATCCTTAAAAGGAAAAGTGTGTTCAAAAGACTTGTTACCAAAACGAAAACCTAAACACAGACAAGCATATATTGTGAACACAGATTCATCAAAAGAACCAGGAGAACATTGGATAGCAATATATTTTAAAGACAATCATTCTGCTATCTACTTTGATTCATATGGTTTACCACCATTAGATAGAGACATATACAATTTCATAGTGAAAAATACAGATTCCTGGACAATAAATACAATGAGACTACAAAGTGAATTTACTGTTGTGTGTGGAATGTACTGTATATTTGCTTTAGATCATCTTGCAAGAGGATATGATTTAGAGACAGTTCTTACTATCAAATTTGATCCAAGAAATTTCCAAGAGAATGATAGAGATGTTCGACGATGGTTTGAGCAAACTTATAGACATTATTTGAAATAACTGTAATAAATATCAGGTGTCAAAACAATCCCACAGAGGTAATTTTTTACATCTTTTAGTTTTTTAAGTTTTTTATTAAAAGTCAATCATCTATTATATAATTTTCGCCAGACATTTGTGTAACAGAGAGATAGGGTTTTTAGTTACTTTTTATATTTGTTTCAAGATCAGATCACTTGAGTGATATCAGTTTTTTATTTGATACCCAAGATTGTTTTCAAAAAACAATCTTGGGTATCAAATAAAAAAGCTAGCATAAAAAAGAATCTTGATGTAAATAGGTTTTCTCATGGATAGGCAAACTCAGATCTCGGTGTATATATGTTCAGATTTCATTTCAATATAATGATTCAACTTTAAATACAGTTTTGTCTTTTGTTAAAACCTCTGTGATAGTTTTGTCGAATTTGTTAGGTTAGTCCTATAATGCCTTTTTATCACCGTGTCCCTATTATTTCCCAACAGTAAAAAAGAGTTAAGAGTCACTTCTCTTTTTCACTGAGAGTATTAGGTTTTAATATTGTATGCATACTTATCGAAAACTTTTATAGTGTAACCTGATATACAGTTTATACTGTAGAGATAATTTTGATTGCTAAACATACAATGAATACTATTCTTACTATAGAAAAAACAACTATCACAGAGAGTTCGACCACAACGCGAATCACTAAGTTTTTTTATTTTGTGCATGTGTTCTTGTGTTTTATTGTAAGCATAATTTCCTTATACTTACAACAAAACACAAGAAGACACACAAAATTTCCCCAGTTATAGAAGTTGTATACACAGGGTGGAGAGATGACAACCCAAAACCATATGGATAACCCCTAATATAAAATGATTTTAAATTAATATAGACATTGGGTCACACTCTAAGGAGGGAACTGTTTTTTGTCTTTTTATAACAAAGACTTGATTGTGTACATGAGAAGATCTCTTTCTAATAGTGTGGGTTGGCCCTGAAAAGGGCCGTTTTTAAAACATCTTCAGTTCCGTAGAGAGCTGTTTGGTAAAGCCATCTCTGCTTCGGTGAAGAATTCACCTTCCCACATGCCTATGGTTGTTGCTAGCATCTCTTCATCTGTAAAGCAATCTTGTTCCCATGCATAGCTTCGTCCTACAAGAGCTTCCTCCTGCAAATGTACGGGGAGATCAAACCAGTGTTTAGGTCGATTCTTGTACTGGATCTCCCCGAACGGACGTGTGGCGGTTTTGACGAAAGGGTGGTCTTCAATCTTCTTAAGTTGTTCTTCCATCGAAAGTGTTGCCGACCACCACTTTCTCAAAGCCAAGGCGAATTCTTCATCGGCTCTCTGTTTCTTGGTTCTCTCATAACTCTCTACGGAACTGTAATTGATCTTCGTTGGCTCCATGTCTTTTTCCTCTCTGTCAAAAGATGATTTTTCTTTAGTCAGATGAAATGTATCCAAATCCTCAACTCACCTTCTTTTTATAGACAATGCGAGGATCGGAAATGCACTGGAGAACGCTCACGCGACAATTTTGATCGAGTGCGGGAAAATATTGTTGACATCGGACGGCTGTGATAGTAAACGTCTGTTATCAACAATATTTTCCCGCACTCGATCAAAAATGTCGCGTGAGCATTCTCCAGTGCATTTCCGATCCTCGCATTGTCTATAAAATCTAACACACATTCCAGACAATTCATTTGATAAAAAGCAATCGCCTGTTCTGCATTCAATCATGGATGAATACAATATACTAGATGATTTTAACGATTTAATTCGTATTGACAACTCATTGATGACACAGCAGAGAATACCAAACCAAAAGGATACCATACCAAATAAGAGGGTGAATAATACTTTTTCACAAGATGAAAAAAATGAAACATTATTACAGAAAATCTTGGAGACTCTACAAGACATGAAATCATCTCACCAAAAGATCGTTCTCTCAGCTGATAAGATTACAGTTCCTATAGAATTCAAAGTGTCATCTCTCCCTTTAACAGTACCACACGAGTTGGCAGAACCGACACCTAAACCTAAGAGAAAAAGGGGACGTCAAGCACAGAATCAGTTAGTGACTGCATCCACACAAACAGATACAGTAATTCAACAACCTATTCCAGAGGAAGAATCATCTGATGATATTGTTAAACCTAAAAAAAAGAAACGGGTACGATTCGATGGTCTTGGGCGATACATGAAAAATATTGCTAACTGTTGAGTGACTTGCACTTCATCAAAACTAAAACAGCCCTTCTAAGGGCTACCCACACTATTAGAAAGAGATCTTCTCATGTACACAATCAAGTCTTTGTTATAAAAAGACAAAAAACCAGTTCCCTTATCCTCCAGTGAAAAAAACTTATAAGCCAGAAATGTACTATAGGATCTGGTCATAAAGCATGATGCGGAGGCACTATAGACCCAAGCATTTTTAACACTGAGTTTTCCATAGGGTCCATTGCCTTAGTGTTAAATTGTGTAACTTATAGACCCAAGAATTTATAGTTGTGTAACTTATAGACCCAAGAACTTATAGACCCAACATGTATGCACTGTGCCACCAGTGCATACATGTTGGGTCTATAAGTTCTTGGGTCTATAAGTTACACAACTATAAATTCTTGGGTCTATAAGTTACACAATTTAACACTAAGGCAATGGACCCTATGGAAAACTCAGTGTTAAAAATGCTTGGGTCTATAGTGCCTCCCCTAACTACTGACGTGGGCCAAGGCCGTTTAGGAGAGAGACTTCGGTTACGGCCGTTTAGGAGAAAGACTTGGGTTCGGTCGTTTATGAGAGTGAAATTGCTGGGCAATCCACGAAGTTGTGCTGTACGCCGCTGTTGTCGGGCCAGGTGGACATAGGAGGGCTACAAACCCGAATTTATAGAATAGATTACGAACCCAAGTAAAGGCTTAGTTTAGATGTCATTAGCGAGGACCGACTCGGACCTGTCTCAAAGTGTAGGCTATTGTATTGTGGTACAAGCCCTTAGGAACGCAGAGGTTGACCACGTAGTAGCCTGTTTTAGTATCAGAGTGTTATGAATATCGACACAAAGTCGACAGGTGACAATTCGCGCAAGCTCGAAGGCGCATTTTGAAATTGTGAGTTCTGCCATGAACTGTGTGAATTCCAAAAGGACAGGAACATTCAAGGAGAGTTCTATCAAAGGACACACGTGTAAGGCATGTGACGTAGACTTGCTAAACTAGCCGACAGAGTGGACGAGTAGCCGATGAAATGAAAATTGAGAAAATTTCTCCCACTCCAAAACGCGACTTCTTCACACTTCCATCCTATGTATTGCACACTATCAATGATGTGAGCAAAACTAATTGACTCGAAAGTGGGAGAGCCAGGGATGTAGCTAGAGGGTTTCAGCTGGGGGTGGGGGAAGGGGTGGCGGTGGGGGTGGGGGGAGTGCCACCGGTGTAAATTCCAACTGTGAGTAGTTTCGATAGGTGGTTGCACTGCAGCGCTGGGTGATATCTTTTAACCCTTTAACCAACGAATCGCCCGTATCCACCCGCGTAATATGCAAATACAGCCGCTGAAAAAATATTATTTTTCGAAAAATTTCAACAAAACCATATCATGTGACCCCTCTTTGGAACGAGCTCGACGAGTAGATATTCATAACACTCTGATACTAAAACAGGATATGATATGGTTTTTTTAAAATTTTTTTTAAAAATTTAAAAAATGATATTTAAAATCCTGAATTTTGAAATCGTCTGCGTTGGGTAAAGGGTTAAAGTGATTATATATATATATACACATGCTTATGAACCCTTCTGAAAATTGTCACTAGTCCTGAAACGGACAAAGCATCATTTATAATGTGTCTGGGTCAGTAAATTTACCGGATTGATGTCAGAATCGAAATTTTGAGGCCGATGTCAATTTTAGAGTAGGAAATTTGAAACTCAAGTTTCCAGTTGGAAATAAAAGATCAAAATTTCTCATCATTAAGTTGGAATTTTAATATTTTTCATGAACAATGTTAATTTATTGAATTTCCAACTATCTGATTTTTGACCTCGGAATTTCCAGCTATTGAAAAAAATACCCCTAGCTGGGGGGGGGGGGGGGGAGGGGGTGAGACACCCCCACCCCCTGCCGCCACATCCCTGGGGAGAGCTCCAGAAAAATATCATTGAAAATCTCCACGTACGAATTGACAGTCTTGAGAAAAAACTAGAATCTGCAAATTCAGAGAAATCTTTTACGTGAAGAAATTGATTGCCTCAGGGGTGAAAACGAAACGCTAAAGACGACCTTACAGATACTATGAAAGAGTTGCGGGGTGTCCAAAAAACCCGAAATGAAAGTGAACAATACTCGAGGGAGCACAATGTTCGAGGGATAGGTCTCTCGGAAACTAGTGGTTAGGATGTGGCCAAAATGTTTTGTAATATTATTAACACTAGTCAGGAACATGTAAAATTAGAAGTGGGTGACCTAATTGCCGCTCATCGTCTCTCCTCCAGAAGTTCTCCAAGGACGTGCCTAATAAAGTTTTTAAGAACTGATAAGCGCAATGAAATCTTCCAACAAAGGAAACATCTAGGGAACATTGGCAGCAATAAGGAGACGACTATTAAAATAAAGAACTTCTTGACAAAATCAAACCTTGAATTGATTAGCCGTCTGTACAAGCACAAAGACATCACATCAATCTATCACCGAAATGAAAAAATATGGGGTGTCACACCAACTGGCACACTAAAGTCTGACATTTACGACAACATAGACGACGTGCTCTCGACCGCTAAACAGGGAAATTAAAAGTAAATTCCTAAAACCTCCGATGCGGTTTGCTGCAATAAGTGTGAAAATGTTACTTGAAGGGTTGAAGCAGTGTTCACTGTTGAGAGATCAGTTTAACATGCGATATCTATCCCTTTACCTAACGAAATAGTAAACATTACCCCTTGAAAAATGAAAAAATCCCTCATCGAATTTTTTTTTCTCAACTTTTGATTCTGGATCATAGCTTATGACCCCTCATCGGGGCAGGCTTGTTGAGCCGTTCCGATGAGGGGTCATGGGATGTGGTTTGCCGGAATAAGTGCAAAATTGATGCATACAGGATCAATGTAGTGTTTACTGTTGAGAGATCAGTTTAAATTATGGTATCTGATCCTTTACCCCACGAAATGGGAAAATCATCACCCCTTGTAGAATGAAAAAAATCATCATTCGAATTTTGCTACTTTTTCTCAATCTCTGACTCTGGGACATAGCTTATGACCCCTCGTCGGAGCACGCTCGTCCAGCCTGTTCCGATGAGGGGTCATGGGATGTGATCTGATGGAACAAGAGTGAAAAAATGTTCTCCCCTTTAATAACTTGTACGGCAGCCAGTAATCCTTGTTGCATAGATGATAGTAGCAGCGTTTACTGTTGAGAGGTCAGTCTAAAATATAGTATTATTCCTCACGTTTGTAACATCAGCCGTGATTGGTTAATTCGACACCTTCTAAAAGTCATAGTACTGGAGTTTTGGGGCAAAACACGGGTACTATCGGAACGTTTTTCCCTGGAGACAAGAGAACGAAGAAAATGTAAGCTTCACTTCCATTGATCAGCGTCGATTGGAATTTCTCAACACCAAACGATGGCTCCGTGCTCGTTTAACTTTTTTCGTCACCGGTAGACACAAACTTATCAACAAATGGGCATATTCAGTGGGTGTGTTTTCAATTTTAACTGCAAACAATGAATTCAAAAGAATTAGAAATATTAAAAACTCACGTGTTGTTCACCACCTCAGTGAATCCTGAATATGAGTTATGACCTCAATCAATTATATTTCCACAAGTTTAGTAATCCCCGTCCTCACTGAACCTCCGCCTCAAGTTCAAAATAAATTATTTCACTCCGCTTAATTCTATCAACTGCCGTCGTCCGAGAAACATGAATTTATATTCCATTAATTTATACCACTTCTCACACAAGCATTGACAATGAATTATAACATGAACAGCTGTAAACACTGGGATTTGTTGATATAGAAACCCCCAAAACGACGGCACTTGTGACAAGTCATTTTCGAAGAGACGTCATTCGTTCGAAATGACGTCATGTTTTTGGATTCGACTACATTGTTGTTACAAGACTGATGGCATGCTGCAGTTAACGCTTAACATTATAACAATGAACGTACTTTTGTTCGGCATAATAAAATAATTAGAACGTTTCTTTTCATGTTCTATCGGTCGATAGTACCTGAGTTTGTGTGATTTCTGAAATAAAACCTGAAGCAGCGAAGCTGCTTCAGGTTTTATTTCAGAAATCACACAAACTCAGGTACTATCGACCTATAGAACATGAAAAGAAACGTTCTAATATTATAGTATTGAAGTGGTTTGCCGGAATAAGTTTAAAATTATTGCATGCAGGGTCGATGTAGTGTTTACTGTTGAGAGGTCAATCTAAAATATGGTATTGCGAGATCAGTCAAAAATATGGTTTCTGACCTTTTAGGCCCTACCTAACGAACTGGAAAAAATCACCCCTTGCAAAATGAAAAAAATCTTTGTTGCATAGAGAATTGAAGCAGTGTTTACTTTTGAGAGATCAATCTAAAATATGGTACATGACCCCTTACCATACGAAACAGAATGAAAGTGTCAATGACACTGTAGCTCAACTTGTCAAGACAAAGACATGTACATGTATAGTATGTGACACAGCAATGACAAACATCTAGGTAATGACCTGATAACAAAGGTACATATAAAGTATTGTAACGGTCTGTACATAAATACTGACCGTTGCCTGTAACAAATGTATAGGTAAAGTATTGTAAAGGTGGGTGACAGTCAGATGCTAAACTAGAAAAAAAATCTGAGTCCCAGAGTGGGTCTGACTGAACCCCAAAATATTTGTTCTCATAGCACAGTGATAACAAAGGCACCCCAAAACACACTCATTCCTGTCCCAAGGTAAAAACAAAGGTACCCAAGAAGTTTCGTGAAGATCAGTTCACAAATATGAGCTGTGTAGAAGTTGTGACAAAAAACTGATTGGACCTAATTTCGGTACAAAATGGCCACTGGCAGCCATCTTGAATTCTGGACTGCACCCAGAAACACTCGTTCTCGTCCCAAGGAGATAACAAAGGTACCCAAGAAGTTTTGTGAAGATCGGTTCATAAATACAGCCTCTAGCCCGAGCCGTATTGACATGTGCACTTACAGTGTATAAGTAGCACTGAATAAATCAAAGTTCATCTAATTTGCATAATTTCTGCACGAGAAAAAAACCCGTACTATATGTGATGTATTCCATGTTACTAAACATTCATACAAAAATATATTCAAATCAGAACTTTCATACAGAAGTTCTGTACAAAAGACTGATTGCATTAATTTTGGTACAAAATGGCTGCTGGTGGCCATCTTGAACTTTGGACCACACCCAAAAACACTCGTTCTCATCCCACGGTGATAACAAAGGTACCCAAGAAGTTTCGTAAAGATCGGTTCATAAATACGGCCTCTAGCCTGAGCCGTATATAGAAGTTGTGTACAAAAAACTGATTAGACCTAATTTCGGTACAAAATGGCCACTGGCAGCCATCTTGAATTTTGGACCGCACCCAGAAACACTCGTTCTTGTCCCAAGGTGATAACAAAGGTACCCAAGACGTTTCGTGAAGATCGGTTCATAAATACAAACTCTAGCCTGAGCCGTATTGACATGTGTACTTACTGTGTGTAAGTAGCACTGAAAAAATCAAAATTAATCTAATTTGCATAATTTCTGCACGAGAAAAAAACCCGTATTATATGTGATGTATCCCATGGTACTAAACATTCGCACAAAAAATTATTCAAATCAGCGCTTTCATATGGAAGTTCTGGGCAAAAATCTGATTGCACCAAATTTTGTACAAAATGGCTGCCATCGGCCATCTTGAATTTCGAACCGGACCCAAAAACACTCATTCTCGTCCCACGGTGATAACAAAGGTACCCAAGAAGTTTCGTAAAGATCGGTTCATAAATACGGCCTCTAGCCCGAGCCGTATTGGCATTTGCACTTACAGTGCTGAAAGTAACACCAAAAACATCAAAGTTAGTCTAATTTGCATAATTTACGCACGAGAAAAAAACCCGTATTATATGTGATGTATCCCATGGTACTAAACATTCATACAAAAAATTATTCAAATCATAGCTTTCATATGGAAGTTCTGTACAAAAAACAGATTTCTGCATCGTCGGTACAAAATGGCGGCTGGCAGCCATCTTGAATTTCGGACCAAACTCAAAAACACTCGTTCTCGTCCCACAGTCATAACAAAGGTACCCAAGAGGTTTCGTAAAGATCGGTTCATAAATACGGCCTCTAGCCTGAGCCGTATCCAATTGTTGACGGACAGACGGACGGACGGACAGACGGACAGACGGACGACGGGCCATGGCATAAGCTCAAATTTGGCTTCGCCAAAGTTGAGCTAAAAATTAGCCCTGGAAAATGGAAAAATCACCCGTCGAATTTTGTTACTTTTTCTCAACATTTGATTCTGGGTCATAGCTTATGGCGCCTCGTCGGAGCAGGCTTGTTGAGCTCGTTCTGATGAGGGGTCATGGGATGTGGTCTGCCGGAATAAGTGTAAAATTGTTTCATACAGTGTTGATGCAGTGTCTACTGTTGAGATGTCAGTTTAAAATATGATATTTGACCCTTTACCCAAAGAAATGGAAAAATTAGTCTTTGTAAAATGAAGAAATTACCATTCGAATTTTGTTATTTTTTCTCAATTTATGATTCTGGGTCCTGGCTTATGGCCCCTCATCGGAGCGGGTTCCTCGTAAAAACTTATTATTGAGAGATCAGTCTAAAATATGGTATCTGACCCCTTACCAAACGAAATGGAAAAATCACCCGTCGAATTTTGTTACTGTTTCTCAACTTTTGATTCTGGGTCATAGCTTACAACCAAGCATCGGAACAGGCTTGTTGAGCCCGTTCTGATGAAGGTTTATGGGGGTGTGTTTGCCGTAATAAGTGTAAAACTGTTTCCAAGAGGGTTGATGCAGTGTTTACTGTTGAGAGATTAGTCTAAAATCTGACTCTTTATCTAACGAAATTGAAATTTATTTATTTATGTATATATTGGTGTTTAAGGTCACATATTTCTGCACAATGGCTAATCATAACCACGACAGTTTTATGGGTGGAGGAAGCCGGACTACCCGGAGAGAACCAATAAGCAACGGCGAGCAACTGTCAGCTCCCCAACATACTAACTCCACACAAGCAGGGTTAGCACTGGTTGAAGACAGGTGTTCCATCGACGTGCAGTACGCCTTAGTACACAGCGTCACCGTGTCCCCATGTGGGCAATGGGGGTGAAGTGTCTTGTCCAAGGACACAATGCGGTTGCCGCAGGTGGGATTCGAACCGAGAACCTCTCGGCTTGCAGCCTGCACCTCTCCCAACTGAGACACAACGAAATGGAAATAATTACCCGTTGAAAAATTAAAAAATCACCAGTCGAATTTTACAACTTCTTCAGAACTTTTGGTGCTGGGTGATACAGTACGCGGAGAGTGGATTGTAACTAAATCACCCGCGGAGTGGGGTTATCATCCAAGCTATAACTTTCAAATGTTGAACATATCGACAAAAAAAGCACAAGCAATGTTTCAGCCAATGGACCTCCGGGTTTAACCCGGAGGTCCATTGGCTGAAACTTTGCTGGTGCTGGTTATGCTTTGCAACAAATGTGCAATTATTGCTCGGGTGGAATCTCCACGCTGTGGGTGATTTAGTGATAATGTACTCTCTATGTACTGTACATGAAGCTTAAATAAGTTATCTGATAGTTTAACTGACGAAATGAAAAAATGAAAAAAATCACCCGTTACTGTTACTTCTTCTCAACTTTTGATGCTGAGTCATAGCTTATGACCCCTCATCGGAGCTTGTTGTTGAGCCCGTTCCTATGAGGGGTCATGGGATGTGGTTTGCCGGAATAAGTGTAAAATTGTTGCATATAGGGTTGGTGCAGTGTCTACTGCTGAGAGATCAGCTTAAAACATGGTATTTGACCCTTCCCCCAAAGGAATGGAAAAAAATCGCCCCTTGTAAAATGAAGAAATTACAATTCGAATTTTATGGTTTGCCGGAATAAGTGTAAAACTATTGCATACAGGGTTGATGCAGTGTTTACTTGTTGATCCCGTTCCGATGAGGGGTCATGGGATGTGGTTTGCCGGAACGAGTGAAAAATTGTTGCATATAGGGTTGGAGCAGTGTTTACTGTTGAGAGATCAGTCTAAAATATGGTATTTGACCCTTCACCCAAAGAAATGGAAAAAAATCACCCCTTGTAAAATGAAGAAATTACAATTCGAATTTTATGGTTTGCCCGAATAAGTGTAAAATTATTGCGTACAGGGTTGATGCAGTGTTTACTGCTGAGAAGTCAGTTGAAAATATGGTATCTGACCCCTTACCCAAAGAAATGGAAAAAATCAGCCCTTATAAAATGAAGAAAATACCGTTAGAATTTAGTAATTTTTTCTCAATTTATGACTCTGGGACATGGCTTATGAACCCTCATCGGAGCAAGTTCCTCGTAAAAACTTATTGTTGAAAGATCAGTCTAAAATATGGTATCTGACCTCTTACCAACGAAATGGAAAAATTACATCTTGAAAAATTTTGTTACTGTTTCTCAACTTTTGATTCTGGGTCACAGCTTATGACCCAGCATCGGAGTAGGCTTTTTGAGCCCGTTCTGATGAAGGGTTATGGGGTGTGGTTTGCCGTAATAAGTGTAAAACTGTTGCCAAGAGGTTTGATGCAGTGTTCACTGTTGGGGGATCAATCGAAAATCGGACCTTTTCAATTACCCTTTGAAAAAATGAAAAAATCACCCGTCGAATATTGTTACTTCTTCTCAACTTTTAATGCTGGATCATAGCTTATGACTCCTCATCGGAGCGGGCTTGTTGAACCCTTTCCGATGAGGGGTCATGGGATGTGGTTTGCCGGAACAAGTGCAAAATTGTTGCATATAGGGTTGGAGCAGTGTTTACTGTTGAGAGATCAGTTTAAGATATGCCATCTGACCCTCTAACTTACGAAATGGAAAAAACTCACCCTTTGTAAAATGAAAAATCATTCTTCAAATTTTGTTACTTTTTCTCAATTTATGATTCTGAGTCATGGATTATGGCCCCTCATCGTAGCAGGCTCGTCGTGCCAGTTCCGTTGAGGGGTCATGGGGTGTGGCTTGCCCGAATAAATGTGAAATAAAGTTTTCCCCTTTAATAACTTGTGCGGCCGCCTGTAATCATTGTAGCAAGGCGGTTTGACTCGGTGTTTACTGTTGAGAGACCAGTTAAAAATATAATATTTTACCCTTTACCTAACGAAATGATAAAAAAATTACCCCTTTGTAAAATGAAAAAATCACCATTTGCCAGAAAAAAGTATGAAAAATTGTATTCCCCTTTTATGGCTTGTGCGGCGGTCTGTTTTAATTGTTGCTTAGATGGCTGAAGCAATGCTTAGGTTTGAGAGATCAGACTAAAATATGGTATTAGACCCTTCACGTAACGAACTGGGAAAGTCAACATTTGTAAGGTAAAAAAATGTCATTTCAAATTTCATTGCTTTTTCAAGTTATGATTCTGGGTCATAGCTTATGACCCCTCATCGGAGCAAGCTCTTTGAGCCTGTTCCGATCAGGGGACATGAGATGTGATCGGGAAAAGGAATGATAGCTCAATCGGTGAGTAATCTAGAATAGGGCGCTTGACCCCTTACCTAATCAACCTGATTAAATCTACCCGCGCAATATAGAAAAATCACTACCTAATTTTCTCATGTTTCAGGTAGCTTAAGTTTTTGTAGAATCCGAGACTCCAATGTGGTAACATATTGTTTCAGTCGGAGCAATATGTCACCATATCTCTATGGTCGTGCGCGTCCGGTGCACTATCTAATCTTCACATCATTATTTATTTGCTCCTCTCACTCAAAATTGCATACATTGTATCAGACTAATCAACAAAAACGTGCTTATGCATCCTTTATTTCTGAGCCCAGACATCTAATACCTTATGTTAATTTAATGCTGAAAATCACAGTTGATCTACACCCGCATTCATACGGAGGACTTGGTGGGTATCGCATAGATAATGGCGGGTAATCTAACATTGGATGAGATTCGGACCGGGTCTGACTTTGATTTTGTACACCAATATAATGAGTTTTTAAAAAATCATCCAGAATATGAGACTTCTCCAACCGTAGGACTGAGAGGGGAGTGCAGGTTCTATGGCCCAAGTGAATTTTGCACCGTTTGCCGGTGAGGCAGCATTTCCAATTAAACGAGTGCGAGTGAATTCAAAATTTGTAAAACGACAGCCCTGGATGATAAAAGGCCTCATTACTGCATCCAATAACAAGGCGAAATTCCATAAAAAGAAATTAGAATCTCCTACCGACGATAACATTCTGAACTACAAAAACTACTGCAAAATATTCAATAGGATGAAAAGACGAAGTAAAGCAAGGTACTATAAGAAAATATTAACTGAAAGTAAAAACGATATCCGTAAAAATTGGCAAATCTTAAATGAGGCAATTCACAAAACTAAAGGTATACCTACCCTTTCCCCATACTTTCTTCATAACAATACACGTGTGTATGACCAACGTCAAATTTTGGAAGAGTTTAACAATTTTTTTGTAAACGTAGGTACAAAAGCTTGTCAGCAGATAGAAAGGTCTGATAAATCATTCAGTGACTTCATGGAAGGCAATTTTTCAAGCAGCTTTTACCTAACTCCAACATCCCCAACAGAAGTTATAAATACAGTTAACTCAATGAAATCAAAATTAAGTAAAGATTCCACAGATTTAACAACTTGCCTCCTGAAACAGACTATAGGTACCATATTGTTACTAATTACCCATATAATTAACTGTTCGTTTTCAACCGGAATAGTGCCCGATAAAATGAAAATTGCAAGAGTGATCCAAATATACAACTCAGGTGATGAACACACCTATAATAATTATAGACTGATAAGTATCCTCCCGACGTTCTCAAAGGTCTTGGAAAAAATTATTTAAAAACAATTAGTCAACTATCTTGAAAATTTTCAGATAGTGAACTCTAATCAATACGGATCTAGACAAAAAGCACTCTACCATCCACCCCGTCATGCAACTTCTGAGAGAAATAGCCTCTGAAAACAACAAGGATGTAAAAAAAAATACCCTAGCAATTTTTATAGATTTCTCCAAAGCCTTTGACACTATAAATCATGACATCTTACTTAAAAAATGGAACACTATGGCATTAGGGGAATTGGTAATCTCTGGTTCAAGAGTTATCTTTCAAATAGAATACAATTCGTAACTTTTAACTCGGAAACATCTGCTTTGGCTAAAATAACATGTGGGGTCCCACAAGGATCGGTCCTAGGACCAATTCTATTTCTATTATATATAAACGATATATACCATGTAAGTAAACTTAATATCTTATCGTTTGCGGATGAGACAATCGGTTCCCCAACAGTGGCAGATAGTAATGGTCTGGTAGATTTCGCAAACCAGGAATTTAAATAGAAATGCTAAATTGGTGCGGTGCAAACCAGCTACTTTTAAATACTAGCAAAACCAAATATATGATATTCAACATAAACTCAAAACAAATTCGTTCCCCCAGTAGATGTATCCAAATAAATGACCGCAATATTGCGCAAGTTGGATCGAAGGAACAAGAGCAATCTTTAAAATTTTTAGGCTAAAATATAGATGACCATTTATCATACAAAGTTCATTTATCACATTTATGTTCAAAGAAAGCTCGTGCTAACTTTATCCTAAATAAAGTAAAAACTATACTTCCACATGATAGTTTAAGATTCCCGTATTTTACCTTAATCCAGAGCCACCTAACATATGGAATTCATGCGTGGGGTAACTCGAGATCATTAAATAGACTCTTGAAGATGCAAAAGCGCCCATTGCGTATTATAAATAACAAAAGGTATAACAGTCACACCGACCTCCTGTTTATCAAGGACAAAATACTAAAAGTCATCGATTTGTTCAAACTCCACACGTTGCTCTTCGTGTTTAACTGGAAGAATGGCACACTTCCCCAAATTTTAGCATTTTTTTAGTCAGATGGACAATCCGTCTGGCAGGAGGACCAGGACCGCTGGCTTGTTACAAGTTCATAGAACTAGGACAAAAATACGGGATAAATAAATTTATAGTTATCCCATACTGTGGAATGACCTGGATCTAAGTGTAAGATCGATTGGTAACAAACATATTTTCAAGAATACGAAATTCTTAAATTCATATCTGATTGACCCGTCATGTAATAACCCATACTGCTCTGGTTGTTCTGGTTACTAAAACTGCTCTGACTGTTCTGGTTACTAGTACGCATCGATCGGTCCGATCTCGCCCCCTTCACTTCTATTGTGGTCAAGTATAAATCTGTCGAATGAACTTGTCGTAATTAATAATAATACAAGTTTTCAGCATACAAAATAATAGCCACCATGGAGGTTGAAGGAACCATTCTCTTCACCCAAAATTGCATACACGTCCCAATCCTCAACCCAATCCTCAACACAATTATTATTATACAGGTTTTTGTCTACTTCAATGCAATTGCCACTAAATAAAAGTCTGAACACAATGTTGCAACTTAACCTCTTTATATTGATGTGGGAGGTGGAGGGGCAGGTAGACAGCCAATCTGGCTATGCCTCCCCGACGATGTACTTGATGGATACGAAGTATACACATTCTTGTACTATGAACTTGTTATATTATTTTATGTTAATTATGTATAACTTTGTATACATGTGCATCGCAAATAAATAAACAAACAAACAAACATAGACGATCTCCAATGAGTTCCCCATTTGTATCGAATTTTACAAAATGAGTTCAGTAAATGAAGTGTAGATTTTTATAGTTTTTCAACATGCAGCATCAATTTTGACTGATCTCCTCCCGCAAATTCATGAAGTACACAGCTAAACGTCATTCACTTAGTACTGCAGTAGTCATATTTGAATGTGCACCTTATTCACATTTTTTTTGAGTTCCAGGAAGTGAAGAAGGTGTCGATGACATACACAGCGATGAGGTCAGAGGATTGATTTGGAAAAGCTCTCTAATTATTAGTTCAGTTTGTGATCAATATTCTGGCTTATACAGGGACTGCACACCTAGTGCCATTGCGCTTCCAGGTTTTAAAAACTGAATCTGGCGATTTGCTCACTTTTGTGCATGACACAGTTTTGCGTCGACGCACTTTATTCACGTCATAACGTTAAAGTCAGAGGCATAATGATCAATCAGATTCGTTCTTACAGGTAGGCCGGATGCCACGCCTTGTCTGTACCGTTCATTTCTCAATGTCTGTATTGTATCAGTGGGGTTAAATACACACAGCAATTGTGGTATGAAGACATAATACGAACTTGTTAAAGTCGAGACTCTCGTTTTCTTGCCAGCCAGAACTGACTGGCAAACAACTGCGGTATTTAGGGGATATTCGTTGTTGTCATGTAATAAACTACAGTGCTGTAATCGACAAAGCTATTCTTGTCTCGATCAGATCGCGATCTGGGGCTAATACTGTGTAACTTTTACAATTGTATTTTCCAGAATTGTATTTTCTATGACTCAAATAACCAATTGAAATGCTTATCTTTCAATTCAGTTATATATATTCACATGTTCAAAATAGAATTCTGCAGGGCTCGCCTTGAGTAAAATGGTCGGGGCCTAAAAAAAGTCCCCCACATATTGAGGTCGGGGCCTTTTCGGGGCTGATTTTCCATTTTGTCCATTATTGTTAGTGCTTTTTTGTGGAAAATGTCGGGGCTTGAAAAAAAGCCAACCAGCAAGTGCTCCTCGGGGCTGATCTCGGGCCTGGGCTGATCAGCCCCGAATCAAGGCAAGCCCTGATTCTGGTAGGTACAATTGTAAAAATTCTATAGTGTTGGCCCTTGATCAAGACACTTTTATACCGATGAACGAAATTTTATAAATAAAATACTGTGAATCAAAAATGACTCAAGAAAAACAAAAGAGAAAAGCATATGAGACGCATATAAGATACACTATTCTCGCATTTTTTACCCCTTTGAACTCTAGTGGTATCTTCCATGCCTGTCCAATGGTAGCAATTAGAAGAGTCCATATTCATTATTTGGGGTAGACCAATCAGTATTTTCAACGTGCAGCCTCGGGCTGCACGTTGAAAATACTCATTGGTCTACCCCACACTATTTACTGAACAGCCATCCTATATAATGACGTTATGATGTATCATGTTGCTGACCGGAAAAACGGCTGATGGGGTTCAAAGGGTTAAAGTTTGCGATTTTACAGCATTGTGAAAGATAAAAGCAGACAATAATTTCGACTCACAGGCGATCCGATCGAAATTTTCTGTCCCTTTTTACACTTACAGTACTTTACTTGTTCGAAAATATGTATGGATCTGAATCTGTTTAATGTATTGAAATGCCTACTGCACACTTCTTTGTGACAGTTGAGTTATTGGATTCCTTTTTGTCTTCTCTCAGCATTGTTGGGCTTGAATTTTTCTGTTTGATTATCTGATCAAACTTGAAAGAAGCCATATTATCAAGATTAAAATTCTAATAAAAGATATGATTGCGTGAGATATTTGTCCCATTAAAAACAGGCCAGAAACACATTTACGGAGGTCAGTTGGTGTGTTCTAAGATTCAACGTCTTATAACAGCCCATCCACTCACTCGAGCTGTGCACATTTCTGAATTATTAATATGGTGTATGTAGCTTTGACATTGTCAGATTTCCTTGAATTGCAGATGACACTAGAGACATTTATCATACATACAACATTAAATACCCAACGGAGGTACACAAAATAAGTAACGTGATTGTCAGATATTAGCAAGAATTTAATTTGTCTTAGTGATTCCTAAAGATAAAGTTACAGCGCTTTGAGAATATGAAGTACAGCTGGGTAGAGGTTTCTTCATGGACATTGAGGAAACCTCTTCTTCAGAAAGAATGCTGAGTTTGATCTATTTGATTGCAAAGTCTAAACATAACTTATAGGCACTCGACTTTTTGCTGAAATAGAACAGGTGCCTCAACACACAGTGTCTGGGTAAACTCGCAAGTTATGTTCTAAGTGCCCTGGCCGTTATTTCTTGGAAAGCCATGGTTGTATATACAGACAGACAAGTCCTTCTAGAACAACTGCAAAGCCATAACACAAGGTTCGACTGTCGACGTATCGAGAAAATGTATAAAAATCTCCAGGCCCGAACGGGTTACCTGTCATATGCACGAAGACAATTTTACATACCCGCTCCTTCAGGTGCATATCCTGAAGTTTGTAGTCTCCAAAATATGTGTTGGGATCTTATTAAGTACCATTCCTGTACCAAGTTTGGTAATTAACCCTTTGATAATTTTGTACGTCTTATGACGTACGAAATCAAATAGCGCGTTGATACTTTTGTATGTCTTATGACGTACGAAATCAAACAGCGCCTTGATACTTTTGTACGTCTTATGACGTGCGAAATCAAACAGCACCTTGATACTTTGTGGTCATTCGTTTTGTTATTATTTTTCAATTTTTTAAAGTTTTAACCTTAATTCCTATTTTCTACCGAATAGTACTCAGTGACAACCTTTGAGCCAAATGTTATCGCAGCTTAAAATACTAATATAACACTGCTGTCAAGACTTCTTAACTGGCTGAGTGCAAGGTTCCGCTATTAGAGCTTTCAAAAAAATGAGGATATCAGAGCAAAAGCCAACACTTCCCTTGCTTATATTTCATATTCAGTCAAACACAAATAATATACTATTTATATAAATTTGTTTTATTACAAATTATTGGAGAGTGCCTGTGGGCACTCTCCAATAATTTGTAATAAAACAAGTTTTCAATACCAAATTCAGACCACCAAAAATAATCTAGCTCTCAACCAGATAATCACTAATGTGAAAAATATCTTGTTATTTGTACTTTCCGACGTTTGACGTCGCATTCTGAAAAAGCGTTGAAGAAATTGAATTCCCAGTAACGTTTGAAATTGAATGTTAGGATAATTAAAGTCTCAAAGGGTTAAAGATGTGTATTTTTTAAAGAGTACAAACAGTTCTGTAACCCTGAAAGCAATAGGGTTGAGATCTTACCAAGTACCATTCATGTACGAAGTTTACTTATCAAAGATGTGTCTACTTATTTTTCTAGAGTACGTAAAGTTATGACCTTGATCTTTAAAGTTTTACCTCATTGGCAATAGGTACTGAGACCTTATCAAGTCCCATTTTTGTACCAAGTTTTTTTTGAGGGCAGACAAACCCACCCACACCCACCACCAACAGTCTAGTTTAACCACTTCGTGTGGACTTGTTCCTTTTTATTTCGTTCTCGGAGAAAAGTGGGTAACTATACCCTAACCAATTGTTTTCGTTGCGGGGAACTCAGAGAAAACAAAGGAAATCTTTATAGGAATCCAAACACTGTTTTCCAAGTTGGAGAGGGCGCCTTGTTGCACCCATGTGACGGTCTTATACATAAATGAAAGGCTTTCATACAATGGTAAGATTATTGAGCCCAAACTTAACAGTCTGTGTTAATGTTGTCCAAGGAGGAACATGAAATGGGTTTCGATCCCTTGCAATCATGTCTTCTTGAAGTTTAGCGCTATTGTGTTTTTATTTCTCATTCGCAGAGCATTTCCATCAATTGACAGACCACTCTGTTTACCATCCACCGATAACATGAACTGTACATCGTGGTTAGTGGATTTATAGTAGAGAAAAAAGACAAAACAGATCCGTAAACTTTTCAATCTAGCATTTGTTTGAATGCATTTTTCAAGACTTTAAGACATTTATAAGAAAATTAAAATGACTGTTCCTCCAATTCTGGACGGCAGTTATTTTAGACGGTAAATTCCAAGACAGCCGCCAAATTTTCGAAGAAAAATAATTTAAACCATCTACATTCGTGACATTTGGTATTATTCGATGCAGAATTCACCAATCAGTAGTATTAAAAATAATATGAAAAATACACTGAAATCTCAGAAAAAAAAACGTACAGAGAGGGACCGGTGTCTGTCGATGTGCATGTCCTCAGTTTATGACAATGTGCCAGATTTCCATGTCCAAAAACAAAAGAAAATGGATTTGTCAAGTGATACTCATTGGTTCAATTAATTCTACCAAAAATAAACACGATTGGTTAAAGGAATGATTAAATGTATTTTTCCTGTGATAATCTGGGAGTTACGAATGGCACCAAGTTAAAAAGAACTGTAAAACTAATATTTTATTGCTGTTCCTGAATGAACCTTACGTACTAATTATAAAAATCAATTGATGCAACTCTGAAAACCTTTGGCATATTCATATATTCAAGATGGAGCCAAGATGGCTCCCACGGAATACTTCTTTTCCTATCACGTTGATATTCTTACAGAGGCCATAATTTTTAGCGGAACTTGTACTTATTCATATACACAGGACACACCTCTGTGGGTCCCATATACGTTTGTCTTGAAAATCCCAAAATAGCTGCAGTGCATTTTACAGAGTACCGCGAAAGTTTGAAAGAGTCAACACGAACAGCCCAAGTTCGTTAAACGGGGAGAAAAGCTTCTGATTAACATTTCTAAGTACACTTTCTTCGCTGATTCTCTGTTAGGTTGGTGCAGTTCTGTCAATCTTGGTGTTGTCGAAATATATGACACATCTCAGACCTATGTATATGCGAACTCCAGGGCCTGCACTGTACCCGGTGCATTATGAGGAATCGTACTTGCGCTCACGAATAAAACAACATAACCTTCTAATGAAAAAAACTTGGGAGCATTGAAAAACATTCTCTGGTGATAAATCTTTTTTGGACAGAAAGATGTGTGAAAATAGCGGAATTCGTTAAACTATTTTTTAAATTTTCATATATTATGTTCACCCTACCCTTTTAAGTCATTTATTTCGACAATCATTGGATATCAAAGATAAAATAAAGTCGCACATTTAGAAAAAGAGGATATCTAGTGCTGTACCGAAAATTATCTCACGAGTGACCGAGACAAAATGTATAGTTTCTGTGAGCGCTTGCGCGAGAGAAAATAACCATTTATCTCGGTCACGAGTGAGATAATTTTCGGCATCCACTCAAAAACACTAGATTTTCTTTGTACTATACGCTTTTTATAAGAAACTGATCATTCCTATCGATAATTGCACTCGTTATACGTTTGTAGAATAAATTGATCATTTCCAGTGATAATTTGACTCGTATTCACCTTGACGTGATGCTTTGAAAGGTGCCATTTTGATCGATACCGTGAAAGTGAACATTTCTATATCTTCACAGTGGGGGGTACGATTTCTATCTTTTCGCAATTTTCTCGATAATCTATCGTTTAGAGTATAATAAAAACTGCTATCTGATTGGGAGATGTTTGTGTTGAATACTAACCAATCGATTGCACAACAACCGTATCGCGCCGATATAACTTGATTGCAAATGATTGATAGTAGAAGCAGAATACATTTGGCAATGACTCAAATCATCCAACACCATCTTCATCGTCATTTTCCACGGATATCGACACCTGTTGGTTTTGCCACTCTGAAACGATTTCTTTGCAGTGACAAAATGACGTTCAAGGCATACTGATACAAAGTCTGGAGCTATACGATCGTGCTGAGTCACGACCGCATTTATGTCAGGAACAAGCCTGAAAATAAGCAATCTGTCATATGCAGAATGAGGTCCCAAGAGATGAATTTGCTACTGCTATCTCATACAGTGGGCCAATTTACCCCGTGGGTATCTCTTTCTGTTCAGGCCTAAGACTTTGATTCAAATTGAGGTTCACAGAGAGTAAATTTAGTGATGCTACCCTGCTGTGCAGGGTAGCATCACCAAATTCACCGCCGGGGACCTCATTTTGCAGATGACAGTCTGCTTATTTCCTGCTTGGTCCGAAATCACTTGGTTAGGTGCTACATCCAAACAATGATGGATTGGCCTGTGGAGGGTCAGTCAGTGATTCTGCACAGCAGAGTAATGTTTGGAAATGTGTTTGTTTCCCGTATTCTGCAAACGATTCAGAGGCATTCTAATTACATGGTCTTTGTGCCTTGATCGTTTTGTTTGACTTGACTTTGAATCTGGCAACGGACATATCAGCAGACTGATAGCAATAGAATCTCATTACCCCTGCAGTAGTCTGTGCACACAATGAATCATATCTGTATCCTGTTTTCTCATCAAGAGGAATATCGCACATATGTTTAAGCATAGAAGTATTTCCGATGTCATATAATTGGCGACATTGTCGCAGAACAAATAACCTTGCTTCTATACGTTTATATGGTTTTCTCAAGAGAATTCCACATAATATACAGGTTATGCTCGCTCATTTTGGTAGGTATGTACTGCTGTCTCTGCTATCCTGACAACACCCAAGTTTTGCCGCGATGCCGAATACGGAATATGCGACAAAAAGTACTCTTAGAAAGGTTATTTTGACCCCCCCCCCCCCCCAGTTTTAGTAGGCACCAGGAAACAAGCTTGGACCGTTTATGCTGAACCTTCCCCAATTTAGCGGTACTTTTCCATTTAAATGACAGCCATTTGTGAGTTTAGAGCCAAAGGGTTATGGAACACTTAGCGAGGTCTCCCGTGTAGAGAAATGAGTACACCTTCAATTAAAAATAAGGTGTCTGAAGGAATATCAACGTGATACAGTAAGAAAAAAAGTACCTGTTTCGGGCGACCATTTTGTCTGCCTTCTTCAATATCTGAAAATACCCAAAGTTTGCAGAGTTGCAACAATTTGGTTGGGAATCGGTGCAAAAAGTTCATTTAGGAACGACAATAACATGTTTTAAATGTCTTTTGAACAGGATACTCCTCGTGGCACCCAGACTATTACAGGAAGAACACATATTAATCATTCCTTTTATCATATGACTCGTTCGTTTTGTTCACTTTAAAACATTGGATATTTTGTTTTCATATTAATCAGTGATAAATAAAGCCTTCCGTCAATTTCATTGGCCAGTTTCAAAACTAGACAATTTGACTGGCTGAACAAAATACAACTGGGCCACATTTTCATAATTTGCATAATTAGAGATGGGAGCTTTCATTGGTCAATTTCAAAACTGGACAATTTGATTGGCTAAACAAAATACAACTGGGTCACATGTGCATAATTTCAGTACGGAGAATTTACGTTATCTGTCCTATTTAGGGTGGGTTATATTGTATTAGTCTTTTACCTACAAGAAAAACGACATTTTTTTTTATATTTTCACTTTTTGCTTCCAAAACATAGGTTATGACCCCTCATTGGAACGAGCTCGACGAGCTCGTTCTAATGAGGGGTCATAACCTATGTTTTGGAAGCAAAAAATGAAAATTTTTAGTTATACGAGGATGTTTTTTCCAAGTGCCGTCTGCAACTCAAGAGTTAGGTGATGGGTTAAAAAGTCATACTAAGTGGCTACTTTGTGCGTGTGTGTGTGTCATATGATAAATAGAATATGAAATGAGTGTTTTTCTCATATAATATTTATGAAACTCGTCCGAATTTTCCGTTTGGGCTCGCCAGAGGCTCGCCAAAACGGAAAATTCTTAGACTTGTTTCAAAACTATTATATGAGAAAAACACTCATTCCATATCCTTTATTTATCAATCGTTTATGCCTGTTTTGGATATAATTAATTGTAGAATCAATGATTATCACTTGACTAGTCCATTTTCAGTCTTTCTGGGGATTAACACCCGGCACATTGTCAAAAACTGAGGACATGTATATCGGCAAACCGAAACTCTTTCTGTGCGCATTTCTGAGATATCCGCTATATTATAATACTACTGGTGGTGAATTCGGCATCGGATAATGCCAAACTTAACCAATACACGTGGTCTTGAACAGCTATTATAGGAATCTATATTATATGCGACCATCTTGGAATTTGCCCTCTAAAAACATTACAGTCCAAAACTGGAGGCACAGTCATTTTTATGTTCTTTTAAATGCCTGAAAGTATTGAAAAATGCATGCAATCAAATTCCAGGTTGAAATGGACGCCGATCTATATTGTCTTTACTCCACTAATAGCATCTCTCTTTTCACGTGCAATGCCGGGCTGTTTGGCTAGTATATGATAAAACGCTTATTTTACACCTGTCTGTACATTACCGTTGTATATTGTATTTAAGTCGTATTGGACGAGTTACAGGGCTAGTCCAGTACGACTTTAAATACACAGTGAACCCGTAAGGTATTAATCTTGTCTTATTTTCCAAAAGAATGAAATTTTTGATAATTGTCAAAAGTAAGGCTAATAAACTTTATTAGATCATGATGAATAGTGCATTCCACACATCACATGATACCTTGTGATAGCGAAGAAAGAAAAATCTACCCAAAACAGTGCAGTGCAATTAATGTTCCAGCTTTGTGCAGATCTGGTTGATTTGTCCGGTAAAGAGTTACGAGAGAAATGTTATTACGAACCACATACCACTCTCTTTACCTACATGCCATATCCAGTAAGCTACCTCACCAAACATCCTCGGAAAAACTCAAGGCGCCGTTTAAAACAACTGAATAAAATGTTACCTGTTAATTTAAACAAGAGGCCCCACGGGGCCTGAAACTGTAAGAAAGAAAATTACCATGCATATGATGTGTGCACACATACCTATTAGTATATATGAATATACTTACATATATATGTGTATGGGTGTGTGCACATCTCTGATGTGTGGAGGCGAATTAGTCGCTTTGTTATGGAAAATATTAAATTTCTATGTGGTGGCCTTAAGATCTTGCACACATTACTGAGAGTTATAAAAGTGGGTCAAAATTCGTGTTGTATAGTTGATTTGAACTAGCTCGTGCCGCAATCGATATGATCCTGCACGAATTTTTGGTGAGCAGAGAGATGATATAACCTGGTTTGAATTTTGATTCTGATGAGAACATTTTGGATGTTCTTCGGGGTTAGTTGTTTTATTTTTGCTCTCCTTCGGATTAACTCCCCGCCGGGGCCGGTCATTTTAACATGGACTTTTGATCCTCGTCCTGTGCCTGGATATTTACGATTAGTCCCGATGTCTCGGTCTAATCGATGAATTTCGGTATGCTACGGGTTTCGGTGGGTCGTTAAATTTGCCACCCCCCCCCCCCCGTTTCCATCTGATAACTTTATGGAATTTTACAATTATAGTAAATAGTATATTCTACCCTTCAATAAGTTATTTAAGGGGGTAGAATAAGAAATATGACAGTCAGGCTGTTCGATACAACAACCTAATTGATGCGTTATGAGCATGAGGGATTTAGAATGAATATCTATTGATTCGGAAATATGTGTTATACGATTGTTGACGTAACCCTTCCGCCGGTAGTTTCGGGTGGTAGGACTTTTGGTACCGACTTATGAAGAGCCCCCCTTCTTTAGCCAAGGGTAGTAGCCTTGTGAAGAATTGTAAGTATTTTTGTTGAGCAATTCTTATGAATTTTGAAGGATTGGAACCTGGATTTCGACTTAGGAGAGCTTCCCCCCTCTTTAGATAGGGCGCGGTAGCAACCGATTTATATCTATATAATAAGACTAAATGTTGGTATATAAGTCCTTTGCCGGGGAAAAAGGGATTTGATGAGTGAATTGGTGGTTATGGCTTGTAGAGCTAATATTATCAAAGTGATATGTTGTTTTCACTTGTGAAGTGAAACAGTTGATGTAAATGAGAAATATCAATTATGTATAAGTAGAATTCCATATACGTCATCCAATGTAGAATGTAAAGAAAGGGAAGAAAACTTTTGTAAAATAAAATCATTAATACATTCAATTAATTCGTTCAACATTTGTGATGATTCCTTTTGTAGCTTCTAACCCTTACAACGAGCCTTTTTGAATATTCATGAATCCTGCCCTTTTAAAATTTACCGATGTTTAGGACTTGCCTATGGATAACTTTTGCGGCGTGGCTGTTGGCCCGAGCTCATTTCTTGTAATTGGGTCCGGTCCGGGAGCAACGGCGCAAAAGGGGGTGTCAGGGCCGTGTTGGCATTTGTGAAAGATTTTAGGTGATTAATTTAATCAATTTCTCTTTAAACGAACCTGTAGAAACCCCTCGACAACAAGTTTGTATTCGGCTGGATCTTGTTTGACTTCTGCGGTGAGGCTGTCGACTGGAACTCATTTTTAGTGAGTTCGCGCCGAGAGTGCCTGCGCAGCAAGATCTAGGCGGGGTTAGATCAGTGTCGTTACAGATTTTTGGCGTCGCCGACAGGATAAATTTTACATTGATTAGATTTAAATTAATAGGATAAACTATATATATATTTTTTTTTTAAAAGATGGCTACTGGAATTAGTCATGAGTTGGATGATTATATGTATGCCTCGGAAGCTCTTACCGCTGATTTAACGGGCAGAGGTGCTAGGCCTAAGGAATTTCAGAATGTTCCCCCTACTCCTGATCCTACTCCTGGGAGAAAACTTAGTAAGGTTGATGCGACTATTTTGAAATGCCAACAGTTGAGTGACGATTTGCAGAATTCTAATATTGAATTGTGCGATCAAACGGAGGATTACTCTGCAATGATTAATACATCTGGGGCGGTTTCGGCAAGTTTAACTGCACGTCGAATTTCAGCTGGGCGCGCGGGTACTACGGCGAAAGCGTCCAGGGTGGCCCAACATAACCAAATTTTTGGGGAAAATCAGAAAGTATCGAGTTTGCCCAGACATCAGCGTGGAGAAAGAGTTATACCGTCGGATGATAGGTGTGGTGAGCAAGCTTATCCGCGTAAACCGATTGTTTCGCCGGATACTTTTAATGGAACCACCAGTGTAGCTGATTGGTTATCCCATTTTGAGAAATGTGTTGGGATTAACCAGTGGTCGGAAGACCGGGCTCGTCAATTTTTAGTGGTGTCCTTGAGGAGCGCCGCCCTACAGTTTTATGAAGATTTGGACCCGGAAATTAAATCTAATTCTCATAGAGTTATGCAGAGTTTGCGCGATCGTTTTGATCCATTTAAGGGTACTGCAATATATAGGGCCCAATTAAGATCCAGACGTAGGTCGCAGCGGGAGACTTTGCCTGAGTTAGCGGGAAGTATTAGGCGCCTAGTAAGAAAGTTTTCAGTCAGGGTCAAGGTCAGGACGGTAATAATTTTTATAGAGGTCGTCGGGGCCGAGGTGGTTGTGGAAATGGATGAGGAAGAGGTAAAGGTGATTGGTCCCACAAGTCTGGTTTAGACAATGGTTTAAACGAGTAAAGACTGGGGTAGGGGTCGAACCTCAGTCTTTGATAGAAAGGACCCTCCCACCTGAGAGTATCGGTCATAGTTATCTGACTCTTAAAGTCTTGAATGAAAATGTTAAGTTCCTACTGGATACTGGTTCGGCGGTGAGCTTAATCAGTACAAGAATGTTATATGATATTTTGGGTATTGAGCAGTCTCGAGTTAGAGAGGCTCCTCGTAGTGTTTTGGGGGCTAATGGGCAGCCCCTTGATTTAAAAGGGTTAATTGATTTACCTGTAGCTGTTGGTAAGTATCAATGTGTACAGACTTTTTTTGTGATCGATTTTGCGTTTGATGCAATCTTGGGAATTGATTTTATGTATAGAACTAATTCAGTGATCTCCTTACCAGACAAAACTATTACGATTTTAGGGGCTAAATTTTTCCTTGAGTTTTTGAATGAAAATAATCAAATTCATGTATTGCTGATTGAGGGATTGACAGTACCTCCCTTTTCGGAAGTTGTCGTGAAGGGTCGTACTGACGGTCCACCAACTGGACAGAGTTTGTGTGAACCCGACCCAGGGTTTATGAAAAATCATCATGGATTAATGCTGGGACGAAGTATTGTTGATGATGTTAGTCAACCGGAAGTTCCTGTCAGATTAATAAATGTTTCTCAGGCCGCACAAAAGTTAAAAGGTGGTGAATCTGTGGCTGTTTTTGAGAATGTTGAAATTTTGGATGAACAACCTAATGAGTTCTCCCCTTCAGATGATGGGAAGTTCTCCCTGTCACAAACTTATGACAGAGAGGCATTGACTAGTGTTCAAGTGGAACAGGCCAATGAGTTTTTAGAAAAGAATCGCGACGTATTTATACAGTTTGAAGGTGATTTGGGCCGCACTGATCTCATTCAGCATAATATTTGTACAGGTGACCATCTTCCTATTAAGCAGCGGGCGTATCGGCTCCCTTTTCATAAAAGGCGCGAGGTAGAGCAGCAGATAGAAGCTATGCTCAAGCAGGGGGTAATTCAGCCTTCTTCTAGTCCGTGGGCGGCTCCCATAGTTTTAGTTAAAAAGAAAGACAATAGTTTTCGTTTTTGTGTGGACTATCGTAAATTAAATGCCATTACAAAAAAAAGATGCCTATCCCCTGCCCCATATAGATGAGAGTTTAGAGGGTATGGCGGGGGCACAGTGGTTTTCTACCTTAGATTTGGCTTCTGGGTATTGGCAAATGGAGTTGACTCCTGATGCCCAAGAGAAAACGGCCTTTACTACAGGTGTTGGGCTTTATCAATTCACAGTCCTCCCATTTGGGCTCTGTGGAGCCCCTGGATCCTTCGAGAGGCTCATGGAGCTTATACTAAAAGGGTTACACTGGAAAACCTGCCTTATATATCTTGATGACGTCATCATATATGCGCGGTCTTTCCAGGAACATATTGAACGATCACAAGAAGTTTTTAGCAGAATAAGATCCGCAGGGTTAAAATTGAAACCCTCCAAGTGTGCGTTATTTAGACGTCAGGTCTCTTATTTAGGTCACATTGTTTCCGCATCGGGTGTGTCAGCTGACCCGGAGAAAATTGCGCGTGTAAAAGATTGGCCTGTTCCGACTTGCCTGAAAGATTTACGGAGTTTTGTCGGGTTATCTGCATATTATCGGAAATTTGTTCCTCATTTTTCCACTTTGGCTAGTCCCTTAACCAAGTTAACTCGTAAGAACGAGAAGTTTGACTGGGGTGAGGCCCAGCAAGAAGCTTTTGATGTGTTAAAAGGCAAATTGTGTCAAAGTCCAATTTTGGCTTACCCGAATTTTGAGCATGAATTTATTCTCGATACGGATTCGAGTGATTTTGCCTCTGGCGCAGTTTTGTCTCAAATTATAGAGGGCAAGGAGCGAGTGACAGCTTATTTCAGTAAAGCCCATTCCCAGCAGGAGACAAATTATAGTGTTACCCGGAAAGAACTATTAGCCGTGATTAAAAGTGTTAAACATTTTAGACATTTTCTCATTGGTAAGCATTTTATCCTGCGAACTGACCACGGGTCTTTGCAGTGGTTGTTTAATTTTAAGGAACCTGTTGGGCAGGTGGCACGTTGGCTGGAATACCTCAGTGGATTCGAATTCACGACGATTCACCGTCGTGGTGAACAGCATAAAAATGCAGATGCGCTGAGTAGGATTCCTTCCTGTAATAAAAATGATATTAATACTGTAGAGTTTGAGTCTGGAATTAAATTGACTAAGGAAAATCAGCGGGCTGATCCCGTTATTAAAAGATTTCTCGAAATTAAACTAAAAGGAGAGAAATCTAGTCTTGATAAATTAAAAGAACCCCCGGAGCTTCAAAAGTATGTGAGTCAGTGGGAACAATTTTTTGTGGAAAATGACATTCTTTTTCGAGAATGGACACAAATAGGGACCCCCAGTAAAATTTTGTGGGTGGTCCCAAAAGACTTAAGAAGTCAGGTATGTAAGGAACATCATGATTCTTTAGTGGGTGCACATTTGGGTGTCCATAAGACATATTCAAAAATTCGAGAGCGGTTTTTCTGGATAGGTATGCGTCGTGATGTAGAACTTTGGGTTCAGTCATGTCCGAGTTGTCAGCGTCGTAAGCCGCCGGGCAAGGCCAGTCGAGCTCCCATGGTAACAGATAAAGTGTCGGAGCCTATGGAACGAATTGCTTTAGACATTTTAGGGCCATTACCCGAGTCTGTTCAGGGCAATATTTATATTTTGGTTATATCAGACTATTTTTCCAAGTGGACGGAGGCTTTTGCTATCCCGAATCAAAGGGCAAGTGCAGTAGCCGATGTGGTGATTCGAGAATGGATTGGTCGGTATGGTATGCCGAAATTCATACATTCAGATCAGGGATCGAATTTTGAGTCAGATCTATTTCAAGAAGTTTGTCGCTATTCACAGATTAAGAAGACTCCTACCTCTCCTTATATGCCTCAAAGTGATGGCCAAGTTGAGAGGTTTAATAGAACTTTAGCGTCTATGTTAGCCTGCTTTGTAGAGGACAATCACAGCGACTGGGAATATTATCTCCCATTCGCCATGATGGCCTATAGGAGCGCCAAACATGAGACTACTGGGTTCACCCCCTTTAGTATCATGTTTGGTAAGGAAATTACTTTACCTACAGAATTAACTGCTGGTAGAACTCCTGATAGGGATTGGGCTCCCTCTCAGTATGTTAGTGAATTAGAGAGTCGTCTAGCCCAAATTTTCCAGTTAGTTTCGGCGAAATGTGATTGAGATTAAAAGAAGAAAGAAAATTTACGACAAACGAGTTTTCGGCAAACCTTTGACCGTTGGTGATAAGGTTTGGCTTTATTTACCTAGGGTGAATAAAGGCCAAACCTCAAAATTTGCAAAATTTTGGGTTGGTCCCTATATTATCAAAAGCAAACTCTCGGACGCAAATTATCTTGTGGTTCGCGTCGGAGGAGGTAAACCACAGGTTGTACATTTTAACCGATTGAAGAAATGTTACAGCCGTAAGTCAGATGTGGCTAATTCGAATATGGGTGCCCCCATGTGTCCCACACCTGATGATCCTAGTGGAAATAATTTAGACCGGTCCTCGGTGGAGAGTCCTGGGGAGGAGGACGCGATCCTCGATGAAGGTCCAACTAGTAGGCGTGGTCGTTTCCTTCGGCGACCGCGCCGACTAGGTTCTCAAGACTTTGTATTCTATTAGTTATTTATTGTTTTTTTTTCCTTTTCTTGAATTTTTTTTTCCTTTTTGGCAACCCACTTGTCATTGTACGTTAGGTTGGCGGTTCGCGTGGGCTTGATGTGTAAATTTTGTGATTAAGCGCGATAGATATTTAGAATTATTTGAGTTTTAAACTTTGCGCTTATAAATCGGCCTTCGACTTAGAATTACCTTTGTTGGGTATCTATTGTGATACCAAAGTGTTATAACTTGTAAATAATTAAATAGATGAGCTATTGATTTGTTATATGAGCTGTGTTGGCTTGTATTGTAATAATTTTTTTTTCTTTTATTATAATTGCGTCATTTCCCTGGCGTTGGGGATTGCCGCTTGAGATGGGTTTTGGAAAGTAAAATTTTGTGTAAATGTTTGAGGGTATCGCCATGGGGCTATTTCCCGATAGCCCCTGTGACGATACCTTCAGACTAGATTGATCATAGATGGTACAAATGCAAGTGTGGTTGCCCCTTTTTTTATACCCGTCAAGATCGTTCTTGAGCCCGCTGACCGGTTCATTTTTGTGATTCGGTGCGCAAGAGGGTTGGTTTTATTATTTGGGGTGGGGTTCGTGTGCGTGTGTAGGAAGGGAAGTGAGAGTTATGCGCTAGGGTATGTTTCGTGAATATAAGAGTTATGGAAGTTAAGCTACCGGTAGCTATTATGATAGAATATTTCGCGGGCGATGTGTACGTGGTAGTAATCTAAATTAATAAACGGGTCAGCTTGGTCAAGAGAACTATCTGACGGGAAATTATAAACATTTTTCTATTTTTTTTTCTCTTTTATGTTGGTTCCTCATTTCATTTAAGGAAATGATTGTATAATCTTTTGTGAAAAATAATATTGTGAATCTAGATACTGTTCTCTGTGTAACTTTTTCCTTATAGCACAATGGAGATGTTGTTGGGCCATTCATTTGTGAGAAGAATTGGAGAGATAGAAAAGCTGCCTGATCGTTTAGAAGCAGTCACCATACATGGAATCCCTGGAGCCAGACTTCAACAATTGACATCCATATGTGTTATTGGTGCAGAGACTGTGTTGATGCAAATTGGTGAAAATGACGTAGATAGTAACGTCTTCCATCTTGGGCAGTATAAACTTGACGTTGAAAGACTTATTAACTGTTTTTTTCGCCAAGGCGTTAAACAAATAATCTTAATGGGTTTATTTCCTCGAATGAAGAACAGAGTGTCTAGCACCCTGTATGAATTGAGAAGGGTTGCTGTTAACCAGTTCTATAAAACTCTTTCAGGCCCAAATGTTGTTTTTAAGCCTTTATTTAAGGTGTCCCGTAGGCATTTTTCTGGAGACGGGGTACATTTGAATGACTTGGGCCAGTTTTCATATGTAAAACATATTGTTTCAGTCTTGGAGGAACAAAGCTCCTCTAGTTGAAAGTTATTACCAGAATGAGCACTGAAGTATCCATAAGCTTGAAAATATTTTAAAAAGCTTACATTCAAAGAATGATTAAGTTCCAGGGAACTTTCATCTAAGAAATGAAAGAGTTATATATTTTTTTCTCTTCCGGTTAAATTATTGGAATAAAATCGTTAATGTCTATGCTGGGAGTTCTGTGTGGGTCTATAGAAATAAAAGTGTTGTTGATTTATGTTTGAATGGGCCCATATCTGACGATTTCCACCTCCTGCGGCATGACAAAGTCGGCTTCAGGCAGTACTGGTTTTCGATAGTGAATCAGGTCTGGTCGGGGACCTGTTTCGGCCTAAAATCATAACCGTTAGCCCTAATCGGAGCCTTATCTAATGTGGCATTTGTTGAAAAATTATTATTTAATCAATTGTAATTGTCTTATGAGGAACCACACAATAATATCTTATACTCAGTATTAAAGGCTTTTTTTTTTCTTTTTTTTCTTTTGGTATTTTTATTTACGAAGGAACTGTACATATCTTCCCCTTTTTGTCATTTTTCAACGGGGGCGTTGAACCTTGGGGTGGGGGTGGTGTAAGAAAGAAAATTACCATGCATATGATGTGTGCACACATACCTATTAGTATATATGAATATACTTACATATATATGTGTATGGGTGTGTGCACATCTCTGATGTGTGGAGGCGAATTAGTCGCTTTGTTGTGGAAAATATTAAATTTCTGTGTGGTGGCCTTAAGATCTTGCACACATTACTGAGAGTTATAAAAGTGGGTAAAAAAATTCGTGTTGTATAGTTGATTTGAACTAGCTCGTGCCGCAATCGATATGATCCTGCACGAATTTTTGGTGAGCTGAGAGATGATATAACCTGGTTTGAATTTTGATGAGAACATTTTGGATCTTCTTCGGGGTAAGTTGTTTTATTTTTGCTCTCCTTCGGATTAACTTCCCGCCGGGGCCGGTCATTTTAACATGGACTTTTGATCCTCGTCCTGTGCCTGGATATTTACGATTAGTCCCGATGTCTCGGTCTAATCGATGAATTTCGGTATGCGACGGGTTTCGGTGGGTCGTTAAATTTGGACCCCCCCCCCCCTCCGTTTCCATCTGATAACTTTATGGAATTTTACAATTATAGTAAATAGTATATTCTACCCTTCAATAAGTTATTTAATGGGGTAGAATAGGAAATATGACAGTCAGGCTGTTCGATACAACAACCTAATGGATGCGTTATGAGCGTGAGGGATTTAGAATGAATATCTATTGATTCGGAAATATGTGTTATACGATTGTTGACGTAACCCTTCCGCCGGTAGTTTCGGGTGGTAGGACTTTTGGTACCGACTTATGAAGAGCCCCCCTTCTTTAGCCAAGGGTAGTAGCCTTGTGAAGAATTGTAAGTATTTTTGTTGAGCAATTCTTATGAATTTTGAAGGATTGAAACCTGGATTTCGACTTAGGAGAGCTTCCCCCCTCTTTAGATAGGGCGCGGTAGCAACCGATTTATATCTATATAATAAGACTAAATGTTGGTATATAAGTCCTTTGCCGGGGAAAAAGGGATTTGATGAGTGAATTGGTGGTTATGGCTTGTAGAGCTAATATTATCAAAGTGATATGTTGTTTTCACTTGTAAAGTGAAACAGTTGATGTAAATGAGAAATATCAATTATGTATAAGTAGAATTCCATATACGTCATCCAATGTAGAATGTAAAGAAAGGGAAGAAAACTTTTGTAAAATAAAATCATTAATACGTTCAATTAATTCGTTCAACATTTGTGATGATTCCTTTTGTAGCTTCGAACCCTTACAACGAGCCTTTTTGAATATTCATGAATCCTGCCCTTTTAAAATTTACCGATGTTTAGGACTTGCCTATGGATAACTTTTGCGGCGTGGCTGTTGGCCCGAGCTCATTTCTTGTAATTGGGTCGGTCCGGGAGCAACGGCGCAAAAGGGGGTGTCAGGGCCGTGTTGGCATTTGTGAAAGATTTTAGGTGATTAATTTAATCAATTTCTCTTTAAACGAACCTGTAGAAACCCCTCGACAACAAGTTTGTATACGGCTGGATCTTGTTTGACTTCTGCGGTGAGGCTGTCGACTGGAACTCATTTTTAGTGAGTTCGTGCCGAGAGTGCCTGCGCAGCAAGATCTAGGCGGGGTTAGATCAGTGTCGTTACAAAACGCTCACCATAAACAGAGCCCAAGAATGAGTCTACATTAAGCTATCCATCTCCATATGATACATTGTCAATCCTTGAGCACCTCAGAAGTGACAAAAAACAGTCCGAGCATCATGCCTTTTGTTCAGTTGATCATAATGTAAAATGTGGAGCTCCCCTATGAAGCCCCGTGATACAACCTATGTGGATTAACCTTAGTTATACACCTCTAGAAGCTACTGAACGCAAAATTTCTTATTCTTTAGCTACATTACCAATTCCGGCTTCCATAGGGAGCCCAGATATTAACCCAGGCTCTCGAATTGAATAATGTTTTTTTTTTTTTAAGCAATATTTTATTTCTCTAATGAAGAAATGGGTTTGGTAAACAGGCATAGCCTATGTCATACCGTACCCTACATGAACAAATTACATATAAAATTATAAAACTAGGAAACAAACAAATTACATGAAAAGTGGTGCTTGTGCTCTTTTAGTTGAGATGACTTTTATATACAAATGTCAGCAATGCCAACAGTCCTGACAGCTGGCCTTCAAGTGCCCCGGGGTATCTAAAATGGTAGCATCCTCGACATGTCGTTTCGCGGTGCAGCGAGTCGTAGTCTAATGCACAGTCTAAAGTACAGCTCCAACGCTGTGCTGCCCCGAACGTACTTGTGCGATTCAAAGGTTTATTTCAAATAGGCGTTGTCTACTAAATCTTTCAGTGGAACTCATAAATTTATGGACCTTGTCAAACAATAATATGTTCTCCTCCATGATTAATGTGTTATTCCCATATAAAATATCAGAGATAGTTATCATATCTGTCTGCGTGTTATGGAAGCTAGTTGGTCTTTGATTATGATAGAGAGGACAATAAAACATGAAGTGTTCTGTATCTTCATATATGTAGCCACATGCACATCGTGAGTTGTCTGTTAGGAATCTTTCAAACATGTGCGCTTTCAGCTCACTACATCTGAGACGCAATCTGCAGTGATTAATTTTGTTTGCTCTCGTACCATAATTGTAGTGATGGGGAATCTTAATGTCGCTATTTTTTAATTTATCTTTAAAGGACTGTATTGAAATGCTGTTCCGCGAGACAGGGTCTAGAGTATTCCATAGTTTTATCGCTGAAGGTAGAAATGACATTTGGTAATTCCTAGTTTTACATTGAATCTCCCGTAATAAACTCGAAGGCCGTAAAGAGTAACGGGAAAGATTTGTAACAGGCCAGGGTGCTAATAGTGACAAATATGTTGGGGATTGATTTGTGATGATTTTGTATAGAGCTACTAGTTTGTGTCGTTTCCTTCTCTCGGTGAGGGTAATAAAACCTGTCTCTTCATATAACAGTCGGTGACTTGTAACTGCACCACTGATAGTACGTAATGCGTCTAATTGTAATTGTTCAAGTAAATCTGCTTTAGTTAGAGAGCAATTGTCCCAGATTATATCGGCATAATCAAACAGGGGTAAGATGAAAGATCTATACATTGTCTCTAAAGTCAGTCTATTAAGTCTATATTTTAAGCTTCGCAAGCAGTTTATCCTGGTACTCACTTTGCTAACTATAGTATCAATATGGAAATCCCACGACCCAGAGGAGTGAAAGTTTAGACCAAGATATTTGTGGGAGCTAACTTCGCGAATTGGTTGTCCGAGTAGATAGAGGGTTGGATATGATTGGGGATTTGTTTTCCTACTCATGCACATAGTCACTGTTTTTTCGGGGCTGAAAAGAACCTGCCATTCCATTGACCATCTATCGATTTTATTCTAAATCTTCGTTTAGTACTATACTAGCAAGAAGGGGATCCTCAATTAAATATAATGACGTATCGTCGTCATACAGCCGAATGTTGGACGTAATATCGTTGACAATGTCATTGATATAAATATGAAAGAGGAGTGGCCCGAGGACAGATCCCTGAGGAACGCCTGTTACAACCGATAATGTTACAACGCCGCATAACGTTACACCAACGCATAATGTTATCAAAAATGTAGTAAACAACCGATAATGTTATAAACTCCGCATAATGTTATAATTTTTTTCAACCCGTTATGTTATAAAAATCGACGCATAATGTTATAACTTTTTTCAACCCGTTATGTTACAACAAATTAACCGATAATGTTATAACTTCTGTATACTAATTCCAGTTACAGCTATTGTAGATGGACTTTACCACTTACCATTTATTGACGCATAAAGGTATGTAATATTTATACTAAAGGTTTCTGCTCTGGATAAGGCGAGGAGACAGCCCCCCCCCCCCCCAACTCCCGGAAATTTATCATAGAATGACCTAGTCACGTTACATAGACGCGGATTATCCTGGTAACTCAAACGTGGACGTCATTACCATTATCATCCAGTGCTCAACATGGTGAAGGCGGGGGTGTGGGGGGGGGGGGTGCTATTTTATCCGGTTGGTATGTTTACCAACATGCGTAGTCTCCGCTTCCAGAAATGTAGTGGACCATAGTCCCCTGACGCCTTTGGGGATGGGCAAATGCCTCTGTTTCTGCATTGTTTTGGGCATCTAAAACTCATTTGTCGCATATTTCTTGCCATAAGAATATCTTATTGTTCATTAATTTGACATTTTAACAACTAACAGTGAACAAAAATGAGGTGGAGTTAAAAGAGGTCAAAAAGTTGGATGGAGCGAGGTACATATGGTGGATGTGGCGGGTTGGTAGTGTCGCACGGAACAATCATAAGATGCGAGACTGGGAAGGAAGAGGAATGGGGTTTAGGGGATTGAAAGGGGTGGGCAGGGATTAGGCTGAGAAAGAGAGGAGGTCATGGATTAGTAAATCAGGGTGATTTGCAGAGAAGGCTATCTGAGAATGCTATAAGGGAGTAGTTCTAGACAGTATGATAATATAGATGGTGGAGATGATGGAAGAAGTGGAAGTGATGAATTTGGGATTACAGGTTCTGGTAAGGCAGAATCACTAGAACAGGCAGTATAGGGAGAAGGAGGAGATTGTGGAGGAGGAGTTGTGTCGAAGTTGGTGTTGTGGCGGTGTTGGTGATGGTGTTGAGCAGTTATGTATGTTGAAAATGAGCCATTTTGTCACACGATTGAGTTACCAGGATAATCCGCGTCTATGAAACGTGACTAGGTCATTCTATGATAAATCCCCGGGAGTTGGGGGGGGGGGGGGGTGTCTCCTCGCCTTAACCAGAGCAGAAACCGTTAGTATAAATAATACATACCTTTATTCGGCAATAAATGGTAAGTGGTAAAGTCAATCTACAATAGCTGTAACTGGAATTAATATATATAAGTTATAACATTATCGGTTAATTTGTTGTAACATAACGGGTTGAAAAAATTATAACATTATGCGTCGATTTTTATAACATAACGGGTTGAAAAAAGTGATAACATTATGCGGAGTTTATAACATTATCGGTTGTTTACTACATTTTTTATAACATTATGCGTTGGTGTAACATTATGCGGCGTTGTAACATTATCGGTTGTAACAACGCCTGCCGGGATAAATTTACTTGACGAAGCTTGACCATTTATGACAACCTTCTGCGAACGATTAGTCAAATAGTTTTGGAATCAGGGTAATATTTTACCTCTTATTCCTATGCCCTCCAATTTGTAAATCAACTCTTTGTGCCATACCCTATCAAATGCTTTACTAATATCACAAAATATAAAGCGAATATCTTTACCCTGATCCAAGTTTTGTCTGATAGTATTATCAATGTCAGTGAGCAAGTTTACGGTGCTGTCACCTGGAATGAAACCAGACTGCAGTGTCGTCAAAAGATTATTATCAACCAGAAAGGAATAGACATTTCTAAAGATTATTCTCTCGAATACCTTGCAAACACAGCTGGTTAGAGAGACTGGTCGATAATTAGCTTTACTGTTAATAGATAGTTTTTTGTGAATTGGCAGGACATTGGCGTTCTTCCAGAGTGTAGGAAATACTCCTATATCAATTGACTTGTTGAATATATGCGCAAGAGGGTAAGCTAATTCAGAGGAGCAAGACTTCAGCGGGGTATTGCTGATTAAATCGGGACCACAAGCCTTACTAGTGTCCAGTTTTGCTAACTCTCTTTCAACTTCGTCCGACTGTATTTCAAACTCTGTCAACTCGCATTCGGAATGTTGAATTGTCGGTAGTTGTTTATCTACAACAGTATCACATTGTTCAATAAAGAAAATATTAAAAATTTCGCTGATATCCTTGGGATCATCGACAGCAACTCCATTCTCTAGCAGTGGAGGAAAAATAACATTCTTATCACACTGTTGTTTCGAAAATTGTTTCATAGTTTTCCACCACCGCCCAGAAGAGAAATTGTTCGTTGAGACAAAATCGTCTATCCGTTGATCATATTCTTGTTTGGCTTTCCTTACAGACTCAACCGATTGGTTTCTCAACTTTCGAAATGTTGTCCAGTCCTGTGGGCGATTGGTCGGTAAATTTAGAGATAATATCATCAATATCATTTAAATCTAAAATGGGATCCCAGTTGGTTGTCGAGAGAAATGTTTTTAGACCATTTATGTCCATTTCTCTGTAATTCTAAATCTGCCTATAGAATGGTTTGAATCTCGACCTTTTACATTTTATTTCTACGTAAACAGCGTGGTGGTCGCTGCAGAAAGGTGTAATTACTCCACAAGTAGTAACTAATTCGGGGCAAGATGTTAATATCAAGTCAATTAATGCAGAGGACGTTTCTGTGATCCTGGAAGGAGTTTTTATAAGTTGAGTGACATTATGCGTTATTTTAAGATGGGAAATTTTAGGGTGCGGCGTAGTAAGGCAGATCGCATTAAAATCACCCAAAATAATACATTTAAGAGATAGATCATTTCTTGCTGCCGAGATCGATTCATCTATCAAGTCCCAGTATGCAATGTTTGTGGATGGTGGTCGATAAAAAACTCCAACCAAATATTTATGGTATTTCACACCACAATGCTTCCAAGCCAGGGAGATCCAAGTCCACGCGGCATTTGAAAATGAGAGCAAGTTTTATATATATGACCATACTGCCCAATGCCCCGGTCTCTACGGATCGGTGGAAACTGATATCCATCAATTAAAACATCCCTATTATCTACATCCTTATTTAAATTTGTTTCTGTTAGGGCAATAATGTCAAACTCATCTAGTTCGGCAGTAATGCATTCTCTCTTGTTCCGGAGTCCTCAGATATTCAAATGAACGATCTTTATGCCATCTGTAATGCCCCCGGGGTTGGGTTCGATGTCTCCACATTGCATAAGTAGCAAAAAAATAATTACAAAAACTCTAACCGGTCCCAATCCTATGATATTATTTAGTATGATTGTATTTCCCGCAGGACACAATATATATTTATATTCATTATATCGGCCAATCCTAATGCGGTATGTTTGAATATCGATATCCATTTCAAACAAACTTAATATCACCAAAGGTTAAAGGATTGGTCGTTAATTTAAAATCCAAAGGACAACTATGACTTGGTGGCAAAGCTGACAATGATATGCATCTCAAACTAAGTGGTAGTGCATAGAAAGTAAAAGTTAATTTCATACTGTAAATCATGTATGAAAAATTGGAAAACTGTGTGGCGGCTGGCTGCTGTTCCAGGGTTAAGTAATAAAATGTTATCAAGAAGTAAGCTTACCCCCCCCCCCCCCCCCAAAGAAGTGGCCGTAAACTAACCTGTTTTTGTCATAGTCGAATTTTCACTATAGCATACTAATACGAATATAACTGTACTCATAAGTGTGTCAACTGGTCAAGCATTAAAAATTCACAATTATAATTTACAATTCGATGATGTTATAGTTCTTTCAGAATTGAATAATGTTGAATCTGACCTCCCTAGAGCTGTTGAAAACCAATATGAAAGCATTCTGACAGTTGGATCTGAAGAAGAAACTTTTTAAAGAAATTTCTTCATATTGCACTAAGTAAATTTTTGGGGTAACAAAGCGAGCCCAAATATTAACCTACGAACCCGATTTGAACAAACTTTAATCTGAACCCCCCCCCCCCCCCCATCCCCTTAGAGATGTTGTATCCCAAATATGAAAGCATTCTGAATAGTGGATCTGAAGAAGAAGATTTTTAAAGAAATTTCTTCATATTGCACTAAGTTAAAATTCGGGATACCATAGGAAGCCCAAATATTAATCCAGGGAACCAATTTGAACAAACTTGAATCTGACTCCCCTAAAAATGTTGTAAACCAAATATGAAAGGACTCTCACAGGTGAATCTGAAGAAGAAGATTTTTGATGAAATTTCCCACAAATTGTACTAAGTTAAATTTCAGTTTCCCATATGGCGCCCAAATATTAACATAGGCACTCGAATTGAACAAACTTGAATCTGACCCCCCCCCCCCCCCCGAGACGTTGTATACGAAATATGAAAGCATTCCGACTGGTAGATCTGAAGAAGACTTTTACAGAAATTTCCTCATATTGCACTACGCTAAAATTTCGGCTACCGTAGCGATCCCAAATATATACCTAGGGACCCGATTTGAACAAACTTGAATCTAACTCCCCTAGAAATGTTGTATACCAAATATGAAAGCATTCTGACTGGTGGATCTGAAGAAGATTTTTAAAAATTATCTCCCATATTGAACTAAATTAAAATTTGGGCTTCCACAAGAAGCCAAAATATTAACCTAGGGACTTGGTTTGAACAATGCTGAATCTGCCCCTCATAACAAATAAAGAATATTCCCCATATTGAGCCCAAATATGAACCAATGGACTTTATTTTAACAAACTTGTATCTGACACCCCCCCCCCCCCCTCCTATGAATGCTTTACATCGAATATCAAAAGATTCTGAACATTGAACTGAATTTAAATTTGTTTTGCAAATATGCATATATGACTCAGCATTTTTCGATGCCCTCTACAGGACACCGTTACATAACTGATGGCAATTTTTTTAACATTCAATTCTACTGGCCCTAAGAATGCTGCATACCAAATAACAGCTCTCTGTTCCGAGTGGTTTGGAAAATATGGGAAAATATTAAACAAAAATGAATGCCTCTTCGGGACCATCACTCACACAAACTTTCACTTGAATTAGCCCAGTGGTTTTGGGGGAGAAGGCCAAAACATAGTGTTGACGGACGACGGACGGACGACGGATGGAGTGCGATGAGATTAGCTCAGCTTGACTTTGTCAAGGTGAGCTAAAAAGAAACAACTTTTTCATCTGTAACCTTTACTTTAAAGTGCATCAAATTCCCATAAACAGAAAGCATTTACCCCATTTTCTCTTCACTTGTTCGCGGTTTTCTTGTCAATTGTAACGTCAACTGCCATCACAGGCGTGAAAGTCGATATTTCAAACTGACTATTCACGCTGTTGATGAGTTCCAAGCTTATTATCGGCCGTCACAACGGTTCAATTAATTATTTCCAAAGTTAATTTCTCAAAAATAAAAAAAACTCTCCTAATCCCTTTCATTCCAATGTGCGTGCATTTTTGCGCATTCTGTGCAATGTGATTTTGTTACAGCAAAGTTTGAAAGCAAAAAATATAGAACCCCCGCCTGCTAAAATAAATAAATAAATAAATAAATAAATAAATAAATAAATAAATAAATAAATAAATAAATAAATAAATAAATAAATAAATAAAATGAAAAAAATAAATACAATGCCCAACAAACTGAACATCTGTGCGAATGTAAAAACTGACTCGTCCATAAGTTATTCTGTTTGTTGACAGGGGACATGGTCTCACATTCCCTGCATGAAATATACATTCAACCTCGGCTGACCACGTTCCCTGCATGACATTTATATTCAACCGAGGCGTCAGCCGAGGTTGAATATATATTTCATGCAGGGAACGTGAGACCATGTCCCCTGTCAACAAACTGAATAACGTATATGTCCCGTTCTTACACAAGTAAAATTGAATTGGAAAAAAAATGATAAAAGTTAACACCTTACCGAAACGTCTGCTTTCTAATATTCGCTGTACAACACATTTTAAAATGATTCGAATGAAGCGATTTCAGTTTATGTTACAGTAAATTAATGAAAAGAGAAATCGGTTTCATAAATAATTACCCATGTTTACATTACTAATCTTTTTGTACGTAATAACGGTACTTTTGTGCGTATTTTACTTCAGTTAAATGTATTTGTCTCGGTTGATTTCAAGTGAAAAAAGACATTGCGATGAACCGTTGCTCATGGCAACGAGACACTTTCCTTGACAGTGGACATAAGAATCGATGTCAGTAGACATATGCGCGTGCCCATCGACATAAAATAAATGGTTCGTCTGAGACTTGGTCTGTTGCTAAGCCCTTTTTTGTCGTCACAAGTCTAGTAGAAACTCACACTGTCACGAGGCGTTCTAGCTAGCGGTTGACTCTGGAGTATGTTTACGGCTACACGCCATTGTAATAATGCCTTTTAGAAGAGAAGGTTATAGAAGAGAAGCCTAATTACCACCGGGTAGAAAAACTATTGGGTTCTGTTCATAAACATATGGTGTATCATTTTTCCACTACCTAACAATATTTGTTGATCTGGACAATTGAACAGGAATTTTGCTTTTTCTTTCAGCTGAAGATGTTTAAAGCTGGGATATTTTTTGCAGATTATGTCTGTAACATATTTACGTTGCTCGGAGTAATGCGAGCAAATAAAGAGTACATGCAATTCATCTTCAACCAATCCCGACCTGCGTTGTTTGCAGAAACGCTGGTCGCGTGGTATTGGAAGAGGTTTGTGGTAACGCCCACGTTCTATTTCCAGATCGTGGCCACTGATGCGAAGTTTGGTGACGGCCTTCCTTTCGACTTGTGGCAGTGCATCAATGTAGTTCTCTCTGACATAGTTCTCTTTAATAAGATAAAAGAACTGTAATTTACCGCTTGGAGGCTGTACTCCATCTTTTGCATCTAAATATTTCCAGGTTTGAGCGTGAATATCAGTGAGCCTTTCTTTCAAGCTCCCTTCAAAGTTAGGGGCGCACTCTTGGGATCTAGCCACACACGTGAAAAACTGCAATCTGATAAGATTGACTAGATGTCGCATGTGCCTCTGGATCTGTATCCTTCCAGTTCTTTATATGCGAATTTTAGGAGAGGATTCACATCTTTCACCACCTCATTTAACCAGTTACTTACAAGTTTGCATTTGATATTGATTGATAAAGGATATCTACACAGCTCTGCCAATACTGCAACATTGCTAGCTTTGGAGTGTAGCTGTAAGATATTTTTACAAAATTTAAGATGAACTGATTCAAGTTGTTTTGCTAATTGTACGCGTTAATTGATCACCCCATGCTTCACAGCCATAAAATAGAATCGGGTTGACAAGCGTGTCAAATAGTTTTTCGCGTATCCTAATATTTGCTTTCGAAAATGATAAAAATATCCTTTGAAGTTTAAAGTAAGGTTTTAGTGCCCTGGACCTACCTAAGATTTTAAATGGCCCCTGCAAAACTTTCTGATGCTGATAGTATAATCTCAAGGTATGTATAAGATGTGACCGTTTGTATTTCCTCATCTCCATACATAAAATTCCCTGAAATTTTCCTTCCAGACTTATTGAATATCAGTACTTTGGTCTTTTGCTCATTGACAGTGAGCCCCCCCCCCCTTTATCTACGCCACTGGATCGTATTGAACAACTTTGTCAAGACTGGGGTTATTATCGAGTTTACAGACTTAATCATTTCATTTTTAACCCCATCGACATCTTCAGATTTCCCAGATTTCAGCTTCGAAACAGCCTGGTGCGTTTCCTGAGCTGTAATAGGGAAATCCAATGTTTTATTTGAGAAAGGCTGGTGATTCAGAAATAGTAAGCCTTTGCTGAACAGTATCTTGAAATTCATTGTCAAAGTTGAGTGAAGGGGTTGGGTTACCTAATGCGGCATAATGTTTTTGCCAGACGCTCGTGGGAATACTGCTTGCGAGATCGTCCTTCTCATGTAGGTCATCTTGTAATTTGCCTATCGTCTCCCAAAACTGTTTCGGATTGGCGTGATGCAAAGTGTCTAATTTCTTTATAATTTTTTCTTTGTACTGCCTTTTACGAAGCTTTAGCATTTTCTCATACTTACTTACAAACGTAGTATCTCCCCCGCACAATAGTGTCACTATGATATTTCTGAAATAAGTACCTTTGATGAACAATGTGCTTTTTCATATCATGACAGGTACTGTCATACCACGGCTTGGGGTGGGGGTGGGGGTGGGGGATGGTGGGGTGGAGGGGGGTTCTTTTTCTGGATTTTTTGCTCTTTTTGTGTTTTGTTTTCAAACATTTATTCGAAATATTTTGGATAATGCGTCCAAACTCTGCTAGTTCTACTTCAAAATTTGGAAATTTTGTTTGCATAAAATTTTCTAATTGGGCCTTTGTTTCAGGTACACTAAACATGCTTACGTAATTTTCTTTCGATTGATCATCCCATATAAAACTCGGTGGAAAAGGTATTTCAGTTTCCACCTTCTTTTCAATTTTATAAGAACTATTTAATATGAACAAAAGCTGGCAGTGGTCAGAAAAAAGAATTGAGCTCATTAACCTTAAAGATTGGTATCTGATCAACAAGTGGCTCACTGACAATGACATAATCAACCACTGATTTACCAACCTATTGGTATGAGGTATACTTGCCTGAGGCGTCACCTGCCTTTCGTCCATTTAAACCCGTGGTTCGCTTTTCCGACCAATTGATATATTCCGGACCTACGCTTGTGGTGAGTTTTCATGTCTGATTGTAATGTTATCAAAATGACACCAGTCTAATTCTGTAAGAAATGCGATGCTGTTATGGCTTGGAACCAGTCTAGCCCTTAAATAAGTTATCGCCTATGTACAGATTCACTCGTCTAGAATATTTTAGTTGGTTGGAAAAACGAACCTGCGAACTGATTTTTTCAGGACGGTTTATTCCCACTAGACCAATTATCTTTAGACCAACTCCCACTAGACCAATTCCCAAAAGATCAATTCCCATTAGACCAATTCCCCTTAGACCAATTGATATGTTCAAATGGTCAAATGCAAATAATATTATGTTTATATAAATTTGTTTATTACAAATTATTGGAGAGTGCCTGTTGGCACTCTCCAATAATTTGTAATAAAACAAATTTCATTAGCAAAATCAGACCACCAAAAATAATCTAGCCCTCAATAGTTAATCAATAACAATACATAGTTGTGAATTGTGAAACTGAAGTAAAATGGTATATGTATTGATGTTTTAAATAAATATTTTTTGTATTTTGGGAAGGGAGCGCGGTGGCTCAGTTGGTAGAGGTGCAGGTTGCAAGCCGAGAGGTCCTCGGTTCGAATCCCACCAGCGGCAACCGCGTGGTGTCCTTGGGCAAGACACTTCATCTCCATTGCCCGCATGGGGGCACGATGACGCCGTGTACTAAGGCGTACTGCACGTCGATGGTGCGCATGTCTTCAACCAATCTAACCCTGCCTGTGCTGCAGTGCGGAGTTACGATGTTGGGGAGCTGGCAGCTGCTTGTCGTTGCTCGGTGGTTCTCTCCGGGTACTCCGGCTTCCTCCACCCGTAAAACTGTCACGGTCATGATTAGCCATTGTGCAAAAATATGTGACCTTAAACACCAATAAATAAATAAATAATTTTGGGAAATTAGGAAATTGAAGTAAATGGGTTGAGAAATGTTATATGTATTGAGGGGAGCGCGGTGGCTTAGTAGGTAGAGGTGCAGGCTGCAAGCCGCGCGATCCTCGGTTCGAATCCCACCTGCGGCAACCGCGTTGTGTCCTTGGGCAAGACACTTCATCTCCCTTGCCCGCGTGGGGGCACTATGACGCCGTGTACTAAGGCGTACTGCACGTCGATGGTGGGCATGTCTTCAACCAATCTAACCCTGCCTGTGTTGCAGTGCGGAGTTACGATGTTGGGGAGCTGGCAGCTGCTCGTCGTTGCTCGGTGGTTCTCTCCGGGTACTCCGGCTTCCTCCACCCGTAAAACTGTCACGGTCATGATTAGCCATTGTGCATAAATATGTGACCTTAAACATCAATAAATAAATAAATGATATATTAATTGAGCTGTGTTGAAATGTTATAAACCTAAAAAAAATTGTATGTTATGTATATAAATATTTTTTGATCAAATAAGATGCTTTTCAGTAAATTAATGTTTTCCTAATTATCCTTAATCAACCCTTCATCAATAACCGTAAATAATTGGTCTAGGGGGAAGTGTTCTTTTTGGAATTGGCCAAGTTGGAGTTCGTCTAAAGGGAATTGGTCTAGTGGGAAGACACCTTCCGAACCTACGCCTTTGGTGAGTCTTCATTTCTTATTGTAATGTCATCAAAATGTCAATCAAAACAAGTCTCGATTTCTAGCTTTGATGACACAGACAAGGAATGTTTATTGTATATTCAGATTAAATCGTCCGGGCGCCTCCAGCCACTTTTGGATGTCATCCATCGGCCGTCTCTCTTGCGTTGAATTGGACGGGTGTGTGAGGTGTGGGTTCTGGTTCAGAGGAGCGATTGACGGCACTGGACCTTCTTTGAATTCTGTCAGATTGACTTTTGGCTTAGGTGATGTTATACGAGATCAAATACTGGTACAAATCATCTTGTGTAAGTTTATTTCTAGCTAGGGAGACGACACACATAAGCTCAAAACATTCTGTCGAATCTCTCATCTATTATATTTCTAACCTGTCTATTGTTGGGTTGTGTGCTAGGGCTGCACGATATTCAAAACTGAATACCGGTATCGGTATTCCAAAAAATACCGCGGTATACCGGTATATCGAAAACTGTTCAGATATATGAACACACGTACCACAATCGAGACTCGAGGCATCACAGTCGGAATGAATTAGCATGCCTTGATGATGGGGTTCGAAAAACCTTTACGCAACGCAAACGATGTCAAAATGTTTATTTTCAAAATTAGATTAGCAGATTTTCCCCAGAGATTTCAACAAAACTATATCATGTGCATCCCTCATTGGAACTAGCTCAACCAGCTCGTTCCAATGCGAGGTCACATGATATAGTTTTGTTGAAATTTTTGAAAATTATTTTTTCAACTGCTGAATTTGTATATTACGAGGGCACAGTCAGGCGATTCCTTGGATAAAGGGATAATATTATTCATTCGGGGCTGCAGTTAAAAAAAAACTCTATACATCTTGAAAATTAAATTGTGGGTAAATAAATAATGACGATAAACCGATATTTTTTCATTTACACCGGTATTCAATCGATATTGGTTTGAATACCGGTATATATCGGTTTATCGATATACCGTGCAGCCCAATTGTGTGCTGTGTGTTATTGTGTTTGCTTCTTTTTTTCTGTTGTGTATGCATGTAACATATTTTTTTCTCAATAAATACTGCGCGTTAATGATTTAAAAAACAAACAAACAAAAAACCAAACAACAAAACCCCCCAAAACAAACCAGATTAATAGAATTTTTATAAATAAACCGGAGTTCTCTCAGCTCAAAAAAGATCACGGGTACAATGTTGTGAAGTGATGCAGATTCACATCACATCGACTACTCAGAATACCACAACATCTTCGCAGATTTATTTTATGCTAAATAAATAACTTCATCGTTTGCGATTTTCCCCCGAAAAGAAACCCACAGGATGATCATCAATGCTGACAGAGAGGGGAATTCAGGTGCTGAATTCTGCTACGGGGCCTGGGTTTTTGGTTGAGACTCAAATCGGGACAGTATGAAAAGAAGGTGGTCGGGAAGATGACTGACATCTGCGACGTTTTTGCAATCTAAATCCGGAAACTTTCATGTCATATGACATCCCGGGAAAGTTTCCGAAATTGAACTACAACACAAGTCATTTCTTGAATCCCTGCTCGAAATTTATGAAATTATACAGATAACAGGTTGATCGTCTCCATGGGTCTCTGAAATGTCCTCTATAAATTTAAAGGGAAAATTTGTGTTACTAGTCCTGGTCTCCTGAATTCACAGACCCGGGGTTACTACGGTCGCTCTCCGCCCTCTCATTATCTTTGGACCATGGTACTTGGAAACTGCGATGTTTGGTCCCTATGGCATTTAAAACACATTAGGCGTGGTGGAGACCCTGGAACACTTTCTACTAGAATGCCTAAAATTCCAGCCTAAAAGAATAAGATTCACTGGGAGTATAATGGGGAAGTGGGATAGGAGAATGAAGGACATGTGGTTAGTGAGAGACTCAAAGGAGAGGGTTAGGATGGGGCAAGGGATGTTATCAAACAGTTCGTCTCCGAGTGTTGGGAGGAGAGAAGAAGCGTGGGAACAAGGAGGCAGTTGGGAGTACCAAGGCCTTCTCACCCGTGAACCGCAACAAATCAGCGGCCGGCAAAAGTGTTATTACTATTATGTGTGGAACATTTGATAAAAACAAAAAAAAAGATAAAAAGAAACATAACGCACCTTTCAGTCCGATAATAAGAAAATTTCATTTCTAGAAAATACAACTACATATTTAGATTTCATGTTTACGTATGCTTGTGAACAGGACATCAAAATATGAGAACTGAATTACGATCCGATCACTCCAGAGCCCTGTGAAATAGTCCTTGAATTTCATGACAACGATAATTTACGTTTCATGTCTTTCTCAGAGACAGGGAGCAGGTGTGACTATCAATAGTCGACATCACGACCAGAATTACAATGTGGTAGCAAATAGGCCACTAAATTACCTTCCCTTTTTAAATTATATTTTGTAGCATTCTTAGTCAAACAAATACATACTGAACAGCTCAATTTCTATTCCATTCCAGTTTGATAATTCAGTATATCTGGTAGGGCTGCACGATATTCAAAACTGAATACCGGTGTCGGTATTCTAAAAAAATATCGCGGTATACCGGTATATCGAAACCTGTTCAGATATATGAACAAAAGTACCACAATCTAGACGCGAGGCATCACAGTCGGAACGAATTAGTATGCCTTGATGATGCGGTTCGAAAAACCTTTACCCAACGCAGACGATATTAAAATTTATTATTTTCAATATTAGTTTATCAGATTTGCCCCAAAGATTTCAACAAAACTATATCATGTGACCCCTCATTGGAACGAGCTCAACGAGCTCGTTCCAATGAGGAGTCACATGATATAGTTTTGCTGAATTTTTGAAAATTATTTTTTCAACTGCTGAATTTGTATATTACGAGGGCGCAAGCAGACGATTCCTTGGATAAAGGGATAATATTATTCATTCGGGGCTACAGTTAAAAAAACTCGACATCTTGAAAATTAAATTGTGGGTAAATAACTAATGACGATAAACCGATATTTTTTGTAATTACACCGGTATTCAATCGATATTGGTTTGAATACCGGTATATATCGGTTTATCGATATACCGTGCAGCCCTACCATCTGGTAGATCAGGAGATACGATACTATTTCCGATAGTTTCACTTATCGATGGTTCTAAAATAATCGTGCACCATTCCCATGGTCTATGGCTTTTACACTTTCTAAAAATAGCCGTAGAACATTCTTGGACTTTCAACTGGAGGAACACAACACGCCGTTTTAACCCTTTACCTAACATGAAAAGCAGACGATACTTGCAAACAAAATTGTTGAATAACTAATTTTTTAATTTTTTGACTCAAAAACATAGGTTATGACCCCTCATTGGAACGAGCTCGTTCCAAAGAGGGGTCAGAACCTATTTTTTGAGATAGAAAATGGCAAAACTGAAGATCATTGGTACCAATGTTATTTGATGAACTTTCAACATAACAGCATTGTGTGTGCACAACGTCAGAGTAATCCATGCGTTTTAAAATGTAAACTGCAAGACTGGCTAAAGGAAGAATGTTGATACACAAATGCAGTATGTTCAGAGGTTATTGTAAATGGCAACCTTTTTCACAGAAATGAATGCTAATCAATAGCTCTTATCTAAAGGTCTTGCCTAATGAGCACACCAAGTTCAAAAACAATCCTATGATAAATGTGACCTGCAGGCCATGTCAAATAATGTTGATGCACAAACGCAATAAATTCAAAGATTGTTGCTAACAGCAACAGTTTTTGATGGAAATGAAAAGAAAATCAATAGCTCCTATCATTGTCACCCTGCATAAGCATACAAAGTTTCAAAACAACCTGATAATGAATGTGCCCTCGGAGGCATGCCAAAGGAAGATGTTAATGCACAAATGCACTAAGTAGAAGGTCATTGCTTGTGGCAATGGTTTTTTGTTTTTGTTATGGAAATTCATAAATATACCCTGCAGAGAGTGCAAAAGGGATAAGTTGATGCACAAATGCAGTAAGTTCAAAGGCTGGTGATAACGACAATAATTTTTTATGGACATGAATAAAGAGCAATAGCTCACATATAGAGGTCACCCCGAACACACATACCAAGTTTCAAAGTGATCCGATCATAAATGTGCCCTAAAGGGTGTGTTAAAGGGAAATACTGAGGTCTGACTAAACTAAGTTCAAAGGTCAGCGGCAACATTTTTTGACAGAAATGGAAGAAAAGCGACAGCTCCCATATAGATGTCACCCCACACAAGCACACAGAGTTTGCAAGCGATCCAATCATAAATGTGCCCTGCAGGGTGTGTCAGAGGGAAATATTGATGCTTAACTGCACTAAGTTTTTACTAAGTTCATCGAAGGTCATTGCCAGTGGCAACATTTTTTTGACAAAAATCGATAGCACCCATCTAGTGGTAACCCCAAACAAGCATACAAAGTTCCAAACCGATCTGATCATAAATGTGCCCTTTATGGCATGCCAAAGGAATATATATGGATGCCTGACTAAACTAAGTTCAAAGATCGTTGCCAGCGGCAACATATTTTGACGGACAGAAATGGAAGGAAATCGATAGCTCCCATCTAAAGGTCACCCCAAATAAGCATGTCAGGTTTCAAAGCAATCCGATCATAAATGTGCCCTATAGGGTGTGCCAAAGAGAAATATTGAGGTCTGACTAAACTAAGTTCTAAGAACGTTGGCCGCGGCAACATTTTTTGACGGAAATGGAAGAAAATCGATAGCTCCCATCTAGAGGTCACCCCAAACACGCATACCAGGTTTCAAAGCAACCCGATCATAAATGTGCCCTGTAGGGTGTGCCAAAGGGAAATATTGAGGTTTGACTAAACTAAGTTCTAAGAACGTTGGCCGCGGCAACATTTTTTGACGGAAATTAAAGAAAATCGATAGCTCCAATCTAGAGGTCACCCCAAACATGCATACCAAGTTGCAAAGCGATCTGATCAAAAATGCGACCTGTGAGGTGTGCCAAAGGAAATTGTGGACGTACGAACTAACGAGGACGTACGTAGGACGTACGTACTAATGTATGTACGTACGTACGTGCGTACGTACGCCAATGGACGAGAAGTGATGGCAATAGCTTGACTTTGTCAAGTTGAGCTAATAATAAAAATTAGTTTGCTATTTTTGTGAATAGCGCCTGTGAGGTGTGCCAAAGGAAATTGTGGACGTACGAACTAACGAGGACGTACGTACTAACGTACGTAGGACGTACGTACTAACGTATGTACGTACGTACGTGCGTACGTACGTACGTGCGTACGTACGAGAAGTGATAGCAATAGCTTGACTTTGTCAAGTTGAGCTAATAATAAAAATTAATTTGCTATTTTTGTGAATAGCGCCGGCCGGTTTTCCCGTTACGTTGGGTGAAAGGGTTAAGAGAATATGTTTTGTCTGGAATTCTGTTTAGTTATTTCTGAATTCGTATGAAAACGCTTCTCTTGGACAAGGTCCTCGAGAATAGGTAGTGACTTATGATTGGAATCCTGATTGGCAGACAGATACCAACTTGTTTTTGTATATAATAATTATTGCATGTCCCATCATGGATTATGCCAAAAATAGTGACCGCTGAGGAAGAAAGGTCCACACGCCTCCTACGCATGGACTATTCCTTCTAGAGGGTATCTATGGTGACAATGGCAACTCTAAACCGTGCGATATTTATATTATAGTCAGTACATGTGTTAAACAATTTGGGAAACATACTATTTTGATCCAGGATCAACCCGTTTCCAAGCACGACAACTAAACGACACTTCCAAAAAATAACTAAACTAATTTTTGGGCTTAAAAAAAGCTTATAGACAATCACTGCCATGATCTCGACAAGCTAGCTACGAAAAATGATCATTAGCTAGCTTTAGGAAATGTGAATGGCGATTTTTGTGATTAGCGCTGAAGGATAAAATATATTTTGTCACTTAAAAGGTTAAGAAAATTAATTACTTCGGGGTTCTTGAAGAGAGTAATAATAAACACTATATTTATATAAGACAACCGTATATTTGATTTAATGATGAGACTCAATTTGACACCAAAGTCATTTGCTGAACCAACGGATGGTGAAAATTATCATGTTTGCGATCGCAAATGCGTGGATGACAAAGAATCGCTAGGCAACTCGATTGGAGCATTTCTAATATACATTCGAACTCGCACTTTCTTTCGTGTCAATTTTTTCCAATATACGATCTGCAGTGCTCGCGTGGCACTAGGCATTTTTCATTTCCAGTTCCAAGTTATTTGTTTTTATTAAAAAGAGTTCAGCCATGTTGTAATAGAACTGGATCAAAGCTTAACTTTAAATTTTAAAACAAACCAGATCCGATTTTAATATCTCTGTTCTTAGATCTTTCTTGCATTCCGGACCTTGCACAGTCTACAATACCGGGTGAGAGACATTTATACTGTAGATTTAATAAATGGTTTTGCCGCTATTCGACATCAGATTTCCAGATTATCTGCATTGACATTGCATCAGTTATTATTTTCCTGGCATTTCCCATAGGCATTTGAACAGGTGACACCTTTGCATCTACACCTTGACGTCTCTCGACCTTTGGCACAGTTACATCTTTTCATCTTTAGTAAGGACTTTGGTGCAGGTGGAAGGTCACTGGTTATTTTGATCTAAGTACCGCGGAAATAATTGTTGTTAAAACCTTTTTAATGAGTTCTGAGCAAATTCAAATTTTTATTGAATTTTTCAATGTTTTCACCCCAAAATAACCATTTTTCTGTGATGCGACTAATGGGTATTTTTCATATGTATTTCATATGTTATTTTGCATACTTTTTCCTACCCAGAAAACAATACAAACATTTGTATAGCAATTTTTTGGTGGCTGGGGTATAACTTGACTTGAATGCCTGAACTATAAACACTGTGAAAGAAATGGATTCTCTGGAATCATTCAAATCGGGTATTGAAACTCACCTTTTCCATATTGTCTGGTCGTAGGAGCCAAAACTGTGGGTCGACCTGGAACAAATTGTTAATGGTTTTTTTTATATCATTTTGAGCGGAAATCTTTCATCTACAACATTTCCAAAATCCGCTAAAATCCGCTTTGGGGAAACTTTTCTACAGCGTTCTGAAGTTAGGGGGCAATTTGAGCATTTTTTGCATTTTTTCAACATCGGTTTCGCAAAAAGAAGCACGATTTCGACACGTGTCGATTAAGAAAAAGATCTTAACTACAGTATCAGTCGTTGGAATGAATCGACAGTATGTAGTTTAACCCTTTACCCAACGAATCGGCCGCATCCGCCCGCGTAATATGCAAATTTAGCAGTTGACAAAATATTATTTTTCAAAAAATTTAAACAAAACCATATCATGTGACCCCTCGTTGGAACGAGCTCGACGAGCTCGTTCCAACGAGGGGTCACATGATATGGTTTTGTTTAAATTTTTTGAAAAATTTAAAAAAATGATATTTAAAATAATAAATTTTGATATCGTCTGCGTTGGGTAAAAGGTTAATACATAATTTGACATCAGGTTAGATGAAGATAGTATGCAGGCTTGGTGGGTTCCATACTATTATGAGCTTCATGAGCAGCATAGGTTCCCTGATGAAGGGGTCTGGTCTTGAAGAAGTTTTGGAACAGGTGTATGGGCGGAATACTGTTCCGCACATGATATCAGGAAAGGCTGTGTCCAGAGCTCTGCGGGGCCACTTCGTAGTGGAATCACCACTCTTCAACAAGCTGCTTGTGGAAGTACTCCCGCCACAACGTGATGTAGATGGTGTCATGTCAGATGATGAAGCTTCAATAGAAACCACCTCAGGTTTGGAAACTTCGGACGGCCATCAGCTCAATGAAATCAGTTCTGACACGGCAGGTGTAACGCGAAGGCTCACTGTGAGTGATGCAGACAAGATCCGCACCCTGTATGAAGGCACTGATCAGGGAGACATACCACTGCAAAAGCTGCTGAATCTCGGGGGTTGTTGAAGCCAGAACAATGCTTGGATGCATACAAGTCAAATATAATTGAGAAACCTTCAACAGCGAAGTTATGGCTGCAGAATATGGAATACGTGCAAACACTTAAAAACGTCACCCGAGCAGAGCGTGCGGGAGATTGGAATCTGCATCTGGCGAGTCCTAGAGATATGCTCAGTCTGTTTGCTGCCACGTGTCATATCAATTATGCAAAAAGTTGCCGACTCTACCTTCAGGTTATGTTGAAACTACCAACGAATCATCCATGGTTGTATAATTGTTTCTCGGAACATGGTCTACATGTTGCTCGTAGGAGCAGTAGGGTTTGGGCAGGATTGTCCACTGACTTATTGATCGAGAAACTTTTAATGCGATCCATAAAGAGACACGGGGGGTTAACCAGAGGTAGAGGTTTCACAGAGTCAGTTCGATTGCAGTGGACGCAAACTATGCATAGGTGTGCTCAAATACATGACGCGATGGCGGAAATGACTGAAAACCAGCATACCGGCAGTGAACAACATGTTGAGCAGGGATAGTTCCAGGAAAAAACGAAATCGCGATGATCTCAATGTGATACAAAAGTGGTTTGATGATCACGAGCCATTTGATGCGAATGAGACCAGATTGCGGTCTCTCTCATCTGGTCTCACGCCGACCGGAAGTGACGGTGTGAACTGTGCAGATGCCAAATCAGTCGGGATCGCCATACACCAGACACTTGACAACCTGAGTGTAGCTGAAGCATCGACAGCGCTTGACAACTTGAATCCAGGCTTTAGGGTAGAAAATGAACAACTACAGCTCGACCCAAATTTACTTTTTTCGAGATGGATTGCTATAGTGCAACGCGAAGAGAACATGGCGAAGTTTTTCGAATGTGAATTAGCCACGATTCCAAAATCATTATTCAAAGATCAGTTGATGCGAAAATCTCTGAAGGCGCAATTAGCAAATGCTCAGGTCGCCGATTGTCAAGATTATGAACGAAACGTTCAAGCCACTGCAGTTCTCGATGGTAGATCTCTCCTCCATAGAGTGAAATGGGCAAAGTGAACGACTTACAGGGAAATTGGCATGCAATACTTAAACTATGTAAGGACCAGATACGGGAATACTTGTGTCGTATTCGATGGGTATGAGCATGGTCCATCAACTCTAGACCATGAACATCGTCGTGGGATGGGGAAAACCTGTGCTGATGTCCGGGTGAACGAAGCGCCAGTCGCCCATAATAACCAGCAAATGCAGCATTCAAACGAAAGAAACAAGTCTCAATTCATCTAATTGCTGACCATCTTACGGACAGCTGTTGGCCATACTGTTCATACCAGTAAAGGTGCTGTCGATACACTCATAGTATCGTCCGCCCTAGATATTGCCTGGAAAGGAAACACTGTGAAGGTTATCGCAGACGATACAGATTTACTGGTCATGTTGGTGTATCAATGGAAACATGAAATGGCTGACATATACTTCCAATCTGCAGCCCGGAAGCTAGAGAAAGGCGAAAGTATGGTATGGCTAATCCGGGACTTTCGAACAAAGTGGGAGAAGTTATAAGTTCCCACATATTATTTGCGCATGCATGGGGAGGTTGTACAACATCAGTTATTTTTGGGCACGGGAAAATGAACATTCTGAAGAAATTAGTCGAGCCGGTCGAAATCCGTAAGATATCCTCCGTCATGCATGGTCCTGGCTTTACACCGGAAAGAGTGGGCGAAGCGGGCATAAGAATGTCCCTGAAAATGTACGGGGGGACAACAAGGTGATTCGCTGAATGCATTGCGGCATGCAAAGTTCATGGAGGTCGTGGCATCAAGCAAAGTGGTCGAACCACAGAAACTACCTCCTACGGAACGAGCGGCTTACTACCACAGTCTACGAGTTCATCTCCAGGTAATGATTTGGAAAAGCCTGCAAAATAACATATTGGTACCGGAGTTAGGGGGGTAGAAACTAAAAGGCAGTATAGTCATAATTGGCATGAGTATACTAATGCAAATGTAAGCTGTCATCCAAAAACCCGTGCGGTACTAAAGTGTGTTCATGCCGTAAAAATGGCCTGAAGTGTGATATGGCATATGTTCTGGTTGTGGCGGAGATGGCTATCAGAACCAAAAAGAGGTTATAGTTGAAAGCCACGACGTCTATACATGACAGTCGGATAGTAAAATGGGGGTTTTGTTTACACATATGAAATTAAGGAAAACAATGTGAGACGTCATTGAAAAAAAAACTGAAAGTGTTATTTTGAGGTTGTTTGCTGCAGTTGTGGCGGCTACTTCGCCAATAATCCATGGTTATGTCGATTGATTACAACATAAACATCACATCAGTTTGGTATGCTCTCAGAATGAAGAAAATCTCAAAATATTTGCCAAACCGTGAGGTTTCAGTTGAATTTTCGATTTTCGACGCCATCTTGGACGCCATCTTGGATAAAAAAAATTTCCCCAAGGTGAATTTTTGCGGATTTTGGATATGTTGATCTAGGTATTCTCTCGAACAAAACGGTACTAAGAAACCTTCATTAACAGTTTGTTCCAGGTCCTATGCTTCAGCGACCGGACTAATAAGGTATTTGATAGTTTGCAATTTTGAACAGTCATAGAGCACAATGTATGGTATTAAGGTTATAATAATAATAATAATAATAATAATAATAATAATAATAATAATAATAATAATAATAATAATAATAATAATATAATAATAATAATAATAATAATATTTATTATTATTATTATTATTATTATTATTATTATTATTATTATTATTATTATTATTATTATTATTATTATTATGAAACAGCGCCTCAAGTGAGCAAACGGAATTAAGTGTGTTGCGCAGATGGCGCGGGTCAGGGTCTAATCGTCGACCTCTGGATTTAAAGACCAATGCTCTTCTGACCAATCCTCGTAGCCCCCGAACTTCCCATCACAGTGCCGTATGTAAATACTTTGCGTTCCGGACCCCAGACAATTAAATGCTTTTTGATAGAAAAGTTCAATAGCAATATCAGAGTTATATTTACGAAAGCAGCTATTGCGTGTACAATACTTGCAAAATAGAAAAACATTGTTGGGATAATCACATTTGATTGTACATCACTACATGGGCACGGCCGCCATCAAACATCGACAACTGAAAACCTTCATTATAAATTGAGGTTCTTAAAATTTGGCGAATCACAATGTAAGACCCCAATGCACTTATATCACAATTATATGATGAACATGTTAGATTATACTCTATAGATTTTTACTTCCGAAAATATCCGTTGGAGACGTTCTTCTATTGGAAAACAATTAGAGAACAAGAAAATTTTCGTATGTCTAGTTTTAAGTTAAACTGCGACCTTTCATATTTCTTATTAGAGCTGAAAGAACAGTTACCAACAACGATCCCAACAACGAAATATATAAATAACTGAACCATACATACCATAAAATGGGATGAACTCTGACAGAGCATGTCCCGAATTCAACAGATACGTCGGAGTAATTGTGATACAAAATATTGTACCCTACTCCCGGCGCACCTGCCAAATGTGCCCCACTGTCAGAATCAGATATCGGTACAATTTTGTCAGGTACACCGAGGACTTATCACTGTCGTTTATCTGTACACTTTCCTAAGCTCCATGACTTTGTTCCAATAGTGCCCCAAAACTATGTCATCTGCAAAAGGAGCCCCCCAGAGGGTGAATTTAGTGATGCTATCCTGCACAGCAGGGTAGTATCACTAAATTTACCCTCTGTGAACCTTAATCTGAATCAGGGTCTCAAAATTTAACAGAAAGAGGTACCCAGAGGATAAACTGGGCCACTGGATGGGATAGCATCATCAAATTAACCCTCTGGGCACCTCAGTCTGCAAGTGTCAGACTGCATATTTTCAGGCCTGAGCTCAAATTGATTGAAAAGAATCCCTCCATAAGTCCAAGTATCCAATTTGGTCTCGTAAGAAGGTATAATTTCTAGCAAGTGCGAATCGTTATCTAAGAATCGTTATGTCCCGACTAAAAAAATATTGAGGAGGGTGTCACAAGCTCACCACTGGCTACGCTCATCGACGTATAATAGAAGATCCTTAATGAATCGCGTTTTCATGTGAAACTTCTGTATCGAGTTTACTAATATCGATCTGTTTACCTCGGCTCAAATCGATTTTCGTGAACGAGGTTAAGGAATTTCATGGCAAATCTTGATGAATTTGAGATTTTTGCTTTTGGACGAGAATTGTGCAAATTCGATGAATATAGAATGGTCATATACTTTCAATAACATACTACAGTTGTATGGTTTTGTCGACGATAACTGTACCGAACACAACATTCCACATGCTTGGATTTAATAAACAACGTATCCGTAAGGTATTTGAGACCTTTTTGCCAAATAAAAAACTCAATGCAATTCCTATTATTTGGATATCTCTTCGGAAAACAATGATTTTTTTCTCCCTGTGACAATTTACTTATTTATTACAAGCTCTAAACATTTTTAATATACTCTAAACGATAGATTATCGAAAAAATTACGGAAAGATAGAAATCGTATCCCCCACTGTGAAGATATAGAAATTTTCACTTTCATGGTATCAATCAAAATGGTGGCTTTCACAGCATCACTTCAAGGTGAATACGAGTCAAATTATCACTGGAAATGATCAATTTGTTCTAAAAACGTACAATGAAAAGAAAATCTAGTATTTTTGAGTGGATACCGATAATTTCCAGCAATAATTCAACACGTATTCACCTTGAATTGATGCACGAAACCCACCAGCTGAATCAGATCGCAAGACGCTACCTGTTCCGAGTATCTATCAAATCACTTCCGCGTATAAATGCGCATCAGCTGTTTACTTTCATGCATCAATTCAAGGTTGAAACGAGTGAAATTATCGATAGGAATGATCAGATTCTTATAAAAAACGTATAATAAAAAGAAAATCTAGTGTTTTGGAGTGGATACTGAAAATTATCTCAGTCGTGACCGAGGCAAATGGTTATTTTCGCAAACGCAAGTGTTCGCGAAAAATAAACAGTTGTCTCGGTCACTCATGAGATAAGTTTCGGTATCCACTCAAAAACACTAGATATCCACTATGTATTATGTTTAATGCTAAATAAACAATATTGATAATTTAACCCTTTAGCTGACACAACAACTAAAGCTCGCCAGCAATGTTCACATAAATCGTCCTCCAAATTAAGTATTTATAAAAAGATTTTTGCCTTAAAATGGGGATCATAAGCTATGTATTCGAGACAAACAATGAACATATTTTCATCAACCGTGTGCCTAATACAAAAAGTAGACGACATTTTGGAAAATGTCGTCTACTTTTTGTATTATACACACAGTTGATGAAAAATAAAAGAAGATTAATTCAATTCCACATCCAAAACCAACTCACCCAAAACGTTACCACGTGAAGTTCTGATGTTGTACCCATATTAGACGTGTTGTGAACGATATTTGTAGTGGAGATTCTGTGATGAACTGAGTTACTAATGGAAACTAAACTTCTTGAACTGCTAAATTTAATAACTTCCAAAGTAAACATATAAAGCGTCCATGGACAGGATGAGAGAAATACTATCATTAACTTTAACACGTATGAAAGAAGACATTAACTTTAACACGTATGAAAGAAGACGATCGTGGCCAATTTACAGATGAAAAGGTAAAACCGATTAGATTATTCTCAATGCTAAATTATATTTGTCTTTGAACTGCGTACCAAAAGGAAACTTGAAAGAGACGATTCTGCACAAGGTAAAACCCGCACGTTCATTGACCTAGCTCACTATCCAGTAATCATTATAGAATTACTTCCTCCGAAGCTAAGGTTTGTCGTAGCGTGCATTATCTTACAGAGTTTAATTCCGGTGGGGATAAACAAAATGACTTCAGTGTGAATATCAAAATGGAATGCCAGCTTTTGCGCAACCGATGAATCGATCGACTCAGATACGCGGACAGTAGTTAGTACATTTCTGTCGTGATTCGCCCTTTTTGAAAAACAGTGTTAAAAAGTCCTGCCTCTATGATCGAATTTCATTTCTATCTATCAAAGTGAAGCTTATACCCTTTCACCGAATTCAGTTCAGCGAACTCATCCAGTTTAACTCTTTACCCAACATGGATAGAATATGGCACTTGCGAAAGGATTTTCTTGAATTAGTAAATGTTTTATTTTTTGCTCAGCGTATATTACGAATGATATTTGAACCCTTTGTACCCGAATGTCCATTTTCCTGACCCAGTATTCTTATACTACATGTAGTCATAACGTGGGGGGGGGGGGGGGTGCTTTGTGAATGAGTAGGGTAGAGCAATCAATATTTTCAACGTGCAGCCCCAAGGCTGCACGTTGAAAATATTAATTGCTCTATCCCAAATAATGAATCTTGTCTCTTCAAATTAATACTATTGAATTGACATGAGCGGTACCATCATGGGTGAAAGGGTTAAAAAACAGAATCAGTCGGGAAACTAATACCAAAATGCAGATAGGCTCTTTTCTGGTCTTTTATTTCCACATAAAATTAAAAAAAATATGGAAAGTTCATACTAGTCTTCCAGGTTTCACCAGATACACATGTCACGTGCATGGGGAAAGGCAAAAGCGGTATATTCGCTGAAGCACATTTGAAATTTAAATTGTGAAGTTTCGGATTAGATTTTAGCTGAGGAGTCTGTATGAGTTTTATTTCAGGACTGATATCGAAGAACAATGTGGCCAAAAAGTGGCCGAAGTGGTTCTTTGATAACGAGTAAATTTTCATTATTTAGCCGAAGATATGTTGGATTGCTTAACGCACAGTTGAAGAGTCCAGGAATGTTGCAAAACTACTTTAACACTTTTAAAAGGTGGGATTATTTTTGTTTTAGTCGCGGACTCGCATAACTACCCGCAAAACCCAGTGTAAAATGCCCCTTATGTAATATTTTACTAGAGTCTGAATTGTGACATAATACCATTAACTCTTCTATCAACAGCTTAAAATGGGCACATAAAATTAGTAATTTTATCGATCATACATGTAATTCCTATGTGGAAAAAAGACTTAATGTCAGACCTATCCATAAAAAGAAACAGATTACTGCTAAGTAATTAACTGAACTCTGTGATGTGTTCATTTTTTAGTCTTCGCGTGTTTCCAATGTCAAGGAGGTAGCTTCACTTACAACTCAAGACATTATTCTGATGGGCGTTTTGTTTTTGTATTTGTAATTCAGACATGGAAAACTGATCAGTGTAAACAAGGCAACGATGTTTTAACTCTTAACCCGCTGAGCATTTTAAAAATATTTTTCATCAAATCTAGTCATGGCTGCTGTGAAGAAGCCATGACTAGATCCGATGAAACATTCGTGAAAATGTGTAAAGAACTCACCGGTCAAAAGTACAATTTGCATGGGAACAAATGGTTAAATGTACTAAAATTTGACGTATTTTAGTTTCACGAGATTTTCTGCCCTGGGCAAGAATATCCGCCAGCCGCATGCAAGGAGCTAATTTCCAAAGGTATTTTACCTGCTTGTCCTTATAATATTGAAATATTGAGATTTGTCTGTGTAACAGTTCGGAACTGATGAATTCAAGTGCGCAGCCAGGATATCAAAGTTAGCAAGAGTAATATGTGTGAGTGTGTGTGTATGGGGGGGGGGGGGGGGGGCTAGTTCAGCGAGATGAAGGGAGCGGCTACTCCCCTTCCGCTACGTTCAGATCCTTGGACTGCTAAAGGAGGCATACAGAAGAGGATGCGCAGTATCATCCGAGCCACATAGCGGCGAGCTGTGGCGTGCACAAGAGGAGGACACCTCCTCTTCTCGCTGCAGGGCCGGAGGGGGGCTCCCCCCCCCGGGAAAATTGTGAATTTCGGGACAGAAAACGTAATTTCCTTGACTCTGAGTCCGTTTGTGTTCATAATTTATAAGTTGCGAAAGGCATCAATACTGATTAGGCGACATCGTATGGAGGGGGAGGGGGTCTAAAATTAGGGGGCATGTACCCCACTCTGCCCCCCCCCCCCCCCCATGGCTACGTCACTGGATGAATTCTTGTTTTGGCCTTTCTGCGGATCAACTAGCAAGTATTGTCCAATACACAAGAACAAAACGTTAAGCAACACTGGTGAAGCTTTGTTTGCGAGAATGAGAATCATACTCCCTCTGGCTAATTTGGGACAGCATTCCCAAAGAGCATGGATGCTACACTTGCTGCTGAGGAGTTAGTGATCACTGCTGTACGAGACACGTGAGGCGATGAAGCGAAACCTGAAATGATGCATCCGATACGCTGCGGGCTCTGTGGTATTTCGATTCAAGTTTTCCGAGAGATTGAGGCTTCACACCGATTCCTCCAATATTAAACCAACCCCGTTCTTCTTTGAATTCATTTTTATAAGCTGGCAAATCACGAGACTAAAAAAAAAATTATATATGACTTTCTTTATTTCTACAGTTCAGAGTTTTTTTAATCTTTTAGTATTTCCTGGATGTCAGGGAAATTTATTATGAGTAAAATGTTGTTACTACTTATAGAATAACATGATTTTCGAGGGCGTTGGGCTCCATTACTGGACCGTCATCTGTGATTAGCAGCCCAGGGGTCATTAGCGGTCCGAGGTGTGGGGCTGCTAATTACAGATGGAGGTCCAGTAATGGAGCCAAACGACGCTTGAGAAAATCATGTTATTATTATTATTATTATCAATACTTCAACACCAATGAAATGTAATGATTTCCAGGAAAACGAAATGACGTCATGCCCAGAACGTCAGCGCGTGCTAGCCGGTCCGCGGGCGCTATTGACTAAAAGTAGCCATTAGCGACAGGTTACACTTTACAATCTTTGTTTCAAGTTTATTATGCCCCCTTAAGGCTGTGCAAATTAGTATTAACAGGAAGGCAGTACACAATGAACTGATAATAATAGAATTTATTATGTAATATTATACAATGATCATGTTGCAAATTAGGAAACACAAGTTAACTGGTAGAGTGCTGAATTATTTTTGGCCATCAAAATTTGTTCACATGTCTTTGCCTTGTTACAATTTATGGGAGAGTGCCTACAGGCACTCTCCCATAAATTGTAACAAGACAAGTCCCAACAGACTAAATATCACTTCACAGATAATACGAAACACATCCATTGAGTATGAAGCCTTCAAGCTGCAGTACCTTCACCTCACAGTAAAGCCCAAATATGGGCTTCCAGCACTCTACCAGTTAAAGAACGAGGGTGGCGTAAGGAAGGCGTTGTGTAATAATAAAGCAGAACACAAGTTAAACAACGAGGCTGGCGTGAAGAAGGAAATCACCGACTCGAGCTGGAATTTTTCAAGTGTTTCACGGGCGACAGGGGTCGTTGATTTCTGTCCTCGATACTCTAGAAAAATGATTGGTTTCAGCGCGCCAAAGGCGCGCAGAGACGGTTTGGGATTATGCAGCCCCTTTCGATCCTGTTGGCGGTGTTCTGTGTGTTTGAAGTGTGTCTGGCGCAGCCATGGCGACAAGGACATTCAGGGAGGCAAAGACGACAAAACCCAGAAGACGGTGGTGATTTATTTGCGGCGTTTGGATGTTTTCTTTGTGTTTCGCTGTTTTTTCTTGGCCGACGGCTCTGATGGGCTGGCAATTGGCGATATTGGAGATTTAGGTTTTTGTTGGATTTCAAGACAGGCATCAGTAATGAATTCAGTAAAGAGTCTTTCCTTTTCTTTCATCTCCTCTTCTTCTCTGGCTCTTCTTTCCACGTGTCTCTGGGAAGATGCAATGGCTGCTTAGGCTTTAGCAAGCAAGACATCAATCAGTGCTTGCAGATCCAGAGGAAGGGGAGAGATTGGAGAAGGAGGCTCTGAAAAACCAGTTTCCATCTCCACCCCACCTCACTTATAACATCGCCATCCTCCAGGTTGTCCCCTGAAGGGGAGGCAACTGGATTTAGATGGGAGTTACAGGACTTGAGGATGTGGAAATGGTAGTGGCTTTCTCGGTCTTCCTTCTTCTCCACTTTCTCTTCCTTCTTCCTTTTCAGGAAATCATCCAGCCGCCGGGCATCTCGGCGCCTGGTTGATGGGCTCTTCTTCTTTTTCTTCATCCTCCCTAGGGCCAAGAGCAGACTCTTTCGGGTGAGGACCAGTGTGAGAGTGATTCCTCTCACTAAAGGTTCTACCTTTCCCCGAAGGAGGTGTGGTGGTGCCCTCCTCTGTATCAAACTGCAGCGACAGATGGACGCTATTTCCTCTCGTCTGGAGAGTCCAGTTGAGAGGACAAGAGACGCACAGAGCTGACAAAGCTTTCTGCAATTTAATTGGAATATCCAAAGTAGTCATGATGATTAATCAGATGGTGTTCACTGTCAAGGTGATAGCTAAAGTTGCGATTTTCTTGTTTAAAAGTGTAAATATATTCGATAATCTTTCTGAATGAGGTATATGGCGGACCCCGAAAACCGATTTGTCATTTAAACAGACCAGCAATAATTCAAGCGCTGCTAAATTAAGCATGAAGTGTAACGTCCATTATTGCGCATTTGCCGAACGCCACATGGGCTTTCTGATAAAGACTGAAAGAGCAAGAGAGACCAGTATTCTACGGCAAGTCGTTTTCTAGGTAATTATGGCCAGTTAATACGTAATTATTGTAGGAACTGAACATCGCACATATTCTGGACACACACCCATATTACGCTTCTAGCCTGTCACGAATTTCAGGAAATATCGAAATTCGAGTCTTTCAAAGGAACTTTAAAGCGAGTATTAAATTAATATAGATCTAGGTGGCCAAGTTTAAGAGAAGGGATTAAACTGAGAATTAATGTTCTGGCTACGGAAATAAAAATTGGGGGGGGGGGGGAGTTCTCGAAAATTTCATTCCAGTCTGAAGGCGTGTAAGGCTGTGGGTCGTTCCGAGTAAGATGGGATGTTCCATGCTATAGGTTAGAGGAGGTACCGCATCGATGCGAAAGTATAGGCACGTTGTGATGTGGGGGAGCCACAGAGCTCATATTTAGAATAGGAGCAGTCGCGGGCCAAGTCGGTGGCTATATATGAGAATAGGATCAGAAACACGAAACACGAGCTCAGGGAGCTATTTACATTTAGGTAAACGGCATTACCTTTATTAGAGGGGAAGCCATACGTAGGCAGGGTAGGCATTGTCTGTATGGACATTATTCTGATTTAAACGTAGGGGAGAGTTTAACCCCATTGGTGGCGACTGCTTGTGTGAAAAGCGTCAAGTAAAGTGACAATAAGCTAGTGGCCGTGCGACGGCAGCAGCAGAGTGATATTCCGTCACATGTTAGATCAGATGCGTCCGATGAAGTGACAATACGTTAGTGGCCGTGCGACGGCAGTGAAAGGGTGAAGTGACGAGGCGACCAAGGAACCAATACCAGCGAAAAAGAGGAAAAAAACAGCGACAACAGAGAATGCGGGCCCGCAAGTGACTCAAAAACTGTGTGGTGATTGACGTTTTGTTTTCTTATTCTTTTGGATTCCATGTAAGTCACAAATTATCATATTTATTTTTTGTATATGTGTAATGTATTAAAATTGTTGTTTTCAGTGAACCCATGTTGATTTATGCTTTTCGAGGAAACCCCTTAAGAACCACCCCAACAAAGGTGAAACGGATGGGTTCGTCACGGCGAGACATACGTTCACGCACGGATTCAGGCAACACTCCTTGAGTTTTGGCTGAATACGCGGCGTGATTCTATTTCTTTCAGCAGTGACAGAGCCCTGGTTTCCGGCATTCACGTTCTGAAGTCAGAGGTGCGAATGATGCGTGGAAGTTCTCCATACTCTTCCCGAGTTGTGATCTGTTTCATACCACGATTAAACTTGAATTAAGTGGATGAAGCGGATGTTTTTGAAAAAAAATGCCACCAGTGGTCGGCTTTCGTTCTTGTTTGACACTGTTATGTGTCGAAGCATTTCGCTTGTCAAAACGACAATCAGATGTGTTCTAACATGCCGTTCTTACACGTAGGCCGGAACACGCGTTCATGACACGCGTGAAGTATGTAGCACATTTCTCAGTGTCTTTGTTGTGGCCGGTTACGTTGAAGACACAGAGCAATCGTGCTATAAAAGCCAGGAACCTATCAGAGACGTAAACAATTATCTCATGGTTCTGTTATATGTACAATTAACACGCATATATCATCCCTTGAATGCTTTGAGTGCTTTGTTGCACTTTGAGGGCGTCTTATTGCACTCAAGGAGCGATATATCCTTTGCTGTTTAACCCCCTCATCCCGGTGTGCATAAATTTTTGCGTGAAGAAAAAAATCGTAGTGGATGAGCAGACAATATAAAGAGTAAAAAAGCTGAAGCGAGGCTATGTAATAATTTAAACCAACTGCTCGACAGAGCTGTTGGATTAAATTATTACTGAACCTTTCAACAAACCAGGGTGGTTTCGCCCATTTCGCTGTTGACAGTATTGACTGAAATGATACCTTCCAGGGCACCAGTGTTTAGATGGTTAAATCATTCACCAACAAACTAGGAAATTGTCAAAATGTGTGTAACACTTCTCTTTCCTATTAACCCTTTACCTAACATGAAAAGCAGACGACACTTGCAAACAAAATTCTTGAATAACTAATTTTTTTCATTTTTTGTCTCAAAAACATAGGTTATGACCCCTCGTTGGAACGAGCTCGACGAGCTCGTTCCAACGAGGGGTCATAACCTATGTTTTTGAGACAAAAAATGAAAATATTTTGAAAATTAATTGACGATTTTTGAGAATAGCGCTGGCCGGTTTTGGCCGTTACGTTGGGTAAAGGGTTAAAATTGTCAAAATGTATGTAACACTTCTCTTTCCTATTAAAAACAAAGCTAATGACTCTTCATTTTTACGACTTGATCAAGCCGAATACGTCCAAACCACCTTTTTCGATTCTTATTTTTTTTCTTCAAGAACATAACTTATGGACAATCACTGGAACGCACGTGTCGTGCCAAAATTACCTGTTAAATTTCAAAATCTTTAACCCTCTACACACTGATGTGGAAATAAAAACATTTCAGGCCACAAATGTGTTCCACAATGCAAACGGTGAGCAATACGACGTCGTCGACAGAGCTATCCGGGTTCCTGTGCAAAATACAACATACGCTACGCTCCTTTACTGTTGAGGTACCTCCTAAATGCTACACGACCGGTATACTGGAGCACTCAGGAATTGACAATAAGTATCTACACGGCGTACACTATCACAATTAGGGTGAAATATTGAAATGAGTTGCATAACTTGTCCGTATGATGCCGACGTTCTCTAATGCGTTGTACATTTTGTTTTCCGGTGTCATCTATATTTTAGCCTAAATTTCAAAGCGTATCGGACAATAATCTCGGGGTAATCGGGGTAGAAATGTTCAATATAGCTTTGTCAGAAAGCATTCTATGCCCACATATTTTCTAAAAACATTTCTGGGTGAGTACACCCTCCCCATCAACAACACACCCCAGAGACTTTTCATTCTATGGCTTCATATTTTCTGAAACTGATTCGATGGAAACCCGCGAACCCCGGTGAACGAGAGACGACAGCTCTCTCCCCGTTAGGAGGCCCTAGGGTAATGCAGAAAAGCTCCCTGAAGAGATTTAACTACATACCATAAGAATATCTGTACCGCACCTAATCTTTAAGCTTAGACAAACCTCGCGACCCCCTTAATGCACAGAGCTCACTGAGTTCGTTCTGTCACGGAGTCATAAACTATGCTACTCAAAGTTTGTTAAGCACCAAGTATATCCAACTACCTGTTTTCGTTTTAGTTGAAATATTGTTATGAAAAGTGTATATATTATTTATTTAATTGTATCTTTAATGATTTAAGTACAGATTTTATTTGTGTTTGACATTATTTTCTAGCTTTTGAATTCGATAACCATGGAAAATGGATATTATTGGTAAAAGAGGAAATTTTTCAAATTTGCCAAAAAGTTGAGGGGAGTAAACTGATATGGGTTCAATATCGAGTATGAGACCCATGACTGTTAATTACAGCTTGACAACGCCTTCTCATGCACTCAATCAGGTTTCTGGTGGTCCTTTTTGGGATGGTGTTCCATTCTTGGACCAGCATGGCGCCAAGCTCCTGAACACTTCCTGGCAGGAGTGGACGGGGTGAAATTGAAACTGCAACTCATTCCAGACATGTTCGATTGGATTGAGGTCAGGAGATCTTGCTGGCCAGTCCATATGCTCCTCTGCCGGTACTCCAGGACAACATGGGCAACATGAGGATGGGAAATATCGTCCATTAGAATGAATCTATCACCCACTGCACCTGCATACAATCTGACGTGGGTATCCAGGATCTCATCAATAAACCGCTGTGCAGTCAATGTACCACGTTCAATGACACAGAGCTCTGTACGTCCAACCCAGCTGATGCCGCCCCAGACCATTATTGACTCGCCACTGTAGCGACCATGCTTAGCAATGTTAGCTGCATGGAATCGCTCTCCTAGTTTTCTCCATATCCTAGAACGCCTATCTGTGTAGTCTAGGCAGTACCTTCACTCATCTGCAGAAAGGACAGGTCGCCAGTCTGCTCTCGTCCATCCAACATGGTCCATGGCCCATTCATATCGTGCTTGGCGGTGGTTCTGGGACAGCGGAATGCGAATACATTGTCTTCTCGATGGGAGACCACCTTCGAGCAACCTTGCCCGGATAGTCTGAGTCGAAACATTTACTCCGGATGCATTCTGAAGGTTTCTGCGAAGCTGGGTTGCTGTGGCAAAGCGGTTTCCACGAGTCTGAATGATCAAAAACCGGTCTTCGGCTGCAGATGTAGCCCTGTCTCTGCAACCACCATGCTGTCTTACTGGTGTGACATACTGGTGAAGTCTTGTCCTGGCTCTGGTAATCACCGTATGGTGCACATCAGGGTCTTCACCAACCTGATGATGGGTAGCCCCTTGCTCCACCATCCCTACAGCCCGCCACATTTCTGCTTCAGACAAATGACTTTTTAATTTGCATTCGCCATATTCAATCATTAAATCACAAGGGTTTGTGTTGAAATGAAGATTGAATACCCTACACATGTCTTGTGCATGCAGACAGTACACGATAACATCATGAAAATGAAGGGGTACATGCCTTCTATGACTGTCACGAACAACCTGCTTGTAAATAGAGCTATTGTAAACACCAGGGACCATCTCAGTACCTTTCTCAATCATATCCACCAAAAATATCGCAAATATGTCACAGGGAAATTTCACAATGATGTGTCAAATATTTGGTGCTTAGCAAACTTTGATTAGTATATGTTGTGAAAATAAAGTTATTGGAGCTCCAAGGAATCAGAAATCCTCCCTACGCTTCCATTTCGGTGATCGACTTTTCACAGACATGACAGCCATCATATAATTTATTTATAAAATTAAATAAAATCGCAGTTTGCTTTTCCACAATTTCTTTGAGTTCTGTAAATGCACGATGGTTATGAAAATTAATAGAGTCCCTTCTGAGAAGAGAGCTTGAGATGTCTCGTACCGGATATAATTTATTGACAGATGAAAATGGAGAAAAAGCAACGAACATCAATAGTAATTTACAACACTACCATCGACAAAAGTTCAATGATTTTTTGCTACTTTTAAGGATTTTATTGGAATACTGTTGGACTTCTATGCTAGAGGGGTACCGAGTTCGATCCCCGTCCGGGACGACCCGCGTTGTGTCCTCGGGCAAGGCACTTTATCCGGTTGCCTACGTGGGTGCACGTGTACGAAGGCGTACTGCACGTCGATGGTGCACATATCTTTCAACCGTTGTAGCCCTGCTTGAGCGAAGCTTGAACATGGTTAGAATGTTGCGGAGCTGACAGTTGCTCGTCGATGCTTGGAGGGTCTATCTGGGTACTCCGGCTTCCTCCACCCGTAAAACTGTCACGGTCACGTTCAGCCATTGTGCATAAGTATGTGACCTTAAACACCAATGAATAAATAAATAAATAATACTTATTTTATTTTCAGAACAAGAGTTATAGCACATGGAAATTACACACCGTGTGTAATTTAGTGGTAAACCACTAACCGCCCGCTGCATATAGAATGACGAAGTTACGTTTGCAAGTGTCGTCTGCTTTTCATGTTAGGTAAAGGGTTAAAATCGATCTGAGTCCAAGTTTACCGAGACTCAGATTGATTTTAGTTTACGCGGTTAAGAAATTTTATGTGATATCGTGACGAATTTGGGATTCTTTCTATCACCTGATGTGTAATTTAAGTTTTTACCTAACATAACGACTGAATTGATAAGCGCTATTCACAAAAATCTCCAACAAAATTGTATCATTTTTTCGATTTTTGCCCCCCAAAACATGGCTTATGGACTCTCATCATTGGAACGATTTCATCGCGCTCGTTCCAATGAGGGGGCAGAAGCTGTTTTCGAGACAAGAAATAAAAATATCTAGCCATTCAGGAAATGTTTTCTGCAAATGTCATATGCTATGTATATTATATAGACAGCTGATGAAAAATAAGAGTAGATTAATTAATTTTTCCTTCCGAAACCAACTCACACACACACACGATGTGACCGTGTATAAAGGCAAGCAATTTCAGGCGTCCGGTCATTTAGATTATAAAGTATATTTCAAACCAACTGATTCACAGCAATTGTTGCATACAAAATCATTTCATCCTCAACATACATTTAAAGGTATCATCAGATCACAGCTCATTCGTTTCCATCGCAATTCAAGTGATAAGGTAAATTTCAATGAGGCTTGTTCTACTCTATTTGGCGCCCTCGGATCGAGGGGGTGCTCACTGCGCTTTTTGCGTAGCCTGAAATCTCAAACTCTGGAAACGCTCGAAAGTCCAGCTGAAACTACTGATTTCGAACCACTGAAAATTGAACACAACAGACCGTCGCAGAATGGTAGTGGCGCGGTATTTAATTGCAAAAAGCCTCATTGTAGATTGCATAATTTTATGCCTGATCAGAAAGAAGAATTTTCCTCCGAACAAACGAAAAATCATTATCAGATCCGTAACCCCCTCCATTGTGATTCACCAAATATTATTTACCTTATCACTTGTAAACGCTGTCGGAAGCAGTATGTTGGTCAAAGTCAAACACCTTTCCGAGAACGTGCTACTAGACATAAACAGGATATAAATATAATGCTGATGCCCCTGTAGCACAACATTTTAACCTTCCGGGCCATTCTTTGGAAATCCATCCTATTGAACAACCACCAATTAAAGACACATTAGAAGAAACGGATGAAGTTAGAAAAAAACGTGAAGCTTTTTGGATCAATGCGCTTCAAACCATCTGGCAATTTGGTATGAAAATATCAGAGGGAGAATGCGAAAGGAGGTCCATCATTTCTTTCACTTTAAGATACAACAGAATGAATGTAGAAATAGCAAAAATATTAAAAGATGAAGTCAGTTTAACCAATGCTAAATTAAATGAACTTTTGAATCCTCGGCCTGTCATCGCCAATAAGCAAAACAAAAGCTTGCGTAACATCCTTGTAAGGACTAAATTAGAGCCCATCAATGAATAACATCAATTATTGCAGGTCAGTTTAACCCGTTCCTAAGCTCATCATTAGTTTAAATCAATTTTATGTATTTTTTGTCATGTTTGAAACCCATCAAGGTTCAGAAAATGAAAACAATTCTTCGGCGGCATATTAAAAGAAAAAAAGTTTCAGTTGGAAATGTCTGTGCCAATGCGACTTTTTAACCTTAAAAACGCACGCACGCACGCACGCACGCACGCACGCACGCACGCACGCACGCACGCACGCACGCACGCACGCACGCACGCACACCGTCGATTTGGGACGTCATTCCCATATTAGACGTGTTATGAACGATGTTATCGGTAATGAGCTATGTGATCTTGATTATGTGATAAACACAGTCAGAAAGACCTGTCATGAGCTAAACGACAGACCCTTTTAAGACCGAGCTTGCTCGACTCCTTCTCGGTTAAATATAATTTCTCTGTAGGAGATATCAGATTATTTTAACCATAAATCACAAAAAATACCTTACACTGGCAATGATAATCCAGCAATAGACTGCAAGGAAAATAATGTTATGACACAAGAAAAGAGACTAAAAGCTTACTTGTAAATACTGAATTATATACATTCATTCGTGAGACTAGTGTTAACCTCACGGGTCACTAGGGGTGACACATATAAGTGGTATTCTATCAGACCATTTTTAAATCTTGCTCTGTTAAAACAGTATAAAGTCTGGTATCCAGCTCGCGGTACTTCTACTGTAAATTTATATGGCACCAATACCGTTTTAAAATATTTTTGGCAAATGCCAATCTTTTTCTCGATTTTGAAGCAAAGGCGATGAATTAATATTTAGAGGTTATTACTTGGTTAGTTTCATATCGGTAGAGATATCAGCCCGGGGTAATTTCATATCAGAACGAGTCCGAACAAATAATTGCATATAGAATATACCCAAAGTAGCTTGGTGTACCAAATGTTCACCATGAGTGATGAAGTGGTGTTAACCTGAGACTTAGGCGAGCGGTTAACACCACTTCACCACGAGTGGGAAACACTTGGTGCACCAAACTACATTGGGTATATTTTATTTATACAACGATCGTCAGATTATTAAGAGTAGCTATTATTTTTTCTCGATTTTACTGAGCAGCAGACGTACACACGTGCGAATTTGTCTTGTTTACATGAGCACCGATAGGCAGTACTTCCGCTGTCAATTTTATCGCCGAAACGAAATGGAAAAAGAAACGCGCAAATCACGGGACCTTTTTCATTTTAATAACATAATATTTGGTGTTAAGGATGCTTTATTAACACGAGACAACGCATATTTGTAAATTTTTGGTATCTTATGAGGTAAACTCATTTAAAAACGTAACAAATAATTGCAGCTTTCATTTTACTCTTCGCGAGGCGACGAGCGATAAATTTAGACATTCAGGTCGAGGCCACCAAAGGTCAACTTGGATGTAGTTCCAATGTAGGTGTAAATTTTAACTACTGGAATCCCATTGCTGGCGTGTTCATCACGGTTGGTTTGTAAAGCTAAAATTTATTTCATAGGCTTTTTATTTTCATAGGCTTTTTTATATTTTGTAGAATAGGTAATCAGGACATAAAACATATTCTTAGATTGCTACAGTTTTATGACAGTCGAAAGTTTCCTCTCCTCCTATAGTTCGGCTAACCGAAAGTCGCGGCTTCCACAGTGAGGAAGCCGCGACGTTTGGATAGCATAACTATCTCTTCCCCCACTTCGCTAATCTACGACTTTGAATCTTAGTTTCCGTTGAATGGTCTGTACAACTCCCTTATTTATTCCCTTCATTGACCTAATTCTTACGTATGCAATCATTAATTACTTACTATACAAAAACTCAGCTTCAGACTACCGCATTATACCCGATAACGCCAGTTTTTCTGATTGTGTTGGACAGATAATGGCGAACAGTTTAGATGTAAACAAACTAATATACTACTCAAAGTTTGCTAAGCACCAAGTTTATCCAACTACCTGTTTTACGTTTTAGTTGAAATATTGTAATGAAAAGTGTATATATTTTTTTTATTTAATTATATCTTTAATGATTCAAGTACAGAAATAAAGATTTTATTTGTGTTTGACATTATTTTTTAGCTTTGGAATACGATAACCATAGAAAATGGATATTATTGGTAAAAGAGAAAATTTTTCAATTTGCCAAAAAGTTGACGGAGCGGACTGGTATGGGTTCAATATCGAGTATGAGACCCATTATTGTTAATTGCAGCTTGGCAAAGCCTTCTCATGCTCCCAATCAGGTTCCAGATGGTCCTTTGTGGGATGTTGTTCCATTCTTGGACAAGCATGGCACCAAGCTCCTGGACACTTCTTGGCTGGACTAGACGGGCTGAAATTGCAAGCTGCAACTCATTCCAGACATGTTCGATTGGATTGCTGGCCAGTCCATACGCTCAATCCCCTCCCCCTGTCGGTACTCCCGGGTAGCACAGGCAACATGAGGACGGGCATTATCGTCCATCAGAATGAATCTATCACCCACTGCACCTGCATACAATCTGACGTGGACATCCAGGATCTCATCAATATACCACTGTGCAGTCCAATGCACCACCTTCAAGGACACAGATTTCTGTACGTCCATCCCTGCTGATGCAGTCCCAGACCATGATTGACCCTCCAGCATAGCGGTCATGCTCAGCAATGTTGGCTGCATGGAATCGCTCTCCTGGTCTTATCCATACCCTAGAACGCCTATCTGAGTGGTCTAGGCAGTACCTTGACTCATCTGTAAAAAGGACAGGTCGCCAATCTTCTGTGTTCCATCCAACGTGGTCCATCGTGCCTTGCGGTGGTTCTGGGATAGCGGGGTGCGAATACATTGTCTTCTCGATCGGAGACTACATTCGAGCAACCTTGCCCGGATAGTCTGCGTCGAAACATTTACCCCGGATGCATTCTGAAGGTCACTGCGTAGCTGGGTTGCTGTGGCAAAGTGGTTCCTACGGGACTGAATGATCAAAAAACGGTCTTCAGCTGCAGATGTTGCCCTGTCTCTGCCACCACCGTGCCGTCTTACTGGTGTTCCATACTGCTGAAGTCTTGCCCAGGCTTTGGTGATCACCGTATGGTGCATACCAAGGGCTTCACCAACCTGACGATGGGTAGCCCCTTGCTCCACCATCCCTACAGCCCGCCACATTTCTGCTTCAGACAAATGTCTTCTTACATTTGCATTTGCCATATTCAATCATTGAATCACAAGGGTTTGTGTTGAGATGTGGACTGAATACCCTACACATGTCATGTACATGTAGACAGTACACAAAAACATCATGAAAATCAAGGAGTACATGCTTTCCATGACTGTCACGAAAAGTCTGCCTGTAAAGAGAGCTAAAGAAAACAATGAAAACACTGGGGACCATCTCAATACATTCCTCAATCATATCCACCAAAAAGATCGCAAATATGTCACAAGCAAATTTCACAATGATGTGTCAAATATTTGGTGCTTAGCAAACTTTGAGTAGTATATATTTATCGCCTAGTAGTCTATAAAGTGGAACAATTACAGCTCGGTTCATTTCGGCTGGAATCGGCGTCATGTCTTCCGAGTTTGAAGTCATTTCAAGCGAGTATATTAAATAAATAAATGGTTCTCTTCAGCCTACCAGAAGGCTGTTGAACAGTAAAAAACAGGATGAATGAGGATCAAGGACAGGATAGACTTGATGAAACTCTGTTATCGTAACTGTTTGGAAATCTCCCTTACAGCCTATGTTGCAAATTAATGTTCCAGAATATATGGAATTCTAATGTCCATACAAGATGGATTGGACACGTGGAGGAGGTAATAGAGAACTATTCAATAGTGATTTCGAACTTAGAAGAGGGGACAACACATGGTAACAATGTCACAGGGGGGGGGGGGGAGAGAGAGAGAAAGAGAGAGAGAGAGGGAGAGAGAGAGAGAGAGAGAGAGAGAGAGAGAGAGAGAGAGAGAGAGAGAGTCGTGTAACCGAAATTGGCAAGAAGGGGTCAACACAAAGAGGTATGTGGGGGTCGTGTGTGATAAAGAGAAGCCAGGTTCTGAGGAGTACACTGATGGAACCTGTGAGAAGGGGTCACTGCTGTTTAAACCCAGGTCGAGGTCGCTGGAGCTTTGGGATAACTTGTGAAACACAATGAAAAGGAGTGCCAAATAACTTTAGGAGTAATGGGGACTCTGGAACATTTTCTATTAGAATGTCCAAAATATCAGTGCTAAATAAGATTCACTGGAAGTATAATGTGGAAGTTGGATGAGAGAATGAAGGATATGTGGTTAGTGGGTGACACAAAAGAGAGGGTTAATGTGCCTGTAGGAAAAATTGAGAAGAATTAGGTGAATGATATCATAAAAAAGTTCGTTTCTGTGTGTTGGGAGGAGAGAAAAGGCGTGGGGAACGGGGCGGCACATGGAAGCACAGAGGTAATCAAGGTCTTCTCAGCTGAGAACCACGACAAAGTGTTATTATTATTATTACGTAGCAGACCAATTAACAGCTTTAACCTGAAGCCTCGTAGCTGCATGTTATTAAATATATTAATTAATCGATTAGTAAAAGTTACTCTTCTAAAGCAAGGCAACTTTCAACATGAACGATGCAAATTTGAGAAAACAGGAATTTAATTATTTATTGGTGTTTAAAGACACTTTCGACAGCGAGGGTTACCTCGTGTCGGACAGTTTTTGCCCATTGGTTGCAGACAAGTGCGCCATCGACATGCAGTTCATCTTAGTATACAACGCAATCATGCCCCCACATGGGCAATTGGGGAAAGTAGAAATTAAAGTGCTGAATGCATTCATTCTGAAAAAAATGCACTTGCTCAACTGAACACAGGCACTCTCCTCTATCAGTACTACATACGACTACACTTTAACACCTTAAACCCTGGTATTATATTCATATCAGTTCAATGGCTGCAATTCGAGGAGTCCATATTCATTATTTGGGGATATCGTTGGGGCACGGTGGCGCTGTGTACTGAGGCGTACGGCACGTCGGTGGTACACTTGTCTTCAACCAATGCTAACCTTGCTTGCGTGGAGTTAGTACGTTGAAGAGTTTGACAGTTGCGCGCCGTTGCTCGGTAGTTCTCTCTAGGTACACCGACTTCCTCCACCCGTAAAACTGTCCGACACCAGATGACCCTCGCTGTCGAAAGTGTCGTAAAACCCCAATAAAAAAAAAATAAATTTGGGGATGGACCTATTAATATTTTCAACGAGGAGCCTTGGGGCTGCACGTTGAAAATATTGATTGGTACACCCAACACATGCACTGAGCAGCCAACCTACTTATGGAAATTATTATGACTAATCATGTTCCTGGGCCTCGGGTTCAAAGGGTTAACTCTTTACCCAACGCAGACGATATCAAAATTTAATATTTTAAATATCATTTTTTTAAATTTTTCAAAAAATTTGAACAAAACCATATCATGTGACCCCTCGTTGGAACGAGCTCAACGAGCCCGTTCCAACGAGGGGTCACATGATATGGTTTTGTTGAAATTGTTTGAAAAATAATATTTTTTCAAATGCTCAATTTGCATATTACGCGGGCGAATTCGTTGGGTAAAGGGTTAAACAGTAATAATCTAAAATGCACGACAGACGTACTTGCAGCTGTTTCTTTCAACGAAGTTTGAACGGTATATTTTTAAGTGTTTGTTGAAATATGTACAGCATTAAAAGCGGTTTGCCTTGGGTATTTGATGATATTATTTTGCCACCGAAAACAGAAATACATAAACACTTGAGAAAATGTCTAAGCAGCGAGACTTGTACGATGAAGAAATACAAGATGCCAAAGACGCGTGTGTGAAAAAACTGCATAACGGTCCGGTGCGCGGTAAATAATTACTGAATGACGTCATTGGATGTTTGTCTTGAAACGCAAACTGTTTTTTTTAAAAAAAAAATGAAAACACTTCCACATGTCACACACGCTGGTATTGAAATGCTGAAAGGATAGTTTTTATGCAGTCAGGTGCAAAACACGATTGAGCTTTAACAATGAAACTGTGAAACAATCCATGCCGCCGTGAAAAAAACTAAATCATGTTAATGGGAGAGTAGAAAGAAGTATTTCCAATTGTCAAAAATGGCTTCGCCTTGAGTACTACTTGGTGTTGATAGAAAGGTGGTAATACCTCAAAAGGTTAAAATATATTTCCGCTGCAACCCACGTTAAAGAAGTGGCAAGATAGCCTTGTTGGTCTAAAACAAGATGTCTGACATGCCTGGTAAAGAAGGTAGGAGGACTGAGGTAACCCTTTATCCTCAAATGAGACCCTAAAATCAGTTGGATTAAAAATCATCCCAAATCAACTGGGTTGAGTGAATATGGCCCAAATGGGTTCATATTCTCTCAACCCAGTTGATTTCGGTGAATTTTTAACCCATCTGATTTTAGAGTGGAATAGAGGCGACACTTGCAAAACAGTCCTCGAATAACTAATATTTTTCATATTTTTCCCCCGGAAACATAGCTTACCTCACCTCATTATAGATGAACTAGTTCTAGCAACGAAATCAGAAGCTTTATTCTGAAGAAAAAAATTTGAAAAAAATAATTAAATTTCAATGGATATTTTTGTGAAAAGCGTCGGTGGGATAAGGTCGTGGCATTAGATAAATTGCTAAAACGCATTACCACAAAGTACTGCCCCAAAAGTATGGCCGAGAACCATACAGGTGAAACTAACTCCATAATCGTTGTGGAAAGACGAATACGCCAATGCGACATCCTTATGAAAATTATCATGGATTCTGTCCGGTGTGCAAGAGTGATTCCAAATTCTATGTCATGTCGCCTCACGTGATTAAGTTCTTCGCACATGTAATGGTAGGTGGGACCCTTGCTATCAAGCATGAAACAAATCTGACGCTGGAACCAGTCTATCTCTTCAAAGCGAACAATTTTTTTTAACCCTTTACCCAACGTAACTGCCAGAACCGGCCAGCGCTATTCTCAAAAATCGTCAATTAATTTTCATTTTTTGTCTCATAAACATGGGTTATGACCTTCTTTGGAACAAGCTCGTCGAGCTCGTTCCAATGAGGGGCCATAACCGATGTTTTAAAGAGAAAAAATGAAAAAAAAATGGGTTATTCAAGAATTTTGTTTGCAAGTGTCGTCTGCTTTTCATTTTAAGTAAAGAGTTAAATACTCTATCGATTGATTCTAAACCACAGAGCTATTCGTTTTATTTTATTTTCATTCGTTTTTCTACCCCCAAAACAAATTATATTCCCTCTCCCACTCGCCGAAAATGGTATTCCACTCCCAGCATCGTATTCCACTCTCAGCGATGACGGATTATTTTTTTTATTGTTTACAAATCGGTTGAGTTGAATCAGTTATAAAGGGTTGTTTGAGGAAAACAAATAAGGAGAAAATAAAATAAATACAAAAGTTCACTGCTCGGATTCGTGTACGATTTTATCCTCTCGTGAAATAATCCGCGCGGCCCACGAGAAGATAAAAATCGTACACAAATCCGAGCAGTGAACTATTGTCTATTTACTGAATCTGCGCAAGTAATGTTTCTCAGTCGAGACTAAATTTAACTTAAGCTTTGATGATCTTAACATTGTGAATGAGGACCGAAGTTTTATGATTGCGCCCAGCAGTTCCATTGTTGATATCGTGATGATTTCATGGTGAATTATATACTTACTGATTTGAATATCTATAGCTGGAGCACGGAAGAATATCTGTATATCATTGTGAGTAAAGTAAAGGGGCATAACGTAAAATCATTGGTAGCCTGCACACAAACTCTACAAAAAAATGGGTAAACAATCAGCTCATAACAGCGTCGGTTTCCTTACAGAATTTAACTGGTGGCGTGAGATCTTGTACGGGACCTTGAGGTATACTACGATCGTACTATTATGAATTTGTAAAACCTATCTATCGCGATTAAGATTCTTACAGACCTGGGTAATTAGTGTTGTAAGTATGTTTTAACCCTTGACCCAACGAATCGGCCACATCCGCCCGCGTAATATGCAAAGTCAGCAGTTGAAAAAATATTATTTTTAAAAAAATTTCAACATATGATATGGTTTTGTTGAAATTTTTTGAAAAAATGATATTTAAAATAATAAATTTTGATATCGTCTGCGTTGGGTAAAGGGTTTTAAGCCGATTAATTTTACAAGAATTGGCGAACACGTTATACAACTTATATCGATGCTTCTCTTTGACCCAATGGCGCGAAGTGTGGGATGTGGGATGAAATCCGTAGCGACAACTTCGTGGCCTCTCTTTAACGAAGGGATCTTTAGCCTCATGGAGTCGCTCGTTGCAACTCGGATGATTTCGCTCTTCAAGCATTACCTCGTATATATGACCGTCGTAACAATTTTGATAAACAGTTCTCAATTTATATATTTAGCTTTCATTGACATAAACAAACAAACAGGAAATGTGCCGACTTGAAACTAATGTAAATGCACCTAATATAAATCGCCATAGTCCTAAAGTAGTCACTCGCGTTCTTAACCCTTCACCCAATGTAACATCCAAAACCGGCCAGCGCTATTGTCAAATTAATTTTCATTAAGTTTTAATTTTTTGTCTCAAAAACATAGGTTATGACCCCTCGCTGGAACGAGCTCGTTCCAACGAGGGGTCATAACCTATGTTTTTGAGACAAAAAATGAAAAAAATAGTTATTCAAGAATGTTTTTGCAAGTGTTGTCTGCTTTTCATGTTAGGTAAAGTGTTAAGCGATTTCAGAAAGTGCACCTATTGCGATACATAAAGAAAATTATCAGAGATGTTGATATAAAATTTTCGAGCCAAGTTCGAATTGCAGAAAAAGTAAATAATCTGTTTCTCAGGCCCTCCCGCATGGTTCTACTGTCCCTTTTAGCCTCATTTTCTTGTGAGGGCATGAGGGATAGTAAATGAGGCCATGAGGGCTATGTAAAAGCCCTCAATTAGGCCTCATTTACTATCCCTCATAGCTTCATTTTCATTTGAGGGCATGAGGGCCATGAGTCCTCGTTTACAATCCCTCTTAGCCTCATCTCAGTATTTAACAGCCATATATATCCCCAGGCACCCCAATTTCGGCACCCTTTTTTTTGGAAAACATATGGCCTTCGGCACCCCTTTTTTCGGAAGAGGCCCTGAGAGCTATGTGAAATCCCTCAATGAGGCCTCATTTACTATCCCTCATAGCCTCATTTTCTTAGTGTTCTTGGAAAAAGACTGCTGTAGAAGCTAGTGATAGGACAGATAGACTATTGACAAATAGTGGCCTTGGAGCTTTGGAGAAAAGATGGAAGCGGTCGGTAAGACTACATTAGACCTCATTGAGGGATTACTCATGGCCTCATACGACAGAAAATGGATTCTCCAAAAGGTATCCTCGATAGGTATCCTCAAATAATACAATACCAGGCCATAGGTATTCTCAAATACCGAAATGAGGCTAAGAGGGATAGTAAATGAGGCCCCATTGAGGGCTTTTTCATGGCCCTCATGCCCTCATAAGAAAATGAGGCTATGAGGGATAGTAAATGAGGCCTCACTGAGGGCTTTTACATAACCCTCATGGCATAATACGACAAAAAAGGGGTGCCGAAGGCCATATGTTTTCCAGAAAGGGGTGCCGAAATTGGGGTGCCTGGGGATATTAATTACCGAGATGAGGCTAAAAGGGATAGTAAATGAGGCCTCATTGAGGGATTTTTTCATGGCCCTCATGCCCTCAAAAGAAAATGAGGCTATGAGGGATAGTAAATGAGGCCTCACTGAGGGATTTTTCATGGCCCTCATGGTCTCATACGACAAAAAAGGGATTCTCCAAAAGGTATCCTCAAATAATACAACACCAGGCCATAGGTATCCTCAAATACTGAAATGAGGCTAAGAGGGATAGTAAACGAGGCCTCATTGAGGAATTTTTTCATGGCCCTCATGCCCTCAGAAGAAAATGAGGCTAAGAGAGATAGTAAATAAAGCCTCATTGAGGGCTTTTTCATGTCCCTCACGGCCTCATACGACAAAAAAGGGATTCCATAACCAGAGACGTTTCACAAAAAGGGGTTCCATGGGCCATTGGAAAAAAAAAACAAAAAACATTATGGAATAGGGATCCAAATAAAAGGATTCTGGTAGAAAATCTGAACCAGAATATTACTCTAGTCCAAAGGAACGTACCCACAGGGTCACTCGGTACTATAGCACTACTGTTATAAACCAAAGTATGGCGATCCTCAAAAGGAGTCTGAAATTGTACAACTTGTCGGGTTGTTGTGGTAATTCTACGAATTAAACGAGGATTCTGGGAAAAAATCCAAGCCAGAAAATTACTCCTATTCAATCTAACTCACCCCTGTGCCCTCGGTACTATAGCACTGCGTGCTAAGCCGATAAAATGGGGAATCCGTAGTAAATAAAGTCAATTTCGGTGATTTGGAGGGATTGTCGGGTTTATTTGGGTAATTCTACGAATCGGAAAATTACTCATGTACAAAGGAACGTACCCTCCGAACATACCCCAGTCCTATAAGAAGCTTTTCGGTCACATAGCAACCACGTGCTACAATAGAAACCAAGATGGCGGCCTCCAGTATACAAAATAGACGACTGAAACACGTATCACCCTAACAACACGTGCTGCGTTGGGTCACATAGCAACCACGTGCTACCATAGAAACCAAGATGGCGGTCTCCAGTTTGCAAAATGGACGACGGAAACACGTATCACCCTAACAACACGCGCTGCGTATGCGCCCTCACACCACGTATCACTATGGGATGATGTCACAAGATGGCCGATCACGCGGGTTACCATGACAACACAACATGGCGCCACCAGGTCACGTAACATGACGTCACTTCCGGGGTCCCCGCGGGGTCCCCCTGATAGGAGACGTTTCATACATGCTATACTAGTAATATAATTATCGCTAATAATGAAAAGTAATAAACAGAGTAATCGCTTGACTGGACTGGTTACGTGAGATAATTCATTCGAGGCGAGAGACTATATTGTAAAACACTCGTGCGCATTCGCACACTCGTGTTTGTACAACGTCCCTCACCTCTCATGAATTATTTCACGTAACCTGTTCAGTCAAGCGAGTAGTCTCTATTTCTCTATTGAAGCCCATTTAAAAATAAGATAACGACGTTTTCATCATCTTTTTTATATTCTGTAAATTTTTCTGTTCATTATATCAATAGTGTGTGTATCGTGTCATATAATACAGACACTGTCCTTTCTATTAATATAAAAGGTGAGGAGTTGATATTTGCTACTTTTTTCGGGAAGAAGAAAAAGATGCAAATTACTGCTAACAACATATTCGCTAAACAAAGAGCCAAAGTGGACGCAAGTGTTGGGAGGTGTGATTGTGATAGATATTCTTAATGAGGGATTATCTATGAACTAGTGGGGAGCGCGGTGGTTAAATGGTAGACTGATGGACTTCTATGCTAGAGGTCCCGAGTTTGATCCCCGTCCGGGACGATCCGTGTTGTGTCCATGGGCAGGGCACTTTATCCCGATTGACCACACGAGGGCACGATGGCGCTGTGTACTAAGGCGTACTGCACGTCGATGGTGCACATGTCTTTCAACCGCTGTAACCCTGCTTGAACGGGCGGAGCTTGAACAGGGTTAGAATGTTGAGGAGCAGACGGTTGCTCGCCGAGGCTCGGTGGTTTTCTCCGGGTACTCCGGCTTCCTCCACCCGTAAAACTGTCACGGTCACGATTAGCCATTGTGCATAAGTATGCGAAATTAAACACCAATAAATAAATAAATAAATAAATAAATAAATAAATAAATAAATAAATAAATAAATAAATAAATAAATAAATAAATAATGAACTAGCTGCATATAATTAGCTTTCCATCGAAAATCCAGTTTCCTTTTGTATCCCTCAATAAACGAAAACAACAGACAGCTCCGAGAGTTGTCTGTTGTTTTCGTTTATTGAAAGTCACAAAAGGAAACTTGGCTTTATTTTCTACTGATGTCATAGGTATTTTCTCTAAATTACTTGCTTTGTAATTGGATCTTCCTAGCTCTTCTAATAATTTCAATGGAGACAACTTTATCGGAAGTCGATTCTCATGGCGATATAAGACAGGGATGTTTTTTTGCGGCGCACAATGCATTGTTTTCTGGACATATCACTCCTTTCACCCAACCGAGGTCTCACGAGGAGATCGGAATAAGACGAGGTGAACCGAACTGCACGCACGGTGTTTGTCTCTCTCATAATCGGGGACAGCCATTTTACATCCCCACCCAACAAGACGGTTCGCTGTGACAGCATCAACCCCAAAACTCGAGAACTTTCCAGACCGATGATCGATGTGGGGACGTCAGGCATGAGAGACTAGCGCAGGATCCCATCGGCGCATTTATCCACTCGGTGTCTTTTACACCCACCATGAAGACCCTTTAAAGCATGACGTGCTATATAATAACATGCTGCAAGTGCTACTAAAAGTAAAGTCAACGATACATCAGATACAATGTTTTTGTAAAGTAAACCCTATCAAATTACTCAAAAATATTTGTCTAATGCAAAGCTGGCAGGTCATGAGAAGGAAACGCAATGAACACATTACTGAAAAGAGGGATCAGTGATAATGTAATCCGCAGCTCCACCTCCCCAAATATTCAAGATGAATTCGCCCATTTCCGCTCTAGACATTAGTGTATTGGAACCTTGCTAATTCAACAGCTACTTTGCGGGTGAAAAAATATTCAAGTAACATGAGTAATCAGCAGAAACGGAGCCATTTTCAAGTATCCAGAAATGAAGTAAGCAGTTATTCTATTGTAGTTTGTTCAACAAAGTTCACGGAAGGGCGTCAAACAAGATATAATAAATTAAATACTTATATGGTGCTCTTGATACGAGAAATTGACTGGTAGATTCCTTAATTATTCAAAATTTGTTCACATGTCTCTGGCCTGTTACAATTTATGGGAGAGTGAAATTGCACCAGGGCTCATCTATATAGACTAAATAATTCCACTTTGAAGATGATATGAAGCACATCCACAGTATATGAATCCTTTAATCTGTGGTACCTGCATTTCGGCGTAAAGCCCAAATATGGACTTCCAACACCCTACAAGTTAAGTAGTTGGCACTGGAATTCTTTGAGAGATCACAAGTTTTTTTTTATTCAATTAACGGATATTTCTCTAAAACCAAAATACCATTAACTAATCAAATTTGTACCGGATGTATGGTAAATGGCTTGGTGTTTGGAAGTTACAGGCAATTAAGAGGGTTATTCAATTAAGAAATAAATATCCAACTAAGTAGGCTCCACTGTATTTTTTACTATCTGGCACTGAACATGTAAACCATGTTCCTTCTGGCTATTTGTGACAGGGAAAAATAAAGGAAATGAGGAATGAAGAAATCAAAGCTGGCTTCAGATCTCAACACGCTTTACCTTTTGTAACGGCCACATCCGACCAGCAGCATTCACATAAGTTAGTTTTCAAATTTGCCTCCAAACTATGGCCAGGTGAATCTTTCTCCAAGAGATGGCAGGTAGACAGCGAATTTTTCTATGACATCTCCTGGCCAAGTACACTTCATGTCATTACATTGACATTTTTATACAATTTATGTAATGTAGCGTATGGGTTTGTATATTGCTGAATAAAATTATCTATCCTGATTTTTCGCTCGTAACGAATCAGACAAAAGCTTCAAAACCGAATCGAATCTCGAATCGAATTCACTTCCCAATTGTCCAGAACTCCCGATATTACGGCCGTCGTACTAGTGCTGTCTACCTCCAATGTGAACACAGTATCAATGAGTGTATGAAACATTTCGTACCACCGAAGTACAAGGACGGGTACCATTTACTTGTTTCTGAAAAGTTGAGCACTTTATTCGTTTGACAACAAAAGGAATTTTGTGTAACAATTTCGGCACAGACCAATGCACTAACTCGATGTTCAATGCACTTTCATTAATATCAGGGCCGTGTGGGATGGGTTTCTGATCAATTGATGTTGGGACTACTCTTTTTCTCTACCGCATCTGTAAGCTCCCAGGCATCCAGTCTAATTCTATTCGAAATTCGATGTTCTTAGGATATCACAGAACTAAATATTTTCCCATAGGCGACCATTATAACGTTCAGGCGGAAAAAAATATGATCACTTTAATTTTGGCATTCAAATGTCTCTGTCAAGGATACCCCTTCAGACAAGTGTTTCTGATCTGAAAACAGGGGGTCATGCAACAAATAAGAGAGAAAAACTGACACAAATGGAAGTACCGGCCACGTGCACATATTTTTCAGGGAATTCCCTACAAAAACAACCAAAAGGTAAATTGTATTCTTTAGGTCCAAAAGTCATCAAATCACCCTCTTTTTATCAGGAATATTCAACAATAATGCAAGATGTCAATAGAATGTTTCAAACTTTTATTTTAAACAATATATTTTCCCAAGGCTGTTTATTTTTAGAGATTCCATCATTTCCGAGTGCAACATTTTAAGGCGATTCACTCTAATTTCAATATTTAGTTCCGTGATACCTTATGGGCCATTTGTTTATCTACTTTTCGTTGAGCTTGAGCGGAAAACTATCGTCATTTAATGTGTCGCCACATTCCTCGCAAACGAACACAGATTTCACTTATAGATATTCCAATTACTCAGTATTTAATTCGAATTGAAACATTTGGGATATTAAAACATTTAGTGGAACTACGCGACTTAATCATAAAACCACACATGTGGTAAGTCTTCATGCGTTATGACAAAGTCAATAGAGATTTGGTTAACCCTTTGCCCAACGTAACGACCAAAACCGGCCAGCGCTATTCTCAAAAATCGCCAATTAATTTTCATTATTTTTTCATTTTTTTGTCTCAAAAACATAGGTTATGAACGCTTTCATTATTTTTTCATTTTTTGTCTCAAAAACATAGGTCGTCGAGCTCGTTCCAACGAGGGGTCATAACTTATGTTTTTGAGACAAAAATTGAAAAAAAATAGTTATTCAAAAATTTTATTTGCAAGTGTCGTCTGCTTTTCATGTTAGGTAATGGTTTAAAAGGCTTCAATGCAGACAAAACTTCGGAAAACATGATTTTGCGAAGATACAAACGAAGTCACCAGAAAATTGTCGAAGGTACATCATTTTTGAATACACGCGGTTTCTAATTTTAACTTTAACATGTTTATGGTATTTTTAGATTCAGTCGTCCAGAACATAATATAAATTGGATGGAAAAGCGACCCTCTGTAATATTCCAGACGACTGAATATAAACATAGGCTTTGGACGATTTGAGGACAAGACTGGTTTTGGACCATAAAGGCGTGGAATTTCTTACCTGATTAGACTTGTGGACTGAGACCTTGGTGCTTCGAGTACATTCCCATTCAGGTATTCATACCAGTGCGCATTTGTGCAGAGAACGAAGATAAAGCCTAGAACGGGGAAGAACGACAGGGCAGTGGGATTTACAAGTTTGTTACATAAAGACTAAAACAGGTTAAAATACAGCTTGCAGTTTTGATAGCGTTGGTAACTGGTTTACTCTCCTTCTAACGAAATCAGTGTCAGCGAGCTTGACAAGAGCACGTGAGATCTTGTTTCAAAGAATGGCAATTCTACGGGCGGATAACTGCCAAAATAGTCAGCGCTTGCATGCACGTGACGGTAGGTGTCTCGCCGTTGTGTTGCTGTTCTCGTATCACAGGTAGGGAAGTAGACCAGAACATCAACAACAACTTTATTTTGGATCATTTTGTGGAAAAGAAATACGTTTGATGCGTATTCCGGGGTTTGGATGTCTAATAATAATAATAATAATAATAATAATAATAATAATAATAATAATAATAATAATAATAATGTTTAAGCCTAAAATCCACATAGTGATCTTTGGCTTTACATGCTACACTGTAATAAGTGTCCCATTTTTGCGAAACTGGACTACCGGGAATTTGATATCCATCAGAGGGCTTTAATTTGAACCATTTTATCGTATTTATGTTGGATTTCGTGTAGAGGACCACATGGATGCTGATTATCACAATTCTGATCATATCATGGCAATATATGCAGTTCTTCGAATTTTAGTGTGTCTGGTTTTAATGATACGCCTCAACCAGGCAGAGTGCTAGAAGGTTGTAACTATAACATATACACTCTGTTAGAGGAGATTTCATATTGACCTTGGCAAGACTGTAATTTTCTTGATGATTCCTTGCTCCGTTATATTCGATTGGATAGTGCCTATTGGCACTATCCAATCAAATGTAACAGAGCAACGCATGGTGGAAAGAAATATGTAGTCAAGAAAATGTAGCACTCTACCAGTTAAGAAAATATAATGCGATCGATGCGGCCATTAAAAGAGCGATTATTTCTTATGTCCACATTGAAATATCTGGCACCTCAGACATGTTCTAATAAAAGTCCATGCATGGTATAATGTAAAGCAACTTTCTTTTCAGCAGACACTAATTACTTTGCAATTCCCAGGGTTACTCGAACCGCCCTCTACGCTATCGATACCAATAGATCACTACACCAGTGAGCTCTGACATTTTCTGTTCTTAATATTCTAGTCGTGACATCTCATCATGAAGTTATCTTACCAACGGGACTATATTCAAACGAAAATTGATCAGGTATAACCAAGGTGGTCAAAGAGAAAACCATAGATCTTGTGTAACCTAGGAGAAATGCGATCTCCGTTGTCGCATTAAATGATATTTTGGGGGAGTTTTCAGTCTAAGTTTGTGTTGTTTAGAAAGATGGGATACGATCAATCTCGTACCACCGAAAACTGCAAGATGAGCCGTCATCTTTAAAATGTCGACGATATAGAAATATTTGAGATCCATAACTCTCAGGGCAGGGACGTGGCGAGAGGGGGGGGGGGGGGTGGGATGGGTGTGCCCCTCCCCCAATCCTGGCCAAAATTCGGAGGGCAAATCATGAGTAATTGGAAATTCCATATATCTGGATTTTAGAGCTTCTTTGGTGATGCTGACGTCTCCTTTACTTCCCAAAATTCCAACTCAGTTTCAAATCGGCAAACATTCTGGCTGTTACTATTTACAACTACGGTGTACGCAATATCAAGCTTCATAAGTATGCATGATGTCAATCGGTACGAGATTTCTATAGTACTTTTACTTATTGTAATAAAAAAATCCCCGAAATTCACTTCAAGAAAATCGCATCATGTAAAATCGTTATCCTGAGTTAATTCCATCACTCACAGTTACAAACTGATGAAACATCGAAAATTGATCATTCCTGCATCAGATCTGATTTAATGTTAGGAGAGCGTGAATTGCTCAAAGTTCTCAGCTTGAGAAATTTTTTAGCACGCATTCAGTTCCCAGAATAATACCAAATAATAATAACATGATAATTCTATCATATATGTGTTGGCATTTCAGTGACTAGAATCAATTTTATGCCCCCTTTCATGGTTTCATTTTAAATTTTTTTCTCGGTAATGAATTTCCAACTAGGGGGAGGGGCCGGGAGGGGAATTCTCCCTCCAGGTCCCTCCCGCTAGTTGGAAATTCACTACCCTAACACCCCCCCTCCCAATCGGAAACCTCAAGCCACGTCCCTGTCTCAGGGTTTCGATGTTTTTTGAATAATCGAAAAAGTTTCAAATCGACTCTAATCAGTGAAGATTCGAAAACGGATCGAATCTTGAACGTTGGCTGGGCCTTTCTCCAAAACATCGCCTTGGCCAACACATTGAAGATGCATAAGCTGTATTTTGTAGGCAAATAATGAAGGCGTTTTGTTATGCTACAAATAGTTTTAGCAACTGTCTTCTAGTGATGTGAGGTAAATGGCAGAACGGGTCTGGCCGTATGGTCCACTGGGAAAATTCCTCTGGGGCCCCCAAAGTTGATGCAGCCCAACACGTGTTGGTGCGTGAAGTTTCGTGCAAATGACCAAAAGGCGAATGGATCTGACTGCACAGACTCCCAGCATATCGGAATGTTCCTTATGACATTGACAGTCCACACAGAGGACAGTTGGATATACCAGCAGTCTAGCCGCAATTGAGATGAAAGAAAAAGCGTTCCTTCAATTTCAGAAATCAAAATTATTTTCCATTGTCCAGAACTATGGTCTTCCCGACGGGTCCTCCTCCTCCAGGTAGAACCATTTATGCGGAATGGTCGTTGACGATGATACAAACATGAATCGAAATGCCCTCTATGTGGACTGCCATTGATCGCTCAGATGGAAGGAAGCCACGTTCGTTCAGTTCGAAAAATCGAAATTATCTCCGGGTCTGTCCGCCGCCCCCGGTGCATTTCTCGGTAACTTTTCTTGGCTCAGTTCGCCCTATGGTAAATGGTTAAATCAATTAACTGCTATACATAATGATCTGATAAGAAATTATTTTCTTTGACTTTTCCAATAACATTAACTATATTTATCATATCTTAATTGACCAATTTTGAATTCTTGTCTAAAGTACCTGACAAAATGCTTCCACGCCAGACAAAAAATGAATAAACCATTCAGTTCAATATCTTTAACAATGTAATAATGATGTGATAATCACAAGTTATAGCTCCCAGGCGAAAACAGAAGATGGATCATAGTAAACAATAGCAGAGCAGACAACCAGCTATGCACATTTCCCACTGAATACTCGCATCTGGACTGCTTGTATAGTTGGGCAATTACCTTTATGGGTGCACTGATGCAGTCGGTGATTGCACTTCTTCTAAGTGCCACGAGAGAGCGTGGACCAATAATGAAAACATTACTTCGAATGCGGAATCTCGCTAAAGTGAGAAGCGGTACACACGTTTGGCCTGACTTGTTTACCCCAGCCCCCCCCCCCCCCAACCCCCTCCACCAGAGAAGGGAAGGATTATAATAAGAAGCCACGTCTCTCCGTTTCTTTACTCGTCCATCTGTCCGGAAACCTGATTATGCGATTTATTACACGCCTGTTCTATGGAATCCTCATCTATAGCAACACTAAACCATGCGAAAATGAAAATCCGTTCCGCTAACATGTGCGTTGACGGACAATTTTTCAGCTATAATTTCACAGGAATTTTCTACAAATCGTGCACCGCAGTTACAATTTGAATCGTTCGCGATAGCTAAAAATAGTAACACGGGTTCCCCTCGCAGTTTTGGTTGGCGATAAAATGTCTTCTTTTTGTTGATAGCAAATGAATTGCTGAGTGTTCTTCAAATAAATGGTTTTATAGACGTGAGGGCGTGTAATAAACACAGAACGACACATGCGCGTGAATGAGTTAATCGATATGATACTTGTGCCATCGCGAAAGGATAAAACTCGAGGCCTGTGGCCTCTCGTTTATCCTTCCGCGCTGGCATTCGACCGCCATATCGATTAACCCATTCGCACGTGTGTGTCGTTCTGTGTATATCCTGAACAATAGTTATCGGATTACATTTACTCTTGGCATGACACCTCCGTCCTTTTACTCAACCGTCCGTGCACCCAGAAATTTGTTTTTTAGAGAACTTGAATTGTAGTTGACGGTCTCCAATTATTTTGAGAGTCTGCTTCACATCAATATTGTCTTGGTCAGTTTCAATAACCACCGTAACCCGGCGAAAATTACAGAGTTATTGCCCTTTGCTTTCGTATTCTGCCCAATCTTCACGAACAGTAGTCTCGGGTCTTAATAAAATTTGATATCATTCTTTATCGCACCAAACTTTCGGTTTGAAAACAACAATAATTTCCCTAATAAGTGAGTTATGGCATTTTGTTTGTCTCATTATTCAGACAATAACATGTACAAATATACATCAGACTCCAACACACTGTGCTATTTCGCCCTCTGTTAATAATGTCTAATGGGTTCCAAAATGACGATGACTTCATGAAAAGTAAAGGGGGCTTTAGCCTTTGACGGTTCCATTTTACTTATATTTTACATGTTTATGCCACGAGGAAGCTAAAGATGCTGAATGTGGCTTCAAATACCAATAATTAAATAAATGTCCATGTGATTACTTGAATAGTAAACATCAAACTCCTTTAATGAACAGCCTTGTATTAACATTGATTTGGATAAGATAAGTCGTCGTGAATTGTCTAAAACTGAGACATGCAGTTAATGTCCTTTATGAATTTCGCTTTACTATAATTTTCTCCTGACTTCAAAGGCAATCGTCAGAGTACATGGCATTTGGCATAATAGTATGGATAGATGAACCGCGACCTTTCATACATCCCAAATTATGATATTCATGTATTTGTGTCTGAATAGTTTGATTCCTGTAATCATACTCTTCCGTACAGCTAGCAAGACGAAAAATCGTTTTTCTCACGGACATATAGATTTTGTACTCGTTCCAGCCTCACGAATGTACAGTTTCTGGGACTTTATCCCCGGAAATAGGAAGTTCTTCTCAGAATCTGTATAACAATTGTTTATCCGGTGTATTCAGCACAGTCGCCCAGTAATCCAAGCGTGGGCAGTGATGTCCACGCATGCGTTTACCAGGTGATAAAAATCATCATAAGCAAAATTTTAATTAATAAAGCACCGGGTTGACAACCCGGTGCTTCATTAATTAATTTTTTGACGATTATTCCTATAATTAGTGTTTAGAATCTAATGTAAAATGCATCCGTGGGAATATTGCCCACCCGTGGAAAGTGATCAGTCCACGGCGACCGTGTTGTAGATCTGCCTCACGTTCCTGACATCAAAATTCTGTTCCGCGTACAAAACAACTATTTCTTCTGAATAACCATGCATGATCTAATCGATATTATGATTGTTCATACCTATACTAAGGCTCACATTAATGTGCCTTCGATGATCTGCTGAATCAGCATGGCTAACAATCCAACACTTTACGATATCCAGAATGACGATACTTTTAATTTCCTTTCTAAATTCAATGGTACACTCTCCAAAGACAGCGAGGACGTGAATCACCCTTTTGCTATTGATAACAAAGTCTGCAAATACTATACACCCGAGCAATTTAAAGACAATATATCAGGCCAAAGTAAATCTCTCCCCCTCTTTAATAACAACTGCCATAGTCTAAATGCAAATTTCGAAAATGTCCGTAATTTATTGTGCGATCTACAGTCTGATAAAAACCTTTTTGACGTAACAGGTCTGACTGAAATACATAACCCCAAAGCAAAGTGCCACGAACTCAAGGGTTATCACTCTCGTACCTTCCGCACGCGACATAATAATGATGATGGAAGTGGTGGAGTTGGTTTGTAAAAGATAAAATGTCCTTCAAAATACGTAATGATCTTAAGTCTTTATCCCTCATGTGTTTGAATCATTATTCATAGAAATCACTGGCAGAAATAAATGTATAATTGTTTCCATCTATAGACCAAATACTACACCAAAAGCAGACATAGACCTTTTTCTATCCGAATTATTTCGACCACTGGATATAATAAAATCAGAAAATAAAAGGGCTTATCTCATGGGCGACTTTAATATTGATCTCCTAAACTTCAACAGTCACACTATAGATCCTCTGTTCAATGCAGGTTTCATGTCAGCTCTCACAATTCCAACGAGAGTAAAGGACTCTTCTGCAACATTAATCGATCATATATTAAGTAACAATCCTAACCCATATGAATCAGGAATTGTAATTACCGATGTTAACGACCATTTCACAACATTTTATTACGAGGACAAACGCAACTGCCCGGTCCACTCAACTCATACCACGAAACACGTGTTGAAAAAGACAAATATTAGTCAGTTTAAGCAGCTTTTACCGGAGTGCGACTTTTCGGATGTTCTCAATACATAATGCCCGAGTCGTCCGTATGACCATTTCCTCGGCAAATTCTATTGTCTCTTTGACAGAGCGTTCCCACTGGAAGTGAGATCAACTTCAAAGAAATAGATAAAACGCGAACAGTGGACTCTTACAATCCTCATTGAACAAAACAATGTATGTAAGAAAGATAAATTCCCCGACCCCCCCCCCCCCCCAAAAAAAAAAAAAAAAAAAAATACACAAAATACAAAGACTATTGCCGAATTTTCACCCGACTGAAAAGAACAAGTAAAGCCGATTATTACACCGATACTCTACTCTCAAATAAAATTAGCATAACAAAACCAGGGGAATTTTGCGTAAAGCCATTAACAAAACTGAACGAACCCCCACACTGTTGATTACCGACCCTAAATTGATTGCCGATAGATTTAATACCTTTTTCCAAGCATAGGTAAATAAATCAGTGACGAAATACCTTTGCCAAACCGTCATTGCTCGGACTACATTGGCAAAAGCAATGCGGAATCTTTCTTCATATCACCCACCAATGCACAGGAAGTAATTGTCTGCGTTAATATTCGAGGAAAGGCAACCAAAGATTGTGAAATTTTGTCATCAAAGTTTTTAAAAGAGATCATTTCCGAGGTAGCAAATCCGCCAACTCACATAATTAACCTCTCGTTCTCTACTGGTATAATGCCTATCAAACTGAAAGTGGCCAAAATTATACCTATTTTCAAATCCAGCGATCCCCATGTTTTTAATAATTACCGATTCATTAGTATTCTTCCCGCATTCTCAAAAATACTTGAACAGTCTATGTATTCTCGCTTATCCAGTTTTTTAGATGACGAAAAGACTGTATCCCAGTATCAATATGCATTTAGGAGGCGCCATTCAACCGTACATCCTATACTGCAACTAGTAAACAATGTTGCTGAAGTAAATGATAAAACAACTAAAGATTGGACCCTTTTGATTTTCATAGATTTTGCGAAAGATTTCGATAGCCTTGACCAAAATATTCTGTTAACTCAGCTGGAATATTATGGCATTCGAGGGTTAGCTAATTCCTGGTTTAAGGATTATTTAAGAAAAAGAAGCCAGTCTGTTTCATTCCATAATGAAGTATCTGACAATAGAAAGATCATTGCAGGTGTAACCCAAGGTTCTATCCTCTGGTCGATTTTATTTGTACTATATATCAAGGACATCAGCAAATCGACTTTGCTAAAAGTCTTGTCGTTCACAAATGACACACCAGCGTATGCAGCTAGCAATAGCGTGGATACTCTTATCGAAAATATAAACTCCGAGTTATATAACATAAGTTAGTAGTGCTCTGCGAATAAATTAGCTCTAAACGCTTCCAAAACCAAATTCATGTTATTCCATCCCAAAAATGTTCCATATATTGCGAGGGGCAAGACCATATCATTGAACGATACACAGATTACACCAGTCGGTAACCATCAGGAGGAGACGACATTTAAGTTTCACGGCATTCCTATGAATAAAAACCTCAAATTCAAGCAACACGTGGCTCCGCCGTTTGCTTGAAAATAGCCAGGGCAACTTTTGCCATAAATCGGGCATGAAATTTCTTCTCCGAGTAGCTCTGAGATTATTGTATTTCTCTCCGATCCAAAGTCACTTAATATAGGGGATACAAAATAATAATAATAATAATAATAATAATAATAATAATAATAATAATAATAATAATAATAATAATAATAATAATAATAATAAAAATAATAATAATAATAATAATAATAATAATAATAATTCATAAGCCTAAACTCCAGTAGCGTGCTCTTTGGCTTCACATGAACTAAACCTAGCATTTATCAAAAGCTATTTTATAGAGATAAGTTTTTAGACCTATGTTAAATGAGGTGATTGATTGGGTTTTTCTTAGGTGAGCAGGTAATACATTCCAGTACCTGGGGACTGCCACAGAAAAAGCCCTGTCACCTGCAGTTTTTAACTTGGACCTTGGCTGCACCAGGGCTACGAGATTCGTGGAGCGCAGTGGCTGTGATGGTTTGGAGACTGGTATAAGATACTCAAGTATTGTGGCACCATGCCATTTAAACATTTGAAGGCGAGTAAAATTAGTTTGTACTCTATTCGCTGTTTTACAGGGAGCCAATGGAGCTTTTCCAGCACTGGTGTAATATGACAGAATTTACGTGATTTGGTGACAACACGTGCCGCACAGTTCTGGATATGCTGTAGCCTTTCTAGCTGGGATTTTTTTACAGCCATGCAGTAGGGAATTGCAATAATCGAGCCGGCTCGTAATGAAGGCATGAACAAGTTGTTCAGTTGTTTTATCGTCTAGGAACTCCCTTATTTTACTGATTTTTCGGAGATGAAAGAATGCTGACTGACAGATATGACTAACATTTCTGTCAGCCCGTAAGTTTACATCCTTGAAGAATCCTAGGTTGCGCACACACGAATATGGCGCAATAGCTGAATTGTCAACCTGCAGAGGTAATTTTGACATATGTGACATTTGATTAGGAAGACCGAAATAAATAACTTGTTTTTTCTCCATTAAGTTTCAGATAATTTTGTGTCATTCAGGTTTTAATTTCATCTACACATCGCCTCAACCTATTCAGTGCCACAGTCTGACCTTTAGGCTGAAAATGGATGTACAACTGCGTATCGTCTGCGTAGAAATGGAATTGCAACCCATCTTTTCGTATGATGTCACCCAGTGGTAAAACATATATTACATACAAAATGGGACCGAGAACGGATCCCTGGGGGACGCCAAAGGACAGAGTGGTCTCATCGGAAGCAACACCGTTGATGAGAATGCTCTGTGAACGATTTTTAAGGTAAGGGGAAACCCATTTCAAAGCAGTGCCGGTTACACCACATCTGTGCTGTAATCTTGGCTGAAGGGTTTTATAGTCGATGGTGTCGAAGGCGGCACTTAAATCTAGGAGCACCAAGCATGAAATGAGGTGTTTATCCAAGGATATCAGGATACCATTTTGAATTCGTAGCAGTGCAGTTTCTGTACTCCAGAAAGGGCGGTATGCTGACTGACATTCCTCAAATAGGCCGTGTACGTCCAAGTTGAGTTCTCAGTTGATGAGCAACCACCCGCTCAATAACCTTTGATAGGAAATAAAGGTTAGAGACCGGGCGGTAGTTCTTCAGCATTTCAGCATCTAGACTGGGTTTCTTCAACAGTGGCGTAACCAGGGCGCGCTTCATCACAGTTGGAAATGTGCCAGATATCAATGATGTATTGACTATTCTCACAATGAATGGGATTAGATTTGGAAGACATGCTTTACATGTGTGGGGGACACCCTTCAGCCACAGATAAGATCCTCGGTCTGCACATAAAAGCTATTCGATCAATAACGAAACGGTGCTATACTTCACACACCGATCCCCTTTTCAAAAGCTGTGGTATAATAAAATAATTCAGAGACCTTTTTACACTACATATTCTCTTGTTCATGCATGACTGGTTTTAATAATAAACTACGTGAGTCCTTCGACAACACATTAGGAATTTACACGAACCCATTTTGCGTGAACACTGGACAGTCCGGTAATATACGCACACAATCGCCCAGAACAAGCTTCTCGGCCGAACTCCCTTTCCATTCTTTTCCACGGATTTGGAATGACATTGAACCATCAGTTCGGCACCTCATTAGATCCCAATTTTAGACAGCGATAATAGACGAAGCTCTAAATCCATACCTTACAGATGTCTCTTTTAATAAGCCTTCCTGTCCCGATTGTACATTCAGATTCATCATTATGGAGTCCAGGCTTTGTTAATTAGATCATGCAATTTCTTAAATTTCTGTAAGTTTTGTTATGCAATTTCTGTAATACTTTGCCCCCCCCCCCCCCACACACACACACACCTTACCAAGCGCAATGGCAATGGTCGTGTCTGGCTTGCACTGTCCAAAAGATCGCATTTTGGGGTTTATTCCGTCCTTTTCTTGCCTCCGGAACGAGCCTCATGGTTTCGCAGTGGAGTGAGCTCATTGAGGTCATTCCGTTGATGGCCATGGTCTTGTTCTTGGGCAGGGATTAAAAGTCAGAGGATTGAAAACCAATATGAGCGTAAATTCTATTTAAGAGCATTTCTTGTGAAAATTGTGTTCTGTCTGAGCTGGACCAGGGGTCAAATAATTAAATAATTAAGTAATATAAGTGCCCCTTAATAATTCAGTAAGGATGCAAATTGTTTGCAATTTTGATGTCAGGATTAATTACATTATAATATGTGAATGGCAGGAAGACAGCCACCCCCCCCCCCCACCCCAGGGGTATGCTGTCTCCATGTATTGTACGTTTACTTCTGTACATTTCTGCAAGTTGTTCTTTATACTCCAAGTAAACGCGTACTCCAAAATAAATGTCATTTCATTTAAAAATACGCAGGGGTGGGGGGGGGGGGGGGTATTTCATATCCCAGGGTTAATTCTGTGACAAGCCCCCCTTTCGAAAGTGTCGGGATACTGATGCAGATGCCGAAGTTCTTGAAATGAAGAATTCTTGAGGTGACAACACCAGGTCTTTGTGCATATGTATATAGATAACAGTCTATTAACCATTTACTCAGGGTGACGACCCAAAACGACCAGCGCTACTCACAAAAATTGCCATTCGATATTCATTATTTTTTCATTTTTTTGCCTCAAAAACATAGTATATGACCCCTCATGGGAGCCAGCTCGTTGAACTCGTCCCAATGAGGGGTCATACGCAATGTTTTTTGACGGAAAAAATGAAAAAAATATATATTTAATAATTTTATTTGAATGCGTCGTTTTCTTTTCATGTTACGTAAAGGGTTAACCCTTTACCCAACGCAGACGATATAAAAATTTATCATTTTAAATATCATTTTTTTAAAATTTTTCAAAAAATGTCAACAAAACCATATCATGTGACCCCTCGTTGGAACGAGCTCGTCGAGCTCGTTCCAACGAGTGGTCACATGATATGATATGGTTTTGTTGAAATTTTTTGAAAAATAATATTTTTTCAACTGCTGAATTTGCATACTACGCGGGCGGATGCCGTCGATTCGTTGGGTAAAGGGTTAACAGATTGAGCATCCCTACGAGATACTCCCATTCCTTCTTTGCGTGACTGGCAACTAGTATTCCAATACCACGGGCAACTTATCTTGCTGATTCTCACTCGGGAATGGGGGGGGGGGGGGGGGGGGCGCAGGATCGGCACAGGAGTCAAAAGTTTGGGGGAACGAGGCTTGACCCCAGAATCGTGGACTCCTGGGCCAATTCCGGGCCCCCAAAGTTCCGGGCCTCGGGGTTACTACCCTGGGCCCCCACCCTCTCCCCGGCTCTAAAAATAGTTTGGTTTTCAGTTCTAATCTCTACAACTCAATTACTAAAACTTGAATTTGTCACATATAGAAGAGTGTCTCAACCGCCGACATCTCAGCTGGAAGTGGGGCGGATGCTGCAATAAACAGTGCTCATCATCAACAAAAAATTCTCGGTTTTTAATTTCCCGACGCCGCGCAATCGGCGAATATACTCCATTGCCTGTGAAAAATGATCAAGTTGATCATGTGCACATTTTAGCGGAAATAGAAATTGAACGTGCAATAGACGTTTCAGTTACAGTACGGCCGCCGTGGACAGGTCACTTTTTACGGGTGGGCAATATTTCCACGGACGCAATAATATTAGATTCCAAACACTAATTATAGGAATAATCATCAAAAATTGAATTAATGAAGCACCAGGTACTGAGGTACAACTCGGTGCGTCATCAATTAAAAAAATGCTGATTGTATTACATGGTAAATGCATTGGTGGACATCACTGATCACGCGTGGATTACGACCAGTCCAGGGCGGTTGAACTGTATTATTAAAGCAGTTGCACAGATTAGAAAGTTGATACTGTGGTACTATTTTTCGTGCTAGACTTTCGTTTGATTATGTGAAATTTGTTATTTATTATTTATTTATTGGGATTTAACGACACTTTCGACAGCCAAGGTCAGTTTTACCGGCGTACACGGAGAGAACCACCGAGCAACGGCTAGCAACTGTCAGACTCCCCAACGTTCTTATTCCACACAAGCAGGGTTAACATTGGTTGAAGACAGGTGCAACATCGACGCGTTGTACGCCTTAGTAAACAGCGCCACTGTGTCCCCACGTGGGCAATCGGAATGAAGTGTCTTGCCCAAGTACAGTGAAAGCTGTTACGCTATGACTGCAACCACAGCGTAAAAGTTTTTACGTCATCAAACGCCATTGATTTGGAGGAGTTGTCGCGTTGATTAACCGGACGCCATATAAGATCTTGGTGGAGCAGATTAAAAGCAGAGTAAAAATAATTTTCGCTGATTTCCATTAGTCAGGTGTATAGAGGTCAGTAATTTGTAGCCAGTTATAAATCGCGACGGTGGAACCGATAGCGCGATAGATGGCACGGGGGGGGGGGGGGGGCACATGCACCACACCCACACTTTTCTCCACAGATACGCATCATGATCATACAATGGGATTTACAATTTGAGAGTGTGCAAGTGTGTCATCATAAGGAAATCCTGTATTATGTACAAATGAAAACAAAATTAATTCCACAATCCTGCTTGCACATGGGGGCACTGCGTACTAAAGTGTACTGTACGTGCCATCAACCAATGTTAACCAATACTAACCCTGTTTGTGTAAATTTGATATGTTGGGGAGTCGGACAGATGCTCGAGGTTGCTCGGTGGATCTCTCCGGGAAAAATGGTTTCCAGCACCCGTAAAACTGCCCGACAAGAGGTGATCCTGGCTGTCGAAAGTGTCATTAAACCCCATAAAAATTCCAATTGATCAATGAATTCCACCTCCAAACAGTTTTACTTCATCTACCTACCCAAGCCGAAAGGCTTACCTTTGGGATTACAAATAGTAGAATTAGAATAGACTGAACCGTGCCCAGACCGTGGTATGAACATTGAAAAGAAGAGGCAAACGAGTATTACAGTGGAACCCTGTTAACTGGATATCCACTTTGCTTGTTAAAATTATTTATTTATTTATTTATTTATTTATTTATTTGTTTATTTATTTATTTATTTATTTATTTATTTATTTATTTATTTATTTATTTATTTATTTATTTATTGATGTTTAAGGTCATATACTTATGATGCATAATGGCTAATCATGACCTTGACAGTTTTACGGGTGGAGGAAGCCGGAGTACCCGGAGAGAACCACCGAGCAGCGACGAGCAGCTGCCAGCTCCCCAACATCGTAACTCCGCACTGCAGCACAGGCAGGGTTCGATTGGTTGAAGGCATGCGTACCATCGACGTGCAGTACGCCTCAGTACACGACGTCATCGTGCCCCCGTGTGGACAATCGAATTTAAGTGCCTTGCCCAAGGACACAACGAATCCGAATTGATCGCTCATCAACCTCTGTCAAATACAATACACTAGATTACCCCTTTACCCAACGCAGACGATATTAAAATTTATTATTTTGAATATATTTTTTTAAAAATTTTTCCAAAAAATTAAAATAACCCATATCATGTGACCCCTCATTGGAACGAGCTCGACGAGCTCGTTCCAAAGAGGGGTAACATGATATGGTTTTGGTGAAATTTTTGGAAAAACAAATTTTTTCAGCTGCTGTATTTAAAGGTTAAATGCCTGTGTTGGATACACTGAAGCAAGATAGGTTTATAATTTGGTGTGTGTCGGAAGTAATTTCTCAACATATTACAGAAGTTTTTATTCAATTAACAGGAGTTTATTCTATAACCTATGGGATTAATAGGTCAAATTTGTACTGATGGTATGGTAAATGGTTTTATGTTTGAAAATTATATTCAATTAACAGTGTTATTCTGGTAAAAAGATATTCAGTTAAGTGGGATCCACTGTAGTACATTAGCCGGCATATGAAAGGTATCGGATTGATATATATCATATGTCTGACTAAAGAAGGAAATCACCCTGTCTCTTTTTATACCCTTATTTATAAACCAAATTCCATTTTATATCAAATCATCTGATTAGGCCCCACAAAGTAGATCTTCTATTTCTCGGGCCATTTTTTTTTTGTAAAATAGCATGTGGGTGGATGACTTTTTATTTTATTTTTTATTTTTGTAATTATTTCATAGCCACCAAAAGTTATTGTTCTTAGTTTGTTTTTGGCCTCACAATCTACACAACAGCATGGGTGATGGAAAATTTTGTCTCTTGACTGCAAGATATCGAAAGCTTTACAATGCTAAAGCATTGCAAAGCTTTTTTTTACACTCAAGGAACACAAATATGTCAATTTTATTAACTTGGGTAAAATATCAGACCTAAACCATTTAATTTTCAATTTTTTAAAGTTTGTATTGGCCATAAAAGGAGAGACTGCGACAGCCAAAAGGACCAAGCGGGAGAGTCTGGGAAACAGATTTTTAACTTTTTTAGGCCTTATTCGGTCTTTCGGGTTTTTTTTGTATTTGTGTATACCGTCTCTTATTTATTATTTTCTTCTTCGCAAGTAATCATTGCACATGTATATATGTTCAGAAAGCTTATTGTCTATTCATTGTATACAATGTATATTGTTTATTGTAAGGGTGGGGGATCTTCCGAGTGGAAAGCACCTGCCTCCAAATCTGCTTTGCACCATTAAATGGCAAATAACGTAAATTATTTTTAAGTGTAAATGTAAAGGTATCGGACATTTATCGGTGGCCCACCCCCTTATACTTTTAACACCTTCCTTCGAACGCGTCAAAATCTGGGAGTCAAGTCAAAGAAAATAGTAAGAGAGCCATGTTTGCAGAGTCCAAGTGAAAGACCTTGCAGTTATATGTGTGTATATTACATTACAATTTTATGCCCAATGAAGTTTCTGAAGCCATTAGTAACCAGTGGCTGTGTTTATGACTGCCAGCAGATCTTGACAAGTACACACTATGTTTCCAAGTGTTTCGTTCGACACAGAGTGAAACTTTGTTCGATTACTGGTAGATATGCTGAGTTTACGATTCTCTAAAGGAAGCTAGGGCTTCTTTCGCTCTATTCAAAACATTTGATAACGAGAAAACGAGGATCCTACAAAGGCAGCGGGTGGGCAGTGAAAGTTAGGGGGTTCAGAATTCTCAGACGCAATACTCCAAGTGACCCACCATGTTTCAGCTCCTTGGGGGAAAAGACCATTGAAACAGCGGGCGACGTCCTTTGGTGTCATCACGCATTATGATACCATGTCAGCGCATATGTATTAAGAACAGCAAGTCTCTCGTATTTCCACGGTTTTGTCAGGATTCGGTCTTTTTCTTCTATTTCAAACATCTACTAACCCAAAGGTCTCAGGTTAGAAGATGGTTGATGTAGAAGAAACGGACAAAACCAGTCGGCGGTAGGTTCTTTAGCGCGTAAACTAGATTTGTTTACAATTGCAGATAATTTATTACACGCCTGTTCTATGCAATCCCCATCTACAGCAGCACAATACCATGCGGAACATGAAAATCTGCTCCGCACACATGCGCGGAACGGAAATCGATGACTATTTCACTGGAATTTTCTACAAATCATGCACTGCAATTACATTTTTAATCCCTATCAAATAGCTAACAATCGCCCCCTGAGTTCCAATACGTTCTATGTGTCAGTAGGCACATAGAACGCATTGTAACTCAGGGGAGGAAATAGTAAGACGGGTTCCTCTCGCAAATATGGTAGGCGATACAATGTGTTCTTTTTATTGACAGTTGTCAAATAAATTACTGAGTGTCCTTCTAAAAATTGTTTTTTATAGACATGAAGGCGTATAATAAACACAGAACGACACGCGCGTGTGAATGGGTTAATCGTTATGGCACTTGTGCCATCCTGGAAGGATAAAACTCGAGGACTGCGTCCTCTCGTTTTGTCATTTTCCGCTGGCACTCGTGCCATATCAATTAACCTATTCACACTCATGTATTGTTTTGTGTATATACTGCTCCATGACAAAATTAAAAACACATTGATCCTTTCCAGAATTAATGGCACAAACTGACCCCTGAAAATATTTTAGTTTTACATTTTGTTTTCAAAATAAACTCGTAAAACATATACATATATGTATACTCAACAACCCATTACCTAAATATTTATTTCGATCGTGTTTATTTCTTGGGCGAAACGATGGCCTTCTAGGCATATTTTGAAAACTAATCTTTCATCTCGTCCTAGAAGATTTTGGTTTCATCGTTCCCTTCTCAAACCACATATCTTTTCCGTTATTCCGCACCTCTTCTAATTGTTCAAAACAGTGCATCTGAACAGAGCTGAGGCTCACAGTTGCTTCCTGCTGCTCGGTGGTTCTCTCCGCGTACTCCAGCTACCTCCACCTGCAAAACTGCCCGACTCGACTTGACCCTGGCTGTCGAAAGTGTTGTTAAAGCCAATAAATAAATAAATAAATAAATAAATAAATAAATAAATAAATAAAAAAATAAATAAATAAATAAATAAATAAATAGTGTCTAGTTCTACCACTTACTGCTATGCTTTTCCATATTGTTTCGGACTGTTGAAAAGCACATTTTGAAACCAACCGAGAAGAGAAATTTAATGTTCTGATAAATTACATTATCTTTGTGAGCAGTGTTTTCCGGCAAGTGCAATTGTATTGTTGCTTGTTTCTAGATTTCAAACATCTCCGACATTGTTTTAAAAAACATATTTTCCTTTGTAATTATGAAATATCCTAAATCGTCTTTATCTGTAGGAAGTCTGACTAAGGATAGCCGTTGTAATGTATCGTGACTGTTTTTATTCACTTATCTTACAACCATTGAACACGTTTTCAAAATTCTGTAATTCATAACAATTTTAGTGTTCGTGCATAACACTTGGAAAAAATCAGGCAAGAACGACAATTAACCCCTTGAACACCGATGTTGTTTCCAGGCCATTCCAATTACATCAATTGGGAAAGTCCACATTCGTTACCAGGGGTAGATCATTCAATATTTACAACGTGCGGCCCTCGGGTTGCAGGTTGAAAATGTTAATGGTTACCTCACGTATTCACTGAGTAGTCATCCTACTGGTTGAAATTATGAAGCATCGTGTTCCTGAACCGGAAAGCGGATTTTAGGGTTGAAAGAGTAAAACTAGTTTTGTAGTATTAGAGTTAGGTTTCAAGTTCGTCAGCGACCAAGGACACTATCGGAAAATCATAACTCTCGTTCCACAGTTAAGATCCTCGCTTCGGGCCTGTGCCGATTCTGTTGGTTGAATTCGAAATCGCATCGGTTCGCAAAGCTCCGCGGCGCCCCAGGTGACAAACTGGTAGACTTGCGTTACATTACGTCTGTAGAAGCTACTACTAAACTTACGTACGGAATTCATCATTATCGAAGATTTGTAAATGTAACCATCAATCATTTCTCCTTTATTACTTTGACTTTTCCTGATAACCTTTATGTGTTTATTCTGGAGGGAAACTTCTTAGGATCTTGTTGGCATTGTCTTAACATTAGGAAGGAATCGATTTTAAAAAGAATGCGAAAATAATTTGCATGCTACAAAGTCAATTATTAGCTCATACGATTTGTTTAGTTGAGGATCATTTAACGAATCTTGAAATTTGATAACGCTTTCAACTTCAGATACCTCGTCAAGTTCAAAGTAAATAGGATGTTGAGATTATCCGATTCTAGTCTTTCTGTTTACCAGCAGAGAGTCTGTAACAAACTCATCTTCACATGTTTGATCTTGTGAATAAAACTCAACCTGCCTCTTACAGCAATGGCGTAGGTTCAAACTATTCATACGCTGTGATGTCACATGTTGCACTTATTGAAAATTTGGACATACTTTCAAACATAGTATTAGTAAAATAATTTCTTCGTCATTGGTAAGAATTATTTCAGATAATACGGGTGTGTGGTGACTCAGTAGTCACGACATTAGACTCCAAACCGAAAGGTTCACGATTCGATCCCCGCCAGAGTAACTGCGTTGTGTCCATGTGTAGGGCACTAAATCCTGATTTCCCACGTGGGTGCACGGTGGCGGTCTACTCTAAGGCGTACTGCACGTTGGTGTTGCACTTGTCTTCAACCAATGCTAACCCTGCGTGTGCAGGGTTAGTACATGGGGATGTAGAAGAAACCGTATTGAAATTCTTTAACTGGTAGAGTGCTGGAAGCCCATATTTGGGCTTTATTCTGAATTGTCAGTACTACAACTTAAAGGCTTCATACTCGATGGATGTAATACATATCACCCTTGAAGTGAAATTATTTAGTCTGTTAGGATTAGCCTTTTTATGTGTACACATACTATGTATGGTACACATAATGCCGGCATCCGGGGTGACCATCCGTCGTTCGTCCATCCTTTGTCCGTCCGTCTGTCCGTCCGTCTGTCCGTCCGTCCGTCCGTCTGTCCGTCCGGCGTCCGTATCCATTTTCTTTGGCATTCGATAACTTGAAAAATATTGCTTGGATTGTCAAGTTACTTTATATTTGTGTTCAGGTTACTGATGTGCCAAGCTGTATAGTTTTTGGTGTAAATCTGTTATTTTGATCCTGAGATATTAACCCTTTATCCTTCAAATTGAAAATTCCTCCAATCCCTTTGGCATTCGATAACTTGAAAAATATTGCTTGTATTGTCAAGTTACTTTATATTTGTGTTCAGGTTACTGATGTGCCGAGCTGTACAGTTTTTGTTGTAAATCTGATAATTTAATCTTGAGATATTAACCCTTTATCCTTCAAATTGAAAATTTCTCCAATCCCTTTGACATTCGATAACTTGAAAAATATTGCTTAGATTGTGAAGTTACTTTATATTTGTGTTCAGGTTACTGATGTACCGAGCTGTATAGTTTTTGGTGTAAATCTGTTATTTTGATCCCGAGATATTAACCCTTTATCCTTCAAATTGAAAATTTCTCCAATCCCTTTGGCATTCGATAACTTGAAAAATATTGCTTGGATTGTCTAGTTACTTTATATTTGTGTTCAGGTTACTGATGTGCCGAGCTGTATAGTTTTTGGTGTAAATCTGTTATTTTGATCCTGAGATATTAACCCTTTATCCTTCAAATTGAAAATTTCTCTAATCCCTTTGGCATTCGATAACTTGAAAAATATTTCTTGGATTGTCAAGTTACTTTATATTTGTGTTCAGGTTACTGATGTGCCGAGCTGTATAGTTTTTGGTGTAAATCTGATAATTTAATCCTGAAATATTAACCCTTTACCCTTCAAATTGAAAGTTCCTCCAATCCCTTTGGCATTTGATAACTTGAAAAATATTGCTTGGATTGTCAAGTTACTTTATATTTGTGTTCAGGTTACTGATGTGCCGAGCTGTATAGTTTTTGGTGTAAATCGGATAATTTGATCCTGAGATATTAACCTTTTATCCTTCAAATTGAAAATTCCTCCAATCCCTTTGGCATTTGATAACTTGAAAAATATTGCTTGGATTGTCTAGTTACTTTATATTTGTGTTCAGGTTACTGATGTGCCGAGCTGTATAGTTTTGGGTGTAAATCTGATGATTTGAACCCAGATATTAACCCTTTATCCTTCAAATTGAAAATTCCTCCAATCCCTTTGGCATTCGATAACTTGAAAAATATTACTTGGATTGCCAAGTTACTTTATATTTGTGTTTAGGTTACTGATGTGCCGAGCTGTATAGTTTTTGGTGTAAATCTGTTATTTTGATCCTGAGATATTAACCCTTTATCCTTCAAATTGAAAATTCCTCCAATCCCTTTGGCATTCGATAACTTGAAAAATATTGCTTGTATTGTCAAGTTACTTTATATTTGTGTTCAGGTTACTGATGTGCCGAGCTGTACAGTTTTTGTTGTAAATCTGATAATTTAATCTTGAGATATTAACCCTTTATCCTTCAAATTGAAAATTTCTCCAATCCCTTTGGCATTCGATAACTTGAAAAATATTGCTTAGATTGTGAAGTTACTTTATATTTGTGTTCAGGTTACTGATATACCGAGCTGTATAGTTTTTGGTGTAAATCTGTTATTTTAATCTTGAGATATTAACCCTTTATCCTTCAAATTGAAAATTCCTCCAATCCCTTTGGCATTTGGTAACTTGAAAAATATTACTTGGATTGTCAAGTTACTTTATAATTGTGTTCAGGGTACTGATGTGCTGAGCTGTATAATTTTTGGTGTTAATCTGATAATTTGATCCGGAGATATTAACCCTTTATCCTTCAAATTGAAAATTCCTCCAATCCCTTTGGCAGGAGATAACTCAAAAAATATCAATCCGATTGTCATGTTACTTTATATATTTATTCAGGTTACTGATGTGCTGTGCTGTGTAGTTTTTTGTATAAATCTCATAATTTGATCCGGAGATATTAACCCTTTATCCATCAAATTAGACACTCCTCCAATCCATTTCTATATGTACCCATACCTTGTATGGTGTACATAATGTCGGCATCCGTGGTGGCCCTCCGTCATACAGCTTTCTACTAGTTGCGCGTATGGGTATACATCTGACGATTTCATCGGCCTATTTTTACAATTTATGGGAGAGTGCCTATTGGCACTCTCCCATAAATGGTAACAAGGCAAAGATATGAGAACAAATTTTAATGGCCAAAAATAATTGAGCACTCTACCAATTAAATAAATCCGAGCTTTTTTGTTCGATGTTGGAGCAAAACCGAAGAACTGATATTTGGTTTCTCTTCAGTGCATATTACGTTCCCATCCTAGAGGACGATATTCAGAGCGAGGACCAAGAATATAAAACAGCCTTCCAGTGTATGTTCTGACAACTCGAAATATTACAGAAATTCTGGCTTGAGAAACAAACACACTAATTCATATACCGTTACAGATATTTAGAGGTTTTTACTTGGTTTAACAGTCCGAGGTAACTTCATATTAGCCTGAGACCGATTATCGAAGGCAGACTTGAAGTTACCGAGAGCTGATATCTCGACTGATATGAAACTAAGCAAGTAATAGCCCCTTTATTTATTAAACCAAGACAAATAATTACAAAAATTATCAGATCTTTTAAAGTTTTCTGATAGTGTTAATATTTCACATTCTTTTCACAAAGTCCGAAGTTTCCACTTTTCCTAGTTAAGCTATCCGAACGCCTCGGCTTCCCCAGTGGGGAAGCCGCGGCGTTCGGACAGCTGAACTGCCTCTTCTCGCACTTCGACAATTTTCTGCTTACGACACTCAGTATTAGTTTGCGATGAATTGCCTTACAGCTCTCCTCTTTATTCACCCAATCATTACGTATTGCCATCATTAATTTCCCGTCATACAGAAAAACGGTAATTTTGACGAATAAATGTGAACTTTCCGATGTGAACAAATTGCTTGCACCTAGTAACGCACCAACGGGGACAACTGTAACTTGGTTCATATCGTTCGAATTCGGGGACATATTAGCCGAGATTGAAGTCTTACGAGCAGAGTTTGATAATGAGCAATTTTGAGAAGGAAAATCATATCAAATAAATAAAGGAGGTATTCGTCATTAAACTCATCACCAACATTGCCTTTACTTTGGGCCAATCAAATGACAACCTCGGTTAACATGGTTCAATTAGGAGATAAACGTCTCTTGATGAGTTGGACATCTGGGTATTTAATTATGGAAAGTCATTTGTTAACGAGCCCCAAAAAGGCGAGTTAACAAATGGTTTTTCATAGTCAAATTCCCGAATGTCTAACGAAACAACAGACGTTTATCTCCTTTGTAATTCCCGTCATCGTTAGAAGTGAAAAAATTCTCCATACCCGTTTTATTTGAAGAAGAATAACAGAAAATGTCATTTTTGATTTCGGTCTATTTGCCAGGATCGAATTTACAGAAAACAATTCCGAGGTGTGTTCGATCTGTGATAGGAGCGGTTTAGCGTCGTCGCTCACGCGTACCGTGGATACAGAATGCTCTAATCGACTCGCTTCCGGCATTTAGAACACGATAAGAGTGAATTTACCTGATATTAGAGCACGGAGCCGACCGGCTCTCAGCCAATCAAATTACAGGTTCAGAAAGAACAACGAGGTGAAATTTAATTGATGAATTACAATATAGCATACCTCTCTATACTCATGGCAGTCAGGGTCATCACGGAACAGATCATCGACAAATTCTGCATGTATGCCACGAACTTACACAGGAATTCTCCAAACGTCCAGGTGTACGAAAAGAATGCAGCGCACTGTAAATAAAAAATAATGTGTCAGCATTAATAATAACAACACAAACTGTTCAAACTTGTTCCATTCAAAAGTTCCAAACAATAATTATAAGAGAAACCAAAATTTTGTTGCTTTTGATCATGCACAGTGACCTCAATAAAATAATAATAATAATAATAATAATAATAATAATAATAATAATAATAATAATAATAATAATAAATGCGCGAATCCACATAGTACTCTTATGCTTTACAATAAAAAGGCCCACTTTATGTTTTTGTCAGCGCTGCGAATGTTTATGTTCGTACAGGGCAAAAACACAAAAGGTGGGTACAATCAGCAGGCGGTGAAATTATCAGTATCAAACACTCGTCTGAAAAGATGGGTTTTAGTCGAGGTCTTAAAAGCGATCTTTTCTCACCAACATCTGTGCATGCAGTATATAAGTACAGTACTGTAAACTCAAAGCAGCCTCTTTCGCTATTAGATTACGACCGGATCGCGATACATTTACACCCGTGGGGCGCCAATTTGTCAATAATAATAATAATAATAATAATAATAATAATAATAATAATAATAATAATAATAATAATAATAATAATAATAATAAATTTTGACTGGCTCTTGATTTGTCGCGGTTCTCAGGAGAGAAGGCCTTAGTTACCCCTGTGCTCCCATCTGCCTTCCTATTCCCTTGCCACTTCTCTCCTCCCAACACTCGGAGACGAACTGCTTGATGACATCTCGTTCCCCATTCTTCCCAATCTCTCCGATAAGCATACGAACCCTCTCCTTTATGTCACCCACCAACTACATGTCCTTCATTCCCCTATTCCACTTCCACATTATACTCCCAGTGAACCTTATTCTGTAAGACTGGTATTTTGGACATTCTAGTAGAAAGTCTTCCACGGTCTCCTCCACGCCTAAATTACACATCTGGCACTCCTTTTCTCTGTTTTTCACATTTTTTGCCTTAAGCTCCAGGGACCGCGACCTCAGCTTGAACAACAGTTCCTCTCCCTCCAAAGGTGCCATCAAGGTACTCTTCAAAACCTGGCTTCTCCTTATCGTGCAGGCCACCCAGAGACCTCTTTGATTTGACCCCCATCGAAAGCAAGACCGCATCACAAAACAAACGAAAATAGTATTTCGGATTAAATGTTCTCGCATTTCTTGACAGTTGAGATTGAACAGTGTTGCGAAGAGGAAAGAGGGCAGAGAATTTCAACCGGATCGCGATCGAGATCCGCTTGAAATTCTCTGCCCGCTTTTTGTGATTTCAGTACTGTTCGTATTTTCTCTTGCTACCAAACATTGATTCAGTGAGCTACGCGTAGGGAAAATTCGTCTTGGATATATCGGTAAACAGTACAACTGGCGAGGACACAGTGGCGATGTGTACTAAGGCTTACTGCACATCGATGGTGCACTTGTCCATAATTCTTAACAAGCTGGGTATTTTCAAGATATTTTTATTTTACATATCTACAAAATTTGCAATAAAAGACTAACCACAAAATCCTATTCACAAAATCTAAACTCTTCAGATTGTGGGCTTTCGGAAACAGAACTGTGCTCTTTCTGTGGAAATACAAAAAGAAACGATCGCACATCTATTTTACGATTGTTCTTTCTCAAAAGCAGTTTTACTTTCACTAAAGGAAAAGGTTAACCTTAATCCGGATCCGCAAGTTCAACTAAACATAAATAAAAGAGAAATAATTTTAGTCGCTATTTCCGAGCATGCCTATCCAAATGTCTGGAATACATGTCTCCTCATCTACAAAAAGTATATTCACACCTGCAGCCGAAGTAATACCCTCCCCTCTTTCTCAGGTCTAGCAAGTGCTATAAAATCCTACAAAAATATTGAAATGTATTCTTTATACATGTACTCAATCGGCAAGGCTGACCGTATTAAGGAAAAATCGGAGAACTGCTCTGTACAAATGCATGAATATATATTGACTGTAAAAATTTCATTTTGTTGTAATCTTATATATAATGTACTATTTTTCCAATGATGCCAATAAAAAAATTTTTTTTTATGAAATCTAGTCATGGCTGCGATGAACAGATTTATTGAAAAATTAATCGAAATATAACACAAAAAATCATACGTGAAAAAATCTGTTCAATTTACAGGGTGAAATATGATTAAATGTGCCCAACGTATATTGATTTCAGTGACATGAGAAACCCTGTGCTGGGCAGGAATATCCGCCGGTAGCATGTAAAGAGTTAACAGCTGCTAACTCTACTTGTGCAGGATTAGTAAGTTGGTGAGTTCGATAGTTGCTTGCCGAGCTCGGTGGTCCCTGGCTTCCTGTCCAACACGGTGTTATCCTGATTGTTGAAAGTGCCGTTAAACCCAAAATAATCAAACAAATAAAGAGTACAATTGGTACGTCCTATATCTGAAATTCACTATTGAAAAATTTATAATAAAGACACTTAACCTTTTAATAAACAATGGAAATGGCGATGTAATAAATACATTTTTGAATGATCAACCATTCTAACTGACTCGTATTGAGACATTCCAATATCTTCCCCAAACAAATGTTGGTTTCCAATGTTGATGCAACTTTTGATCTGAGCTTGCAATCGATGCAAATTCATGTTTTGGAAGGTTTGAACAAGGCTGTTGTCACAAAGACATTTCGTGAATGATAAAGTCCATCTTGTAACAGACACGTTCATATGATATGAAGTTCCGACAAAGAAAAATATTGTGAGTGCGTTTTTTAAAAGAAAAATCGTACAAATTGAAAGTCACATTGAAAGCGCCAGCGAAGTTGAGTTCTACAAAGATTAACGTATGAATTCGTGTAAAATATATTTGTACCATGATTACCTATTCTACTGTATATGAAAAGCCTACGACATAAACTTTAGCTTTACACACCAAACGTGATAAACGCACCAGCAATGGGATTTCAGTAGTTGCAATTTATACCTGCAGTAGAACTACATCCAAACTGACCTTTGGTGACGTCGACCTTGAATGCAAACTTGTCTAAATTTACCACACGTCGCCTCGCAAAGAGTGAAATGAAACCGGCAATTATTTATTACGTTTTTAAATGGGCTTACCTCATAAGATGCCCAAAATTAACAAACAAGCATTGTCACATGTTAATAAAGCACCCCTAACTCAAAACGGTATGTTATTATGTTATTAAAACGAAAAAGGTTCCGTTTTTTTCCAGTTCGTTTTGGCGATAAAATTGACAGCGGAAGTACCGCCCACCGATGCTCATGTAAACAAAAACAGATTCGCGCGTATGTACGTCTGCTGTTCAGTAAAATCGAGAAAAAAATAATAGCGACTCTTGATAATCTGACGATCACGATATAAATAAAATATACCCAAATTAGCTTGGTGTACCAAATGTTCACCACTCGTGGTGAAGTGGTGTTAACCGCGCGCCATAGGCTCGCGGTTAACACCACATCAGCACTCGTGGTGAACATTTGGTACACCAAGCTACTATGTGTATATTCTATATAACTGTAATCAAATTTCAGCATAAGACTGTAGTTTATATAGGGAGCACGAGGCTGGATAATAAATATTTTGGCGGAAATTGCAAGTTTTGGGGAATCCGATTTACACGATGGTCCATTCACTGATAATTGAAAATGAATTGATATACTTCATTGAGAAACAAGGGGATTATGCCTTTGAGATTAACATACAAAATAAATTCTTGAGTTAAAAACGAAGACACAACCTCTTAGGACTGACGTGGATGAATTTCGGACTCCAGTATAAAAGCTGTTACGGGCCCCGCGTCTTTTGATACTCTCTTGCTTATGGTATCGGACATATAACCAGAATCTCGAAGCAGCTCGAGAGGGGGAATATGAGAGGAGGGGTAGCCAAGCACATGACGGACACCCGCGACTTTTACACTCCCCATTCGTGAAATCTTTCTGGATGTCACATCCCGGAAAATATTCCGAATTTGGACTGCAAAGGTCCAATCTAACAGTATGCCTTCAATCCCACCGAGAGTGGTGGTATAATAATTCTAATGGAGGGCTGAACACATGTTATCGACTATTCAAAAAGAAAGCCATCCAAACAAAGCAACTGCAATCAATAAACGCTCCTTATTTTGCTCAAAGTAGGAAATAAATATCACCCACTTTCATACTTCTATAAAAAATAATTTCCCCAAAACGAATTTTACGAATGTTATCGAGTGGGCTCTTCCTCTTTTCAGAGACACCAAATTTCGCATGTTACGAATTTGTTCTGGGTAAGGCTATGTTTTCGTATACAACAACTAGACTAACCGTGCACAGAAAAACAGGCATTATCACTTTTTTAAAGGAAGTTAACTAACATTCCCTTTAGATTCAGTCGGTGACCGCGCGGTTGTGTGCGGTTCAGTATAGTTTCGTTTGGGCTGATAGCGCAAAACAATTCTGTCTTCTATGAGTTAAATTTACCTTTTTGTTCTTACTGTCTAATACCGTTAGGTGAAGATGCAATAAATTCTTTGTTTCTTCATGCACGATATATTATTTGTCTTTAATTAGACGCGCGGTGATGCCAGTGATGTTTAAATTGCTTTTCAGACTTGCAATTGATAAGCTGACTTAAGTTAAGTAATACAATTTTATTGAACGGAGTGTAGTTACGCTCACAGCAGTGTTCTATTCGAAATGATCTCACAACGTGACAACTATTATTCCAACACCCCAGATGACTTGACATTTTGTGAAGGATGTACGCTTCCAACTGCCATGCCAATATAATAAAGTACACAGAATATGGGATGTTATCTATTCAATTCATAATGGAATTAACCCTTTATCTCAAATAGCAGTATCATTCAATGAAAATCTTTCAACTGCAACACCTTCGTCAAAATCAAGTGAACAGATTTCATTATACCCCCCCCGCAAACAAAGTTTGGGTGGGTATATAGGCATCACCCTGTCCGTCCGTCTGTCTGTCTGTCCGTCTGTCCATCCTTGTAAGCGCAACTCCTCCTAAACCGTTTGAAGAATTTTCATGAAACTTTACACAATGGAAGAACTCCATATGAAGATGTGCTTGAAGCAATATAATTCCATTCTGACATTTCCAAGGGGAGATAATCTAACTTATACCGTCTGTCCATCCTTGTAAGCGCAACTCCTCCTAAACCGTTTGAAGAATTTTCATGAAACTTTACAGAATGGAAGAACCTCATATGAAGATGTGCATGAAGCAATAAAATTTCGTTTTGACATTTCCACGGGAAGATAATCTAACTCATACATTGCAGGCGCGGGGAGTATCACTTTGTGAGTTTGCTCACAGTACATCTAGTTTATACTGTTTAACCCTTTACACAACGCAAACGATATCAAAATTTATTATTTTAAATATCATTTTTTTAAAAATTTTTCAAAAAATTGCAACAAAACCATATCATGTGACCCCTCATTGGAACGAGCTCGTTCCAATGAGGGGTCACATGATATGGTTTTGCTGAAATATTTTGAAAAATTTAATTTTTTCAACTGCTTAATTTGCATATTACGCGGGCGGATGCGGGCGATTCGTTAGGTAAAGGGTTAACAACACTCACGATCAACACTTGGGTGTACTTTTTATACTTTTGGTCGCGACTCAGTGGATACGGCATTGAACTTCAAACCGAAAGGTCCACGGTCCGATCCCTACCAGTGGTAACTGCGTTGTGTGCTTGGGCAAGGCACTTAATCTTGATTGACACGTGGGGGCCCGGTGGAGCTATGTACTAAGGCGTACTTCACGTCGATGGTGCACTTGTCTTCAACCAATGCTAACCCTGCTTGTGTGGAGTTAGTACGTTGGGGAGTCTGGCAGTTGCTCGCCATTGGTCTGTGGTTCTCACCGGATACTCCGACTTCCTCCACCCGTAAAACTTTCCGTCACGAGATGACCCTGGCAGTCGAAAGTGTAGTTAAACCCCAATAAATAAATAAATAAATAAATAAATAAATAAATAAATAAATAAATAAATAAAAAAATAAATAAAATCGGACATGTCGCCCAACAAAGCTTTGAAATTCGATTTGAAATAGTCCCGACGATGCTTGTCGCAGTGAAACGGACATTTTTGAACCGTCGAACTGTTCTCAAAATGTTGTCATGTATCACCCCTTCAACACCTCTTCAAAAGACACGTGATGATAGAGAAAGAGTTCACTCCCCTTGAGCGTCCGGCCCAGCCTCAAAATTGGGCAAACCCACTTAACATACGCCCACCCTCACACCGGTACAGTTCGACCAATTTCGAATTGTGACTGGCTCTTTTTAGCTTGAAAGCGGCCCCATTCCATGGTTTACCGCCCCAAAATGAGACAAATAGGTTGCTAGGTTTCTACGTATAGTGTTAACAGGCCAGAAAATAAGCAGACTGTCATCTGCAAAATGAGGTCCCCAGAGGATGAATTTTGTGATGCTACCCTGCACATCAGGTAACATCACTACATTTACCCTCTGGGAACCTCAATCTGAAGCAGGTTCTCAAAACTAAACAGAAAGAGGTACCCAGAGGATAAATTGACCCACTGTATGGGACAGCATCATCAAATTCACCCTCTGGGGACCTCATTCTGCGAATGTCATACTGCTTATTTTCAGTGTTAAATCGAGAATTTTGTTTGTTTGCTTGTTTGTTTATTCGGATTTAACGACAGGTTTAGCAGACTGGGTCACAACCTGTTGGACAGCTTGAAGGCTGGAGGAAGCTAGAGCACCCGAAGAGAACCACCGAACAGCGGCGAGCAACTATCAGCCTCTCCAATGTACTAACTCTCAACAAGCAAGGTTAAGAACGGTTGAAGGCAAGGCCACCATCGACGCGCAGTACGCCTTAGTATACATCGCCACTGTGCCCCCGCCTGGGCAATCGGGTTGAAGTACATTGCCGTCGATGGAATGAGCCCTACGAACTTGTTCCAATGTGAGATCGTAGGTATTGCGCTGCGGGCAACAATGGAAATGAACACAATTTGACGCATTTTCTGGAATACAAGGGTCTGTGGATTTGGCCGATTTTAGCGCATTTAATAATGACAGGGGTTAAAGCACTAACAATAAAGGGAAAACAATAAAGCAGTATTCTTGAGTTAATGGAACACCCTATGTTTTCATGGATTCTGAACTTACGTTTCAATATAAACAAAAAAGTCGCCTCTGTCATCCATAATAAATGATTAACATTTCAAGTCATAACCACTCGCATCGAGTAACATTTTCTTCGTTTATTACAATGTCCGATTTGGGTTCAATATTCTTAAATACCCATTAAATGATTAGTTTTATGCGTAACACAGTCTCTACATGCATTGGGTTTGTTTGTTCTTACTTATCTTTGTTGTTCTTTACAATCAATGGAGAGACGGCAAATCAAACTAGACGCACGATCCAGACTCGGATATCAATAAACGAATATAAGAAATGTCCAATAATTTAATATGAGTACTGAAGACACGATTCCCTCGCGCTTTGATTATAAATTTATAGCAGCCAGTGGCGTAGCCATCCCAAAGCAAGTGGGGGACAAACTCGCAGAGCCTGGCTTAGCTCCGTTTTAATGGGGGGGGGGGGGGGGGGGGGGGGGGGGTAGCGGGTGAAGGGGGGGGGGGGTGTTCGGGAAAGGTTTTCCAAGCCTTCAGATATCAGAACTTTGCGTCCCTAAATTTGAGCTGTTCACTGCAATTACAATTTGAATCCCTAGCGACATCTGAAAATCATCCCCTGAGTTCGATTGTGTTCTGTGTGCCAGTTGATAGTTGTCAAGTAAATTGCTGAGTGCCAGTTGATAGTTGTCAAGTAAATTGCTGAGTGCCAGTTGATAGTTGTCAAATTGCTGAGTGTCCTTCTCATAATTGCTTTCATAGATGTGAAGGCGTGTAATAAACACAGAACGATACACGCGTGTGAATGGGTAATCGATATGGCACTTGTGCCATCGCGGAAGGATAAAACTTGAGGCCTGTGTCCTTTCGTTTTATCCTGCCATTCACACGCTTGTGTCGTTCTGTGTATTTATGGTGCACTTCAAAACTGAAAAAATCAAAGTTTCCTTTTGTAACTCTTAATAAACGAAAACAACAGACTATTCTAAGAGCTGTTTGTTGTTTTCGTTTATTAAAAGTAATAAAAGGAAAGTTTGCTTATTTTCTTCTGATGTCATAGGCGTTTTCTCAATAATTACTTGCTTCTCCATAAGATTTTCCCCGCCTGTCTAATAATTTAAAGGGAAATAACTTTATAGAAAATCGATTTTCATAACAACATAAGCAAGGAGTGGATCGGTTAGCAAACAAAATAATGAACAACAGAAAGATAAAGAAGATTAGTATGAATTGACTCCAGCACTCCACGATGTGTTTGATGTTTAAATTATTACTGAAATCCCCTACATATACAAAATGAATTCGCTCATTTGCTATAACCAGTATTCGGCGCAGGCGTCCCATTCAGAAACTCAGTGTTGAACGAACAAACAGAGAAACTGGATTCCCGGGTTTCACCTGATGGCTCAGAGAATGGCGGTGCTAGAAAATGTTTGACGGGGTGGGGCGAATTGGAGAACGAATGCCTCTTGTATGCAGGCAAGTCCGCAAGTGGATTTTAGGATCATAGCATTGCATTCAGATACAGCTAACATCTACGCGAGTTCCTAAGGCACGAGCAGTCATATGAGATTTGTTTGAGCGTTTTTCCCCCAAAATTGAATTTGAATGGTGACTTTTGAGATTTATTTATATTTATTTATTGGTGTTTAAGATCACAGACTTATGCACAATGGCTAATCGCGACCGTGACAGTTTTACAGGTGGGGGAAGCCGGAGTACCCACCGAGCATCGACGAGCAACTGTCAGCCCCTCAACATTCTAACTCTGTTCAAGCTCCACCCAAGCAGGGTTACAGCGGTTGAAAACATGTGCACCATTGACGTGCAGTACGCCTTAGTACACGGCGTCATCGTGCCCCCATGTAGGCAACCGGGATAAAGTACTTTACCAAAGGACACAACGCGGATCGTCCCGGACGGGGATCGAACTCGGGACCTCTATCATAGAAGTCAAACAGTCTATTACGGAGCCACCGTGCTCCCTGACTTTTGGGATAAATTTCCATTTTTTGGACGTCGAAAATGAAGATCAGCGAGGAATCGCGCTTCTTCATTTCGGTGTATCCCCCGCCCCCACCACCACGAAAAAAAGTAAAGAGAGACATTGAGAGGGAGGGTGGATGTGTCTGTGATGGGTGGGGGAGAAAAGGGCGGGGGTAACGTCTGTGTTTACGGGAAAATGCCCCCCCCCCCCCGGTCCACAGGCTGATTATGTTTGTATTTATTGTTTTTTCATAAGATTCAAGAATTACTCTCGGAATGAAAACTTCATTCCGGAGGTAATTTAACCCTTCACCTAACATGAAAAGCAGACGACACTTGCAAACAAAATTCTTTAATAACCAGTTTTTTCATTTTTTTGGTCTCAAAAACATAGGTTATGACCCCTCTTTGGAACGAGCTCTTTCCAAGGCGGGTCATAACCTATGTTTTTGAGACAAAAGAAAGTGTCATTGACACTGTAGCTCAACTTTGAATATGACAGGAATTAGTATTTGTTGTGACCAGGTCAACAATAATGAATATGACAGGAATCAGTATTTGTTGTGACCAAGTCAACAATAATGAATAAGAGAAAAAGAGTAATTTGCATAATATATGCACGAGAATAAAAACGTAATGCATGTGATGTATTCCATGTTACTAAATATTCATACAAAAATTTATCCATATCAGGTCTTTCATATAGAAGTTCCGTACAAAAAACTGATTGCACCTAATTTCGGTACGAAATGGCCACCAGTGAATTTCGGACCGGGCCCCAAAACACTCGTTCTCGTCCCACGGTGATAACAAAGATATCCAAGAAGTTTCGTAAAGATCAGTTCATAAATACGGCCTCTAGTCCGAGCCGTATTGGCATTTGCACTTACAGTGTTGAAAGTAACACTAAATAAATCAAAGTTAATCAAATTTGCATAATTTACAAACGAGAAAAAAACCCGTATTATATGTGATGTATCCCATGGTACTAAACATTCATACAGAAATTATTCAAATCAGAGCTTTCATATGGAAGTTCTGCGCAAAAATCTGATTGCACCTAATTTTGTACAAAATGGCTGCCAGCGGGCATCTTGAATTTCAGACCGGACCCCAAAACACTCGTTCTCGTCCCACGGTGATAACAAAAGTACCCAAGAAGTTTCGTAAAGATCGGTTACAAAATACGGCCTGTAGCCCGAACCGTGTTGACGGCGCGACGGACGGACGGACAGACGGACGGACGGACGGACGGACAGACGGACGACGGGCCATGACAATACCTCGAATTTGGCTTTGCCAAAGTTGAGCTAAAAATGAAAAAAATAATGAAGATCAATTGGCGATTTTTGTGAATAGCGCTGGCCGGCTTACGTTAGGTAACGGGTTAACCATTTCAACTCTGGCGCACTTAATGGAATCGCCTTATGCACTACAGTGAATTGGGCAGGTCTGTGTTGCAGTTGTTGGGGTTCATATAGAGCTGTAAGATTAATTTCCAAAATGCTCAGGAAAATCAGTGATAAATTAATCTTACAGTTCAATATATTTACTTTATAGCTTGGGAGTGTTAGGGGTTATCGACTCTCCATTTATTGTACGGTACATGGAGAGTGGATGACCAATAAATCACCAGCGGAGAGGTATTTTGGACCGGACAATATCCGATATTACGTGAAAAAAGAACAAGCAGTTTTATCCAGTAAACCTCTGTGTAAAACAATCCATGTCTTTCTTTCCTGCCTTTCACTGACTTATAGTTATAGTTTGGTGGACACTCCATCCGGTCGGTGTTTCATCGACATTGCACTATTGACGTACTATAATACATCGAGCGTATCTCTTTAAACAACTGCTGAATCCTAAATTTTGCTTACAGTTTCACATTGAAATTATTCTAAATAGTTCATTGTTTTTAAAAATCATTCTCTTACCCTCGCCCCTCCCATTAATGAATTAATTAATTTTACAGGTGCTGTACTTGTCACTGGATTCTAATATAGGCTGAATCAATAAACTGATGTATTGACAAATGTCACCATATACATTTAATTGTGTTTTCATTTTTTGTCTCAAAAACATAGCTCATGGACAGCTTTCACCTTCAGATTAGTTGGAAAACGGTCTGGTTATCTCCCCTAAAAATGTCATTTTGGGGATTGAAAATTAGCATTGCGGAAAAGGGAAAATTTTACAATTCCTATGATTAAATAAAATGTTCAAAAGTTACATTATGGAAGCGCATGGCATCTGAAAGTTCAATATATTTACTTTATAGTGACTGTTGAATGGTGCCAGTTTACCATCGGAGTTTTGTTCCTCTGTCACTTATAATATGTACAGGTTTATCCAATACAATCACGCTAAAAATGTTTAACCCTTTACCCAACGAATCGCACGCATCCACCCGCGTAATATGCAAATTCAGCAGCTGAAAAAATATTATTTTTCGAAAAATATCAACAAAACCATATCACGTGACCCCTCTTTGGAACGAGCTCGTCGAGCTCGTTCCAAAGAGGGGGGTCACATGATATGGTTTTGTTGAAATTTTTTGAAAAAATTTAAAGAATGGTATTTAAAATGAGTAAATTTTGATATCGTCTGCGTTGGGTAAAGGGTTAAAAACAGTGTTTCCATTGACGTTAGGTCATGTATGTACGCTTTAAGTTTGACAGATGACAAGGAAGCGCATCAATTCGAAAAATATGATCTTGTGTCTAATGTCTGGTGGAAATATCTATCAGACCCAAGCCTTGACTTTTGTTCCTTTGATGTCCAAAATTCTGTATAATCTGATTACTTTTCTCACACCTTGGTCGATTATCTGTGAAGCAATGAGCTGATGGGTTCTAAAAGTCGATAAGGGGAGATAGCCGTCCACTTGAACCAGTCACTTGAAGTGGAAAGCTGGGTGTGTTATGACTCCTGTGAGGAATCATAAGCTATGTTTTTGATTCAAAAATGAAACTCCGTCAGTTATTCCCGAAATCTTTTTTACATGTATCGTCTACTGTTTTTGTTGATTTAAAATACAGGGGCGTAACTAACCCAAAATATTGGAGAGGAACCCTATGCTGCCCTGTCGATAGCGCAAAGTGCTCTGTAAACCCCCTTCCTCCAAAACCATACCACAAGCCTGTCATTTAACCCTTTACCCAGCGTAATGGCCCAAACCGGCCAGCGCTGTTCACAAAATTCACAATGAAATTTTTATTACTTTTTCATTTTTTGTCACAAAACATAGCTTATGACCCCCTCACTGGAACGAGCTCAATGAGTTCGTTCCAATAAGGGGTCATAACCTATGTTTTTGATGCAGAAAATCAAAAAAATTAGTGCTTCAAGGATTTTATTTGCAAGTGTCATCTGCTTTTCGTGTTAGGTAAAGGGTTAACCCTTTACCCAACGAATCGGCCGCATCCGCCCACGTAATATGCAAATTCAGCAGTTGAAAAAATATTATTTTTCAAAAAATTTCAACAAAACCATATCATGTGACCCCTCGTTGAAACGAGCTCGACGAGCTCGTTCCAACGGGGGGTCACATGATATGGTTTTGGTGAAATTTTTTGAAAAATTTCAAAAAATGATTTTTAAAATAATAAATTTTGATATCGTCGGCGTTAGGTAAAGGGTTAAACACCTAATTCCTATAAAATATAAAATAAAGAGATGGACTCTATTGGTTCATGTCAGGTACCCTGATGGCAGGGCAAAAGACTTGGCGAGATGAATCATTAACACTCTCGCAGGGCACTATTCCTAATATTTCCTTCATCTTAACCTTCGACCCAATACACACCATATCAAAATTTATTATGTTTATTATTTTTTTTAATGTTTCAAAAAGTTCAACAAAACTGTTTAATGTGACCACCATATTGGAACGATCCCGTGAAGCTCGTTCCGATAAGGGGGTCACATGATATGGTTTTTGTTTAACGTTTTTTGTAAAACATATTTTCCGCTGTTCAGGTTGTGAATAACGCATGCGGATGCGACCGATTCGTTAGGTAAAGGGATAAAATTGTAATCCCTGTTTTTGGGGGTAGTTGATTGCCCTTTTGGGTGCAACCTGCAACCTGCCAAATGATTGACCTGCGAATGAATGGCTCAAGAAATTTTCTTTGGTGTAATACCCCCACCCCCAACACACACACACAACGACCGAAGTGTCTCAGTTAGAACAAGCCCCCCCCCCCCCCCCCCCCCACCGCACCCCGAGATAATTTTGCAAAAAGTTAGTGCTCTAAGAGCAAATCTGAGACATTTGTAGTGTGTGTAGCCCCTGTATTGGAGCCCATTTTGGAGTTCTGTGTTGTGTGAAAACTTGTATTGGGTCAATGTTCTGTGGTGGGGGCTGCGAAAGTTTTAGGGGGGGGGGGGTACGGCCTCACTACACCCCAACACTCCCCTAGCTATGCCACTGCATAGCACGAGAGGTCATTGAGTACATAATCAAAATGCAGTGATCAACCAATCAGAATTAGGGTCAAATAGTTCTTCCAGTTTCTTGGAAGTTAGCAACATGATCAAGACATGCATTTACAAGTTCGAAAAGCCACTGCACCGAGAAAAATAGTACATGTTAACAGTCGTTGTACACATTGATACTTTTGGCAGAATTTTTTCCAAACCTTTCAATAGAATCCACAACAACCCCTTGAAGAATGGGGACTACAAGGATAGTCTACAAGGGTAATGACAACACAAAAGCCGAGACATTAGTTTCAAAGTAATGAAGGACGATAACCTGAAATATCAGAATGGAAGGCTACAATAAAGCGACCGTGATATAAGTGTAATACTGCAGTTAGTCTTGGCCAGTTTGAGACAAATCTTTCGTTAACCCTTTCACTGTCACGCCCATTTTATCCATATATGGAGGACCTCTATGTATGCCTGTATGCGAGGAAGTTTAATAAGATTTATGACATACTTGAAACTCTATCATCTGATTAATTGTTGGAAAGGGCTCATTGAGCCCTTTCCAACAATTAATCAGATGGTATGTTTGATCTTCGCATACCAGAACGTACAGATAATCATTATAAATAGGTGACAATAGTCGCTTTCAGCAGCGAAAGTGTTAAGGTGTTGAGGAGTTATAAAAGAAATAAAAAATTATAAAAAGACTAAGCCAAAAATATAATTTCATGTGGGAAGAATTATTGTGGAATAAAAATAGAATTTTCGATTACCAAGATAAACATACTGCTACCTTAACCCCTTAACTCTTTTGGCGCGACAGGCGACTAAAGGCGACAGACGGCAGACTGCGGAAAGGTACTGCAGTAGTCAGTTTAGCTAACAGTGTGTGTCCATTTCCGTGTGCTTTTAACCCTTTACCCAACGCAAACGATATCAAAATTTATTATTTTAAATATCATTTTTTCAAATTGTTCAAAAAATTTCAACCAAACCATATCGTGTAACCCCTCGTTGGAACGAGCTCGACGAGCTCGTTCCAACGAGGGGGTCACATGATATGGTTTTGTTGAAATATTTTGAAAAATAACATTTTTTCAACTTCTGAAGTTGCATATTACCTGGGGGGGGGGGGGGGGGGGCGGGGGACGCGGTCGATTCGTTGGGTAAAGAGTTGAACAAACATACAGAAAATTATTTGAAAAACTGTCAATGAGATTAGAACATGTTTTAAAATAATAACGCTTTAGTCTAACAACCTATACTTTTTGTAAAATTCCCGATGAATATTAGGAGCTAATAATTCTGTTTCTCAGATTATTCCGCACCAAAAGAGTTGAACGCGACATGGAATCTACCTATACATCACTGTTTTTAGCGGAATGGGAAAGTGTATATTGGATTTGCGGGGAGGTTCAGTGATAATTAAATCATACAGCCCTTCGTATCGGCCAAAACCGGCCAGCACTATTCACAAAACTCATCATTCAATTTTCATTATTTTTTAAATTTTTTATCTCAAAAACATAGCTTATAACCCCTCACTGGTACATAAGTTATATTTTTGTCGCAAAAAATGAATAAAAAAAAATATTCAAGGATATTATTTGCAAGACTCGTCTGCCTTTCTTGTTATTAAAGGGTTAATTGGTAATGCTGTTACTGAGTCTTACTGATGATGGACAACTCCTATCAAATCGGCCGCACCGAATTGTTTCTTTCTAAAAAAGCCCTCCGCGTATTGACCAGCCACTCTACACCATTCTTCAGTAACGAACGTAAATTACATAGTAAAATTTGCCATTCACTAAAACTTTGTTTTTTTTTAATGAAGGTGTCGTTCATTACAATATATATTTTGTCAGACATGAATCTTACCATCAGGTAATTAGTTATGTTGTGACAAGAGGCAATGAATTCCAACAACATTAACACACCAGTTCAAGTCCGACACGAGGTGACCCATGCTGTCGAAAGTGTTGTTAAACCCCAGCAAATAAATCACACATCAGTTAAAGAATACTTCGAGCCAAAAGATAATGGTACCTGAGAAATTGATTTCACGCACTGAAATTTGCTAATGAATACGATTATAAGCTTTGGGTGGTAAATTACATCTAAATGTAGAGTTGAACAAGATAAATTGTACTTGGAAATTTGAAAATAGCTACGTTTCTGAGTTAAGAACCACTTTTAAAAACAAACGGTTTTCATTTTCGTTCCTAGAAGTTCAACATTTTATTCAAACATATATTGATAATCGGGCATTTATTAAGCGAACTCCCGCACTGAAGGCCTGTCACTGAGTCGTAGTGATTATGAACCACTCCAGAAACTGGGCGAACGATCATTTCGTTTGCCCAGAAAAATGAGACAACCGAATTTTCGTTCGCCTAGATTATTTTATACCTATGACAAATAGCGAGAAAAATGGATAAAACTGCCATTGGTACTTGTTAACTCCCCAAGAGGGATCGCAGTGGCTCAGTGGTTACGACAAGGGACTTTAAATGGAAAGGTCTACGGTTCAATCCCGCTAGGGGTAACAGTGTTGTGTCTTTAGGCAAGGCACTTAATCACGATTGCCAACGTGGGGGCACGGTGGAGTTGTTTACCTAAGACGTACGTCGACAGCTCACTTGTCTTCAACCAAAGCTAATCCTGCCTGCGAGCAGTCTGGTGGTTCCTCGCCGCTGGTCGGTTGTTCTCTTCGGGTACTACGATCCAGACCAGCTTCATAACCCGTTGAATGTCCAAAAGAGACTTTTGTTTTTTCTCTTTTTTATGATTTTTTACGAGCCCTTTCCACTAATGTACAACAACACAGCATATTGACTAAGTGAACGATGCTCACGAAATAACATTATGGGTTTCTTGTCTCAGCTTTGACCAGCAATGGTGAACACACCAGTTTTACTCTTACCTGTCTCTTGTTTCAAAATTATGAAAATGGATCACCTGGAAAATGGATTGCTGAACAAGTTAAAGTAATCTCTTTTCGGATGTCTTTAATTTGTAATTCGTACATAGGTCTCGTACTGCAGACAATTCTATGTTCGTTTGAAAAATGCGTGCTCCTTGAACGCAAACCTATAATACAAGTGGAATCACTTTGAAGCATAATGTCAGTTCTCTTCTTCAAGAGCAGACATCTCCGGACGGGTTATATAAAAACGCCCCAAACAATAAGCTGGTCCATCGATCGATGAGCCGCGCAAGAGACGGGCGTCAGTCAAACAGTCACACTGAAAAAAGACCCAAATTAAAAGGTTACCTGGAAGAAAGGTGCCAAAACATGAGGAAAACGGTCCCCACATTCAGAAACTACAATCTAACGAGGTGAATATTGTTTGTTTGGTGTGGAGGAAATAGAGGCTGGAGCCCCCCCCCCCCCCCCCCCAACACTCACACACACAATATACTTCCCTGATTGTTAGCATCCTATGATCTTCGATGTGTATTTTTTTTTCTGTCGATTTTCAGCTGCATTTACGTGCACTGTGACATGGCTACTTAATACATCATACATGCCGGGTTGAATTTTCAATATTTTTGAAACCATATCTCCAGTCAGATTTTCGTTATCATCCGATATTCAGATCATTTTGTGGAATATGGTGTGGGTTTGCTGAAGGGCAAGGATGATAAAAACAGGAAGAGGTGCAGGAAATATCGTGAAATATGATGGAGTGTGGCACAAACACCGATGGAAAGGTTGGTGTCAAGGTGATAGCTTGAATTTACGATTTTGTTGTTTAAAAGTGTATATAATTTTGATAATTTTTCTCGCTTGGGGTAAAAACGTAATATAGGTATGTGACGGACCCCGTAAAACATATTGGTCACTTAAACAGACCAGTAAAGTAATTCATGCAATGCTAATTAAGCATGAACTTTTATGACCATTATCGCGCGTCTGGCGAACTTAGTGAGGAGTTGTCTGATAATAGATTAAAAGAGGAAAAACCAGTCGTATCGTGTAGTCATTATCTATGTAATTATCTCCAGTTAATAGGTAATTGTCGTAAAAACAGTACATGGCACATGTTCTGGACACACACCCATATTACGCGTCTGATCTGTCACCGAATGTCAGGAAATACCGAAAATGCGAGACTTTGAAAGGAACTTAAAAGCGAATATTCAATTAAGATAGATCTGAGCGGCCAAGTTCAAGAGAAGCAATTAAGATGAAATTAATGTTCTGGCGTTCTCTCGAAAAAATCATTCCAGTCTGAAGGCGTGTAAGAGTAGGCGAGGTGCTGGGGATGCCCCATGCTATAGGTTAGAGAAGGTGCCGCATCGGTGAGAAAGTAAAGATATGTTGTAATGTATAGGATTCACATAGCACATATTTAGAATAGGAACAGTCGCGGGCCAAGTCGGTGGCCATATATGAGTTTAGGAGTAGAAGCAGAAGTACGAGCTCACGAGTTTGGTATTCAGGTAGACGATATTACCTGTTGTAGAAGGCAAGCCATACGTAGGCAGAGTAGGCTTTGCCTGTATGAACATTATTCTGGGATAAATGGAGGAGAGCACGTAACCCCATAAGTGGCGACTGCTTGAGTGAAAAGCGTTCAGTCAAGAGACAATACGTTAGTGGCCGTGCTGCAGCAATGGTAGAGTGAAATTCCATAACGTGTTAGAGGAAAGGCATCCAAATAAAATGACAATACCTTAGTGGCCATGCGATGGCAGTGGTATAGTGAAGTTCCAGTCGTATAAAAAGGCGACCAGAGGCCAAATACACTACAATGAGCCGAGAGGACCAAACACCAGCGACAAGGAAGGAGTAGCCAGTGACAATAGAGAACGCGGGCCCGAAGGGTGACTCAAAACTGTGTGGGTGGGATGTGATTGACGTTTGTGTTATTCATTGGATTTTATGCAAGTTACAAATGACCATACTCTTCTATGTATATTACAATTGTTAATTTTAGTGAGCCCCTGTTGATTTATGCTTGTTGAGGGAAAGTCATTGACCCCCTTTCAGGATAAGAACCACCCAACAACAACGAAACGGGTGGATTCGTCATGGTGGGACATACATTCACGCACGAATTCAGACGACAACTCCTTGCGTTTTGGCTCAATACACGGCGTGAATCTATTTCTCCCAGTAACGACAAAGCCCGGGTTCCCGACAGTAGGAACAGTATCAACAAGATTCCTGAGTAGTTGGAGAGCGACTCGATGGCCGTGAATCTCCATATAAGACAACACACAATGGGGATGGAGTATGGGGCACTGGAATCGACGACTCGGGGTGGAGTTTTCCCTGTAGAACTCACCATGTACAAGGGTCGTTGATTCCTGTCCTACGTATTCTACTAGAATATTTCGGCACTTTCGACAGCCAAGGTCACCTCGTGTCGGGCAGTTTTACGGATGGAGGAAGCCGGAGTACGCGGAGAGAACCATCAAGCAACGGCGAGCAACTGTCAGACTCCTCAACGTACTAAAGGCGCACAAGAAGGTTTAGCATTGGTTGAAGACAGGTGCATAATCTACGTGCAGTACGACTTAGTACACAGCGCCATCGTGCCCCCATGTGGGCAATCGGGATTAAGTGCCTATCCCAAGGACACATCGTAGGTACTCCTGGCGGGGATCGAACTGTGGACCTCTCGGTTTGAAGTTCAATGCCGTAACCACTGAGCCACCGCGCTCCCCGCGGTTAGAGAACTTTCTTGCTTGACACTGTTTTGTGTAGAAGCCTTTCATACTTTAGTGTATGGAAATAGTAAAGCTGTGAAGTCTTCTCCCCGCCATGCCGATGGCAAACTAGTAACAGTTTCTGTGATCAGAGTTGATGGTGAGTTTTGTCAAGCAATATCTTTAAAACTGTACATGGTCTAATAAAGAGTCGTAATAACTGGAATGGATATTTAACGCTGACTTCTTTGCAGGTGGATACAGTTAAAACTAGAAGTCCTGTCAAGAACTGTGCGCTTATCTAGGCTCAATTGTGCGTAGGAATTGCGCGCAATTGCCTTATCGAATGGCATCCAAAGCACGACAGGTTCTCCTGGTTACTCCTAGCAAACACAGGCAATGTTTCTGTCAATGGTCCATTGGTTTTTAACATTGCTTGTGCACATGCCATATGTACAGAATTTAATAGCCTCACTATGGTCATAACGCGTATATTAACGCGAAGATCAACGTGCTATTTGTGCGCATTTCGTGACAGGACTTCTAGTTTTAACTGTAACTGGAACTCTTATTGGTCAAAAATAGAAAGGTGTCTCACCTTCTGCCTTCTTGTGGTGGGAACGGGCTTATGTCAATAAATTGACTATGGTCAACAAGAACTTAGATAGTTTTCAATTTTCCGACGTCTCGAAATCGGAGATTGCTTTTTAACCCTTTACCCAACGTAACTGCCAACACCGGCCAGCGCTATTCTCAAAAATCGCCAATTAAGTTTCATTATTTTCTCATTTTTAGTCTAAAAAACATAGGTTATGACCCGTCGTTGGAACGAGCTCGTTCCAATGAGGGGTCATAACTATGTTTTGAGACCAAAAATGAAAACAAGTAGTTATTCAAGAATTTTGTTTGCAAGTGTCGACTGCTTTTCATGTTATGTAAAGGGTTAAAAACTATATTTTGATAGCTTCGAAGAACGAAGATGTTGATGATGCTCTGATTGTTGATGGCAATGCAAATTCTAATTTTTACAACATACTTTAGGGATTTATATATTCATTGGTGTTTAATTCCTTGTATGCTGCTGGCGGATATTCCTGCCCTGGATACAAAATATCTTGTCACTGAAATAAGTATAATTTGGATATTGGATATATATATTGGAAATTACATTTACCCACATTTTCATCTATAAAGTGAATGTACTTTATGAGCAATGATTTCTTGAGTTAAATTTAGATAATATTTCATCAAATCCAGTCATGGCTGCTTCACAGCTGCCATGACTGGATTCGATGAAAAATAATTTGAAAATACACAACGGGTTAAAAGTTAAGGCTAATGGTGATCACAACATGGATATAAAGTCAAGTCCAGTCAATCATTTATACCCATGTTGCCCGTTTTTAGAGGACTTTCACTCCAGGAATTGGCTATCGACACCAAAATTACCAGTAAAACAGAGCTTGTTCATCACAGTAAAAGAGCACTGCTTCACTTGCCAGAATTCCAACGGGGACATACTTTAGTCATTGTTAACAAAAAACAAGAAGTGTAAGGAAAAACGTATTAAGTTGAGACACCATTCCATTTTGTTTTTATTTCTGTTAAACGGGGCTTACTGTTCATTATTGAAACAGGGTGGGAACGCTCTTCCAGAAAAGAAGTTACAAAGAACAAACAATATTTCTAAAGTGTAAAACAGAAACATAAAAAAGAAAAAAAGAAAAAGGAAAAATATTGAATATCTATAATTTAACATTTTCACTCCAAATGTAGCTTGTGACTCCTCACTGAGGCGACCTCGCCATAAGCTATATCTTTAACCCTTAAGGGGACTAATTCCGACTTTGATCACATTTCTGCAACAGAATAGGTGCCCCTTCATACAGTTTTTGAATTAACTCACAACTTACAACCTAAGCACCTTGGTAGTTGTTTTAAGCAAATCTTGGCTGCCTATATAGACAACCAAGACTAGCCAAAAAACAGCAGCAAGGTCACAGGATGAAGACTATCAAAGTAAAGCAAATGCAAACATATGTAAAAATCTCTAGACCCTTAAGAGTTAAGGCAGAAATTGAAAAATAAGAATAATGGAATTTGAGTTCCATTTTTGCGAATATTTGGGATAAGTTGGATGAAGATTTAATTATAGGTTTTTTATGAGAGCCTGTGTCGGAGAATAACTAGAAATGTCTGGGTCTCCTTGCCAGGTATTGGCCCACAGCCACGATGTTGTTGCGATTACAGTTAATCAGTCATACATTTTATGGACCGCAAATGAATATAATGCACGTAGCATACACGGTAAATTAATTTACGTTGATAATCAACTGAGTGAAAGTATCCCAAGAGATTGAAGGTTGTACCAACATTCCTTTAAAATTATGCCAAATGTTGTTAAGTTATAACACGGTTAATCATACAAACAAACATCAAACCTTTCGACAGTTGCACAAACGATGGTTCAGGAAACAAAATTAAAAGAAAGTGTAAATGGATCTTTCCAATATATGATCGTTTATTATTTCTAGTAAGTTATCAAGTATATTAAATTGATCGGTAAACACCGAACACCTGCGATCGCCCAGCTAGAGCAGGGTGTTCGAAACATTTGTAGAAAGCACAGTCTTACTGTATGCACTTTACAGACACCACCTGTGGATGATTTCCATCTTGTTAGCAGGTCTGTAACGGCTTGCATGTCTTTAAATTCCACCAAACTTACACCGGTGGCCGGTGTACCCAAATTGAGGAATGTTCTCAAATTAGGTGGCGTAAACATGGTATGTTTTTTTTTTATATATTTGTGTCCAATTTTATAAGCAGTGATTTAACCCTAAAAGGCCAAGAGGTTTTTATATATTTTTGCAACACCTTGCCATTCTGCATCCTGAAACTTTTCAGCTGTTTCTAGGCAAGTCTTGGCTGCCTGTGTAGGCAGCCAAGACTTGTCTAGAAACACCTGCCAATGTACATATAATGCCATTGCGATTTTAACGAGAGACTGTAAGTTGGAACGCGTGTTCTCCTGCAGCAAAAAATGATCAAAGTTGGAATGAAACACCGTAGGGTTAATAGATATTCTGATGCACTAACACAGTCACGAGTATCCAAAAAATGAATTTTCAGACAGACAATTGTACTTCAATGGGGCCGAGCAGCAACTGAGTGGGCGAGTCTGTGATGTCCCCAAATTATCCCAACCTAAAGGCATTTGACTATCGTCAGATATTGAGGATGTAAACCATGTTTTGCCGATCACGCAATAACGTACAAACTCCTAGGCCACCAATCCACTTCTGCAAGGAATTCAATACTGTCATGGTTGTTTGTTTCCTTACTCCTCCTGAAGTTTGCTGTGAGGTGATGCCCCTTTATTTTGAAAATTATACATATATCCTTTCGTCCTATACAGCTATAGATACTCCAGTCAGTATTTAATTCGCCTTTAACCCATCAAAATATTAACATGATATGTGGAACTGCGCGGCGTAGTCATAAAACTTTGGGTGTGATGAGTCTTCATTTCTATTGGTAATGTCATCAAAAATTAGGCGAAATCAAGTCTCGAATTGAGCAACATTTCTAAAGTGGATTCAGAGAAAATGAATCCTTTTGGTATTTTTAAATGCAATCGTCTAGAAACAATTAGTCAGAAAAGCGAATAGCAAATATTCCAGATGAGTGAATCTAAACATAGGCTCTGGGCTACTTGAGGGCTAGGCTGCGTCCAGGCCATAACAGTGTCGCATTCCGAGCAGAATTAGACTGGTGACTTGAGAGCTTGGGACACATACTTATGCTTCGCGGCAAGCTATTCAGACAAGGAGACCAATCACCGAAATATCCACGACAACCGGCAATGGTACGGTAGTAGGAGGTGTGGCAGTCTACCACTCCTTTTAGAATGCCATTGTCGATTGCTGTAGCTAATTTTTGAGCCTGGTCCGACTTACATTTCACCAAACTAGAAAACACCTGTGACAGTTTTATGCCTACTCGGAAATCTTTGAAAAAGAAGGATGTCACGCAGCCTACATTTTTTGATCATTCTGGATATTTTGGGCATCTGGGCTTTCTCTGTGACTTTGGGCCCATTGATACGTGTAATGACTGAGAGTTCACAGTTCATAGTACTCCATTAGGCATCACTCACTAAACTGGAATTCCATATAACAATCTGTCGATTTTTCAATCATCTTCGGGCATATACTGAAAAAGGAGAGCCGCTCTAGTATTGAACGAACTGTTTCAATTGTTGGTGAAGTCTATACTATGTCCAACTACAGCAAAAAGAGGTAATGAATGCTTGTTTCTAGGGTGGGCCGGGGATTAGGCTGTAGACACCATCACCCGCAATTTACGCCCCTGTTCATTAGCATTCTGTACTCTTCGATACGTGGTTTACTGTCTATTTTGAGATATGCCATTATCCGCGCTGTGGCGATGCTACTGGGTAAATACATGCCGCGGTGAGTTTTCGATATATCGGGAAACATATCTCTCGACAGATTTGCGTTATCAACCGATAATCGGGTCATTTTGTGGAATATACTGTGAGTTTACTGCAGGGCAAGTATGATGAAAACTGCAAGAGGTGCAGAAGACACCTTGAATTATTATGGAGAGTGGCTCAAACACTTCTGAATAGATAGGAGCAGTAACAACAAGATAACTGAGTAGTTGGGATGCCAGTCTGTGACTATCCATCTATAAGACAGAACGCAACTAGGGTAGAGTACGGTGGATTGGAATCAACGGCCCGTGGTGGAGTTTTTCTTGTATTTCACGTGCGCCGAAGGCGCGCGTGAAATACAAGAAAAACATCCCCCAAGGGCCGTAGATTCCTATCCATCGTTCTCTACTCGATTTGCGTTCTGTATTTATAGCACAATTAAACTTGAGTTAAGTGAATAAAGCTGATATTTTTTAAAGGAAATATCTCGTTCGGTGGTCTGATAACTTTCTTGCTTGACACTATTTTCTGTCGAAGTATTTCATTCACGCCATAACGTCACTCAGACGCGTAACGTTCAATCAGACCCGTTCTAATATGACGTTCCTACGCGCAATCCTAATTCCACGGATGGTGTATCTAGCTCGTGGTCCAATGCCTGCATTGTATGGCGTAACCTTTAATACGCACCGTCATCGTGGTATAGTACCCTTAACCCCATTCCACACTGATGTCAAATGCCAAAATTACAAGTATCAATTTTTTTCATATATTGCAAATGGGAATTTAACCAATTCAATCTCACTCAAGCCTGTCAAACAAGGTTAAATTCCGAGTTGCATTATGGGAACTGTTAAAGAAGATATTTCGATATCAGTGCACAAAAGTTTATTTACTTGGCAGTTAACTCTTGACGACTCAACCGAATTTGTGCATTTCAAGCACCTCTGGAAACTTAATTATAACAATTCTTTGGTTTCGTCCTCTAACGAGGAGGCCTACACCCACCATGTCACCCATCTAATCACTCCCCCATTTTCCCTCCTAATCTCCCAGCATTCTGACACAAACTGTTTTATAATTTTCCCCACTGGCGTTTTTCTCATTCTCCCCAACTTTGATATTGACTTTTTCCTTTATACCACTCCTTATCATTTACGCAATCATCAATGATTTATAAATTCGCTTTCTGAGCCACAAGTTTCAGCTGGCCCCATAATTAGGGTTTAGTAAATGTATTTCCTTTGGATGGCTGTCTAACGATTTGCCATGTGTGTCCTGTCAGCGGACAATACCATAAAACTTTTACAATTGTTTTGTTTCGAATTCTATTTATTACACGCCTATTACCTTTCCTCCAGTTCCATATTTACAAATCCGTACGGAACAATTGCTCCATACTGATTTCCGCTGACGGACTATTTCTCCACTGACGTCATGGATTTAGCAAAAAAGCTAAACTCTGCCTCTTTTCGTAATCGGCCAATCGAAACATTGCATTCTGACCGTATCAATTCGAAAGATGTGGTGACAGACTGACAGCAGATAAATCGAAGCCGTTTATTCAAGCAAAATAACACATACAGAGGGGCAGATTGCACAAAGAGTTAACAGAGACATAATATCATCCTAATAAACTAACAACGAAATAACTAATTTGAATAGTGACAAGTCTAATGTATGAAACATGCAAGCATATAAAGTCAAGACCATAGGTCAGTTTAATGACCTACGATTTTGCAATTATTGTTTCTTTTATCCCGAAGAACAGCAGGATTATGTTGCAGATGATATGGCATAATGAGGCCGTATTATTTTTCATAATAAATTCAAACCGATCTTGTTTGCTTGTATTTGAAAAGTCCGCATTGTTTCTTTTAATTATTGCAAACAACTCTTTTCTGATTTTCTTCTGTTCGAATGTTAATTGATAAAATAACAAAAGAGTTTTAAAGTTTGAAATTTTCTGTGGATGATGTTTGAAATTTTACATGAATGGATTCTATGTCAGAGGGCCGTGTAATAAACACAGAACGTTACAACTGAGAAGGTTTTATGCATCAACATCGATAAGGTCGGAAGTAGGGAAAAAATGAGCATTGATTGACGCATGCAGGCAATGTTCATACAGAGTTATTCGGAGCAGAAAAAATTAACCCTTTACCCAACGTAACTGCAAAAACTTGTCAGCGCTATTCACAAAAATCGGCAAATAATTTTCATTAGTTTTTAAATTTTTGTCTCAAAAACATAGGTTAGGACTCCTGTTTGGAACGAGCTCGTTCCAAAGAGGGGTCATAACCTATGTTTTTGAGACAAAAAATAAAAAAAATTAGTTATTCAAGAATTTTGTTTGCAAGTGGCGTCTGCTTTTCGTGTAAGGTAAAGGGTTAAATAAACACCGGAAATATTGAAACATTGAACATTCTTGTAGACAAAACTGAGAAGGCGTTGCTGGAGGTAATTAGGTAAATAATTAGTTCAATTTAATCACTATCTCCGAATAATCAGACAGATAAATCATCTGGAGTAAAGTAAAAGATCCAGGTTGCATTCCTTTCTGCAGTTTCTACGAACTACGTCATAAAAAATTAGTGATGCATCTAGATAATAGCTAAAGGTAACGATAACAAATGCAAATATGTAAATCAGCATTTACCGAAAAAAACCCCAGAAACACACAAAGCCAGAGGTAATAGATGATAATATCTCTTCCCGTTATTGAATTAGAATGATTATGACACTGGGATGATCGCTGTGTGAAAATGCTTAGAGGAGGAGATGGGGGTTTATATCATGCTCGCCTATGTTATAACCTGCGAAAAGCATGCATGTTAAATTAACTATTAGTGTAATGCTTCCACTGCGGTTAAAATCTTTTTACACCTGCAGCTGGAAGTTCACCCACCTTGACCTTTGACAGGACACAATTTGCCGACATCGATATATTCACACTTCGCGATGTTTCGTTCAAACATACGACGTTTTGTGGTACTATCTACTACGATAACGACTTATTAAGTTTAAAACACCTACAGTTAAATATTTAAAATAAAATTTAAGAATTGTTGATAATAATTTGACTGAAATGGCAAGGTAAATTCAATCAACTTTGACGATGCGTCCAGCTGTAAATCAAGCATTCACGTGCAGCCGGTAGTACTGCCCACCGGCGCAGATGTAAACAAAACAAACCCATGCGTTTGAGATAGAAAGTGTCGCTTTTTCTCCATTTTAAGTGACAAAGTCGATTATTTATTAGGAGCATGGTATAAATAAAACAAATAGGTGCTAGGGCCGGTAATCAGATGTAAACCACTTGTAGAATAAAGGTGTTAACCACTCGGCAAGCCGAGTGGTTAAAACCTTTATCCAACTCGTAGTTTAAATCTGATTACCGTCCCTAGTACCTATTTGTTCTATATATCTTTTGTGGATTCAAGGACCTATTGGAGAAAATATCAGTTAACCCCCAGTCTGATGAAAGGAACATTTTATTGACCGCAATACAGAACAGTAATCAGGTGGCTCGGTGGTTACGGAATTTGACTTCAAACCGAGCGATCCACGGTTCGATCCAGCCAAGGGCAACTGCGTTATGTCCTTGAGCAAGGCACTTAATTCCGATTGCGCATGTGGGGGCAGGGTGGCGCTGTGTACTTAAGGCGTACTGCACGTCGATGGTGCACTTGTCTTCAACCAATGCTAACCCTGCTTGTGTGGAGTTAGTACGTTGGGGAGTCCGACAGTTGCTCGCCGCTGCTCTGTGATTCTCTTCGGGTATTCCGGCTTCCTCCACCCGTAAAAATGTCCGACACGAGGTGACCCGGGCTGTCGAAAGTGTCATTAAACCACAATAAATAAATAAATTAAAAAAATTAAATAAACAGCTCTCAATTTCACTATTATTTTATTTTTATCACAAATCATGGCTTACGAATCATTATTGGAACGAGCTCATTGTATGGTGGTTTTAATTTTCGTTTTACCGTCGCCATCTTAGGTTGGTTAGAGAGTTAATGTTCTGTTTATATGAACGTGGTTTCCAGACGGTTCCATTTGGATAAAACACAAAAATACACCATTTTCAATAGATGTAAAATTGGGATGATAATCCGTTACATAATGTTAACAGAAGTTTGCGTATGTTTTAGTTGAATCGACGAAGAACACCTGTAAACCAGATTGTTAAAATACTCTCTTGTGCCAGATACCAGTTCTGAAATAGGAGTACTGTTAGCAATTGGACACATATTTTCTATCCAGGGATAATCTCTTACTGTATGGTCGAAACTGGTAAAAAATAAATTTTGTACCGGAGATTCCACTTCGATAAAATTTGAGACTGAATGTTTTACGCTTTAACCCTTCACCCAACGAATCGCCCGCATCCGCCCGCGTAATATGCAAATTCAGCAGCTGAAAAAATATTATTTTTCGAACAATTTCAACAAAATCATATCATGTGACCCCCCTTTGGAACGAGCTCGACGAGCTCGTTCCAAAGAGGGGTCATGTGATATGGTTCTGTTGAAATGTTTTGAAAAAAATTTAAAAATGATATTTAAAATAATAAATTTTGAAAACGTCTGCGTTGGATAAAGGGTTAACAAATATTAAAACGCACTAAGCGCCTTAAAACGTTTAGACTACAAGCTTACATTCGCCGATTGTGAATTTCGTTTAAATCAACACACGTACTACATTCGTCCGGTAACAAGAAGGGTGAAGAGTGGGGGTTGGGAATTACATTCTGCGGTGGGCACAGTGTTTTTATTGAAATGCCAACATATTTGAGCAATATTTTCAGGCTTTGAAAGGTGTTTTTACAAAACAAAATGTTACGTTTTGGAAGAAACAACACAGACAGTTTATTTACGGGCACTGGAAATGGGCGTGAGGAGGGGGAAGCTGAAATGCACAAGTGCTAAAGTCTTTACTTTCCGAGAAAGGTACATGAGAAACTCTCGAATATCCGTTTCTAACGTATTTTACGTGTATCAATGCCAACAAGGGGGGGGGGGGGGGGGGGGCTGGACTGACGGAGTCTGGACAGTTATGACTACCAAAGGCATGCCAACACAAGAGATTGGATTAATCTATTTTATCCCAAGTCAGTAGGAGATATGCCCACAGGTCCAGTTCGATAAATTTGATAAATTACTGAGAGCGACAGGCTAGATATATATATACGACCACTGACCGATATTTTACATGTTTGTGGCTAGGCGACTGGATTCCGGAGACCCGAGATCGACTCCCGTCTTAGCTAACTTCCCAAAAACTTTAAATTTTCAGATCAGTAGCTTGGACCCAGCACTATATCTGGTGGAATTCCTATTTGACGTCGGCGATATAAAATTAAAATTCAAGCAGTTGCATCTTCACAGATCTTCCACTAATTGAGACTCCTGTGTTCAACTGCTGAGACAATAGGCCATTATAACAGTAATCTTTTCCAGTTTCATCGTATGTTAAGGCAAACGATCCGCAGGTAAATCTCACAATAAATAAATAAATTTCGCAATGTAGACGATTACGAATCACTACTAACAACAATTCCAAAATTTTTTCAGTAATTATTAATTCTCGAACATCGAACTGTGGTCGGGTTGTAAATGTGAACTGGCATACTGGCTAAATTAATCGCAACCTGTTTGTAGTTGCTGTTAGCTCAGCTGGTATGGTAGCAGTGTAGGCGACTGGGATCGGAGACCCGGTGTCGACTTCTGTCTGGACCAACTTCCGAAAAACTTTACAATTCAGTGGCTCTGACCCAGCAATAAACCTGGTGGAATTCGTGCTTAACATCGGCGATATAAAATTAAAATTAAAATTCAAGCAGTTGCATCTTCACAGATCTTTTACTAATTGAGATTCCTGTGTTTAAAAGCTGGGGCCAAAGACCATTATAACAGTAATCTGTTCCAGTTGCATCGAATGTTAAGACAAACGTCACCAGGTAAATCTGACAATAAATAAATAAATTTCACAATGTAGACAATTACGAATCACTACTAACAACAATTCTAAACCCCCCAGTAATTGTCACTTCTAGAATATCGGTCTGGAGTCGGGTTGTAAATATAAACTGACATACTGTCTGTGTTTATTGTAACCCTTTGGGGGTTCCCGATAGCTCAGTTGGTATGGTAGCAGAGTATTTATGGCTGGGCAACTGGGTACCAGAGACCCGGAATAGACTCCCGTCTGGGCCAGCTTTTGAAAAGCTTTAGATCGCATGTTTAGTTTTAGAGTTGATCTCCTTTTCATTATTTTCGGATACATGGAAGTATATATATTGCCTATATTTATTGTGTTTGTCCATGGGAATAATTAACATATTAATTACCTATGAAAAATGTCACCACTCCAATGGGACACCAATTATTGCGACTTCAAAAACGAAGTTAAGAATATTGACAGTGGGTCACGCTTATGTCCCACGTTCAGTACGCCGTCGTGGACTAGTCACTTTCCAAGAGGTTGGTAGTATTTCCACTGACGTAATAATATGACATTGCAAACACTAATTATAGGAATAATCATCAACATTTTAATTAATGAAGCACCGGGTACAACCCGGTGCTTCATTAATTAAAATTTTGCTGCTGACGTTTTTTATTACCTGGTAAACGCATGCGTGGACATCACTGTCCACGCGTGGATTACGACCAGTCCATGGCTACTGTACTGTTTGATATTATATATGAACTTGGGACTAACCCCAAATGGTTCAATAAATTGTTGGGGATTCACAATGTGGGTCAAGGTTACTGGGGTCGCTTAACGGTTAATGGGCGCATATTTAAAAAAAATCTGGAATTCGCATTTGCAAAAGTCATAATGCATTTCAGAACCCCATTTTTGAACTTTAAAGCCCAGAAAAACGGAATATATAAGCTTGGGGTCAACACCAAAACAAGTCGAATGTCGGTAAACATCGGTTCAGGTCTATTTTAGTGATCTCATTTAATAAAATTCTTATCAAATTGTAACTCATTAGAGATCCTTTATGTACTAGCAATTATTTGTGTGATTATTACAGTACGTCCACTGTGGGCTGGTCACTTTCCACGGGTTGGCAATATTTCCACGGACGCAATAATACCAGATTCCAAACACTAATTATTGGAATAATCATCAAAAATTTGCTTCATTAATAAAAAAAAAATGGTGATGATAACTTTTATTACCTGGTAAACGCGTGCGTGGATATCACTGCCCCTGCATGGATTCCGACCAGTCCACGGAGGCTGCACTGTACATCTACAAACTACATAATAAAGAAAACTGGAAGATTGAAATGTATGTAATTTGCGGACACGACTGTTTTCATAATAATTAATCTGATTTCATCTTTCGGAGAAAAAAATTCATTGACTCCGCTAATCCATATGTATATCACTTAGATAACCGTCTGTATTTTCTAACACGATGTGCACAATGCTAATAATTTAGAGTAATAAGAAATGCAAACAAGTGTGGAAACGCTGTTTCGTTTTTTAGATGACCTTGTATATAAGACATCAGGAATATTTTCAAATTACGGAAGATGAACTCAGAAAGTTCACTTGATTTATATACATTATCATGACCATGTGCATGCGCTGTAATTTGTATCGGATTCGAGGTCGTGTTTACAATCAGATCGCAACGAGCCCGTCAGGGCGAGTTGTGATCTGATTGTAAACACGGCCGAGAATCTGATACAAATTACAGGACATGCATTTGGTCATGATAATACATTTATCTAACAATCCCGTTACATAAAGCCTATTTTTTCCGTTTTCAGTTAAATTGGGTTGGAATTGGTCAAATGTTGATTTTCTTATTTTAATGCGTAATAACAATGCATATAATGATATTATTTGTCATAGCGCGGTATTTACCGGAAGTTGAATTTATATGATACGGAATCAGAAAGAGTCGTCTATATGATACGGAATCGGAACACATTATGTGATACGTACCGTTTCTCGTGTTTTTCAGGCCAAAATCTATATGATTGTTAGATAAATTTTTATATCTCCCCTGAGGAGGCGGTCTGAAGTTTTTGGAATTGATGCATAACACTGTTGATTGAATTTTCGCAACATTCCAAAAATTGGGGTCAAATTGAATTTCACATACTCTCTTAATATTAAATTCTTTGTCGAATTTATCAGCTTAAGGATATTGGGGAATAATATCATCGCAAGTCATTTTGAAAAAGAAACGAAAAGTGTTGGCAATTTGTCACCACGACCTTTTTGCAGTCACTGGATTGGTCTACAGCTATTCTTTTTCCGTGAAAAATAACGTTCAGGGTCTTGGATAAAGAATTGATTTGAATAATCTCTTCATATTGCTTGTGCTTCACCTGTCAATATAAACAATTTCGTCATCGATATTCTGTCATAGAAATATGCGAACTCGTCTTAACAATGTGATATACGGACATGCAATTACACAAGAAAACGAGCTTTTGATACCGGGTGTCGATACACTTTCGTAATTACAACAATATGAATGTGCTATACGCAAAAATTCCAGACACAAGAAGTATTCAGATAAATCAGTTTAAGTGTCATAAAGACAACACACATTTCCTAATACAGGACACAACAACGTTTAGATGCAGGTGTAAACGGGCTACGTATATGCAAATGTCCAGCATCGGCACCGGGAGGGGTATATTTGCTAACACTAAAAGTCAAGAGTGGCTTTTCCGCCATTGCAAACTTACAATGTCTAAAACCAAACGTCACCAACCTTTCAGCTCATGGATCACAGATCGGAAGTTCTACTGGAGCTTCTGATCAGAAATTGTAGGACTATCGGTTGAAAACCTCCACGTGGAGTTCAAATTGCAATCTTAACTGGTAGACTCCAGAATTATTTTTTGTCATCAAAATTTATTAACATGTATTTGCGTCGTTACAGTTTATGGGAGAGTGCCTATGGGCACTCTCCCATAAATTGTATCAAGGCAAATCCATTCAGATGAAATAATTTCACTTCAAAGACAATATGAAGTACATCCACAGAAAATGAAATCTTTAAATTACAATACCTACACTGAGAATAAAGCCCAAATATGGTCTTTCAGCACCCAATCAGTTAGTTAGGCTCGATCGATTGAACATCAGGCTATCCCTTTTAGCTGAACCAGAGATGCCCACATAAATGTTTCGTCAAATTATTGCCTTAACAGACCTGTTTGCTACAAGTGCCCATGTAACAAACGACCTACAACTCTCAATAAGATCATGGATCCATCAAATGAACTATACCCCGCCCATTTTCGTGATCGCCTAATCGGCACGTGACAATCAGACCGAGATGAATTCGGTAGCTGCGATGAGAGCCAATAAATCACATGTCAGGTGGAAAATGTTTCCGTTCAAATCCACCAAAATTAACGAAATGAAACTTATTCTATAAATGGAGAGTGATTTTAAAACACTAAAATCTGACTTTGGGGCGAATGTCCCTCAGATAACGAGAAACGAATTAAAAACCTATTTGGACACAACTTTCTTTTATATTTTTCTGTTTACGTATCGATCTGTCATACGTGTTTGCCAATCACACCTGATCTTTGTTTCTGGTTTTATTTCAAGCAGACGTCAGAACTGTCTAATTCTACAAATAAGATTGAATTTTTAAATTTAAGGATTCTATGTCATTGAGACATTTATAACTTTCTAAAGTATGATTTACTGTGATTTCCGGGTTTGCTGATAAACGATAACTTCACAATTGTGTCATGTATCCGTGCGGGCAAACGAAGACGCTTTGTCGTAGGTGTAATGGGGACTTCATTGGTTTTTTTTGCCTTTTTAACCCTTTACTAACATGAAAAACAGACACTTGCAAAAAAAAATTCTTGACTAACTATTTCTTTAATTTTTTGTCCCAAAAACATAGGTTATGACACCTCATTGGAACGAGCTCGTCCCAATGAGGGGTCATAACCAATGCTTTAGAGACAAACAATGAAGAAATAGTGAAAACTAATTGGCGATTTTTGAGAATAGTGCTGGTAGGCTTTGGCCGTTACGTCAGGTAAAAGATTAAATAATATAATTATCGTAATAATGAAAAGTAATAAACAGAGTAATCGCTTGACTGGACTGGTTACGTGAAATAATTCATTCGAGGCGAGGGACTATATTGTAAAACACTCGTGCGCATTCGCACACTCGTGTTTGTACAACGTCCATCGCCTCTCATGAATTATTTCAAGTAACCAGTCCAGTCAAGCGTTTACTCTCTATGTAATGAACACAGAACGCCACGATGTGGGAACGCATTCGTCAATAAGGCAAGCATGCCATCGCGGAAGTATAGAACGAGAAGCGCTGGCACTCGTGCCGTATTGACGAACGCATTCACACATCGTAACGTTCTGTGTATGCATTGGGGCCCCTGGTACACGATACAAGATAGAACGTAATGTCAGTAATTCGTGTCTTGCTGTAAAGCAGAACTCTGGTCAATTACATCGAGATCAACGTGCACCGTGCACGACGGAACATGAAATCATCGACGAGGAATTATGATAAAAGATTGTATGTTCCGGACACAACATAATATACTACACAATAAAGTTTTGAACCTCAAACATTTCCGAGTAAATTACCAAAAAAATAGAAACAAAAATGAAAGTCAAGTACCACGAGAAAGCTAATTGATTTGTTAACAAATGAATGATCGTTTCGGGCCAATGCATTGAAGAATGTCCGTAAACTTGTAAACACGCTAGCAACTCTGCTTCATATTGCGAATGAGAGTACGAACTTGATTCCGACCAATTTGATCTCATTCCTGGACATGACTGTTACATCAAACTTTCTAGCCACCCTTCTAGCGGACATGCCAGCGCACATATCAATATGATATAGCCTGAGGACGTGGGCTCTCTCACGAGGAGATAATATTCTACCCGGGTCATGTTACAGACGTATTTAGAGTGTATAAGAGTCATATAAAAACAAATTCAACGATAAGTGTTCAGAGATCTCAAGCAATTCACGTTGCTGGTCAATTTTTGATTTTCGAAAGACTACCCCTGGCCTACTTATACAGAGTTCTTGTAAAGCAGAGAAGTTATCATAACTGCCTTTATCATATGACTCGTCCGTTTTGTTCACTTTAAAACATTTGATATTTTGTTTTCATATTAATCAGTGATAAATAAAGCCTTCTGTCAATTTCATTGGTCAATTTCAAAACTAGGCAATTTGATTGGCTGAACAAAATACAACTGGGCCACATTTTCATAATTTGCATAATTAGAGTTGGGAGCTTTCATTGGTCAATTTCAAAACTGGACAATTTGATTGGCTAAACAAACTACAACTGGGTCACATTAGCATAATTTCAGTAGGGAGAATTTTCGTTATCTGTCCTATTTTGAGTGGGTTATATTGTATTAATCTTTTACCTACAAGAAAAACGCCTTTCATTCTTATTTATATTTTCACTTTTTGCTTCCAAAACATAGGTTATGACACCTCATTGGAACGAGCTCGACCAGCTCGTTCCAATGAGGGGTCATAACCTATGTTTTGGAAGCAAAAAAATGAAATTTTCTAGTTATACGAGGATGTTTTTTCCAGGTGCCGTCTGCAACTCAAGTTAGGTGATGGGTTAAAAAGTCATACTAAGTGGCTAATTTGTGCGTGTGTGTGTGTCATATGATAAATAGAATATGAAATGAGTGTTTTTCTCATATAATATTTATGAAACTCGTCCGAATTTTCCGTTTGGGCTCGCCAGAGGCTCGCCAAAACGGAAAATTCTTTGACTCGTTTCATAAATATTATATGAGAAAAGCACTCATTCCATATCCTCTATATATGAATACGCATCACATCGTAAATGGACAACGTTATGCTACAAAATTATGCCATTTAGGAGAAGCTATCAGGGAAAACGGCGCGGAAATATCCGAGCAGGGGTGCTTATGCTTCGGGACATACCTCACACGTGGAAGTTGATGTAGCGGCAGAATGTGGCTTTGAATTACTCTCTCACCCACTTACTCTCCTAATCTGCCCCCCTCTGACTTGTGTCAAGTTGTGTGTCAAACCTTTTTTTGTCTTTAATAATGGTGTCAATGGTGCTGGGTGGGGTTTTTATGGGGGGCAAAATGAAGACATCCTGTTGACAGAGAATTACCGTGCTGGAGTGTCCATGGAATAAATGTGTGGTAGTCGTGGGGGATTATTGATATAGCAAATCAATCTACATGAGGCCACTCACTTTCAGATCCACCTTCGTATTAGTTGCACAGTTTGTTAGTGACCAAATGTTGTATATGCGTTGTCCTTAAATTCCATACCCTCTCCAGCCCAACATATAATTAATTAACATTAGGTCACTGACAAACTTTGTAAAGAAAATATCTAACGTCTGCTTTTTCTGTCCTTTGAACTGGTATATCAAGTGACAGTATTGTTAATTGTTTACCGTGAAACGGTTATCTTCTGCCGACAGTTTGAAAGATGAACGAGGTGAGGGGAAATTACTTTGACTGTCAGCCGTACATTGATTTCGACTGACGATATAGTTTACACACAGCATGGATGTGACTGTCGGAAAACAACGCGGAAATTTAAAAAAAAATTTCTGGAATTATGCAACGATATGTCTAAATTGAAGAATTAAAATGTCTATCTTGTGCAAGGTTCTTGACAATAGGCAGTGTTCTTAGGATCGGAATCCTTATGGGTAGCAAGATTCTTCTTAGGGTTGTTCTCAATATAATGTATGTATTGCGCGAAATGTCGTTGACTATGCCAAAACAGTGGTACTCGAAGAAGAATAGTTCGCGCGCCTCCGATGCGTAGACTATTTGTCCTCGAGGACCACTATTTTGAGTTATTATATACTTTATAAATAACCACACTTTTATTAGCTGGATCTTATACATGGTACTCAAAAATCCAGGTACACCGGTTTTTCAGTAAATATCAACTTTCCAAATATAGCTTCTGGAAATCCCCTATCTAGTTCCATTTCAGTCGGTGTAATCTTTATAACATTGTTTATTTTTATGTTATTCTGCAGATGATGATTATTTCAGTGTTGAATAAAAATATTTCTGGTTGATGTAATTGAACTTTTAATTGACAAATAGAAGATTGCTTTTTTGAGGAAGGTGTATATAATAAAACAGTTACGGACTTTTATGGTGGTAAATATGATGTGATATGAATCTAAAAAACGCCTCGGTCAATATAAGTTTTCTTGGTTATTATCACATCATATTCACCACCACAAAAGTCCATAATTCTACAACAGTCAACTCAAATCCGTGCAATATTTGTAACGTACGGAAGATCACAGGAATTCTCTGGGAGTTATAATATACAGATGCAGCTTAAACATTTGAATGTATAATACGCACGCGATGATCGGATTCGGTCATCTTCCGGTTGGACTTTACATACCTTTATTAGTAGTCCTGGAAATATCACGGCCCAACAAACATACGAATAACTTGCAGTTGAGTGGACTGGTCCAACAGGAATAAAGTACAGAAGTTCACAGACAAAACCGATACTTATTGCAACAGATGGGTGGGCTACACCAACCAGAAGGAAGTATGTAGCCCAAATTGCTAATACTGTTGACGTGGGTCAGTATTAAACTCACGGTATTCGACAAGATTCCCACTGCTAACCAAAGAGCCGATACACATTTTATTCACTGTGGGCAACAAAAGAAAGTTTCTAGGATATGCAGGTGTAGCCACATGACTAAACTTTATACAAGTGGATTGCTGGAACATCAGCAACTCAATTTACCCCCGTTAAGTCAATCAATGTGATGTGCCTCCCCCCCCAATCGATGACGTTTGATGGCGTGCAAGCTGTTGCGCTGTGAATACAGCTTCCGCTTCATTAAATGTCTTGATATTTACCTGGCACGAAAATTAGTGACAATGTATCAACTTTCCAGTCTTAGCACTTTTTTTTCTTATCAATAATAAAGTATGTTGTAAATATTCAATTTGTAGTGTCGCCAAAAATGTGCACATTCATTTTTTACAGACGTCAAGGTATATTTTTTCAAAAGCAATTTGAGATTGCCAATCGTGGGAAAATTGAAAATCGTCGAGAATTTTTTGTTTTTTGTTCTTGATCATTGTTTGTTTATAGCAACTTCCGCCCGTCCACTTTGATAGTGGAGGTTGGGATACGTTTCTATATGAGAGCAAGAAGCGTTCCAGCAATCCGTTTTATAGAGATCACTCATCCACGAGATGATTTGCAGTATTCATTTGAAATATCTTAATTTCCCTTTACATTAAGTAATGGGCATACCCATTCAGCGCTGTTCACAAAAATTATCATTCAATTTTTTTTCTCCAATTTTTGCCTACAAAATATAGCGTATTGAAACGAGCACATCGAACCTGTTCCTATAAGGGATTATAAGCTATATTTTCGAGTCAAAAGTGGAAATCTTTAGTTAATCAAGAAATGTGTTTTGCAAGTGTCGTCTTCTAAGTCGGAAAAATAAATCGGTGTATTTATCCAAACACAAACCTATCGAAGATTGCTTAAGATCAAAAGTTTCATTAATTTTCGTTTGCGCAGATCTTCAGATTGTCAACCCAACATTCATGCGACACTAAAAGTGTATATTTCAGAATAGTTAACATATTGTAGCCAAGTTTGATACTGTAAGGAATTCGACGTTGTTATGAGATGATTGTTTACCCCCATTTCGATGGAATTTGCACGCAGACTATCGTTGACGAGGAAACATGTCTAAAAATATAGAGATATTCTTTTGTCCTCCAGTTATAGATAGTTCTATCAAAGAATATTCATTAAATCTGGAAGACATGAAAATATTAACCCTTTCAACACTGGCACCCTGAAAGGTATCATTTCAGTCAATACTGTCGATTGCGAAATGGGAGAAACCATCCTGGTCTGGTGGGAGGTTCAGTAATAATTTAATCCAACAGCTCTGTCGAGCTGTTGGATTAAATTATTACCGAGCATGGCTTCACATATTTTGTTCTTTATACCGTCTGCGCGTCCACTACCAATTGTTTTTTCACGCAAAAATTTATGCACACCGGGTTGAAATGGTTAATACAATTATTGAAACCACGCGGCATAAACATAAAACTACAGGTGTGACGAGTCTCCACTCATAATTGTTTAATAAACCATAGGTTCGCTTTTCCGATCAACTGAAATATTCCAGACGAGTGAATCAGGACACAGGCGATGTACTATTAGTTATCCTTGTGTTTTCCAGGGTGTATGGGAATTTACACCGGTTTGGAAACTCATACACCCTGAGGCAAAGCCGAAGGGTGTATGAGTTCCCAAACCGGATTTATTTCCAAGAATTTTGGTGTACTTAATACTTTCACACATTGTGGGCAAAAACTGACAGAAAATTTGTACTTTGTAAGTTTCATAATAAATAAAATCAGGCAAATATGGATGTCATTGGAACTGGCTCAATGAGCTAGTTCCAATGACATCTATATCTGCAATAATTTATTGCACATAAATATTAAATTTCCTGTATTTTATTTTTGTTCTAACATAACTGAGCAGAAGGTGTGAATTAATAATTAAAAATTGGTACATTTCTACATTTCAGCCACATAGCCTGCTATTGTATTCTTGTTTTTGCACCATGGTTAACCACGGTCTAAAAAAACTCACTGTGGATTGCAAGTTACACCGTACCTCTCAGCCAATCAAAACGCAGTATTTTGTTTCATTTGGAAATAATAACTATTAACAGCTCGACTAGTTCTAGGCCATAACAACGTCGAATTAGTTACATAATTAGACTAATGGCTTGATAACTGCTCGAAGATCGTTTTTCATCAATGTGGACGGTTTTTGTTACAATTTGTTGGAGAATGCCTTGGTGTCAAGATTTTACCTCAGCACGTGGACACAATCAGTGGTTTGGAAGTATATTATCAATCTAATCACAAAGACGTATGAATAGGCAAATATAAAATTCATCAAAACGTTCATGTTTGTTGTCGATAAGTATGACCTGCCAATACCGGAATTGGCTTGTGAAACGTGTAGGTCTCCAAGCCCGCCAAGTCAAAGGCGGTGGATTGTGATTGATTATTCATCTGTAGGTCTTCTGTCACGGAAAACAATCATTGAAAAATATCGGTTTTATCTGTACATCATGTCAAGTGTTATTTTGTCGATTACATGATCGAAGATTGAGTGGACACACAAACTGTCAAATTTTGTTTAAAAAAGCATCAAACACGGAACAACTTTCACATTCTATTGGGGATAATTGTAAAGTTTTTTCAACGCACACTAAGTATTTTATATTTTCAGTGCTTTCGAGAAAAGATACTTTGCGTTGCGTCCTACAATAAACGATATTGCTGTTCCCAAAGGTACAATAACAGATAATCGTCTACTCAAAATTTTCAGAGCTACATGCATGGCAATTCGAGTGAACGATCGCCTGTAAATGTTCGTATAATTTGGCCTCTTGGATTTTTACTAAAGAAACAGAGAATACCTATGCTTTTTGAGTGGACAGCATAACCATTTCTCCTGCTAGACACGAATGAAATAATTATGGCAGCCACTCAAAAAATCTAAAGATTCTTTTTAGTATATGCGTTGCCTGCTCAAAAACTCTTGACGTTTCAATCAAAGAATGTTTTTTAATATGAGCGATAATCTGGCTGATAGGTTTCTTAGAGACCTCAAACGATGAACCAATATTCGCAACCATTTCAATATTAAAACTGAAATTATATGAGAATGAAATCAATACAGTCTATTTATCTAAAGCATTGAATTTCAATATCTGCCCTATTAGTTATAGAATTAATGGCCACGTTATTGGCATCTGATTAAATTATCGCTTCATATCCCCTTTCTGTGGTACCCTACCAGAACAACATGAAAATCTTTGCTTTGTGATTTGACCTTCAAATCAGACTATGGCAAATGGATTTGATGTAAAAATGTCAAACATCGGATATACATATGAGATTCTCTAATGATATACTCCATCAACTAGGACGAAATTCACACATTTATTAATTTAAATTACAAACGAAATGTCTGTATTTCATTATGTGCCATGCACAAATTAATTCCTCTGAGGGTTGAGATCTAAATGGAAATAGTGCAGACACATTAAGGATTCATAATCGTCTTATTCCAAAAGACTCCTTTCTCTGATATTGGGCTTACAGCAAACAAAATCTGAATGCGACCACAAGCTTGTGACAAATCGTGTTCCAGAGTTTTAGCTTCTATTGTTCTTTCTTTTAAAAGGCTTCCAACCTGATTCTAAAACTAAATGGCACAAACCTGAAAAATAGGTGTGGATATACCATTCTGTTTATCCTTATCTTCACGTCGTTTCTGTCCTTTAATTACGTATTGGTGTTTAAGGCAACTTTCAACATCTATGGTTATATCATGACCGCAACATTCAGTTAAAACTAGAAGTCCTGTCACGAACTTTGCGCTTATCTAGGCTTAATTGCGCGTAGGAATTGAGCGCAATTGCCATATCGAATGGCATCCAAAGCACGGAGGGTTCTCCTGGTTACTGATAGCAAACACAGGCAATGTTTCTGCCGATGGACCTCCGGGTTACCCGGGGGTCCATTGGCTAAAACATTGCTTGTGCACAGGCCATATGTACAGAATTTGATAGCCTTACTATGGTCATAACGCGTAGATTAAGGCGCAGATCGACGTACTATTTGTGCGCATTTCATGATAGGACTTCTAGTTTTAAATGTAGAAATAAAGTCAAGTTTAGCAAATCGTTTATACCTATGCTGACCACTTTATAGGACTTAAGCCCCAGGTGTTGCTTACCTGGGTCTATTTTAACAGTAAAGCAGAACGTGTTTTCCGGAATAATCAACAGAAGAAAGTGCGACTGATTATGGGCCACGCGAATCTAGATTTCGGGTCGAATCGAATCCCGAATTGAATCAGGGAGAGGACATTAAATCGAATCGAATCTCGAATCGAATCCCAATGCTCTTCGAGTTGTAGACATTTCACCTTCTCACAACCGTAAATATTGTCAGTCTCCCCTCACGAATGGTATGTAACGGCTAAACGTCTGTCTGGGAAAATCAATAAAAATGCGGAATATTCCATAACGGAATCAAAGTTGTTTCGGAAGCGGAAACCTCCTTGAACTCTACTTCTATCAACTGATCTCCTTTTAGGAGATCAGATTATAGAAGAAGAGTCCCAGAAGAGACATGTGGTGAGATTTGGAGAACATATCAATGATTCGAAAATTTTAGAACTGAATCGAATCATCGGGACAGTTTTGAATCGAATTGAATTTCCAAGTTTCGGAAAGCCATACAAATGACGTTTTACGTCTCCTGAAAACCCCAATGACCGTATTCATTAAAGTTTTTACCCTTGAAATATTATAATATGTTGAAATACACAAATGTTTTGTCCCACGAAGCTCAAAGAGAAAAGTATATGTCGACATTAAATCTTTCAGCGATTTTAAACGGAGCCAGAATATGTTGAAACTCAGTAGGCATCGGGTTCTTGAGTTCAGTTCGTCGTAGAAGATGAACGGACGTGTTTCCATTTGAAAAGCTTCGTGTATATTTATCCGGTTTTCCAACAGCGATTGTGTATGCGGCCTGTCAGCGGTTAGGTGTACACATTAGTCCGGTAAAATAATAAATTGAATGAGAGACTACACCAAACTTCACATTGAGATATACGAATGTGAAGGTCACCTGGACACACCCCTAAGCCCCGAACCAATCTCTGCATGTGGTTGAAGGCAACAGTAATCGTCCTTGGCACGCTGGGTTACTGCATTGGATCACCAATGTATTATGGTCAGACTGGTAGGTCAGTAAATGTGCAACAAATATATGACAACAATGGCTGAAATGATGGCCGGATAGCTGAAAGTACACGAGTGAACGGAGAAAATAAAGTATTCATTATTATGGATGTTACTGTCAAACTGCTTAGGAAACAGGGATGAACACCTAAAGGTGGAACATCGCCATGTTATAAATAGAGCCGTAGGCTCTCGCGAAATATGACTACGCCATTCCAACTCGGTATGTAGAAAAGCCCACCGATTCAAACACACATCGCGTTCTGTGTTTATCACACATTCCATGCCTTAAAATTCATTAAAATAAACAAATTTTAATTCCGATGTTTAAATCCAAAGGTGGAGAGTCCGTTTGTTGTGTTTGAAGCTGTACGGATCAAATGGATCGATAAAAATCAAAACAACCTTTTGGGAACCAGTCTTAATTACATGCGTTATCGTTTCTATTGGGCGTGTTTGTTGAAATTCGTATCGCTGTTTCCTTTCTGCTGGTGTCCATTTACGCCTTACCATTTGGTGGCTATTACTATTAGTAAACATATAAGTACAAATTTGGGCAGATTTGTAAAACAGCTGGGAGAAACCTTTTCAAAAGAAGTTCGAAGCATGTCAAGATGTCCGTAGATTTACCGAAATGAAGTTGACCACGTTAGATATAACGAGACCCACAGACGAGACAGCCACGAGACTGGGTTAATGTTGTGATTGGAAATGATAGTTTTTTTAATATTATTTCATTTTCGATTAACTAATTTTTTCGTGAAACGACTTTATTTTTCTTTGGAAGTTTTCATTTTCACACTACGCGACAGACGATCGATAATTGTATAACGAAATTTGGAAAGTTTTCGAAGCATAACTAATGACTCGACGGGAAAGGAACTAGTATAAACGGTGCTGGGAAAAAAGTTCCGGCCTGTAAATCGCCAGCTGAATGCAGAAACATTTATGTCACAGCGGCGATGCTGTTAAATACAAGGGTGACTGTATTATGGGATGGGATCTGATCCCCCGTGGATGAAATCATATTGTGTCTATAGATATCCGATACGCTAGGCTGTGTCGGTGCCTGGTACTAAGTTGGACAAGGATATCGAGGCTATATTGAATAAAATCTCAGGCAAGTGTTGGTATTGTGAACTATTGCGGGGAAATGAGAGGGTGCATTTCCTGAGTCAAAGTGCATGGGAGTGGGGGAGGGGTGTCAAGGAATGGTGACGCTTATATAGTGGTGTTTCTCTTCTGAGTCCCGTGTTTTATTGGGTACTTTTTATTGGTTCATGGTGTTCGTATGAGAGTTGTGTTAAGGAAATTCCAAAGATGGAGTTGAGACACACAAGGTGGGAGAAAACAATGCTCTCAAAAAGGAGCAACTAATGCTGTCAATTTGTTTATTGTGTCATTTTATGATGGTGGTGTTTTGTGTGAAAAGTATGCGTTTGTCTAACCTGGGTGAACATGATAAGGACCGTAAAGAATAGGCTTTGGCGCCTATGCATCAGACTGTTGTTGCGGTGCTGTGGATTATAACTTTGGTGTTATTTGTTTGAGAAAGATCTCTGCTACCATCACGGAGACTTGCAACCAAATCTTCCCGTTTGGTCCCATTTTCAACTGTGGGGTCGCTCTGGGCTCGCCACACATGTATATTGTCAAGTGTGACTTCTCGTGTGGCCTCACTGTTGTTAGAGGCATGATCCTCCAGCTTGAGACCTAGGGAATTCCTGTCTGGGAGGCTAGTGGTGACGGATGGTCGGATATTTTGCTCAGCTGTCGAAGACTTTCTACAATGATCATTCATGCGAAATCATTTTGTCGGGTTCTGGCTTCTCTTAGCTGGTAGAGTGCTGAGTTGTTTTTAGTCATCAAAATTTGTTCACAAATCTTTGCCATGTTACAATTTATGGGAGAGTGCCTTTAGGCACTCTCCCATAAATTGTAACAAGTAAAATCCACACAGACTAAATAATTTAGATTCAAAGATAATATGAAGGACGGGAGCGCGGTGGGTCAGTAGGTAGAGGTGCAGGCTGCAAGCCGAGAGGTCCTCGGTTCGAATCCCACCTGCGGCAACCGCGTTGTGTCCTTGGGCAACACACTTCATTTCCACTGCCCGCGTGGGGGCACAGTGGAGTTGTGTACTAAGGCGTACTGCACGTCGATGGTGCACTTGTCTTCAACCAATGCTAACCCTACTTGTGTGGAGTTAGTATCTTGGGGAGCTGACAGTTGCTCGCCGTTGCTCGGTGGTTCTCTTCGGGTACTCCGGCTTCCTCCACCCGTAAAACTGTCGCAGTCATGATTAGCCAGTGTGCATAAATAAGTGACCTTAAACACCAATAAATAAATAAATAAATAAATAAATATAAATATGAAGGACATTCATATAGTTTGAAGCCTTTGTGTTGCAGTACAAGTTGAAAATATGGACTTCCGACACTCTACCAGTTAAATCTAATTATAGAGAGACTGCAGGTATTCTGGAATTTGGACCATAACTGGCGTTAGATAATCGCTTTGGCTTCTCTGACAAAAGGAAAAGCGACATGAAGATCTAGGAATCCCATCCCATCACACAGTGCTTGAAAGCGATGGTATGAAACAGTCTGACCAGTACGCATATTGATAAAGGATACACGCCGTCGAGAGATAGACGGTACCAGTAATACAGATATAGTATCGTAGTGGATTCTATTCGAGACTCGATTCGGTTCCGAACTTTATAGCTAATTCGATCGGAGATTCGATTCGAAAGACAAATCATGATTCTCCGGGCCCTTCCTGAGTGGTTAACCCTTTACCCAATGCAGACAATATCAAAATTTATTATTTTAAACATCATTTTTTCAAATTTTTCAAAAAATGTCAACAAAACCATATCTAGTGACCCCTCGTTGGAACGAGCTCGTCGAGCTCGTTCCAACGAGGGGTCACATGATATGGTTTTGTTGACAGTTTTTGAAAAATATTTTTTCAATTGCGGAATTTGCATAATACGCGTGCGGATGCGGGCGATTCGTTAGGTAAAGGGTTAAACCCAGACAGAGTGTACATTTTTCTTTTCTGATTAATCCTGTCTAACACATTTGGAACTTACAATACAATGTTTGACGCGATGTAAGTTTGTATTAGAAACAACATGGCAAGTGGTTTTGTGGTGTCTGGGTCTCTCATTACCTTTCCGTGAGTCGTTATCTTCAAAGGTTATTCTGTTACGCCTTCTGTATGTCCATAAATTTTACATCTCTCCACACTGTGTTAACATGAACTGTTATGGATTTAAAGTACAATTTTCTAACCAATGGGCCAGCGCTCTCTCCCTTTAACTGGTAATTTGCTTCTTGCAATCACACACACCAGTGACCAGAAAAATATTTCGGTGCGGCCAGTTATTACAGAAAAAAACTTTATTAACCCTTTACCCAACGTAACGGCCAAAACCGGCCAGCGCTATTCTCAAAAATCGACAATTAATTTTCATTATTTTTTCATTTTTTGTCTCAAAAACATAGGTTATGAGCCCTCGTTGGAACGAGCTCGTCGAGCTCGTTCCAACGAGGTGTCATAACCTATGTTTTTGAGACAAAAAATGAAAAAAAAATAGTTATTCAAGAATTTTTTTTGCAAGTGTCGTCTGCTTTTCATGTTAGGTAAAGGGTTAACCCTTAGAAACTGGTATGCATAAATATTTGCGCAAAAGAAAATTCGGTGGTCGGTAAACAAACAACATGACATAAAACCACAAGTTAAGGAGTACCTGTACTAACTTAATCCAACATCCCCACAGGCCAGTTGAATTAAATTATTACTGGACCAACCTACAAATACAAAGAGGATTCGCCCAACTTCTTCGAGAAGGTATTGTATGCGATAATCCAATTAAGGAACTCCGTGTTTAAATGGTTAATATTCATTGACAACTTGATGAATGCAAGCTACTGTGGGAGATATATGGTGCACCAGTGAATAATAAATGAACGTCAATCTTTGTCCTAAACAGATGGCGTAGAACTTTTATCTTACCGTTATTAATTATTTGCTTTATACAATTAGACATATCGATGACCAGTGAAAGTTATTAAAATAAATATAGTTTCCAGACAGTCCTTTATTAACATTAATTCACATAGTGACGAATACATGTTTAAGTACTTCCAGGGAAACAATGCATTGTTTACCTTGACTCTCAGCCATCTCATATCCAGATACTAACGTTTTCAGCACCAGAGTTATTCGGCAATCTCATCTCCAAATACCAACGTTTTCAGTAGCAGAACACTTCCCTAATACATGTACATACAGGTTATTACCATCATGTTGGTTTCCGAGCCCTTTGGGCATATATTGACGAGTCCGTTAGGACGAGACGATACATAACCCAGAGGCGAGGTTTACACTTCACTGCACCATGTCGGAAGCTCACTTGGTGGCAATAACCAATTTATCTTTTAATATTCCTCCCTTTCTTGACTTTTTAGCATATATTTTGACAATAATTTCGCGTCTACGAATTGATTTCTTATGAATTAAGATCATGACATCATGGTATTGCGTTCTTTCGCTATGCATGACGTAATACCCATTCATTATTCTACTTGTACTATAACCATTGACGTTTATAGTAGTGTTTCATCTGTGTTCTATTTTTCATGTTTAACGCATGGCAGGTTTAAATAAAAAATATCAACATGGAAAAAAATGATCTTGTCAAATTTATTTCGACGATTTGGTGATGTACGTACCTTTTAATTAGAGTTATCAAAAACAGTGACCTCGACATGTATCGTCAGATTTCGATGGATACAAGTAAAAACATTCTCTTTCTAAATCGAACAATCGCAGATTTGTTGTTTGTTCAGCCGTTTTCACTTATTTATTTCTTTATTTCTTTATTTCTTTATTTATTTATTTATTGGTGTTTAAGGTTACAGACTTATGCACAATGGCTAATCGTGACCGCGACAGTTTTACGCGTGGAGGAAGCCGGAGTACCCTGGGAGAACCACCGAGCATTGACGAGCAACTGCCAGCTCCTCAACATTCTAACTCGGTTCAAGCTACGCTCAAGCAGGGTTACAACGGTTGAAGACATGTGCACCATCGACGTCCAGAACGCCGTATTACACGGTGTCATCGTGCCCCCAAGCAGGCAACCGGGATAAAGTGCCTTGCCCAAGGACACAACGCGGGTCGTCCCGGACGGGGATCGAACTCGGGACCTCTAGCATAGAAGTCCAACAGTCTACCACTGAGCCACCGTGCTCTGTCCGTTTTCACTTTGATTGGGGGAAGAATGTTCTTGTTGTAAGATAAATTCGGGTATTTAACCAATATTATTTGTTTCACAGATTAATTAATTAATTATGTTCGTAGTTCAGTGCCATGAAAGAAATTTTATTACAATACAAGTACAAAGCTTATTTAATTTACAAGGATGGGTCTGCAAATTATATAACTTATATTAACGCCTCTCCTTGTCCCAATGGTGCTCGCATGTTGCGATGACCTCCGCAGTGGCACGTTGTGGCTTCGCTCTTTTCGAATATTACGAGGGCATATTTAGCCTGTACGGGGGGGGGGGGGGGGGGGGGGAGGGGCGGGTGGTCTCTGCCAAAAGGGGGGCGGCCATTTTATTTCCTCGCCCGATAGGACAGTACGCTATGACAGCCATCAACCCATTGATGCTACCAGAGAGTGTTTGGACACTTCGAGAACTGTTTTTGACCAACGATCGATCCCGGAACATATGGCACTTTTCCATTCGGCAACCGCTCCATGCGTGACAAATTTCGTCATTGGAAGAGACTTACAGAAACATTAGCTCCCCTTAATTTTCTAAAGTTGTCAATAAATTTAACAATAAGGATGTGAGAGTTTCCACTAAAAAATTGAAAATTCGACATGTTAGTGAAGACGGTGTGCGCACCATTTCACAAACTTCAGACATTTTCCTGCAGAGAAGTATAAAAATACGGAAGCTCGCTTTTTACTTTTTTCCCAATCAGTTTGAAGGTTTGATTATTATTCTCTATTCAAACCCATTTAGAAATAAGAAAACTGCGCTTTCACCGTCTTTGGATGGTCTGTAACATTTTTGCTGTTCATTATATCAACAGTGTGCGCATCGTTTCATACAATACATACACTATCATTTCCATTAATATAAAATTATTATTATTTATTGGTGTTTAAGTTCACATACTTATGCACAATGGCTAATCATGACCGTGACAGTTTTACGGGTGGAGGAAGCCGGAGTACCCGGAGAGAACAACAGAGCAACGACGTGCAGGTGCCAGCTCTCCAACATTGTAACTCCGCACTGCAGCACAGGCAGGGTTAGATTGGTTGAAGACATGCGCACCATCGACGTGCAGTGCGCCTTAGTACACGGCGTCATCGTGCCCCCCGTGTGGACAATCGGGGTTAGGTGCCATGTCCAAGGACACAACGCAGGAGTCCGAATCAATCGCTCAGACGGTTACCCATCCGAGGATTAACCGGGATCGACGTTGCTTAAATTAATATAAAAGGCTAGGAGGTAAGATTTTCAAATTGTTTTACTGGGAAGAATAAAAACTTGCAAATTACTGTAAAAACACATTCGCGAAAGCTAAACTAAGAGCCAAACTGTACAATTACTAAGTTGCTTATAATTAGCTTGCTAAAAAGCGAAGTTTCCTTTTGTAACTTTTAATAAACGACAACAACAGACAGCTCCAAGAGCTGTCTGTTGTTTTCATTTATTAAAAGTAACAAAAGGAAACTTCGCTTTATTTTCTACTGATGTAATAGGTATTTTCGCAACAATTACATTCTTCTTAATTGGACTGTCCTCGCCCGTCTAATAATTTCAGCGGAGATAACTTTATCGAAAGTCGATTTCCATGATGAAATAAGTCGGGGATGTCTAAAATACAAGTGTTTAACCCTTTACCCAACGAATCGCCCGCATCCGCCCGCGTAATATGCAAATTCAGCAGTTGATAAAATATTATTTTTCAAAGAATTTCAACAAAACCATATCATGTGACCCCTCGTTGGAACGAGCTCGGTGAGCTCGTTCCAACGAGGGGTCACATGATATGGTTTTGTTGAAAATGTTTGAAAAATTTGAAAAAAGTGATATTTAAAATAATAAATTTTGATATCGTCTGCGTTGGGGAAAGGGTTAAGGGTTAACAAAATGTTGTAGACACGAAATTATTTACTTGTCTCTCAGATTATTGACAAAGTGAAATAATGCACGTAAAAGTTTATAAAAATGTAAAAAATAAATGAATGAATAAAGTAAATTACAAAGCTCACACCTCGCATCACTTTTCATAACCTTCACGTTTGTCTATTTATCTTGCTGCTGTTGATTTTCAGGATGAATAGCGATTGAACAAGAATGGAATTATATTTTCCATTTAAACGTGTCTGGCATTTCGGTTTCTCGAATAATGCCAATGCGATATTCACAATAAACAATCATCTGGTATAAGACCAGTTTGTCTTGTGATAAATTTTATTCACAAAGACCTGAATAAAAAAAATACTCAAAAGAATTTTCCACGACAAATGAGTGTGAGTATTTTTAAAATGTTATCAAATTAAATCACCGAAGCTCTGAAAGAGATATAATTTAATTTGAATACAAATTAAAGAACCATAAAATGAATGTCAGTGATTGAGTTAGGAATAGACAGAACAATTCTTCTTTGCCATTTATTCACTCGCCAAATGAAGTATTCAGCAAGCTGTTCCTTCAGTTAATCTGATCATGGTGGAAGGAACTGAAGATTCTACGTTCTTAAAGAGTTATAATGCGGTAACCTTTTCTGAAGTTGGACAGGACCTTCGTATAACTGCCATCAAGTGACAGTGTTTTTCCGATAATATGCTGTTTTGTTACACAGTGCTGGAAAAAAGGCTCTCTGAGCATATTATCAGCTTAATCCTTTACCAAACATGAAAAGCAGACGACACTGGCAAACAAAATTCACGAATAACTCTTTTTTTATATTTTTTGCGTCAAAAGCATTGCTTATGACCCCCTCATTGGACGAGCTCGTTCCAATGAGGGGCCAGAGAGTATGTTTCAGAGGCAAAAAATAATGAAATTTGATTGGCGATTTTTGTCAATAGTGCTGATCAATTTTGGCCGTCATATTGGGTAAGGGGTTAACCCTTTGCCTAACACATCTAGAAGACAACATTTTAAAAAAATACCTAAAATGTTCTTTTGCCACAAAAACAGCTAACCACCTTTCACGAGCTCGTTCCAACAAAGCAGCAAATGCTATGTTTTTGAGGAAAAATTGAAAAAAAATTAATATCAATTTAAGTGAATAGCACTAGCCGTTTTGATTGTTAGGCTGGGTAATGTGCTTAATGAAAAAGAAAATCTGGGTAACAGATATAGACACATGAAGTGCTCGCATGAACATAAAGTCTGTGCATATTTACCACACAAATTCAGGAACATAGCTGTTTCAAAGTTAGTGAATCATATTTCATACAGTTGTGAAGGACTTAAAGGACAGGTCTCAACGTAGGGATGGATTGTAATTAAATAAAAAAAAAAAAAAAAAAAAAAGGGGGAAGGTGCGCGATGTATATTCAGCGTGCCGACTCTCTCCATGTGTGAATTTAACCCTTTCAAATACAGACGCACAATAGATAACGAATGACTCGATAATACATCATGTTTGATGAAGATAATGGTGCTGGTGGTTATGATGATGAGGTGAGATAAAGTGAGCGGCAACAATCGAAATGAGATTTGGAATCCGTAATACAGAATAATATCTTTAGTGTCATACTTCGGCATCGGCATGCTCATGTGAATGTTATGCACTCTGAAAAAAATCCGTAGAGTTATCTACTATTCTCTGTGGAACCGAATCGCTGGAACACTCAATGGTCACATATAAAAAGTGTCTCCACCTTCGGAGGGTGAGTGGTGGGAGTTGGTGTAAATAAGCAATGCGCAAGAAACAAACAAACAAAATTCTAGAAGGTTTCCAAGTTCGCGACGCCTCGCAATGTTTAAAGAGTGTACATTGATGTCTGTGAACAATGAGTATGTTGATGATGAGCACATTTTCGCGACAATACAAATTGAATATTTACAACATATTTTATTTACTTTTGACAAAAACAAGCGCCGAAATTAGAAAGTTGGTACCGTGTCACTTGTCTTCGTACTTCGTTTATTAAGTGAAACTTGCCGGGCGAGAGCTCCTCCCAATGGATGACATTTGTTGAAGTGAAGGTTGTTACGCTGTGACTACCGTCACAGCGTAACAACTTTCACTTCATCAAACGTAATCGATTGGGAGGAGTTCACGTGTAGATTGACTTAACGCCATCTTGGTGGGTGGGTGGGGAGGGGTAGTTTTAGTGGCGACGTTTTTTGCTTACGTTTCAGCAATCCAGCTGTAATGAAGATGGAGTTTCGTGCACTCAAAGGACGATCAGTTGTTCACTTTCATATCTTGGAGTTTCACTGAGATAATTCCAGAAAAGTCTCTACTTTTTATTCTAATTATTTATTTAATTAGTTATTTAATTATTTATTGCTATTTAAGGTAACACATTTCTGCACACTGGTTAATCGAGACCGCAACATGGATATAAAACGAAGTCCAGCCAACTGTTTATACCCATGTTTCCCATTTAGAAGACTTTCACGCCAGGCAATGATGATCGGGTCCTATTTTACCAGTAAAACAGGGCTTGTTTACAACAGAAAACAAGCACTGCTTCACTTCCCGTGGTTCCAACGGGGAGCCTCTTATTCTATAAACAAGTTTTATTACATTCTCGTCTTCAGTCAAGCACAAAAATCATATCTTTACAGTAGGGTTTAATCCCAGGAACAGGAATTCCCGGGTTCCCAGTTCCGAAAGCCGACCCCGATTCCCGGGAAATATACAGCACGGAACCGAGAATGAAGCGTGGCACTGTTTGTGTATTGAGCTGAAGTTTTCTGAATTTAACGTTTGTAGGATCTTGTCAACCCTTCCACGCCTGAAATTTTTACATTCCTAATTCCTGGCGAACCATTTTCAACAAATCACCGTAACTCTCAACCAGTTCTGGAGGACCCCCACACCCCTCTCCATCTCAACAGCAAGAACTTCTTCACTCGCTTCAAAGTTCAAACTCGTCTTCATTTTCAGAATTACTAATATCACTATTCACTTCCTCCTCCAACATCAACATTCTCTTCACAGCCGTCACCAGTCTCCTCTGCTTAAAGCAGAGGAGACTGGTGACGGCGGTGAAGAGGGTGTTGATGTTGGAGAAGGTAGAGGTGATAATTCGAGTGATTCTGAAAATAAAGACGAAATTGAAGCGGGTTTGGGTTTTCATACTTATCTCAGGAAAATAACTATTCTGTTTGGAGATGGGAGATTGCCAATGAAATATGCTCATTATTATTAAAATAAATGCGTCATGTTACCCTCGTAAATTTGCTTGATATTACCCGGGAAATTTCCCGGTTCCCGATTTTTAGAGTAATTTCATTCCGTTCCCGGTTCCTAGAAAACCAGGGAATACATTAAATCCTACTTTACAGTGAACAATAATATTAATAATAATAATACTTTATTTCACAACCAAAAAATAAGAAGCGGTATGGCACTACAAACTACACAAATAAAGTAAAGTAAACCGAAACAATTCAAAATTCATGAATAGTATGACTCATGATGCCCATACCTGTTACATAGCTAACATGGGGGTAAAAATAATATAGCTCCTTACTATACTCAGATATTATGTCAAAGTCTGTATGTACACCATGCACACAAGTAGCTCCTTACTAGCTAAATGAAGAGCTTTGTTAAAGTCTGAACATCATGCACACAAGTAAATTCAAAGAAACATGCTGTTACTATCACTCGTCAACACTCGTCTGATCTTCATTACAGATGGGTGACGTATCACTCTCCTCCGTGTTGCTCTTTGAGAGGCAACCCAAACTGCCTGTACTGCTGATTCAGCAGGTAAAATGTTATTTCAGGTTTGTATAACGCGTCGCACTGAAACAACGACCTGCGTACCGATGTTGGTTAAATCATCATTTATTTCGCCCGAGAGTAGTTTCCGCAATAACAATATGAGCATTATTGTCACAGGAACGATTGGATAGAATCAGGCGATACACGATTATTTTTCGCTCGAATTGTATCAAGCAAAAGGTTTTAACCCGAATCGAATCTTGAATCGAATCCACTTTCATGTTGCTACGATGGTGCTGAACAATTTAGTCATATGACAACCAAAGGTTTTTCGTTTAGAAATTTCGGCATGGACCACATGCATGAACCCGATGTGCAATGTACTTTTATTAATATAAGAACCGTATAGATCGAGGATCTGACACATTGACATTTAAATTACTTAAAGCTATCCCTTTTAATATATCACTCGCACTATCTAAACGAGTTTTGACAGTTTCTGTCGTTAATATTTTAGAGTTAACAGGTCCCCAAACGGGACCAGATTCAAATGGGAATTGACCTGGAATCACCAAAATGAACGATAAAACAGCCGTTTATCAACCCATGAGTCGAACAATGCGCCATCAAACATTTCTGATAATGCCTTGTTCCACCCAAGGGGCCATATATGTGTAAACGGGATGTAATACGATCTCCGCTATCCCTATAATTACATTTTAGGTAGGAATGTTCCGATTAAATCTAAATCTGTGTCATCTAATTTGGCTGAATACGGTCAATCTCGTATTTCAGAAAAGTGCTGGATGAATTGTCATCGTCAGAAAGTCGACAGTTAACTGGTTGAGGGCTAGATTATTATTGGTGGTCTGAATATTTTTATTGAAAATTTGTTTTATTACCAATTACCACTGACACTCTCAAAGAAATTGCAATACAACAAATTTATATAAACAAAATATTATTCGCGTTTGAATGAATATGAAACATGAGGACGGTTGATGTTTGCTTTTGCTCTGGTAACCTGATTTTTCTGAAAGCCCTGATACTGGCTTCTATCACCCAACTAGTTAAGAAATGTGAGAAATCCAAAACTCTCCGGAATTTGATTTTTTTTTAATAATGGAGAAGGCTTCGAATGGAATCGAATCAGCGAATAGATTCGAAACAGAATCGAACCTCGAACGTTTCCAGCCAGATTATCTCGCAGTAGAAAAGAACAGCGTCATACGACAGTCCTTCACAAAATTAAGAATTAGCGCCCATAGATTGTCCATCGAAACTGGTAGGCACAAAAGACCACCGGTTCCCTCAGATCAAAGGTTCTGTCCGTTTTGCAAGGACAAGGTGGAGGATGAGATACATTTCCTGTTTGAATGTTCGTTATATAGCATGGAACGGGGAGCACTCTTACAGGAAGTGAAACACATCATTCCAGACAGCGCAAGTATGAGCTACCAGGAGCTATCCAAAATACTAATTGGGGAGTTCAACTATGACATAACCCCACTAGTTATGCGTTACGTCCATAAAATCCAAACACAGAGACAAGACACAAGTGAATCTGTCCACAAAACTGCGTTGAAACGAAACTGATATTTCCAATTTTTTTTCTTCTGTTTGTTTGTTTGTTTTGTATCATTCATGTTTTCATATTTGAATATGTTTTACTATATGTTTCATGTCATATACCCATTTTTAGGAATGAACGACAATAAATAAATAATAATAATGTTCGCCCTAAGATTGGACTACATCAATTCAACAGTCTTAACCCTCTGAACTAAGGAGGCCGTTTTTTCTGACGGGTTACAAGTTCCGTCATAATGTCATTAAGGGGGATGACTGCAAGGTAAATGTGCGGTGCAGACCAATTAATATTTTCAACGTGCAGCCCTAAGGCTGCACGTTGAAAATATTAATTGGTCTACCCCCAAATAATAAATATGGACTCTTCCTATTGTTACCATGGAACTGACATGGAAGATATCACCAGGGTTCAAAGGATTAATCAAGTAATTAACTGAATATATTCGTCGAAATTTCGCAATTAAAACTAAATAAAACAATGTCAGATTATGGCAAATTTAATATCGAATACGATATGTGCTTTGCTGTTTCGTTTCTTTAAACCCCTTATATATTACGAATAGCAGATAACACTTGCAAATAATTTCTTGAATAACTAAATATTTTCATTTTTGGTCTCAAAAACATAGCTTATGACCATCATCGGAACGTACGTGCTAAATGAACTCGTTCCAATGAAGTGAAACAAGCCACGTTTTTAATGTGAAAATTGGGAAAAAAATAAAATTTGAGTGCATGGCGTTTTAATGAACAGTCCTGGTCGGTTGTGGACGTTACTTTAGGTAAAGATTTAACAATTTAACCTTGTTTGAAAGATCTGAGGATGGTGCTACTCACAGTACCATTGACGATACAATGCATGATGAGTGTCACGTACATTGTGTTGTAATGGTAACACATTAGATCGATCATATTTGTAATACCATTCTTTTCCACTTTGATGATGATGTGAATGCGTACGTACAAGTCGTGCTCTCAGGATAACACGTTTCCGCAATCCATTTTGAGTGATGGGGTCCGCCATCGTCAGTTCTTGGATAGCACGTTGTTTCCACGGCTACAAATGTCTTAGATAGAGTAAGGTGTGTCTTGTGGGTTTGTTCGATTCAACGGAAAAACTCTGATACACGCAATCGGCATTACCTTGGGGACCATGTCAGGTTGGAAAACTATCTTTTCTGCCTACTGTAAGGGTTTTTTTCAACGAAATATGAATATGTGCAGGTTTCAAATGGTAGATGGGATTTGTACACCGAAGTCAGCCTGATGCTGCGGTAGGTCTTATTACCGAAATCCCGCATAGGGTCCTGCAAAGAAGCCAAATGGAACCTGACATACTACTCTGCACGAAGGCCAGCGGTTTTCCAACACTGTCTGTTCAAGTCCACTGCCACCCCTTCCCCAAATGATTTTCTAATAAAAATATAAAAAATGCCAGACAAACACTTTCCAATTTTCTAATGAATCATTTCACATTTCACTCGCGAGGACAATATATCATTTTTTTCTGTCACGCCTCATGATAGCCAAGTAGATATTCTGTTCCGTTTTTGGTTAAAATGGTAGCTGTATCGTCCCCTGAGTTCCAATGTGTTATATGTGCCTACTGGCACATAGAACACATTGGAACTCATGGGACGGTATATACAGTACTTCACATCACTCCAAATACTACATAACACAACGTTTTAAACGGGGTGGGGATGACCATCCCATTCCCTCCCGTCGTATAACCCTTTACTCAACGCACAATACATAAAAAATTATTATTATTTTGAATATTATTTTTTAAAGTTTGCCCCAAAAAATTCAACAAAACCATATCATGTGATCCCACATTGGAACGAGCTCGGCGAGATCGTTCAAAAGAGGAATCACATGATTTGTTTTTTTTAAACTTTTTTTAAATTTATTTTTTTCAACTGCTCAATTTGAATATGACGTGGGAGGCTGCAGCTAATTCGCCGGACAAAAGGTTAAAGGTTCAGATCAAGAATAATTGTTAATGAAAAGAGTTTCCTCTATCTATTTATTTATTGTTGTTTAAGGAAGAATATTTTCTTCTTCTTTTTTTTTGCCTCTATCATCATGCTGCATTTTGTATGGAGAGCCCGAAGCTGCACCTCTACTGTACGATAGGGTATTGATATATGTATGTAAATGAATGTGCAATGAAAATGTGCTTTTCTACTTAGGTTAATTTTTTTATTTCGTTTTACTGGTATTACAGAACCAAAAGATATATATACAGGGAGGGGGGGGGGGGGGCGTACTAGTCCACTAGTTATAGCAGGGCTGATAAAGTCAAATATTGTTGAATCCAATTCCCTGACTTTCAGTACTTTAATTAATCTAATATGACACAATTTTAAAGTCATCTGGAGACACGTCACCACGCCACTCTTGGGAATTGAGGAAATGAAATTTGTCTTGGGCTGATATTGTGAAATTTTCTCCTATCAGACCAAACCATGGCTTGCCAAGTAGGCTGCATGTGGCCTTCTAGTGTGACCTCAAAAAGCTGTATTACGAGGACGGATGCGGCCGATTAGTTAGATAAAGGGTTAAAATCTAGACTTAAAATGAAACTTTGTACCGTCAAACAGTATAATACTGCACTGTTCCTTCGGACTTTTGTACTGTTTACTTGTTAACATGGACTAACTTGCATTTCTAGGCTATCATCAAAGAAATAGGGTACATTTATTTTACTAGTCAAACATATTCGAAACATTGACCGCATTTATTGAAATTTATTAATACTGTTCAAGTGTAAAAATACTCAAGAAGGTTGAAAAATCCTTTTTTTTATGACTTGTCATTCATAGTTGTAGAATAAAATTAACGCTTTACCCAACGCAACGCTCAACCAGATTTGTTCTCAGAAAGGTTTCCAAACATAGCTTAAACGCATCACCGCGGAATTGAACGGTATTACAATCATGATCAATCTTATGTTTTGCAATTCCAACACAATTTACGTGGCATTCATTATGCTTTGTATCGTCGATGGAACTATGAGAAGCACCACCCTCAAATCCTCAAACAACGCCTAATAGTTAAACCTTTACCCAAAGTAACTGTCATAACCGACCAGGACTGGTCATTAAAAACATTCAAGTTTTATTAATTTTTTTCAAATTTCATATCATTAACATGGGACGAGTCCATTTAACACGTTTCGATGATGGCCATAAGCTATGTTTTGAGACAAAAAATTAAAAAAAATAGTTATTCAAGAATTGCAACTGTTATCTTGTCTTCGTGCTGGGTAAAGAGTTAAAGTCGGTCGGTTGCAGTATTACCCTAGAGACATATATACTTCATATTATAACACGATTGCTGTGTTCATTCAATATCACTCTATAGAATACAGGCTTTAAAAAGTGTTTAAAAACTACCCGTTGAATACGACATACAACAATACTGAAATGGAAGAACGCACCTGATCGGTCATTACATATCTGATTGACGTTATGACGTACTGAAATGCTTCGACACAAAACAACAGTGTCACGCAAAAAAGTAAATAGACAGCGGAGAGGAATATATTTTAAAATTGAATTAATTCAAGTTTAATCGTGACATGAATACAGAACACATCTCCGGAATCAACGACCCTTGTTGGAGTTCTTCCTTTTTTCACTCGCGCTTGTACAGCGCTAGTGGCGCAACTGAAAAATATTGCAGCTGGGGCGTTGATTTCTACCCTCCGTCCTCTATGCTCTTAGAGTTCTCTAGCTAAAATAATATTATCGAACTTAATAGAATTAGTTCTGCGAATGACACTCCACAGTAAGCCTATTACTGTTCAGTCGTCGTGGACTGGTTATGATCCACGTATGGGCAGTGATGTCCATACATGCGTTTACCAGGTTATAAAAACCATTATCAGTAAAATGTTAATTAATGAAGCACCGGGTTGCACCCGGTGCTTCATTAATTAAAATATTTGATGATTATTTCTATAATTAGTGTTTGGAATCTCATATTATTGCGCCCGTGGAAATATTGCCCAGCCGTGGAAAGTGACCAGTCCACGGCGGTGGTACTGTAGGCCTAACGGGTTAAGCGGTGTTTAAATCCCATTTTAATGTTGTCTTTTAGCATTTTCTAACTGCATTATTCATTAGGTCTTCAGAAGATTATAAACAGTTTTAATGACTGGCAAATTTTCAGCTTTCCAAACTTGAATAGGCAATTATGTATGCAATCAGATCCGATACAGTAACACGTACTAATTGTTTATTCTTAAATAACTGATTAAAAAGATTTCTAAACTCTTACAATCCTAATTTTCGATTAAGTTCTTTTAAATGCGCCTTTGTCTGTCTAAAATACTGACTCAAAAGTTGTTTGTAAGTGGTCGTGGAATGTAAAACTTCATATTATGATGTCATTTTGTTGTGCACAAGGGAACCTGAATAACTTGAACAGCTCAACTCACTTATCATTTTCTTCACACTGTAACTTTTCACTTTTCGAGTAGTTGGTCTGCCCGATCGTTCGTGTAGTTTCCCCAACAGTCGCACATATGGGCGTTGGAAGCAAATGCTGGCGACGTGACCATTTATTTATTTATTTATTTATTTATTTATTAGTGTTTAAGTCACTGCCAACATTTATAGCTATATCAGTTTATAACTTTTTTTATTTATTGGTGTTTAAGGTCACATATTTCTGCATAACGGCTAATCATGACCATAACATTGAGATAAAGCCAAGTTTAGTCAATCGTTCATACTCATGGTGCCCATTTTAGAGGACTTCCACTCCAAACATTGGTGATTGATTCCTATTTAACCAGTAAAACAAAGCTTGTTTACTACAGTAAACAAGCACTGCTTCACTTCCCACGGGTTTATAACTATCAATATATAAGTTTGGCCATAGGTCATATCTGTGTTGCCCAATTTAAAGGACTTCCATCCCATGCGTTGGTTACCGGATCCTATTTTACCTGTAAAGCAGAGCTTGTTTACCACAATAAACAAGCATTGCTTTACTTCCCGAGGTTCCTACGTGGAAAGCAAGAAATATAATAGAATCTCGGTCGAGCCTAGGGAGGAAACATATCCTTCTTGTCGTTTATAATAAGCTATATATATACTGTGTCAAAAAAGAAATTAAAGTAAACTTTGAGGGGCATTTTTTACCAAACAAATTATTGTAAATTCATATTTCGTGTCTAGCTGTATGAATGTGCATAATTTCATGTTCAGGACGTCGCAATTCAGACATTGGGTGAAATGAAAAGTTCACACATGCAGTCAATAGCGTGTATATCGTCCGTTTGCCTCTTTGATTTCAAGACGTCGACGGCGCATGGACCTGATACGTCTCTGGATGTCACACTGTGATATTGCGTTCCACACCTGCCTTAGAACATTACGTAAATCGCCTAACGTCTGAAGCTCACGAAGTCGTACCCGACGGTCCAGTTGATCCCAAAGATGCTCGATTGGCGACAAATCTGGCGAAAGTGGGGGCCAGGGAAGAAGTGCGATGCTCTGTTATCCAAGAAAGTCACAACAGATACGCCAACGTGACATCGGGCATTGTTTTGCTGGAATAACTACAATCCGACGTTAGCGTTGAACAACAGGACAACAACAGCGTTAAGAATTTCGTCCCTATATCTCGGTCCATTCAGATTACTATAGATGAAGATCAACTGCGTTCGATGGTGCAAGGAAATTCCTGTGCAAACCATTACACTACACCCGTCGAAACGGTCGCATTCCCACACGCAAGCATCAGGAAACCGTTCTCCTCGGCGGCGATACACTCTTGTCCTACCACCAGCGCTCCGTAGACAAAATAGTGATTCATCACTAAAAAGATCTGTGCTCCAACGCTGTTGAGTCCAGCGAACACGCTGACATACCCATTCCATTCTGACGGTACGATGACGTTGGGTGAGGATTGGTCCGTGGTATGGACGCCTACTTCGGATGCCGTGTTCAGCGAGTCTGTTGCATACAGTTTGTGCACTAATTCTATTGTTAGTAATACCAGGAGTAATAGCTACTGTCCTCGTCGGCGGAGGGAAGCGATCCCACAAGTGAGACGTCCTGATGTGTCGGTCTTGTGCAGGGGTCGTCACTCTTGGCCGACCCGAACGCGATCGGCAGTAGATCCAGTGTTTCTATACCTTCCAATGAGAGGGTAAATAGTGGCCACAGGGACACCGAACTCAGCAGCGAGCTCATCTGGAGGTATCCCAACCTCATGCATACCAATGACACGCAACCTCTGATTTCCGGTTAACCTTGGCATTTTTTAAAATGTCGGAAGACAAAAACTAGCGTGTATTCTAAATAACCCAGGCTCTCTAGCACAACAAAACATAAAGAAAATCGTCGGTCACCCATTCAATTTGACATTCCCGGGTAGCACGTGCTATTTTGAAATCCGTAGCAAAAGTGTATACGGTTGGGTGGACAACAACAACAGGTCATTAAACTCTTTGCACGACTTCTTGCCCACAAACATGCAACATTAGAACTATTATATTTCATCCTTTATGATATTTTTCACATTTGTTTCTATTATACTTTCTTTTTTGACTCAGTATTTTATGACTTTCCTGAACTTCTTTGCTACTATTTCACCTCGGCGATTCATCTTTTAAACATTGCATACATGAAGAAACGAAAAAAAAAACTCTCGATGAACAAATGCCATAACGAGCTACCAATAGTGTAGAAGCATCAATAATAATTTACTTGCATATTCATATTGTTTCTGAATCTCAATATAAACACACACTGCAAAAAAATAAAGGTTCTTTTTAGAACCAAAACTGGTTCTATCTTGTCCCTGAGATGGAACCAGTTTAGTTTAAACAGTATTTATTTCAAATCAAATACTTTTACCAAGATTAGCATTCAATTTTAACAGAATAATACATGAACTGAAGTAGATTCAGCAGTAAACTTGGAGCTTATTCAACGCAGTCATCAAACATGTTGAAACAGAGAGAATATAAATTCCTGGTATATTGGTTCTATACAGAACAAAAACTGGTTCGATATGCCAACTGTTCATATCTCCTTTGCTTAATAATGATTTGAGACAACCTCGTATAAGCTCTAAACTTACGGCTGAAAACTCCTCAATTTATGTTCAATTCTGTTAATATTTAATGTTAATCTTTATAAATTTATTTGAGTTGAAATAAATACTGTTTAAACAGAACTGGTTCCATCTCAGGGACAAGATTAGAACCAGTTTTGGTTCTAAAGAGAACCTATATTGTTTGCAGTGCAGGGTGGTCGTGAAGATGATCGATTGGTGAGGGGAGTGTAAAACTGATTTCTCCGACTGTAATGACTCACGCCCCTCTGATAAAATATTCAAACTTCATCATCAAGGCATGCCTCCGTCGAAGGCATGCCTTCATTATGTAGTTGCAATATTAGTCACTGGGGTTTTTAGTTTAAACAAATTCAAGACTTCTTGGAAATTTATTTATGAATATACAAAGTATACATGTATGAGTCGTGACACAAGTTCTTATTCAATCAACGCGTATAGGCACTCCATACTACACATACTGAGCCGTCAATAGCTGAATCGGGTACTTTTATTCCAGGTATAATATCTGTTAACAAAGTACGTGATTACCACAGCAAGAGTGAGTCCTTTGGGCTCCAATCAAAAAGAAAATGTCGCGACTGAAAAATTATTGGATGGGTGGCACCCATAAAACTCCACCGGTGGCAACCCTGTATAAATTCAAAGAGTGCTCCAGCCAGTATCACATACAGCAATATCATTCAGTAAACAGGAAATGGAATGGATAATGCACGATAAGATGCCCAACATTTTTTTAAAGCGGCGTTTTGTTTGATCAGACTTTTATTTGAAGATATGGATATATTTTCCTTTGTAACAAAGGGCACTTTTAATACCCGCTTTCCCCCGCAGACCAATGACGGATGAGGTAGTACTCCAGCTGAGAATGGATTCCCGACGTCTCAGATGACAAAAAGTATTTTCAGTATTGTAAACGGCATAGCAAAGATTCGATCTCTCGCTGGGGGAGTCCCTGTCGGCACTAACCGCATAGCGAAACTGTACTAAACCATGGACATCATTCAACCACCGAGAGACCCTTAAAGAGGATGCTAGTTATCTCGAGGAAGGAACGTGACAACCGTTACTTATTCAAAGTTCCTTATTAAACATTTGTTATCAACCGATAAAATCTGTTGATAAGGAATGCCGATTAAGGAACTAGGAATAAGTAATGGTTGTCACGTCCGTGTCTGTAATTCTAAATACTATACACGTCACTAGGATCGACCTAGACCTAATTGTCTGAAGGGGGGTCCGTACATTTTACAATAAATCGGGGACTCGTTGGAAATGAGAGAGAGAGAGAGAGAAAGAGAGAGAGAGAGAGAGAGAGAGAGAGAGAGAGAGAGAGAGAGAGAGAGAGAGAAAGAGGCAAATATTTCAGTGTTCATGAATGTATTTCAGCAAGCATAGTCCGGTGTGACAGGAATGGAAGTCCGTAGGAAAATGAGTCTCTCTGGACTATTATTCCGCGGTATTATATTCCTAGGTCGAACATTTCTAGGAATAGTAGTCCGCCGGACTACTATTCCTAGAAATGTTAGACCTAAGGCTATAATTCCGCGGAATAATAGTCCAGAGGGACTAACGTTCCTACGGACTTCCATTCCTGTCACACCGGCCGCCAAATGCCAACTTTCTGACCAACCTCAGAGTCGCACCAAAAGTTTTTATCTCGGTGGTTTCTGATAGAGAGACATCTTCTGATTCAGAAGAAGTTTACTGGTCGTCTGACAGCATTGAGCAGTTTGAGATATTCATCGCAGAAAAGGGGTACCCAATTTCAATTCGCATACTTGGCCTTGGTGCTGAGATTCTCATATATAATCAGCATTTACTAGAAGAATTTAGAAGTTTTACTCATATGGACACAAATTACTTTATTCAATGCATAAATAAGTGCATATTCGCCAAAAACTGCTATTTTGTTTTGAAAACAAGCATCTTATGAACAGCATTTATAAAATAATAAAGAGCGTTAACAAGAAAACGTCAAATTGGAACCTTAAGGTGTTTGAAGGGGTGGAAAAATTTCTAGCTGGAAAAAAAATTGCCAATGGATATGAGAGCTATGCTTTTACTGGCAGAAAAACTTCTTAAATTATTCGAGAACAACAACTTTGAATGCACGGAAGATCTATTTATTTATTTATTTATTTATTTATTTATTTATTTATTTAGTTATTTAGTTATTTATTTATTGGTGACTAAGGTCACATACATCTGCACAGTGGCTAATCCTGATCACAACATGGAGATCAAGTGAAGGTCAGTCAATCATTTATGACCCATATTGCTTATTTTAGAGGACTCGCACCCCAAGCATTAGTGACTGGGTCCTATTTTACCAGTAAAATGGTGCTTGTTTACCACAGTAAACAACACTGCCTAACTTGCGGGGTTTCTGCGGGGGGGGGGGGGGGGGGGAGGGGGGCCCGGACGATCTGTCCTTTTTATTGGAAAATTTAAGTGATGAAAGTCGGACAACAAAAATGTGGGTGGTGGCTTTTCTGAAGCCGGTTTTCCTCATGACATTGTATGTTCATGCTGAACGGGAAGATGACTGGCCCCTTCACCATCATGTTGTAAGAAGTATGTTGCCATACTTTTTCGCATCCGGCTATACGAATTCCGCCAAAAGGAGAATCTTGAGCCTAATGTTTTGGCCCATTTCATGAGAGATAATGGTCATGAAACACATTACGGGTCTTTGGGACGAGTTATGGAGTGACATGTTTATAAAGAATACATTTATGAGATATGGCCACGGTAAGTCGGGTATTATAGGCATTACTCTCAAATCAGAAACCCTTTGGGTATGGGCTCTAAGTTTGCATGCCTGTGGATCCTTAGCTCGTAGCATATCAGAGATACGTGAGGACAAGAACACAGAAAGATCCTAAAAAGCGAATTGCATCCGATGCTGTTGACCACATAGGTAGTTCTCCTCTCCAAATTTGGAGGATGTGGATCCGTCACGGCACCATGAAACCATTGTCAACATCGTAACCGGAAAGATAAGTCATGGTTCTATAAACGTGGAGAAGGTGCTAGAGTTAGGTTCCGCACTGATGATCAAGTTCGATATAACCTTCCTGGGGATCATACGACCCTTTTCCAATGCTGGTCCAAAACCGTGGCTGTGTCAAGAAGATCTGTCAAGGTGGTTGGTGATGTTAAAGTGTATGATACGAGCCTCATATACTTCAGAGTAATCGGTCTACTTTCAAACTCTAGCAACTTCGATGTTAAGGAACTTTTGTCTTGCGAATTGTCGCCACTGCTACATCACTTTTTGACGTGACTGGTGACATGAGAATTTCTAAACGAAAGTCGAACGATGGGTGTTTCGTCTAACAGAATGGTTGTCAGGAAGCATACAGCTGTAGTGGTAAATGGCTGTGCAATGTTGTGGATTCCACATTGGCACAGTTTCGGGCAAAATGTATCAAGCGACATTTATGAACTTTGTATAAAAGTTTAAAGATCATATAAATCAGCACTTGCAGTCGAGTGACGTCTATTTGATCTTTGACAGATATGTGGATTTCAGCAAAGTCCGTAACCAGGGCCGACAGAGGTTCCCCTGGTTCTAGAGTGTTCAAGCTACCAAAGCTATTCTCCCAGCGCAAAACGTTTTGACGGTCGCTGCAAACAAGGCGCAGTTAATAGACGTAATATGAGAACATTTTGTCAGTGACAAGTTGTTTTAGTTGAATACAATCAAGCATAAAAAGGTGATAACTGCCAAAATGAAACCCCGTCGAATTCGAAAAAAACCCAGGAATCCCAAAGCCACTAATGTACCGAAACTGTTTTCTCTGCCTCCTACCACAGCATCCTTCGGGGAAAATATCGTCTTCAGACATGCATGTGTGCGGAAGAACACCCATCAACCGAGACCTCCAAATTTAGATCCTATCAAATATGGCTTTGTGAAGGACTAAAGACTAAGGCGATCTAGCCCATAACATTTCCACTCGATGTTATCTGGCCCCAGCTGAAGTATTGAAGTTAATGAAATGCTCTTGCTCAAGCCAGACGTCATGTTGTACAAACAGGTTCAAATGCAATGCTGTTAAAATGGCGTGCACATTTTCCTGCTTTTACGCCACACTAGAGTGTTGCAATGAACAAACAAGGTTCGCAGATACATCATCTATGAATAGCACCGATGAATAGGAACACTAAATACCCAAAACATCCCTCAAAAATGTATATAACCTCTGGTATGCCACGGAAATGTTGTATTAGCCGCAGTAAAACATTGCAGTCCGCGAGTGACGATGTCACCTTAAACGTGGATATTTCAAATTGCTCGATGTTGCCAGACATCCAGTAAACTTTTTCGTAGTCAGGAGATGTTACTCGAACACATTCTATCGAGAAAAAAACTCTGGACGCCACTTTGGGGGTCAGTGCCCTGGCGGCCGGACTAGCGGTCATAAATAAAATAAATCAGTAAGTACTATCGATATAAAACAAAATATGAAATTACTTACGAGCTTGACGTCAAATACATGTACACCGCGAATATAGGCAATACATGAAGTTCATTCCTGCAAGTGTCGTCTGCTCTTCGGATTATGTGAAGGGTTAAAATCAAACATTTCGTTTCCGAGTGTTGAGGGAAAGAAGAGGCGATGGGATAGGGAGACGCTTGGGAGTAAAGGGTAATCTAGGCCTTCTCACCCGACAACCACGACAAATCATCGGTCGGCCAAAGTGTTATAATATTACACTTGATAAAATATTTTTTGGATTAAGTATAAATTTTTCACTTTTTTGCCTCAAAACTATAGCTGAAGGTCATAAGCTATTTTTTGAGACAAAAAATGAAAATATAATAAAATTTGAATGGCAATTTTTGTACTGCGATTTTGGTAGTTACGTTGGGTAAAGGGTAATGCAATGTAACTGTGTAAGGAAAAAAAATAATGTAAATAAAAAACATCCCTACCGAACGACTCTATTTTTCTATTAAATGTAACCGGAACCAAACCACTCATTTTTTTTTGTCTAACCATCTCACAATTCTTAGAAAAATAAATACCATTGTCGGCTTGACAAACATGTTTCCACCCAGAAAACGTTCACGACTCATTCTTGGATGGAACCTGTACACATCGGGTCTTTTTCTTGACCAAAGAGTTTAAAAAAACTTTTATCATACTTCAGAATATGGAAATATTAAAAAAGGAAACATTCTTTTAATGTACAGAATGAATAAGTACTGCAAGACCAAATTCCAAGTTATTTAACCCTTTACCTAACGTGAAAAGCAGACGACACTTGCAAAAATAATTCTTGAATAACTATTTTTTTTTCATTTTTTGTCTCAAAAACATAGGTTATGACCCCTCGTTGGAACGAGCTCGACGAGCTCGTTCCAACGAGGGGTCATAACCTATGTTTTTGAGACAAAAAATGAAAAAAATAATGAAAAGTAATTGGCGATTTTTGAGAATAGCGCTGGCCGGTTTTGGCCGTTACGTTGGGTAAAGGGTTAAAACTGAATTGACTGGAGTGCAATGTATCGGCTTGTTAATATCGGGAGGTTCGCGACTCTTTTGTACTTAAGAAAAAAAACATTTTTCCAATAAGAAAATTAGTTTCCAAGACAGCTAGTATTTCATTTTTACTTTTTAATGAAAATATATATTCTAAAATCAGGGTAAAAGATTGGCCTAGCACCGCTGTAGCCAACGAGTCGTGTAATGTAATGTTAAATGTTTCCGGAATTGGCGCCTATGAGTATTACATATTATTACAAGTAACTAATGAATGAGCCGATAGCTCTGTTGTCGCCGTCTAAGCTGTTTTTTTTTCACTCAAAAAGTTTAATTCCCGAAAAAAGCTCTCTTTCAGTATAATTTCTCTTTGATTTCAAAAGGACTCATGGTCACATCAATGCAAATTTTGGTACTTTTCGATCAACCCTTCCCCAAATGAAAACAATCGACGTAAGACAATCGCATATCAACACTACTAGAGTCTTCGCACTGCGTTACACATATTTAATTTTAACCTGCTCATCATGACTTGTTTTTTTACCGTTGAGTAAGCAAGAAGCATGAGTAGATGAACCAGATGCCCAAGTCATTATAGACATTGAGAGTGACCAGGGTGAGGGTGTAGTGGTCTGTAGTGCCATACATGAACCTGATAACCCACAGTCACATTTGAACTTTTACAAGTGCAGGCAATATTGTATCGGACGATGCCATTAGAGACGCCATGGTTGGAGGTGTTAAGGTTGCAGTCGTTATATACTCTACATACTCACCGATTTCATGTTACACGTCGGATTTAGTATAATCAGTTTTTACTCGTTTTACAACAAAGCACACATTCTTGATAGCAAAGAGTATTCACGTTACAAGCGAGAAAGACAAATTGCTGATCACATGTTTATCGCAGCGCTTGTATCTTTCGCTTCACTTGCAATGTGCAACGTTATCCCGTGTCCTGTCAAACTGAATCATCACATACAATACTCTCTTCGGCGAATAAGCGAATTTATTATACGCTATCCTGTGAATTATCGCAAATCATCTAAAAAATATTTCTCGATATCTATCGACTCGATAGATATCGAGAAATATTCCTCAGTAGTTTCCTAAATGACGTCACGCTTCGGCGCATGACGTCGCCTTGAAGGAACGATCAGCTGATCTTTGTTATTGTTTTGAAACGTACGCATTTGGGGTCGAACGGGGCTGCATATTGTGCAATAAAATGTCTCGTAGCATATAATAAAAAAAAGAAAATCTACTCTATTTTAGTCAGTGTCGGGAATTATCTCATGAGTGTGGACCCGAAAGCTTTATTTTTCACGAGCGCTTGCGATGAATTTTTTCAGTAGCTTCTTAAATGACCTTACGCTTCGGCGCATGACGTCGACTTGAATTTCGCCTTGAAGGAACGATCAGCAGCTTTTTGTTATAGTCTTGAAACTGTTTGCAGTCGATTTGAGCTGAATATTGTGCAGTAAAATGTCACGTAGCATATAATAAAAAGAAAATCTATGCTGTTTTAGTGAATATCGGGAATTATCTCATGAGTGTGGTCCTGAACTTTTTATTTTTCACGAGCTCTTGCGCGAGTGAAAAATAATATTTTCAGGTACACATGACCAAACAGCGTAGATATCCTCTATCTATTTTTACTTTTAGGGAATTTTTATACCAATTCATTCCCAAAGTCTGTGGGATTCACAATTGTAGATCCTTCTTCCAGATGTTGACCATTCTGGCGTCTGCCCGTAGGCTGTCTAATGTTTCTCCATGCAAGAAATTCATGCAAATCGAGTTGAAATGGTAACATCACACCAATGACGACAGATGACAATTTGCTATCATCGACGAAACCAAAGGCTGTTTATATGATAGTCAATGCCTGTTGTAATAATACCACTTTGAAAACGTTGACGGGGACGCTTCAAAGTTGAAGTTTGTTAGGTATGATACTTTCTCGTCATATTTCATGACCGGAGATGGAGTACTCTATCGCGACATGACATGAACACACTTCGAATTATTAGTAAAGGTATCAGGCCCAATGATAAATATAATGGTGACAGTTTATTACTACCTTCCATTGACAAAGATTGCCAAGAATATTTCCAACTGATTAAAAAAGGGACCCGGTCTATTTTTTAGAACAGCCTTCAAACAATACATCAAGATATTCGTTATCCCACATCCATAAACGACAAATCGTACTTGTTTTACCGGACGATTGAATTCTCAACACCTCCGATGTCGCCACAATGTATTTCGGAATAGAGAATATTCTAAAATGGTGCCTTCAGAAAAGAAATACACAAGTCTGACTGGGCTTTGACGAGGGTCGCCTGGGTTTTAACTTGGAATTGAATAATTTAAATTCCCCTTTAAACATGTGACCAGTTTAGATGATCTGGCGGCTCTACTGAAAACCAAGGGAAGAAACTTCTTATCACCTTGGTGACCTCTTTGTTCATTCATTGCAAGACGGATGTGACAACCGTTACTTATTCCCAGTTCCTTATTAGACATTCGTTATCAACCGATTTTATCGGTTGATAACGAATGTCGAATAAGGAACTGGGGATAAGTAACGTTGTCACGTACACCATTGCAGAGGGTATCAAAGTTTGAAGTTGTCGAATCAAAAACAAACGTCGCAAATCTTAAGAAATTCGTTGGTAGATTCCTGGATGGATGGTAGGATGGATAGTTTATTGAAGCAACATATCTCGCGTTTTGTTTGGCAGTTAAAGCTCTGCACCAGACAGCACGTTGATATTCAAAGCAACAAATGCAATTTTATTTAGATTTACGTATTTGGTGAGAATAAAATGATACCTCATATACCACACAAACGTCATTAAAATGCATAAAGCATGACAAAGCCCGTCTGTCGATTAGATTATAGAAAATAATATGCCAAGAAATTTCAAAATGTCAGAATGTCTGGAGACTTAAATTAATAGAATGAAAACATGCAAGTACCAATGGAATATTGCTTCTTAAATTTTCATTTTCTTTGGAATAGTAATGTGCACTGCTTGTCATAAAACTGGATAACCTCAGAGATGCTTTGTGGCCATGTAGGTGATTTGAATGTTTTCGAGTTGACAACAACGGCTATGTTGAAATTTAAATAAGCAGAAAACGATGAAAAAGCCGAGGACCGATTGTTGCTTTTTTCTATTCGTAAATGTTTCCATAACAGTACAAAAACAGAAACAAGTCCAGTAACCATAAGACAGGTGAAACTAGTTTTGTCATACCTCAAAGAAAATTATTGTATTATGATTAGTCATTTGTCGGGCTACCTGCAGCTGTGTTCTGGTTTTTGCTGCTGCACATAAAATCACGCAACGTTTTACGCAGTTGAGGGAAATAAACTCCACTTGGAAATTGAATCGAGAAGATGATCAAAGTCCCCCAAAAAGTTAAATATGGTTTGAAATGTGAACAAACCAGTAAAGATAAAAAGATATGCCAATCATACAGACCAGACATAGAGGTAGAGTAGTACAGTGGCCGTGGACTGGTCGGAATCCCACATAGACAGGGATGTCCACGTATATACGTTTACCATATAATAAAAATCATCATTAGCAAAAGTTTAATAAATGAAGCACCGGGTTGTACCCGGTGCTTCATTAATTAAATTTCTGATTATTATTCCAAAAATTAGTGTTTGGAAACTAATATTACTGCGTCCGTGGAAATATTGCCCACCCGCGGAAACTGACCAGACCACGGCAGCTGTACTGTAGTAAACATAAAGAGTAACAAAGCTGAAAGTTTTCGTGAATATTAAGTGAGAAAAATCCAGACACCGTCTTTGAAGGCTATTCAACAGAGCAACGTTAAAAAAGTAGGACCATTTTAACTTTTTAGCTCAGATGCAAGGAAGGAGTTTAGAAAATCTCTTCATCACTCCGGAACATAGTATGGTAGCTTCCCAGTATGACAAATTCATTGTACAAGTCTTCGACAGCGAACACGGCCCCACGAACCCAAAAAGAATTTTATGCACCATGAGCATGCGAATGGAAGGCCACTAGCGGTTAAGTACCCTGCCAAAGACCTGTATACTAAAAATGTGTAAACCTGAAGAAGTCGAAATTGTATCGTTAAGAGTTGAAACATCGGACATATTTCATAAGAGTCAGGTCTTGCCTCGACTGTTATGAAAGTATGTTGGAAGTTTCCAATATTATTGATACAATTCAGGGAGATTTTGCAACAATAAATAAGGTTTTTTTTCAGTTATGGGGCATCAGGAATATTGAGACAGAGGGTGATTATGGGGTTGGGGGTGGGGTGGGGCCGGTGACCTCCATCATTTGTCAGTTTTACAGTTTTAAAATATTTGGAAATTCGAAGCCCAAAATTGGAAAAACTTACAAAATTGAGACAGGACGTGAATGGAATTTTCCAAGCATGTCGAGGCCAGAATATGGAGTTTTCAGACAGAGAAGTCCTTTGAGTGCAACACGGCGCCATCTATAATGCTATTGCATTGCAAATGGCGCATTGTTATACTCTGGACGATATAACGCTTTAGAACTCAGCCGATTACACAGCTTTTTTGTTAACGGCCAGTCTCCTTCATTTTACCCAATACCCCTCCACCATTGTCTTTAGCAAACGTAAAATACTTACAAGCGAATACTCGAGTTTTGCAGTCACAGTTCTCGGAAAGTAAAGTATTTTCCACTTGTGCACTTCTGGCGAAAAAGGGCACGCGCTGCCCACTTGACTCCAAACATCTGGGCAAGGAGGAAGCTACCCCTGCCCCCACTTCAGATGCCCTTGACGATTACATTATTTAAAAATCCTATTTTAACTGTAAATACAACCGGTAAATCACCCTGGACGTAGTATCAACGAACATGAAATATACCTTCTAAAATGTTATGAAAGTGAGAGATGTTTATTATTTCATTGTGAAAGATTATTGTTATTGTCATTTGTGGTATTAAATGTTATTTTGTTTCAGACGAGTGCCCCAGACGAGTGAAATAAAACCAATAGTATACCAAGTTAATGACAAATCAAAGACAGGCTAACTATATCAACACTTGATTCTCTCAATTAGAGTCGAAATATTACTTTTCTTTCACATAATTACAAAATTTGGTCGTCTGACTGACGCGCGACTGACTGCTAGTCGATCTATTTTATAAAAATATCGATGATACCCCTCCTCCCTTCAATAATTTTCAGGAAGTAGTTCAAACAATCTCTGGAATATAAAACGGATTTAACATATAGAAGCCTGAAGTCGAGTGCACTCGCTTCCTATGTTGTACAGCAGTAGTGGTGCGGAACGTATCGGACAGCCGCTGGGCATCTGATCCAAAATATAGCGGTTACCGGTACTGTCTACTGTAGTGTTTTCGTTTTTTAACACTTACGCTGCCGAAAATGACTATTGTCTCCTATTCTATGATGATCATGTGTAAGTTCTGGTATGCGTAAATCAATCCTACCATCTGATTAATTGTTGAAAAGGTCTCAGAGAGCGCTTTCCAACAATTGATCAGATGATAGAGTTTCAAGTACACGGGAACTCACATCGAACCACCAACGGAAACTGGGAGAAACTGAATTTCAGTGACTAATTTCGTCACTGAAAGCCGTTCGTTGGCTATCCGCTGATGGGTTTTAACTCTTTGAACCCGGGTTGTTTTTTTTTCCGGCCAGGAACATGATACGCCATAACGCCATTAAATAGGATGGCTGTTCAGTAAATGTGTGGAGTAAACCAAACAATATTTTCAACGTGCAGACCCAAGGCTGCACGTTGAAAATATTGATTGGTCTACCCCAAATAATGAATATGGACTCTTCTAATTTGTGCCATTGAACTGGCATGGAAGATACCACCAGGTTTCACAGGTTTAAACTGAAATGTCTGTCGCTTTCGAAGCAATTACTTTGCTTTAATTTGGGCTTAAAACGTAAAGATATTTTTGAATAGGCAATGCATATAGTAAAAAGAATATCTACGTTTTTTGAGTTGTTACCATAATTATTTCATTCGTGACTCGCGGGTGATAGATAAAATTATCATTTAAAACAATAGTTATTCTCAATGTAATATGTGGCGTGATACGAAAGACTGGAACCATCAGCTGTTTCCACTGTACATATAGTACAAGAATACGAAGGATCTATGTAAGATTTGCGAAGAAGTAGGCCGTTGACACTTAGGGAAAGGGACACAGCCAGGCTAAATGAAGTGGAGGGTAGGCAAACAAAATATATCTCCTGCTAATTCATAACTTTTTCCCTGCTTTAATTTAACTCCTACTGAGTTGAGAGGACGTATCCTCAATAGGTGAGGGTCCAGAGTCTTCTTACCTCACCCACCCGGGGAGGGGGAGGGGGTGAATTAACATTTTATGCTCATTGGAGAACCCTGCATAAGTTCTTTTTGAAAGTTTCAGGATCCAGAAGGTGAAAAAATACAAACAGCAAATGACCCAAGAGATATCAAGGTAGGAGTATATGAATTCCCTGAGTTTCATTAATTTTGTCAGGAGAAGCGTGGGGCAAGACTCCTCCCGTGGCAACTACACTGTTTGAGGAACATTATATAAGCTAATTAATCAAAATCACCATGAACTCGACAGAAATTATTTGTTGAAGATAAAGCAACAGTTCTTCTGAAAAAAACGACTTCGGACAAATAAACGAAGAATTAATACATTTTTTTGTACAGTAATGTGGTCTTCAGGCGGAAAAAGATGAGAGGGCAGTTGACTATAGAAATCAATGGGAGGCAAACAGTGGACACATCGATCGCATATCAGAAAAGTGGAATGTTATTATTAAATAACGAACTCTCCGACACTGTTGATAACCTCTTGATAAAAATTGATCGCCGTCAGGCTTTGGTCATATTGTATACAAATAACCCTTCGATCTCACGTCAAAACGGTGAATATTTTCCACTATAAAATCATAGCAGGTTTTTAAGGTTTCTTAAATTTGTCAGAATATATCTCTTAAACGAGTTGTAAAATGTAGCATCTACAGATGGGGAAAACGACACTTTTAGAATTAAGGTACCAATTTTACGTTCGTTCAAGTGTTAATTTAATCACGGAAAACATATCAGACAGAAGTCAGAGAAATTTGTCACTCGAGTGTAGTTAGCAATTGGGAGGAAATAACAAAAAAATTACATTTTGCCCCAGCTTTCTAGAAACCTCATGAACGCTACAAACAGATAGACCCAAAGCTTAGAAGAAAAGAACATATGACTAGTGCTAGAGCCCTGCGAAGATTCGAAATTCCATTGCATTCTAAATCGTCACGATGATTCGATAAAAGTTGGGTTGATTCGGAAATTTTCGAATCGTTGAGAAGTTCTCAAAATCCAACTACGCGGCTTCTCTTGATCTCTTCTTCAATCATCAGGTCTCCTGTACGGGAGACCTGATGATAGAAGAAGAGTTCAACGAGGTTCCAGTTCCGAAACTACTTTTGATTCCGTTTCAGGACTATTCCGCTTTTTTGACTGACTTAGCCGAACAGACGAATTGTCATTGAATACAAGGCTTGAGTGGAGACTGACGATATTTGCTATGTCCGAATGTTGTAGGAAGGTTCAATTTCTGCGACTTAAAAAACGATGAGATTCGATTCGAGATTCAAATTCGAAATTCGGTTTTCAAAATCCTCTGCCTGATTCGATTCGAGATTCCCAGAGCCCTAACTAGAGCCTGAATTTGAAGATATGCACTCACCATACAACGCTTAGCTGAAGGTTTGGAGACAATCAATATATTAATTTGTTGCTAACAACTAGAAGCCTGAAGACGCGTCTTCTCCCTTCCGGTGCTGTTCACCAAGTGTCCTGATACAGATGTTTTGGATAATAGTGAGCAGGAAAGTGTTGACCCCAAGCAGTTGTTCCAAGTCAGGTGTTGTGCACAAATAAAGGGTAATTGCGTGTGAAATCGCCCATTGTTGTTAATCGCACCCCTTCTAATTTCAATGAAACTTGGTTCATGTGTTTGGTCGCATTCAAATACAACAAATACCAATTTTCAATGAAAATGGACAAACCGATCATAAGATATGACCTGGCAAAATATGGCCGAAAATGGCAAGAAACGTCATTTTTAAATTACCATATCTCATGAATTCAGGAACTACCGAGCCTATGTTGATGATCGTGGTGTCATTGGAAAGGGATATTCCGTGGACTTCAAAAATGTCATTATTAGTAACCTCGGACTGAGTTAACCCTTTACCTAACATGACAAGCAGACGGCACTTCCAAAAAATTCTTGAACAACTATTTTTTTTTCATTTTTTGTCTCAAAAACATAGGTTATGACCCTTCATTGGAACGAGCTCGACGAGCTCGTTCCAATGAGGTGTCATAACCTATGTTTTTTAGACAAAAAATGAAAAATAAAGAAAATTAACTGACGATTTTCGAGAATAGCGCTGGTCGGTTTTGGGCGATACTTTGGGTAAAGGGTTAAAATATAATGGCGTTTTGATCTTTGCTTTGACCTTGAATTTTACCTTGTGGATCACGCTATATCCCAGGAGGCCAAATGGATTGAATTATGCAATGAACACAAACCTGGAATCAAATTATTCAATGTGAGTCATCTGAAGCAATAGGGTAACATACGCGGAAGACTTGCCAGAACCATCGAGAGAACGCTGAAGGTTCACAGATTTGATCATATGCAAAATAAGAACTGCACGTTTACAAGTTCAGGACTCGTGATGATGAACCAAAATTGGAGTCGGTCATATAAGGTGTCGGAGATGGATTAAAAGATTTTGTGAATGAACCTGAAGCTATAAAGCTTCATAGCTTTGCATGCGGCGTGTATGATAAATTGCCTTCGATGGGAACGGCTGTAGATGTATCTCAAGAGTTTGAGCTTGGTGGCTCAAAATCAATTTCATGCATCCACCTGGGCCATCAAACAATTTTATAGCTGTCAACACATGATATAATATAATTCCTTGAGCACCTCCTCACCCACATCATTTTCATCTGGAGCCTACATTAATGGTCAAAAAGATGCATTGACAATACCTGACTACATGCAAAATGAAGAGTTGTAAGAATTAAAAAGTTCACTTTTACAGTACAGTCGCCGTAGACTGGTCGTAATTATCTTCAAGGAATGAACGCGCGCTTCACAAAATGAATAAAATAAGGAACACTACATGTGAAAGACATTACCATATTAGGAACACTACCTTGGAACGACATAACCATATAATTGAATAAGGAACACTACCTCGGAAGGACACTGCCATATAAGGATGTGTCTCACTATGTATGTGGAATGCCTAACAGTAAGCCCTTCATGCTTGACAAAACTGTGGACGGTCCTTGGATAGGCCATGTTAATATAGGTTCAACACGAAATATCTCCTTTCTGGGAGCCTTAGAAAGAGATGACCTCGCTCAGCTGGTATGAAATATGATACATCGCAATGTTGGGAAAACTCGCCTCTTTCTCTGCGTGCGTGTGTGCGCGCGAGCGTGTGTGGATGTGTGTGTGTGTGTGAGGGGGGGGGGGGGCATCTTTTAATCAGGGGTTTCGTCGGGTAGAGCATTGAACAGAAATCATGAAATACCAAATTAGGCAGCCGTCTTTGCCTGCCAGACGAAAATACACACACGTTTGCGGAGAATTCAGTTGGGGAAAGTCTCTTATTTATTAATTTATTTATTGGAGTTTTAACGACACTTTCGACAGCCAGGGTCACCTCGTGTCGGACAGTTTTACGGATGGGGGATGCCAGAGGACCCGGAGAGAACCACCGAGCAACGTAGAGCAACAGTCAGACTTCAAAACGCACTAGCTGCACACAAGCAGGGTTAGCATTGGTTCAAGACAAGCGCACTATCCACAAGCTGTGGGGTACCTTACTACAAAGCGCCACCGTGCCCCCGGCAAAGTCTCTCGCCTGCCCGCTAAAAATATACAGGGATTAGAAAGTGCCATAAATGTCCAACTCGCTGTGTCTAAATTGCAGTTTTCATTCCAACGCACCAGGAGGAATCCTATCTTCAAAGACAAATGCCATAATTATATCTTAAAAAACTGAATAATTATGGACACTCTAAAATAAGTTGGTTTAAAGTTAACCGAAATCATCTGGGTTGAGTGAATATGAACCCAATTGGGTTCATATTCTCTTAACCCAGCTGATGTGGGCTGATTTGTATTTTAACCAACGCAATTAGCTTTGTTCCAAATGGTTGGGAGATATGAAAAAGCTGTCGAGCACCGACGTCGTACATCCTCCACCCCAATTTTTTTTGTTAGCTACTGCCCTGATAATTTCACATGTGCATTATTACTGCAATGGGTGGAATTTAGATAACGATACCCTCCTAGTGATGTTAATTGTTCAAAATTAATAACTGCCACAACAAATAAGCATTCAATGGTACAAATACACAAAGAAATGGATTTCTTGACACCCAAAAACATACATTACGGGGTATTACAATAGTAAATGGGGCAAAAATTAGATAATTTATTGGAGATTTCGTTTTCGAATCTGTAATGGCGGCCACCTTGTCAGCCATCTTGAATAACATAAAAAGCCCCGTGATGCCAGCTGGACATCATTCAGATTCTGTTTCTACGCCACTTCCTCTTCAATAACCTGTTTAGGGATAATATTTCAAGGGTCAACATATGGCTGCTGGGCTATTTATTTTAATAGTCTCGAAACTATCCTAATTATGTAGTCATGAGTGTCAGCAGTTTTAATACATAAATCAATCACTCGAAATTATATTGTTCTGTTTTAAGATGTCCACAACTTTCCAAATGTATAAATCTTCCAATAATGATGCAATTCATGAGTGATTTACGGGTCATTGCCCCAGACGAGTGAAATAAAACCAATATTATACCAAGTTAATGACAAATCAAAGGCAGGCTAACTATATCAACACTTGATTCTCTCAATTAGAGTCGAAATATTACTTTTCTTTCACATAATTACAAAATTTGGTCGTCTGAGTGATGCGCGACTGACTGCTAGTCGATCTTTTTTATAAAAAGATCGATGATACCCCTCCTCCCTTCAATAATTTTCCGGATTTAGTTCAAACAATCTCTGGAAAATAAAACGGTTTTAACACATAGAAGCCTTAAGTCGAGTGCAGTCGCTTCCAAAGTTGTACAGCAGTAGTGGTGTGGAATGTATCGCTCAGTCGCTGGGCATCTGATCCAAAATATAGCGGTCACCGGTACAGGGCTGTCAACTATAGTGTTTTCGTTTTTAACACTTACGCTGCCGAAAGGGACTACTGTCACCTTTTAAATTATGATTATGTGTAAGTTCTGGTATGCGCAGATCAAACCTACCATTCGATTAATTGTTGGAAAGGGCTCAGAGAGCCCTTTCCAACAATTGATCAAATGATAGAGTTTCAAGTACACGGGAACTCACATCGAACCACCAACGGCAACTGGAAGAAACTGAACGTCGTTTTATAGCGGAATTGGAAAATAGCCAGTGTGTTTCTGATACTCTTCGGGGAACAAATTCTTCTCTTGAAGAAAAGAGTAAGTTCTATGAATCTCTTATTTGCGAGAAAGACAGAACTTGAAACAACCCTCCACCACAAACAGGCGTTTAAGCAATAACAACTTGAACCAACCCCCTACCACAAACAGACGTTTAAGTAATAGGGACTTTAGCAGGGTCGAAGAATCAGTGACGCCTCAACCCCAAAGCTCAGTGTCGCCTTCCCACAGCAAGGACTTTTCTACTATCAGTGGAAATGCAATCTCACCAAAAACTCCCGTTACCCCATATTTGCCAGTGTTAGTAGCATTCTTGCACGACTCAGTTTGCAAGCACGTCCAGATAGAGAGACTTGTATCTAAATTCCAAGTGGACAAACTGAAACGAGAAACCGCGCATATGATAGCTGCTCTTCAAGAGAGGACAGATTCACTAACTAAAACACACACTGTGATAACACATGTAGGTATCAATGGCCTCAAGGAAAGTTCTTTCGTAAACATGAACAAAACATTCAAGGGAATTCATTTCAGCCAACCAGACTTTATCAAAAAAGGCTGATTACGTTACAGTTTCTATGGTGACACCAAACAATTCTGCGACAGATCTGCTCCTGAGAGACAGGTCAGATGAGTTTAACCGCACAGTGCGTGCAGAACTGGAACTGCCGAACGTTGTTTTCTGTGATAATTCCAACTTTTCAAACAGAGGTAGACTAAATAGCCATTCATTTGAACCCGATAACAAACATCTGTCCTCTCGGGGTACTGCAAAACTTGCTGGTAATCTGATTCATTGTCTTTATACATGCCTTGATAAAAAACAATCTGGTCTTAGCCAACGATTAAATCGCCCGAATTTGCCCAGAAGGTAAAATATTATAAAGCATCACAAATCTTCTCCCCCAGACCGAAGCGCACGTTATATTTACCAGCGTAACCGTGGCATACCGGGTGAAGGAGATAATCTTTTAAATAAACTCCGTCTGATGTTACAAGGCATTCATTGAGAGTCAAATCAAGAACCCGATGGTAACTTCCATTCTCTTTAAACATTGACTATGTTTTTCATACAAAGTTTTCAACTCTAACTACATTTGAAAGTCCACTTACAATGAAAGGTTACAGATTAAAAATTACTTATTATAACATTAACGGATTGTACGAGAGAGTTGGCAGGACCAGGCAAAGTAAATTAACGGATGATCGTTTCAGTAAATTAACAGAAAACGACAATATATGTTTAGGGGAAACACATTGTAATAAAAATGACATCGGGCTCTTTCTTCTGGGATATGACTGTATCTCATTTGACGATGATCAGAGAGCAGGCATTTCTGATCTGCAGCTCGTTACAAGCTGGAGTAAAATTCGAGCCGCAACGTCAAAACACTATCAGTGGTTCTGGCTGTGGAAGTCGTTCTTCAATATACCCGAAGACATTTATGTTTGTTTAGCATATATGGCGCCTGTCAACTCTATGGAGTACTATTAGTTGTCCTTGTGTTTTCTAGAGTGTATGGAAATTTACACCGGCTTGGGAACTGATACACCTTGAGGAAAGCCTCAGGGTGTATGAGTTCCCAAGCCGGTGTAAATTCCCATACACCCTAGAAAACACAAGGATAACGGATTTATTTCTAAGAATTTTGGTGCACTTAATACTTTAACCTACATTGTGGGCAAAAACTGACAGAAATTTTGTACTTTGTAAGTTTCTTAATAAATAAAATCAGACAAATATGGATGTCATTGGAACTGGCTCAATGAGCCAGTTCCAATGACATCCATATCTGTAATATTTTATTGCACATAAAATTTCCTGTATTTTTATTTTTGTTCTAACATAACCGAGCAGAAGGTATGAATTAACAATTAAAAATGGGTACTTTTTTTTAGCCATATAGCCTGCTATTGTATATTCTTGTTTTTATACCATGGTTAACCACGGTATAAAAAAGTCACTGTGGATTGCAAGTTACACAGTACCTCTCAGCCAATCAAAGTGCAGTATTTTGTTTCATTTGGAAATAAAATAAATCATCCTCTACTAATCCATTTGATAAAATCGAAGGTGATGTCAGTAATTACAGCCTCAGGGGCCAAGTTGGGGGACCTCAACGCAAGAGTTCATCCATCTGATTTTGATTTCATAATCGAAGACTCAGCTAAATTTTTAGATCTTCCATCCACTTACCGCTATGATTCGGCATTACCACAAAGAAATTCTCAAGACACAGCACAGACTAACGAGCACGGCAAACTTTTATTAGATTTTTTAACTTCAAGAACAATATTATTGGCACGTGTGGGCAATACAAATATCTCGGTGTTAACTTTAAGTCAAAACTGACACTGATCAACTTTCTAATCAAGGTCTAAATATAGAAAGTGCCCCTTGGCGAAATTAATATACACAAGGGTAAGAAGCTTTTCGACACATTGATTTGCCCCATTCTCACATATGGATGCGTGGTGTGGGGAGTTGATAAAATGAATCTTCATCAGTTGGACACAGATCAGGAATTAAATAAAAACGTTGACAGAAATAAATATGATCTTGTTCAATCCAAATCTTTTAAACAGGTAATAGGCGTAACTAAGCATTCCAGCAAACTTGCCATACGCGGTGAATTAGGTGCCTACCCCCTGGATATCTTTACAATCAAACAGATTGTTAGCTATTGGTTTCGTCTGCAAGACATTGATACGAATTCAATCGCATCACACTGTTTGATTGACGCACGCCAATCAGAATCATCTACCTGGTTAAAAGCTATTGAAAATATATTTCGTCAAATGAATTTTTGGCATGTGTGGTCAAATAAATGTACGTTTGACATAAGAAAATTACTATTCGCCCTATCTAAAAAATTACAAGAAAACTATTCAGACTGGTGGTATACTAATTTGGTAAATTCATCTAAATTTCCGTTCTAGAGTATTATCAAAAATTGTTTCCAGCCAGAAGATTATCTCGCAGTAGAAAAGAACAGCGCCATATGACAGTCCTTCACAAAAAAACTGAGAAATAGCACCCATAGATTGGCCATCGAAACTGGTAGGCACAAAAAACACCAGTTCCCTCAGATCAAAGGTTTTGTTCGCTTTGCAAGGACAAGGTGGAGGACGAGATACATTTCCTGTTTGAATGTCCGTTATATAGCGTGGAACGGGGAGCACTCTTACGGGAAGTGAATCACATCATGCAAATATGAGCTACCAGGAGCTAGCCAAAATACTAATCGGGGAGTTCAACTACGACGTAACCCCACTAGTTATGCGTTACGTCCATAAAGTACATATACAGAGACAAGACGCAAGTGCATCTGTCCACAAAACAGCGTTGAAAGAAAACTGATATTTACATTTTTTACTATAAGTTTCAAGTCATATATCCATGTTTGGGAATGAACGACAATAAATAAATAATAGCATGTCATAAATTAAGAATTGAATTCAATTTTTATAATCTTTATTGGAGTATGAACGTGTGGAAATGGGTACAAATTGTATGAATCCCGAAGGGATTCGTACAATTTGTACCCATTTCCACACGTTCATACTCCAATAAAGATTATAAAAATTGCATTCAGTTCTTATAATTACATTCCGTAACTGTTTAAACTACTTTTTACCAAACAACAAAGCAGAAAGACGAAATAAAACATGCTTGAACGAACGAGGCGAAAAACCACCCTCACACAAAAGACAAAGCCCGAATTACATTCTGCCAACTGCGCTCTACCGTAAGTGCGGGTCAAAGTTCGACCAAATGCATTCATTGGAAAATGAATTACATTTGGACATGACGTTTTTATCCAGCTGACAAATGGGAATTGAGAATTTGGACCCAAAACGTATAACTACATTAACAATGTAATTATTTTGATTTAACTAGAGGTCCTTCATATATGTTCTCGCTTTTCCAATCAGCGTGATAGTCTTATGCTAGTGGCTTGTGACAAGTTTACAAACTTTTATCATCTTCCACAGTCTGATCAATTGAGCTTTCTGTTCTCCTCCACCGATCGAGATATAATATTAGCACCTGGCACCTATTTGACAGATGTATCGCGACAACGAATTTGTCCATAATCCTCTTCTTGTTAGTAGCTAGCTACTTTAACAGCCACATGTGTTTTTAACCCTTTGACACTTTTGTACGTCTTATAACGTACGAAATCAAACAGCGCATTGATACTTTGTGATAATTAGTTTTGTTATTATTTTCCGATTTTTTTTTTAAAGTTTTAACCCCAGTTCCTATTTTCGCCCGAATAGTGCTCAGTGACAACCGTTGAGCCAAGTGTTATCGCAGCTTAAAATACTAATATAATCCTGCTGTCAAGACTTCTTAACTGGTTGAGTGCTAGAAGCCACTATCAGGGCTTTCAAAAATTGAGGATGCCAGAGCAAAAGCCTACAATGTCCTTGCTTATATTTCACATTCAGTCAAACACAAATAATATTTTGTTTATATAAATTTGTTTTACTACAAATTATTGGAGAGTGCCTGTGGGAACTCTCCAATAATTCGTAATAAAACAAGTTTTGAATAACAAATTCAGATCACCAAAAATATAATAGTCCTCAACCAGTTAATCACTAATGTGAAAAAATATCTTGTTACTTGTACTTTCCGACGTTTGACGTCGCATTTTGAAAAACTTTGAAGCAACTGAATTCCCAGCGATGTTTGAACGTCAGGATAATTAAAGTCCCAAAGAGTTAATCAACATTTATACAACTGTAGTTGACGAATCGAGTAATGACTGTTGCTAGCAGCCATGGCCTGATTGCATAACATGTCCAGAAGTGTGTAATTGGTAGATTTCTAGCACCGTTCTCATTGAACTATTTGGCCAGGTTTTCTAATCAAATCAAGGGGAAGAGGAAGTATAACGTTTATACAACTCGAACGTTATCAATCTTATTGGTAATTATTCTGTTCTATTCCAAACATTTTTTGTTGTACTTCAACATTACATTATATACATGACATTCTCTTGACATACATTTCTGACCTAGGCCACCCCCGAATCTCTGATAGGAGTAGATAGGAGTAGACTACAGAGTACATGGAACATGGACCTGGTTCTAAAGATAATTATAAAATGTGGATTATCGTTACATAAAGAAATTTGTTAAGATCATTGTGTCATATTTGTTATAGGTTAAATAACCTACTGGACCACATATTTCCACTAGACTATGCTTGAAAATAATTAGTTGTTGGCATTTGAGTGTACGTTTATGAATGCGTCCACACATGTGTGTGAGTGGGGCGGGGGGAGGGGGGTCTGTGAGCGTATGTCTGTGTGTGCGAGTGAGTGAGTGAGTGAGTGTGAGACAGAGCGTGCGTGTGGGCTTGCGTGAGTAAGCGGATGTATGTTTATATAAGTGTACATTATTGCAAAGAAATTCACATGAGCAACCATGCATATACACGTGCAGTTTTGTTTGCAGCTGTGTGTATGAACTTTTGAGAATACTGTCACGTACATTTATTCCCATCCATCTGCCACTTATATGTTCTAAGGTATTTGTTTCTTATTTTATTTATTTTATTTTTTCTTACTGCCATACCTTTTCTTGTTCAGTAGAATCCTCTTAATTGAATATCCATTTTGCCAGTGAAAATTATTCAATTAACAGGCGTATACAATTAACAGGGATTTGGTCAGTTTCCTTTGTTCTGGGGGTAAACTGAGCATTTATTCTATTATATCTTGTTTGACAGAGCTCATAGAGCTCTGTCAAAAAGATATAATAGAATAAATGCCTGTATTGGATGTTGTGAGGTCAAAAAGGTTGATGATCAAGGGGAATTTGGTGCGTGTCACCGTAATTTTTCCGACAATTACAAAAATTTATATACAATTAACAGGAGTTCACTCTACAACCAATATGCAATTAACAGATCAAATTTGTACTGAAGGTATGGTAAATGGTTTTGATATTCATTTAACAGGGATATACAATTAAGAGATATCCAATTAAGTGGGCTTCACTGTATTGTGGTTGAGTAAATAAAGTTAATAATAATAATATGGCTAAAATGGGCGTGGCAGTAAAATGGCTAACCAATATAAGGTATTTTGACGCTTTTCGTATATGTACTCGATGGTGGAGGGTTACTGCAGCTTTTAGTGGATATCAGACATGTTTGATAAACTGCCAGCAAAAAGAAGAATTCAATAAGGCATTATGGATTATAACAAGCAAATTTTATATATTCTCTTGCTGACATTAAGTGCAATAAGGCACCTTGTTGCACTCAAGGGACGATTATTGTATCAATTAACACGTCTTTAATTGGCGGGCATCTTCTATCTGGAACGATCTGGATACCACACTGTGATGGTTCCCAAAAGACCTGAACTAATCTCCTAGTTCTTTCAAAGGTAAGTTTGGGAGGCAAAGGCCAACAAATGAGCGTTTTGTCTAGGACTAGCGATACAATGCCACCCCAGACCACCTTAGACCGCCCCGCCCCGCCCCGCCCCGGACCGGTCCAGCTCATTTGTTCACCGGCACATCAGGTTTGGTCAGGTCATTGCTGTTGTTTCTAGTCAAATATAGTTTTATCCACAAGCGGAATTTTAATTCCGGACGAGTACTACGGACCTCACCAGAGAAGTGTCCACATTTGCCAATCGTCATTGCTATAAGTTACCCCATGGCAAATAAGAATGTATTACACCCGATTATCTAGACTCCTAAGGGCCAAAGAAACTGACCGTCTATCCCAATCTGTATTATAGTTCGTGAAAAGTCAGCAAATAGGCACCCCACCCACCTCATGACTAACAAGACAATGGATACTTCCACCCACATGTGTGCCCGCTCTCACAAGTTTACGTCTCTCTTAAAGTTTAATACATCGGCTTTCAATTTTGAACCTGTGACTGGACATGTTTGCCCTCTACCGAGGGAATAAAGTTGCGCCCACGACTTTGTAGCGTTTCCTAACCGCATTTTAATAATTTGACGACTGGTGATATGCGTCCCCTCCTCTGAGATTTAATCTGAGCTTGAGGTAGATAATCACTTCAAACACTAAAATTTGAACTTATGCTTACCACGGAGAGAGTTTATTTGTGTTTCCTATTTATGCATGTCCTTCCTGCAAAAACGTATTTACACCTGTCCTATTCCCACCCCGTCAACCGGTGCCATACGTCTCCTTCCCTGAGATTTCGTTTAGGCTTGAGGGCAATCATTACCTCCATTTTCAATCACTGTCTGACCTAAGCTGTTGTTTCTAGTGAAGCATCATCTGCCTGTGTCGACAGGCGACACTTGATAGGAAACAGCTGCTACATCACTATTCTTTACAATCTTATATTCAATAAAATCACTCTTATTTTTCCGGCTTGTTCGAGCCAAGTACATCGAAAACTAATTTCCGAAACAATACCCCCGCCCCCAATCTCTAGAACCCCTCCCCACCCCCTAAAACAAACAAAAAAAAACGTTTTATCTCAGTTGGTACCTTCTCGTGGACGTTAACACAATAGTTCGGGCAGAAAATTACTGGTAAAACACCATACGCAGTGAATAGAACAAGACGCACAAGCAACCTTTCAGTTAATTAACCACCGGTGCGACCTGGTGGTTAATCAGCTTAAATGCTACTAGGGTTTCTTATGCTTTTGTCAACAAAATGTAAATATCTTACAAACGGAGGGCCTCTCCCCAACAGAAGACCCACAAGACAACCACGTGGTCACACAGTCTTTTCGATAGAGTGACAGCGAAAGAGTGATTGCGCTTTGCAAAAAGAAGCACTTTCCCTTACATGGGTTCCAGCGAGGAGAGATTTGTAATAATATCTCTATTACATCGTTCTAATTATTCACAGAGCAAGGGGAGCGGTGCGCAGTACGAGTCCGACAACACAACCCGGAAAGATAAGAACATTGACCACAGAACAAAGACGAAGTAGCGACGGATAGTACAGATATTCCACACAGTTCAGTCGCATGTTCCATATCAGTCAGTCCCGCCAGGGTGTGAAAAAGCTACAAGAAAATATGAAATTGGAGTATTTTTCACTTACTCCTTTAAAGTATAGAGATATCGTCTCCTGAGTTCCAATGTGTCCTATGTGCCAGTAGGCGCATAGAACACATTGGAACTCAGGGGACGATATGTCGAAATAATGCCACCCGTGACATTACTGATTTAGTTTATCCCCGGAAGCATTGTGCAGGGTGGATTGTTTCAAAGCAAAGACCTGGTGCACAGTGCAATAAATAGAGGATATCTAGTGCTTTTAAGTGGATACCGAAAATTATCTCACTTGTGACCGAGAGAAATGAATATTTTCGCTCGCGCAAAGCGCTCGTGAAAAATAAACATTTGTCTCGGTCACTCATGAGATAATTTTCAGTATCCACTCAAAAACACTAGATTTTCTTTTTATTATACGCTTTTATAAGAATCTGATAATTCCACTCGTTTCAACCTTGAATTGATGCATGAAAGTAAACAGCGCATTGAATCATTGAAACGCAGAAGTGATTTGATTGATACTCGGAACAGAGAGAGTCTTGCAGTCTGATTCAGCTGGCGGATTTCTAGTCCAAACATGGCCTGAAAGTCTGTAATATAAGTTTTTGGTTTGGTGTGTCCTTTGAAAGGACGTACCAAAGCAAACACTTGTATTGCGGACTTTCGGGCCATGTTTGGGCTGGCGGGTTTTATGCATCATTTCAAGGTGAATGGTGATGAATTATTGCTGGAAATGATCGGTATCCTCTCAAAACAGTTATTTATTTATTTATTGGTGTTTAAGGTCACATACTTATGCACAATGGCTAATGATGACCGTGACAGTTTTACGGGTGGAGGAAGCCGGAGTACCCGGAAAGAACCACCGAGCAACGACGAGCAGCTACCAGTTCCCCAACATCGTAACTCCGCACTGCAGCACAGGCAGGGTTAGATTGGTTGAAGACATGCGCACCTTCGACGTGCAGTACGTCTTAGTACACGGCGTCATCGTGCCCCCATGTGGACAATCGGGGTTAAGTGTCTTGTCCAAGGACATAACGCGGGAGTCCGAATCGATCGCTCAGACGGTCACCCATCGGAGGATTAACCGAGCTCGACGTTGCTTAACTTCGGTGATCTGAAGAGAACCGGTTACCGCAACGCCACCGCGCCCCCTTCTCAAAACAGTAGATTTACTTTTCATTAAACGTTTTAGAACAAATTGATCATTTCCAGTGATAATTTGACTCGTATTCGCCTTGAAGTGATGCTTTGAAAGCCGCCATTTTGATTGATACCGTAAAAGTGAAAATTTATATATGTTCACAGTGGGGGATACGATTTCTATCTTTCAGCAGTTTCTTCGATATCTATCGTTTAGCGTAAAATAAAATATTACGATCACTTCCAAAACTAAGATGCTTGTTCAATTATTGCTGTTCGTCTATTGGGTTCTTTTTTGCGACACTTTTATTAAAAGGAAGGGTGCCTACAACTCCCAACTGCTGACTTTCGAGGAATGACTAGTTTATCAGTGTTTTTCACCGGAATTTTGAGCTTTCAAAAACAAAGGCGCCAGAAGTGCCTTTAAAGGTTACCACTTAGTCACAATAACGTGACAATTGAAAAGGGAAGACCCCCACAACCGCCTATTCCTGTAGAAAATGGGATTTGTAAAGCTTCTAATATTTATAAGGTTGCCGGTGAGGTGGAATCCGAAATGCATTTTGTTATGGACTGTTCGGCTTATACAAACATCAAAGGCCAATTGTTTACTGTAAATAACAGAGATAATGCGAACTTTCCAAATGCAAGCACGCAGCATCAATTCAAATTCACCAATACCAAATAATAATAACCCTCATTATGCCACTCTGTCTGCAACATGATCCTGCAGATGACTGAAACTTTCATTGCCAAATTACAAAAAAGGAAAACAGATCTGTTATTTGCATGGCACCTACAGGATTTTTTTTTATTTGATTGTGAATGTGCTTATCATTATTATATTAAAATATTGTACGTGCAATCCGCACCTCTGTGGGTGGTATTTGGCTTGAATAAACTAATCTCTATGCAATGTCCTACTAAAAATAGAAATGGTGTAGTTCCCGGTTGTAGTACATCGACAACTCTCTCCCCCCAAATTACACAAAATAGTGTATTATCTCCCAGACAACTCTCTCCCCAAAATCATACAAAATAGTGTATTATCTCCCAGCCAATCAGAAGGCTAGAAAGCTTTGCGAGATATCATATTTACTAATAATATTTGACCACGCACAATTATACTGCTTGAAACAAATTAAACTTGAATTATTTTTGTAAAAGCGAGTAAAAAAGATAGGTGCAGTATTCTTCCTATAATGATACTGGCTATTCTTGCACTTAAACAGAACTGAACAATTGTGTGAACGCATGCGCACCCTCTCTTCATATCAGTGGAGAGTGTTTGAAGTTCGCAGAAAATGATTTTCTCGGAGAAATGTTTGGGTTGTAAATTATTTATTTTGTGGACGACATGCACGAGCACTGCAAGTGTTTGCATGAAGAAGATTTTCCGATATAATGGAATTTTGCTGATGGTGCCGTGATGACTGTGCGTTTCCGATCACGATAGGACTGTTACATGACTCCAACCCGGTTTTGCTAAAAGGATGATTCCCAAATATCAGATGTTCGTGAAAGTACTATTGGTAGATTAATGATAGATTATGAGGTCGGGAGCAACTGTTTAATTTTCTTCTCAACTTTCGTTATCGTTCTGAGAGACTCCTTTCGAATACAAATCGCGGGGCATTGGAGCAGTTTAAATGTACCGTCATGCACTGTGACAGCAAATTACCCACAGAATTAGATATACGATCCACCAGTCACTCATCACTTTGACGGAAACATCTGAAGTATCATATACTGTACACTGCAGTCGACAAGGTTATTGACATACCATTAAACAATCCCATGGATTGGCACAGCGTTAAGAAGGTTGAAATAATTCCCCATGGGACTGTGCTCAGTGATGAACCTTTTATTGCAACACAAATATTTGACGGCACTTGCACAAAAATTTCATTTTTGTCTAAAAAAAAATATAGCTTACGACCGCTCATTTCAATGAGCTCAGTTCAATCGTTCCAACGAGGGGTCATAAGCTATGTGTTTGTGACAAAAATTAAAAAATAATATATGAACGGCGATTTGTGTGAATAGTATAGTCCCGGTTTCGCCGTCACGCTAAGTAAACTATTATTTTCATCCAGTTCCATATTTACAAATCCTACGGAACGTATGCTCCATTCGAATTAACGCTGACGGGCTAATTTTCCACCTGACGTCATGATTCTATCAAAAGATCTAAACTCCACCAATTTTTTTAATCCGCCAATCAAAACGTTGCATTCTGACCCAGATCAATTCGGAAGCTGTGGTAACAGCCGATAAATCGAATGTCAATTGGAAAATGTTTGTCAAATCCACCAAAATTAATGAAAAATAAATGGGGAATTATTTTATAACACTCAGGTTTTGACTTTGAGCGAATATCTCTCAGATAACGACATTGAATTCTTGCACTTGTATTATTATACGATCCCGTCAGTAGATAAGCAGATATATTTATCTCCTCAGAGGATGCTCCACACAATACAAGTATTTGAACAGATCTTGTGGTTGTCTATGCCTTTATAGCGCCCCGTTTGGCGGTGAGAACTATACGACTCCCACTGGTCACTATACAGGAGTTAACCTTTTACCTTACGAATTGACCGATTCCACACGCGGAATCGACCGATTCCGTACGCGTAATTACCAAATTGCGCAGTTGAAAAAAATAAAAACAAATTCAATAAAAAAAATTCAACAAAATCATATTATGTGACCCCTCGTAGAGTTCGTACCAATGGGCGGTTGCATGATATGGTTTTGTTGAAACTTTCTGAAAAATGGAAAAAAAAAAAAAATAACAAATTTGGATATCGTGGGTACAGAGTTAACTATTAACAAAGTTGTATCTCAGGTGTATATCTTGCTGTTCTGTCTACAAACATAAAAGAGCAGCCAGCACAAATTTCCACCGGTCTGCCGGCAGAAAAATATAAATAAATTAAAAAAAATAAGAACAATATTTATAATATTATGACAAAACGTTTGTGAACAGGAGATAGTGGATGTAAACTGTAAAATGTATAGCAGTAACCCGAATGAATCAAGGATATTTTGCAGCCTTTTTCGCTCGCACTCAGGCATTATATCAGCTGGTAACAGGACTACAGTACAGTCGCCGTGGACTGGTCGTAATACACGTGTGGGCAGTAATGTCTACGGATGCGTTTACCAGGTAATAAAAATCATCAGCAGCAAAATTTTAATTAATGAGACACCCGGTGCTTCATTAGCTAATTTTTTAATGATTTTTCCTGTAATTAGTGTTTGGAATTTAATATTATTGCGCCCGCAGGAATACTGCCCACCAGCGGAATGTAACCAGTTCACGCCCTGTATAGGCCCCGCGGCTCTCAAACGCTGGGTCAAATCGAATCCCAGATCGAATCAGAAATGGATTTTGAATCGAATCGAATCTTACGATTCTTCAAGTTGTAAATATTGAACTTTCTTACAACAGTATATATTGAAGTCTCCACACAAATATTGTATTAACCCTTTAGCCAACGCAGACGATATCAAAATTTATTATTTTAAATATCATTTTTTTAAATTTTAAAAAAAAATTCAACAAAACCATATCATGTGATCCCCTCGTTGGAACGAGCTCGACGAGCTCGTTCCAACGAGGGGTCCCATGATATGGTTTTGTTGAAATTTTTTGAAAAATAATATTTTTTAAACTGCTAAATTTGCATTATACGCGGGCGGATGCGGGCGATTCGTTGGGTAAAGAGTTAAAGTGTGACTCGTCGGTTTGGGCAATTCAATCAAAAAAGCGGAATATTCAGAGAGGAATCAAAATAGTAATTTCAGAAGCGGAATCTCCTTGAATTCTTTTTTCTATAATCAGATCTATTGTTCAAGAGACCTGATGACAGAAAAGGAGTTCAAAAAACACTTTAGGACTTTGAAAACATTTCGACGATTCTTATATTTCTGAATCAACGCGGTGCTAATCGAATCGAATCGAATCGAAACATTAGAACGATTTCGGATCGAATTTCGAAGCTACGCAGGGCCCCAAACAATACCCCGTTTTTTTCAAGAGCTCTCGAATTGGGCCTATAAATGTAGGTTCATCACATATTTTCGGCAGCAGAAAAATATTTTTATCCTCATTTCATTTCCCCTCACTGCTGTGTTAAGAGTTTGTATTCCCAACAGGAGAAAGTCCAAGGTTTTCTCAGGAGATTAAATTAACTTTTCATACCAAATTGGATCACCCTTAATACTTTTTGAAGGCCTTAATATCCCGCAAGAGAGGGAATAACTATAGCAATGTGAGAGTACATTGCACATGAACAAGTTTTAGGGACAATAGGCATGACTGTGTGCAAGGTTACCATTTTCAAAGCATGTGTGTGGAAGGGGGAGTCCTCCATCCCATCCTGTTACGCAGCTGAAGTCTACAGTTTTGGAAAGGATGTCGCAACCATTGTTACTCGCGAGGTCAGAAAACAACTTATTTTTATGCGTGGCTTAGCCATCCATAAAATATGAGATTTTTGCTCCCACGAGTGAAACAATTGCGGAAACCTCAAAATATGTAAATAGCATCCAGTTTTTTATTTTCACTTTTAGAAATGGTATTGGCTCGTTCAGTAATAGTAATAGTTTATTCAAGCAAAATAACACCTACAGAGAGGCAGATTGTATAAAGAGTTAACAGACACATGACATGATCATAATAAACGAAACAGCTATTTTTGTATAGTAAATAGGGCTAATGTATCATATATATACGTAAAAAAGTCAAAACCCTAGGTCAGTTTAGTGACCTACGATTTTGCAATTATTGTTTCTCTTTTCCTGAAGAACAGCAGGATTATGTTGCAGATGGTGTGACATAATGGGGCCGTATTATTTTTCGTAATAAATTCAAACCGATCTTGTTTGCTTGCTTTTGGGAAGTCTGCGTTGTTCCTGTTAATTATTGCAAACAACTGTCTTCTGATGTTTCTTTTTGCCGGGCAGTCCATGACAAAATGCACCTCGGATTCCACATCGCCGGCGTCCTTACAAACACCAGAAGCACTGCAAATCCTATTTTCTGAAGGCATTGGCGGCTGTACATGTCTCCCCTTTTCAATTGTCAAATTATGATTACTAATCCGTAATCTCATAAACATACTTTGCGCATCCTTTATTTTTGAATAAGCTAAAGAGGGCTCGAATTTAATGTCATTTTTCAAGGCGCGATAAGTACGCACTTTATTTTTACCGTTCTTTTTATTGTCATTGCTAAGGCATACATTAAAATAGAGTGTGTAATCATTTGTTAAATTTTCATGTAATTTAGTAATTTACTGGATTTATTATCGTGCAATGCAGCCAATGGTATATTGTAACATTCCAACATTTGGTGGAATCCGCTATATTCCGTCGTTAATTTATGCCCTTCCAGTAACCTTAACCTGGGACTCAAGTTATGTACATGTGTTTTGACGTGTTGATTGTTCACATAGCCATCTACCTGACAGATCCAAAACCAACAAAAAGATGAATGACGAGAACCAATTGTGTTAAATAGAAACTCATCGATTACTTGACCAGTAATACAATCAATGTAAAGAACAGAATAAGAAAATTGTTCCTTATTGATGAGAAATGATGGATGGTATTGGTATATGATGAAATGTATTCGAAAACTCATGATTGATTGCTGTAACACTATAACAAATCTGAATGATTAGAAATGGTTTGAAAAAGGGAAGGCGACAGAACGGTCACGTTGTCATCTAAACATTAAGTTGACAACTAGAATAATTTATTAACTGCTTTCCGGCTGATTACAACTATTATCGAGCATTTTGTTGAAGGTCAAAGGCCACCAGTCAATTCTGTTAGGAATTCGACGCTATTGTGGTCTATTTGTTCACCAACTTTTCGTGGAGTTTGCGCGCAGGCTACCGTTGATGTAATGTGATGTCCTTTTATTCACAAATATATAGATATTCCTTCGTGTTCCAGTTATTGGTATTCTAATCAATAAGTATTTAATTCACTTTGCAAATATCAAGATATCAACACAGTCAGTGGAACTACGCGGCAGAATCATAGAACCACATCCATAATGAGTCTTAATTTATAATTATTTAATAAACAAACAGGCCCGATGGTATTGATGGGTGATTAAAAAGATTAGGTCAAATCAACTTTTGATTGAGAAACCTTCCTTTTGTCAATTCGAGAAGAATATGTATGTTTATTATATTTTTAGATTCAGTCGGATGGAATATTTCTGTTGGTCGAAAAAGCGAAACGTTGTTTCGCTTTTCCGACCAAATGAAATATTCCAGTCGATTGAATCTAAACATAGGCGATGGACAATTCATGGGCTACACTGATTACTGTCCGTAACAGTGTCAAATTCCAGATTGATGGTGACTTAAGAGCTTGTATTTTGTTGATATGTTCTACATGTTCTGGCATGTTCAGATTAACACTAACCATCGGCTTAACTGTGGAAAGATTCCGGATAGATCTTTCCAACAACTATACTACACAAAAAGTGTTTAGCCACCTCAAACATTTCGGTATAAATGACAGGGAATTGAAACAATCATAAAAAGAAATATGCCACGTGAAAGTAATTTCATTTATTGACAAATGAATGTTCACTTCAGACAAATTCATTGAAGAGTATCCGTGGTATCACAAGGCACGGGCACAAGGGATCGGTACCCCCTCCAACAAAAAAACCCAAACATTTTCACAAGACAGTATCGTTTGTGAAGCCCGGTAGACGGTCACTTAAAATGTTTGTATCGGGATTGAAACTTTGAACTACGACTAAATCTTTTATCACATTTAATACACAATTTATTCACATAACACCGAGTTCCAGTCGATTAGGTTCAAGTAAAATATTTCATCACTGAGGGCGAAACTCACACTACAAATTGATATTTCCAAAATGCTTCGTTCCACATTAATAACTTGATTTATATACATTGTGGTAACTATCAAAAACTATTTAAATATACAACCAAAGCAGACATGTTTTAGAACAAACTCCAGAAACTTGAAATGACCAATCACTGATTGTTAGAGTAATCTATAATGAAGATTAAAATGAATTTTAAAACTAATTTGAATACCTGGGGCCAATACTATAAAACTTCAACTATTGTATTTTCTAGAATTATATTTTCTACCTACTAATATAACTGAGTACAATGAATCATTAGAATTTTAAAAGATTTTGGCAATTTGCCAACTGGCAAATTGCCAGATCTTTGAAAATCCTTATGGTTCATTTAACCCAATTAAAGTCATAACTAGAAAATACAATTCTAGAAAATACAGTTGTAAAAGTTTTATAGTATTGACCCCAGGTTAACGTATCGACTTACACATGCAGGATAAATTGTTCTGCAACCTTTTAAGGGTTTTCGGAAAAAAATGTCACAGACTTTAGTGCGATGATATTTGTGGCCATCTCTTACCTATTAACACAACTGACACCCCTGTGTATTAGAGTACGAACTTGATCCTGTTCAATTTGATCCCATTCGTGGACATGAATGTTAAAGTAAATATCAAAACTCCACTCCTGTCCTACTTATTGTCCGCTGTGGTGGTCAAGTGAGCACGTACAGTAGTATGGGCGCCATGGATTGGTCACTTTCCACGAGTGGGCAATATTTGCTAGATAGATTATTATTATTATTATTATTATTATTATTATTATTATTATTATTATTATTATTATTATTATTATTATTATTATTATTATTATTATTATTTAGATTCCAAACACTAATTAGGGGAATAATCAAAGAAAATCTCAATTAATGAAGCACCGGATCCAACCTACTCTACTCTATTAATTTGTTTAGTAAAACAATAACCTGGAATCTATATAAAGGCAACTTACAAACATCAAGGTAATAAGCGAAATGGAAAAACGAGGATTGCACTGTGAAACAGGAAATTAAGTTTTTTCTGCAAACATGTCTTCAAATTCTGTTTACAATATCCTTAATTTTCAATTTATCTGGTGATCGGATATGTAATCAGGCATTTTGGAATCACATGATGGGCCGGCTATACGAATTCTTGGTGCAGTCAGACTCCAATGCAGGAAGTGGTCGGGGAAAAGGACTTTTCTCTATTGACCATTCAAATAGGAACAGATTATGCTCTTATTAATGTTATTTCTAAGATTTTCGCGGAATGAAAACGTAACCAAACCTGGTAGATATACAGTACAGTCGCCGTGGACTGGTCACTTTCCACGGGTGGCAATATTTCCACGGATGCAATAATAATTTCAATTTTTTGTGCAGTATATAATCGTATCATCGTATTACAACTATGCTAAAATTTTATGAAACTTCCTCATATTCAAGCATAACTATACAGTTAAAACTAGAAGTCCTGTCATGAAATGCGCACAAATAGTACGTCAAACTGCGCGTTAATCTACGCGTTATGACCATAGTAAGGCTATCAAATTCTGTACATATGGCCTGTGCACAAGTAATTTTTCAGCCAATGGGTCTCCGGGTAACCCGGAGGTCCATTGGCAGAAACATTGCCTGCGTTTGCTATGAGTAACCAGGAGAACCCGCCGGGCTTTGGATGCCATTCGATATGGCAATTGCGCGCAATTCCCAAGCGCAATAATGCCTTGACAAAGCACACAGTTCGTGACAGGACTTCTAGTTTTAATTGTAGGTCCTCCATATACCCAAAAGTGGGCGTGACAGGATAAGAATTAACAGCTGCAAGGAAAGAGTGAACGACCAGATTGATCGCAAGAAATATTGAACCTGAAATCATTTAAATCTTGTAAAGATTCGACGAATTCATTCTGATCGTAGAGCTGGTCGCGAAGAAATTTCGCACCGTGGATTTCACTTCAGAAGATACGGAACCGTATTGTCTTTATACTCGGCAAAACAGTTACCCACAATATACTGAACAATTTACTGAACTTCACCATATGTACAAAAAAGGGACTGAAGAGATCCGATATACCAAAAACTCCCCAATGGCAGTGTTCACGCTGGTCCCAATCTCTCCTATGCCGAATTGTTAGCCATTCTGTATATTTTGGTGCCAAAGGGCCAATGGAAACGGGGTGGGGGTGTGGGGGTGGGGGTGTACTTCACTGTCTAATCCAAATAAATTGATCGAGTTTAAAAAATGAACTGGCCATTATTTCAAGAGTGAACGAACAATTGGTCACGAACAAAATCCGACAGAACACGAAAGTTCTGATGAAATGATCAATAGGCCAGAGGGGCAGTCATGTAAGTTGATATATATATACGACTAATTCGATTAATGGTAAGGTTGAATGCGGTGAGCTTAGATAATAAGAGATTAATCCACTAATTACTGTTAATCAACTGGGTTTAGCGGGTCTCGAGTATTTACAAAAGACATAATTTAATTAGATAAATACTTCATACCGTCGCGAGTTACTCGCGATGGTATGAAGTATTTTTCTAATTAAATGCTGCCTTTTGTAACGTTGATAACCTACCATTTATTTACCGACGCTTTCGACAGCCAGGGTCACCTCGTGTCGGACACAACCTACAATGTTTTATTGAACAAAAAGCAACGCCTCAATACCACTCACTGACAATTAACATTGAAAGTTTGTCCAAACACTATTACTAACACCCTATTGACAAAAGAAGTAAAAATAATGTTTCGTCATCGATTGCGCTTTTCACTGTTGCAATGGCTTTCCTTCACAAATGAAAGAAATTTTTTTGGTGTTTAGCCAGTGACGATTTTGTAGTGCCAAATCAAAATTTTTAGTGAAATTGGATAAGTTGGCCCTCGACAGCGTGTACCCTGTCCATTGTCTTTCTTTACGATATCCGGACAAAATACCCTCGGACAAAATACCCTTAGGACATAATACCCTAAAATAAAATACCCTTAGGACATAATACCCTCAATGGGTAGGACAAAATACCCTCGGACAAAATACCCTCAGACCAAATGTATATAAAGTTGGATTTTTGGTGTTGGGGGGGGGGGGGGGGGGGGGGGGGGGTAATTGCATCTAAGGCACTAGCCGGTGTTTTGTTTGAAATAACAAGTACCAATATTTTTAATTTTTTTTATTAACCCTTTACCTAACATAATGGCCAAAACCGGCCAGCACTATTCTAAAAAATCGCCAATTAATTTTCACTGCTTTTTCATTTTTTGTCTCAAAAACATAGGTTATGACCCCTCGTTGGAATGGGCTCGTCGAGCTCGTTCCAACGAGGGGTCATAACCTATGTTTTTGAGACAAAAAATTAGTTATTCAAGAATTATTTTTGCAAGTGTCATCTGCTTTTCAGGTTAGGTAAAGGGTTAAACTAAATAGATATGAAGCACAATACCAATGGCAGATGGCAATTGAATATGAAGCACAATATAAATGGCAGATAGCACAGAACATGAAACAAATATGAGGATATTTTGTCCGAGGGTATTTTGTCCTACCCATTGAGGGTATTATGTCCTAAGGGTATTTTTTTGAGGGCATTATGTCCTAAGGGTATTTTGTCCGAGGGTATTTTATCCTACAATCTTTCTTTACACAGCCACCTTGGCGAGTTAGTTCAGGGACATACACTCACACTCTCCTACCATTAAATGAGATCTTAAGCAGGAATGGTCAGTTTTCGATGTTTCATCATTTTGTAATTGTGAATGATGGAATTAACCCAGGATAACGATTTTACATGATGTAATTTTCTTGAAGTGCATTTCGAGGATTTTTTTATTACGATAAGTAGCGTACTATAGAAATCTCATACCGATTGACATCATGCATACTTAAGAAGCTCGATATTGCGTACACTGTAATTGTAAATAGTAACAGTTGGAATTTTTGCCGATTTGAAACCGAATTGGAATTTCGGGAATTAAAGGAGATATCAGCATCACCAAAGAAGCTCTAAAACCCAGATAGATGGAATTTCCAACTACTCATGACTTGCCCTCAGAATTTCCAACTATAGGAAATTTTGGCCAGGATTGGGAGGGGGGGGGGTAGGGTTGAAACACCACCCACACCCCCTTGTCGCCACGTCCTTGAGTTAGTTATAGTTCATACTAATATAATAAAGCTCAATTAACTTTTACAACTCAAATTAGTCAAATGAATATTGTTTTCTGAGACTGTCAGGACAAGCACATAAATGGGATCACTGGGATCATCAGTCTATTCGTAACTCAAAATAAACGGGTGCAGAGCAAGAGTTTCCTAGACAACTGCCCTCCAGTCCCCAAAAATATACAAATAGGAATTCGACCAGACTCTTGTCATTTTCAGGTCCAAATTTCAAACCTGTGTCACACGCACCGCATCTAAACACTCACATATTGGGATATCGTGAAAAAACGACAATCTTGATAATGGCTCCTAATGGTACCCTTAGGAGGAATAAAAGCGAATCGGAAATGGCTCCCACGGGGGTCATTAAAGATGATAAACTGTGACTCTGGAGCAATTTCGAAAATGACTAGTCTGCTCCAATGAAAAGAGCAGCTAGGAGAACAGTCCCAGTCAAAACTAATTTCAGGAATCTTCCCCAAACCCAGTAAATTTGCCAATCAGTTCAACTCCTCTTCGCAAAATTGTCAACAAGGACACCTGCCCCTAAATTAAACATATCCAAGAAACGATATTGCAAACTGCTTTTGAAAATCGACTTTTGAATTAGTAATGTACTTTGCAGCATTTTTGATTTGAAAATTGTATTCGGACGTCGACTCCTGTCGATTTATTTATTTATTGGTGTTTAAAGTCTCATATTTCTGCAGAATGGCTAATCATGACCACGGCAGTTTTATGGGTAGAGGAAGCCGGAGTACCCGGAGAGAACCACCGAGCAATGGCGAGCAGCTGGCAGCTGCCCAACATACTAACTCCACACAAGCAGGGTTAGCATTGGTCGAAGACAAGTGCACCATCGACGTGCAGTACGCCTTAGTACACAACCCCACCGTGCCCACACATGGGCAATGGGGTGAAGAGTATTGCCCAAGGTCACAGCGCGGCTGCCGCAGGTAGGATTCGAACCAACGACCTCTCGGCTTGCAGCCTGCACCTGCACCTCTACCTACTGAGCCACCGCGCCCCCTCTCCTGTCGATAAGCAGGTAGCTATAAATACACTCTGAAATCAGTTGGGTTAAAACTCAACCCAAATCAACTGGGTTGAGTGAATATGAATCCAATTGGGCTCATATTCAAGCAGCCCTGTTGATTTGGGTGCATTGTTAACCCAACTGACTTCATTGTAACTACTGTTTCATACTCTGAGTACATCGTTTCACTCCACACGACCAGTTAACCTCTTTGCAGTTTGACGATTTGATCTCCCATTGTTGCGCATTTGGTCCACCCTACGGGCAGATCCATTTTCTGAACTTTATACGGAATCTATTAATATATTACCACACCATATGCGTTTACACGATGAATTTCTTGGTCTCTGATTATTTATTTGGTCCCTATAAGGTTATACTTAGGGATCAAATCGGATCAAGTGAATTTGGTGCGAATGTCATTTTATTACCATTATACTGGACCCCAGTTGTACAAAAATCTCTGTTATGAATTTCTTTACATAGCTGGCCATTGGAATCCAATGGCCTATAAATGCAATACTTTTTATTTTTATCATTATTATTCCTTTTGGGGAAGGGAAGAAGATGCATAGAACAAGTCATGGGGCAGAATGAATACGTCGCACGGGAAGCACGAGGGGGTTTGAGACTTTTTTTTTGGTGGGGGGGGGGGGGGGTGGTATACTCACTACCCGAGTTTTATTGCCGACCGAAGATTTTGGGGGGAAACATCGATGGCCTCCAGTAACACCGTATTATTTTCTAATGCATTTCGATTTTGTTGTCGGCTTGAGTTTTGTTACCTGGCCATAGAAATGGGATCTGATGTTGTTGGTTCTCTCAACAAAGAGGTTTCTTGTTATGGTGCGTTTTTATTTTGTTGTGAATTGTAATCGGAAGCCCGTTGGATACCGTACAGTGTGTCGTCTTCTCCTTAGTACCTTCCCCCTTTCATGAAATCTCTTCATTACTGCTTACTATCGCCAGTCCTCAAGGTCGTTAAGCACTTGGAAGAATTCTGGTGGTGGAGAGAAAGGAAGGTCGAAGACTGAGAGGAATGTACAGGCCAGAAGGCAGCAGACAGTGATATGGCGGAGTGAATGTGTGGGGGTGGGGGGGGGGGGGGGGCTTCCATATCCTCCGCTGGCATCAACGACCGTTTCGCATCCATTGGGTTCTCCTGTAGAGAACTGAGGTCCCCAACTCCGCTTATGAAGTGGTCGCTGGGTGGATGGGTTGAGTCGTGGACGGAAAGTGAGGAAAGATAGTGGTAGCTCTCAATTCCGACTCTTGACTTTCCCCCCATCTTCTCCAAGAACGTCGCTTGGTTAGGTGAAAGTAAAAGAAGAAAAGTACTGAACTTCAAAATAAAATGGAGGTGCAAAAACTCTTACTCGGGATTTATATCGTACACCACCGGAAAGCATTTCGTCCCCTGAGTTCTAATATGTTTTATGTGCCAGTAGGCACATAAAACACATTGGAACTCCATGGACGAGTTGTCTTTGATTTCATGAATTAATTTCCGGCGATTCCTAATATAATCATTGTTTTTTTTTTAAAAACTCAACTTTAATTATTTTGTATTTTCTGCATAGAGTTCGATAGTTCGATAGTATATTTTGAGCTTCCTACTACTGGAATTTTTGCGCACGCCTACCAAAGGGAATAGAGAAAGTCGTTCATGTAAAATAAAAATTCATTGCAACGTGATCAAGTATAAACAATCAATATTAGTAGTTATGACAATAACCCGTTACAACTCGCATTATATTAGTCAAATAAATATTGTTTTTACTGACTGCCAGGGCAAACACAAAATTGAAACCAGCAATCTATTCGTAATCCTATCAACTTGTTATTGAGTACACAACTGAAATAAGTCACCGTTGTAACCCTTTAACTAACGTAACGGCCAAAACCGGACAGCGCTATTCTCAGCAATCGCCAATTAATTTTCATTATTTTTTCATTTTTTATCTCAAAAACATAGGTTATGACCCCTCGTTGGAACGAGTTCGTCGAGCTTGTTCTAACGAGGGGGTCATGATCTATGTTTTTTGAGACAAAAATGAAAAAAAAAGTTATTCAAGAATTTGTTTGCCAGTGTCGTCTGCTTTTCATGTTAGGTAAAGGATTAATACAGTTGTCTTTAGATTGGTGATAGCGTTTTCACACTTTTGATGTAAATATGACTTAGTTGTTTTTGCCAGCCGTCTTTCCACGCTACTATCGTCCGCCGTTGGAAATTCTCTCCCCTTCAGGTGGGGTTCCAGTGCTGGAGAAGACCCCACTACGAAGAATACGTTGATTGTAATCTCGCGGAGTTCACAACGAGGAGAATGATCTCACCTTTCCCCTTTAGAATCCAGGTGTGGTGCGATAGGTGTTCTGCCTTAGCACTGACCTTCGGATTTCCTCATGTAATGTCAATGGTTTGGCCAATGGTTTACCATTACCTGGGGAAATCCGTAAAACAATGCGTTAATTAATACGTGTTCACACATTGACGTCTGAAACAGATAATCTGTTATATTTACAGAATGGGAAGTGTTTTGACAAGTTGAAAGCCGGCGGAGAACGATGTGGCTAACCCTTATGACCATGTATTGGAGGTATTTTTGTTCTTTAGGTTTTCGGATGAACGGCAAGGCGGTTGGAGAAATCCTGTGAAGCCCGGAAGAATCACCGAGCTGGGTAAACAGCTGTTAGACTTTTCAATGTATTAACTGTAAGCCCAAGTTCAAAACGCATTGGGTGTAGGCACAATGCTCCGCCGCACTCCAATTTGAGGACTCAAAGAACAGCTGTCTTGTTCAAAGACCCAATTCATGTGCGGCTAATCAGGACCGAACCCACATCCTTCCGATGACAGGTACAATGCGCTAACCAACGGGGCCCCGTGAAGCTTTGAAATTCGATTCGATTCAAATTCGTCATGATGATTCGATTCGACTCGCACCGATTTCGAATCTCTCCAAATCCTACCAAGAAAACCTGGTATATTAACCCTTTATCCAACATAACGGTAAAAACGGCCAGCGTTATTCATAAAAGTCACCATTCAGTCTTCATATAATTTTTGTCTAAAAAAAATAGCTTGTGACCCCTCATTGGAACGAGCTTGTCGAGAACTCGTTCCAATGAGAGGTCATAAGCGACGTGTTTGACGTAAAAAATGAAAACAAATTAGTTGTTCAATAATTTTGTTGCAAGTGACGTCCATCTTTCACGTTAGGTAACGGCTTAACCCTTTACCCAACGCAGACGATTTCAAAATTTATTATTTTAAATATCATTTTTAAATTCTTTTCAAAAAATTTCAACAAAACCCTATCATATGACCCCTCTTTGGAACGAGCTCGACGAGCTCGTTCCAAAGAGGGGTCACATGATATGGTTTTATTGAAATTTTTCGAAAAATAATATTTTTTCAGCTTCTGAATTTGCATATTACGCCCGGCGGATGCGGGCGATTCGTTGGGTAAAAGGTTAAAGAGTTCAAGGAGATTCTGCTGCCGAAACTGCATTGATTCGGTTCTTGGAATATTACTTTCTGGCTGATTTGCCCAAACAGACGAATTCCAATTTAATACTTCACATGAGTTGATACAGTCAATATTCACGGTGACAGGGAGTGCAATATCTTCTCGCTGTTAGATTCGATTCGAATTCCCTTGTCCGGTTCGATTCGGGATTCGATTCGACATGCTATCTGAGATGTGCAGGGTTCTATTAACTAATGCGTCAAAGCGCCCATTGGGCCTCTATTTATATACATATAAAAACACAGACCGTTCAGAGCTGTGGTTATCTACCCTTTTCGTGATTTTTTTTGGATTTATCGCCCCTGATTACTGCCAGATAAAACAGGTGATAACGCTGAATCGTGTCAATGTGTACAATAATTCATTTGTTGACAGGATGCTAACCTATCACACATCTCTGAAATCTCAGCGTAGATTAAAAAACCTACTTCAATACGTGCTTGTCCTGAAATAATATCCGGCTAGGCTTTCACACTGACGGCAAATATAATAATTTTACTCTGACGAAACCCCAGTAAACTAATTTCAAACATTTGACATCGAGGAAGAAAAGTGCTAAACTTTAAATCAAAATGAAATTTAAAAAACATAAAACTAGCGATTTAAATCAAAGATCATCGGAAAGCATTTGTCATGGACTTCATGAATTGATGTCGGGCTATCAAAAATAATCATTGTGCCAAGGGGGATAGCAAAAAGTTGATGTTGAATAGAATTTATTGAAGCAATAAACACCTACTTGAGGCAGATTACCAGTTTTACAACAGTATTATTATGGTAATATAATGAAACAATATAGCGAAACAATATAAACTGAAATGAATGAAAAAATAATTTGGACAAGGAAGAAACGATGGATACACCCATGATAAGGCAGAAAATCAAACAGTCATACATTAAGAAGGCAACGCAATGATTACCATAAATCACTGCAGGACTTCAGATTTATGTATGTATAAATTCATTGCAACATGGTCAAGTATAAACAATCAATTTTAAACTCTAAAAACAGCGGAGTTATATATTAACCCTCTGAACACTGGTGGTACATTCCATGCCAGTTTAATGGCAGGAGTTAGAAGAGTCCATATTCATTGCATGGGGTAGACAATCCAATATTTTCAACGTGCAGCCTCGGTGCTGCACCTTGAAAATATTGCTTGCTCTACCTCACACATTTACTGAACAGCCATCCTATTTAATGACATTATGGCGTATCATGTTCCTGGCCAGAAAAGCGGCCGCTGAGGTTCAAAGTGTTAACATAAACCAGCTGGGCTGAGTGAATACGAACCCAACTGGGCTGAGTGAAAATTTGCACTCTAAAATCAGTTGGGTTAAATAATAACCCAAATCAACTGGGTTGAGTGAATATGAACCCAATTGGGTTCATATTCACTCAACTCAGTTTATTTGGGTTGATTTTTAACCCAACTGATTTTATAGTGTAGTAGTTATGGCGATAACCTGTTACAACTCGTATTATATCAATTAAATAAATTTGTTTCACTGACTGAAAGGACAAAAACAAAATTGGAATTGACCGTCTATTCATAAATACAGTACGTGGAGTGTGGATTGTAACTAAATCACCCGCGGAGTGGAGTTATCACCCAAACTATAAGTTTCAAATTGTATACATATGGACAAAAAACACAAGCAATGTTTCAACCAATGGATCTCCGGGTGTAACCCGGAAGTCCATTGGTTGAAACTATGCTTGTGCTTGTTATGCTTTGCAACAAATTTGCAATTATTGCTTGGGTGGAATCTCCACTCTGCGGGTGAAATAGTGATCATACACTCTCCACGTACTGTACACTCAATTTGTTATTGAGTACATATCTAAAATAAGTCATTGCTTTACACGCTAATTTCTAGATCGGTAATAAGGTTACACACTTTGTTAGAAGAATGACTCCTAAATGGCATGACTTTTAGTTGACCAGCGGTTCATTGGGACCCTCTATATTTTACACAGATCTGACTTGAGACATCTGTCTCTCCAGAGAAATATCAGTCAGGTGATATTTAGTCGGGACTCTCTTATCAAAATAGAATGTTTTGTTTAAAAAGGGAAGCAAAGAGGATCAGTCGCAATGGCAGCAAGTAATACATTATTAGCAGAGTAAATACGCAGCAAATCCATTGTGAGAACTCCTTATATGACGGCCAGGCGAGTGGGGGCAGCTTTCTTTGGTAGACACCAAAACCGTTGAATTAAGAATTTGTGTCTGGCTTGTCTCATTTGGCGAAGCCAGCACGTTGGTGAGTGGCTAACCATCTTATTTTCATGGCGACTGAACTGGAAGGGTCAACTTGAGGTTTTGTGCAATTCGTATTTCCATCACAAAGCTTGCGTATAGTTTATTTCCAACAGAGAAGGGCTTAGGGGTGGAATAAGATACGTGGTAATCACATAACAAGTTGGGAATCCCATGGAAAATAAATTTCACAACATTTATTGCAATTTCAATCAGACTTCACGTACAAAGTCTGGTATTTCGCTAGTTGCATTACAATTATATTTGGCAGGGACGTGGCGATAAGGAAGGGGGTGATTGGGGTGGACGGGAGTGTCCTACCCCCAATCCCGGCCAAACTTGCCAATGAATATAAATTAAAAAGCCTCAAACCACCAATAGGTTTATCTTTTGCTGTGACCTTTTGTAACAAACATTCGGTGATTTTTTAATCATATTACATGGGATTTTCTAACTTTCTAACTGGAATCAATCTTAAGACTCTTGAGCGCAACAAGGCGCCATCAGCATTGTGTTGTACTCCAGAGGTAATTTTCAACTCCAGAACCCAAAAGTCATACATTTCAAAATCAACGGGAGATGATGCATTCGGATTTCTTCAGCAAGAGTCAATACTATAAAACTTGTGACTTTAAATAGTTTGAAATGAACCGGTAGCATTTTCAAATGCCATATCTGTTAAAATGCTAATGATTTATTTCAGTCAGTTAACCCTTTACCCAACGTAACGGCCAAAACCGGCCAGCGCTATTCTCAAAAAATTGCCAATTAATCTTCATTATTTTTTCATTTTTTGTCTCAAAAACATAGGTTATGACCCCTCGTTGGAACGAGCTCGTCGAGCTCGTTCCAACGAGGGGTCATAACCTATGTTTTTGAGACAAAAAATGAAAAAAATTAGTTATTCAAGAGTTTTTTTTGCAAGTGTCGTCTGCTTTTCATGTTAGGTAAAGGGTTAAATTAATACGTAGAAAATACAATTCTAGAATATACAATTGTAAAAGTTTTATTTTATTGGCCCCAGGTGGAAATCTACAGGTAGCAATTGGAGAATTTCCAGTAAAGGAGGGGGGGGGGGGGGGGCAGTGCAAGTGGTTTATAAAAAATTTGATGTTCAGCAGTCAGGGGTGGGAGTGGGGTACCTTTCGAAATTAAGAGGGCGCACACCCCGAACCAATGCTCCCTATCCATGCCCCTGATATTAGGCAATTAATTCTCAGAGAGATAGTCCCTGTTTATAAGAAAATGTAATTTTACAGTATATTGGAAAATGCCCTGGTATTCATCAAATGTGTTTCATGAAAAGGCAGTTTGAAAGGTTCTTATTTCTATCGGAATGTTGTAACTGACCTTCCGACTCCCGATCGATATTAATCGAGTAAAAGACTACACTTTAGAATTCTCTCAAGACAAAACGACAAATTTTTATAAAATTAACAATATTTAAGCGCAAATTATTCTCCAAAGGGGGATTCTCGAACTATGCTAAATATTGAAATGGATAGAAGAAACACATTGAAAAATGTATATCTAACACGAACAAATGATGTATCTAATCACTGCTAAAAATTCTCACGAAACGGAAATGACTCCTCATTGAAAAGATCCCAAGTATCATTTGTTTACTAATTTCGATTAAAAATACAAGAATAAAATAATAGTTGCCGTGGAAGCCCGCATAGGAAGCCATGTTCTGACGTTAACAAAATGGTCAAAACGTGATGATGATGATGATGGTGATGATGATGATGATGATGATGAGGTGAGGGCTTTGCGAATCTCACAAATTTGGAATCGAATCGAACCCCGAATCAATCAAGTAGAGGATTTCGAATCTAATCTTAATGCTCTTGAATTTGTAGATTTTGCCAATTATAAATTTAAAAACAAAACAAAAAACTCAATTGATTATTTTATCAATGGATCCATTTCATTGCTGCACCTATTTTTCACATAATATACCATCAAAGGAGAATAAAATACGCTTAAGTTGAAAGATTTACAATATAAATATTGCCAGTCCTCGCTCACGTTTTGTATTAAACGGCAAATTCGGGCAAATCGGTCGAAAAAGCAGAATATTCCAGAAACGGAATAATGTAATTTTGGAAGCGGAACCGTCTTGAACTCTTCTTCTCTCATTAGGGCTCCTTCACAGGATGGTCGCTCGCTGATTTGTCGCGGTTCTTAGATGAGAAAGATTATTTCTGTGCTCCGAAATGTCCCCTATACCCACGCCTCTTCTCTTCTCCCAATACCGAAAAGTTACGAAAACGAAATATTCGAAGACATCGCCGACCCCATTTTTCCCAGTGACTCTCATTCTGTTAGACTGCCATGTTGGGCATTCTAAAAGAAAGTATTCCAGGATCTCCTCTAGATCTAAAATACACAGTTTGCACTCCCTTTGACTGTCTTTCCCAGTTTTTCTCTTAAGTTCCAACGACCGCGACCTCAGCTTGAACAGCACTGCGCCCCCCTACCAAATGGGCCACCAACGTTCTCTTCAAAACCTGGCTTTTCTTTATTACGTAGGTCACCCAAAGATAACTTTCCTCCCCCCCCCCCCTCCCCCACCCCATCGGACACTTCGGCTACAATCCTCACCGAGTCTTTCTCTGACGATTTTTTTTACCCTGGGTTGTCCCCACTTATAGTCCGAGATTTTCAATGAATAGTTTTCTACTAACTCCATAACTTGCTCAATCCATCCTGTCTTTGTATTTGAATTCCAAATATTCTGGAATATCACTTTATACCATCGGCTGTCGGGAAGATTTACCAAATAGTTAAGATAACAGAGTTTCATTAAGTCTACCCTGCCCTTGATCCTCATCATATCAAGGATTGCTTCCAGTGTTGCGGAATTACCCGGCCCTGTTGGTAATGAAACGCATGAGACAATAATATTGATGATCCTGGTATAGGTGTCTGGTTGCGTATGTTTTAAGATGCTCCTTTATCTTAGGTTAAGATTTCCACCATATCCCCATACTTATACGACAGTTCATTCATGATTCGTAATTATAAATATCAGTCGCTGTCAAAGAAACTAAATTTTTCGGAGAATAAATTTTCAAAATTGTCCATGTGGGGTCCGAACTATAAAGTTTTGGAGAGAAATTAGCAAGGCGAAAGAATAGCAACGTGGAATTTTCGGAAAGGTTTTTATCCCGATGCCAGGTAAAACGATATGTAGGGTACTTAAACCTTTGAACCCTAGTTTCCTGGAATGGTATCGCCTTTGCGTACACGTACAGTGAAATGGGTCAGTTCAATAGCAATATTCAGGGAGGATAAAATAATAACTGCAGTCTGCAGCCGTTCGGCTGCAGACTGCAGTTATTATTTTATCATCAATGCTTCGTGTACATACCTCTGATAATAAGACAAAAATGGTACGAAATTATGCCTTCGACCGAAAAGTCGGTCTTGCGAGTTCAAAAGGTTAACACAGACACGAAGAGGTCACAAAAACGCTAAAATATGTACATGCAATTTAAAATATATTTGGGGAAATCGTGCGGAAAATGAAAGATAATTATTCAGACCTTACCAAATCGCTTTTCAAAAAGAAATTCGACTGCATTAGGAGCAAAGATGTTCCACTCATTAGCCTTAATTGACTTCAAATATCATCAGTAAATTCAATACGCTTCAGAGAGGAAACTCTAGCCTTCATCAAGCAAATGTGATGTCTTATTAACTTCATGATTACGTTTGCAGCGTGTTTATTCATTACATGCATTCAGTTTCTGTGCGATTATGATCCACAGTTGGAAGTTTTCTCAGTGAAGAGAACTGTTATCAAATAATTGAATACATTCCTGTTTCTGTGGGTTCAGATTTAGACAGGCCTGAACGATCTTCAGGGGCGGACTAGGTCGAGAAAAGTGACCAGTAAATGAATCAAGGCGGACCCTGGACCCGGGGAAATGAACGAGCAGTGGAAGAGAACGAAGAGAACGGTTATCAAATAAATGAATACACTCTTGTTTCTGTGGGTTCAGATTTAGGCAGGCCTGAACTGTCTTCAGGGGCGGGCATGGCCGAGAAAAGTGACCAGTAAATGAATCAAGGCGGACCCTGGACCCGGCGAAATGAACGAACAGTTGAAGAGAACGAAAAGAACGGTTATCAAATAAATGAATACACTCTTGTTTCTGTGGGTTCAGATTTAGGCAGGCCTGAACTGTCTTCAGGGGCGGGCATGGCCGAGAAAAGTAACCAGTAAATGAATCAAGGCGGGCCCTGGACCCGGCGAAATGAACGAACAGTGGAAGAGAACGAAGAGAACGGTTATCAAATAAATGAATACACTCTTGTTTCTGTGGGTTCAGATTTAGGCAGGCCTGAACTATCTTCCGGGGCGGACTAGGCCGAGAAAAGTGACCAGTAAATGAATCAAGGCGGACCCTGGACCCGGCGAAATGAACGAACAGTGGAAGAGAACGAAGAGAACGGTTATCAAATAAATGAATACACTCTTGTTTCTGTGGGTTCAGATTTAGGCAGGCCTGAACTGTCTTCAGGGGCGGACATGGCTGAAAAAAGTGACCAGTAAATGAATCAAGGCGGACCCTGGACTCGGCGAAATGGACGAACAGTGAAGAGAACTGTTATCAAATAATTAAATCAATTCGTGTTTCTGTGGGTTCAGATTTAGGAAGGCCTGAACTATCTTCAGGGGCGGACAAGGCCGAGAAAAGTGACCAGTAAATGAATGAAGGCGGACCCTAGACCCGGCGAAATGAACGAACGCTGCTTCCTTGCATCTGAGGGATCAATGGGAGTTCACGCAGAGGACATTTGATGGCATTTCTTTTCAATTCAATTCAATTCAATTCAATCTTTATTTCACAGCATACAGCATACAAATACAAACGAGAGAGAGAGAGAGAGTAAAGTTACAAAATTATTGAATGATGTATAAATGTATACTGTGGGGAATGACATAGCCTTGCGACAGTCTTCCTGTCATCCCCTAGACAATCAAAATAATAAATAAAATAGAAAGGCAAATGGCAAGTCTTAAATTCAAGTTAAATGTAGTCGATCCAGACAGCAGGTAGTTGTTATGTTATATTAACATCCTTTACATTAGAATTGAGTATTGTTTCCACATCATGGATCAAACTCCCAAGAGTTCTGTCTCGGGTTGTTTTAACCCGTCAATCAACTGTGTTTCCTAATCCTAATCGAATCAACAGTGTTTCCGAATAAAAAAAAACAAAACAATTTTTATACGCATTCCTTAGTAGGCCAGTACAATTATCGTAGGCTAATGGGGTGATGTAAAAACCGGAATACCGCGGGACAACCTTTTCATCTGTTTGTGAGAAGAGAAGAGATGAAGGTAATAACGACCCCGAGAGTTCCAACTAGGCGAAGCAGTCAGGGCATCTTGGGTTGGAACACCTAACATTGACTTCGTGTGCGTTTAAAAATTGATTGAATAAAGTTTTGTTAAATGCCTTTCGGGTGAGGGTTTTTATCGTTGTGTCTAAGTCATTCCACAGTTTAGGAAAATAAAAATATGGAACAGCGGCTGAGAACTGAGTGCGGGGTTTGTGTGTGATTAGGTTTCCACATTGCCTAGTATTCATACCATGGGTTAGAGTACACTTGGAAGGTTTTATCAAAACTGACAGGGAGGTTGTTTATAGACCAGTCGTACATGAATAGAAGTGAATGTAACTTGTACAGATCATTAAATTTCAGGATTTTCAAACGTTTGAAAAGAGGATAGGTGTGTGAGTTGAACTATTTGTTCGCTATGGTACGCACAGCCTTCTTTTGAAGATTCAGAATTTGTTTAGTGGCTGGTGTATTGCCCCAAATTTGTATCCCGTAAATTAGATGGCTTTGAAATAAAGTGAAATAGAGTATACGTAGTGTCTCGAGCGGCAAAAAATTCTTGACTCTATTCAGGCTATAAATTGCCCTGGATAGTTTCGTACAGACTACGGATACATGATGATTAAATCTAAGGTTCTCGTCCATGTCAATTCCTAGGAATTTTATGAATTTGTGTTGGCGATTATTACCTGCTATTATTAAGCTTGAGTTATTTAGTGAAATTTGGGTTTGTACATTGTTGAAATTGTAATTGTCATTTTGGGGATGAAGAAGTAGGACCTTAGTTTTATTAGCATTTAATGATAACTTATTAGCTAGACACCAGTCATTGATTTTTGACAATTCATTGTTTGCCCTCTCCGCTAGGAGGTTGAGGTCATTACCAGATGCGTAGGATGTTGTGTCATCCGCAAAGGATAAAATACTCATGTCGGTCGACTCACAAATGTCGTTGATAAAGAGCACAGACAAAAGAGGACCGAGGACAAAACCCTGGGATACACCCGTAGTAATATTGAGTTGATTCGAGGATTCACTCGCGAATTGCACAAATTGGGATCTCTCAGAGAGATAGTTCTGAAACCAAGAATTAGCTATACCTCTAATTCCGTAATGTTCAAGTTTCCTGACGAGGATTTCATAGTCAATAGTGTCGATTGCTTTGGAAAAATCTAAAAAAATAGATAATGTGCAATCTTTAGTTGCATTGTTATTCATTATGGAAGCGTAGTTGATAAGATGCATTATCGGATGAAATGTTGAGTGTCCCTTTCTGAAGCCAAACTGATAGTTATAAATAATGTTGTTTGCATCTAGAAAGTTTGTTAACCTTTTGTGCATTAATTTCTCTAAGATTTTAGAAAATGAGGGAAGAATACTTATTGGACGATAATTGTCGAATGACTGTTTATCTCCGGATTTAAAAATTGGTATTACTTTTGCAGATTTCATTTTTGATGGTACAATTCCAGTTGAGAATGAGGTATTAATAACATGGATTAAAGGAACAGCAATTTCTTGTATAATGTTTTTTAGTAGTTTCGGAGAAATGTTGTCATTACCAGCAGAAGTTTTTGTTGGGAGACTTTTTACAGAAGATACTACTTCTTCAGGGCTTGTGGGTGATATGAAAAATGATCCGGGGACGCTGTCATTGAGGTAATCTGAGAATCGATGTGTGGAGCTTGTCATGTTGTTGGTAATTCGATTTCCAATGTTAATAAAGTAGTTGTTAAATTTTTCAGCAATTTGGAAAGGGTCAGTGAACTCTACATTATCATCAATAAACAATGATGGTAGGAGAGGCGGAAGGTTTGACTTATTTATTGCTTTGCGGAGAATTTCCTAAGTTTTCGTAATGTTTCCCTTATTTTCTAAAATTAATTGACTATAATAATTTTTTTTAAGTTTACGTCTGAGTTGGTTAAAAATTTGACAGTAGGTTTTGTATCTTGTAATATTGTCGTTGGTTGGGGCCCTCGGCATTTTTTCAAGCAGTTTATGTTTGTTTAGGGAGGACTGTAGAAGACCGTAAGTCATCCATGGTTCTCGTTTGACGTATTTTTTCGGGGTCTTCTTTATCGTCGATGGGAACGCTTGATAAAACGTTGTATTAAGAATTGATAGGAGTTTTTCATAAGCTTCGTTGGCACGAGCCTCTTGGCATACATAATTGAAATCAGATTGAGATAGTAGGTGTTTAAATAAGTTGATATTCCTTGTGTTGAAGATTCTCTTTGGTTGGAATGTATTGTCGTTGGATTTGGTACTATTGGGGTTTTTGATGTAAAATGTTGCGAAATGATCGCTGACATCTGTAATAATTATTCCGGAGGTATTAGAGTCGAGTTTATTACAAAAAATATGGTCAATTATAGTCGCTGAATGATTTGTTACACTTGTAGGTTTGGTCATCATAGGTGTGAATCCAGTTCTGAACAATGATTCTAAATACGGATTAGTTTTCTGGTGTTGGTTAAAGTTTAGTAGATCTATATTGAAGTCGCCCATCAGATAGGTTGTCTTCTTCTCAGAAGTGATTTTGTCGAGTAAGTTGGAATATTGAGATAAAAACAAGTCAAGATCGGCTTTTGGTGCGGTATTGGGGCGATAAATAATTCCTACAATTGATTTGTAATTTCCAGTGAGTTCAATAAATAGTGATTCAAACACATGGGGAATGAAAATGCTTAAGTCGTTCCTAGTTTTGAATGATATAGAATCTTTAACAAAAACACCAACCCCACCCCTACCATCATCATCGGAGGGACGAGTACGTAGAACAAGCAGATGGTAGCCGTCTAAGATGTAAGAGATGTTTTCCTTCACATTGAAAGTTTCAGTGATACCTATGATGTCCAAGATATTATCATTTGTTTGAAGATCAGAAATCAGACTCTGTAGTTGTTCAAAATTGGCATTCAAGCCTCTACAATTAATGTTAAGTAAAGCAAAAGATTTCGTACACGTGCCTACTGTTGAAGAGAACGTTCCCGGAGTGTAGAATTTGCAGTTATTCCTGTCGGCATTGAGTGGAGAAATAGGATCATCTTCCGAAACACAGTCAATTTCATTGTTGAATTGTGTAACAAAGTCAAAGACTGCATCGTTCTGAACATCATCAAGCGAGACTAAGTTAGTCGTCATAAAGTTTGGTACACAATGAAGGAAACAAAGAGTTTTAATAACACAAGTGTTCTACTCTGCTGTCTAGATTACTGTGACTTGAGGTACAGTTGGAGAAGTTGGGACAAGGGCACGAGTCCTGAAATGTGGACTTAGGCAATCTGTCTTATTATGAACCCGGGAGTTGGCTGGATTGGTTATGAATAATCATTGGTACTAGGTATTCTGTAAGGAGAGGTTATTTTTGCGTGTGGGTCGGGAAAAATATTGGTGAATATAAGAACACAAAATAATATGGGTGCACATGATAGAGGGCATTAAAATATGGGTTGAACTGGTAACACGTTCATATTGTGGTCATGCCCTCGCATGGTTTATCAGTTTGTCCGCAAAGTGCAGCATGGCTGCTGAACATCAGCCATGCTGCACTTTGAGGACAGACCAGTAAGTTGAGTAAGTATTCACGTGGCGTTTAATTGGAGTGGGAGAAAATGAATTTACACTAATGGAGAGATATTCTATCTTTTGGAAAGGAATATATTTGGATATATTGCATATATTGCAGCAACCATGCCACAGTCAGAGAACAGGTGGTAATACAAGTAGGTTGTGTAATAATTCAAGTGACGTTGAGCAGGGGTATGAGAATCTAAGATTTCAGTAGAGCTATGAAATTCAAGCGTGTGAGTGTCGGAATTATTGGAATAAATAGTGGAAAGCGCGAAAATATGACTGCACACAGTGGAGGGCACTGAAATGTAGTTTGAACTGGGAGTCACTTTTCCATTGTGATTCAGCATTTATGGTTGTCAATCTGCACACAAACTACACCATGGCTGCTCCGCAGCAGGCATATCGCAGTCTGGGAGCTGACGGTAACATCAGTAATTGGTGTAGATAATCATTTTGCGTTTCGTAAGGGTATGAGAATCTGGGTGTTTTGTTAATAAAGGATATTCTAACGTGGGGTAGGATATATGCTTGGTGAATACACAAAAGCAAAACAATTTATCTGCGCGTAATGGAGGACATTGAAATTTCATTTGAAGTGGATATCACTTTTCTAATGATTAAGACGCCAGGTTTGCAGTTAGGACAAACTGCACCATGACTGCTCTGCAGCAGCCATGCTGCAGTTTGAAAACAGACGGCACCTCCAGTAAGTTGCGTAAATGTTCGTAAAAGGTTCAACCAGTGTTGGAGGCTGACATTTCAATAATGGGTGGATAATCTAACATATGGGTGGGGATTCGTTTGAATAAATACATAGATATAGGGTCATGTTGTTGGACATAATAGGGGACATGACGCACATAGGTGACAAACTGTGACACCACTAATTTGTGTGCATATAAATAATCATGTTGCGTATCGAAAGGGTATGATAAACTGGGTTTTGAGCTATTAAAGGATCCAGTAAGTTGAGATAATGGGTGCACATGATAAGGTGCATTAAAATATGGGTTGAACTGGGTGACACATTCTCATTGTATTGTAGTCAAGCACTCACATGGTTTATGAGTCTGCGCACAAACTGCCTCATGGCTGCTCTTCAACAGCCATCCTGCAGATTGTGAACAGACGGCACCACGAGAAAGTTGCGTACACGTTCGTATAATGTTAAACCAGTGTTAGAAACTGACTTTTCATTAATGGGTGGATAATCTAACATATGGGAGTGCATATCTTTGAATACATCCATAGATATTAGATAATGTTGTCGGACATAATAAGGGGCATGACGCCGTTATGGAGCAAACGGTGACACCAGTAATTTGTGTACATGTAAATAATCATGTTGTGTATCGAAGTGGTTTGATAATCTCTTATTTTTGCTATTAAAGGCTCCTTTATATTGACATAAGATGGGTGCACATGATAGGGTGCATTTAATGTGGGCTGAACTGGGTAATACATTCTCATTTTGGTCAAGCACTCACATGGCTTAACAGTCTGTGCACAAACTGCAGCATGGCTGCCCTGCAGCGACCATGCTGCACTTTGTGGACAGACCGTTAAGTTGTGTAAGTATACACGTGGGTTGAAATGGGTAACACATTCTCATTTTGGTCAAGCACTCACATGGTTTATCAGTCTGTGCACAAACCGCAGCACGGCTGCCCTGCAGCGACCATCCTGCATTTTGTGGACAGACCGATTACGTTGAGTAAGTATACACGTGTTGTTAAATTGGGGTGTAAAAAATGAGTTTACTAAACGGGGAATATTCTATCGTTTTGATAGGGATATATTTGGATATATTGCTGCATTTTGGTCAAGCACTCACATGGTTTATCAGTCTGTGCACAAACCGCAGCACGGTTGCTCTTTTATCATCTTTATTACTCATTCGGCAAGAATGGTATCAACAGGGGGTGGGGGGTGCGCGGTCCCATCGGGCCTACCACAGTTCGATTTCGACTTTTAAAACTACAAGAACACCGTTTTCTTGCATCTGAGCTATAAGTGGCAGACTAGACTGCTGGTATATCGAAATGGTCTCTATGTGGACTGTCACCGGCAGTCCACATAGTTAACATTTCAATATACCGGCATTTTATGCCGGCATTCTATGTAGTGGAATTGGCTCCTGGTCAAATGGCGAATAGTACAACCGTACAGTTACAAAGGACATTACAAACTTTTCTTCTTTTTTACATTCTTCACTATTTTTTCCGCATTTCAGTACTTTTTCATTTTCCCACTGTTTTTTATTTTTTATTAAATTTCTGTAATAAAATTGTACATATCTACACATTTTGCGGCAAATCAGATTCTCTATATTTATATCTGAATATTGTTGGGAGAGGAGAGTTTCCCAAGTGGAAAGCACTTGTTCTCCAATCCCAGTTTGTCTTCAGTATTGGCAAATAAAATCTGTTTAACCAAAAAATTCTATGCAATCAGATCCAATTCGACTTTACGAAATGTCAAACACATACACCTATTGGGCTTAATCAAATTTGGTCCCCCAGGGGCCACCCAATAGGGGGCCCACCGGGAATTTTCCCAGTGGACCATACGGCCAGTCCGCCTCTGACCGTCTTCGGATATTAGGGAATGCGGTGGAGTGTGTGGATGACCCATGTTTGCCCGACCATGACATGGATAATCCCGTCGGTACTCATGCACACGATTCTCGTGGAGGTATTGCGACGAGGAGTCTACAATCACTGATGAGCGACAGCAATCAGCAATGTCGTGGAAAAAGACGTACATGGCTGAATGGTTAGCAAATTTGTATCTTCGATGTGCGCATCATTTAAAAAACTCAGACATTTTCCTGCACAGTAGTATAAAAGTTCAGAAGCTGACGTTTTAAATCTTTTTCCTAATCAGTTTCAACGTTTGGCTCTAAGACTATTTCGGAACTGCCATCTTGGGATTTTAATCTATGCAAAGTTGCGGGGTGTAAACAAAGCGATTTCCATGTTCATCGCCTTCAGTTTTGAACTTCTGTGTCAGCCAAGACTACTAGTTTTGTGAAACATCAAGTTTAAATTCGTAGAACCGTTGTCATCATTCAAATAAAGTGAAGGGGCAACCCTAGACGACTTTAAACGACGTGATATCACAAGTTTAAAGTCTTTTTCCACGGAGGTGAGGACACGTTTTGAGTGGCATTAAGGAAACACTCGTTATACTGAGTTTCTCGCCTTAGGAAATCGCCGAAAGTTGCCGAAACAGAGCCCACAGAGTCTTGTCCAAACAAGACCCGAAAGACTGTATTTTTGTTTTTTGGTTTGGTAAGTCCTGTCAAGGACGTACCAAAAAAAAAAAAAAAAAATAAACTACAGTCTTTCAGGCCATGTTTGGACTACCACGGAGTCATGGCACAAGTGTATTCAAACACCATTCAAGTCGATAAGAACTCAATTCGAAATAATGAAAGTTCTTAAACAATATTGCTTTTGCCTTGAACAAATGGTAACCTTAGCTAAATTTGTTTTAATTCGCACTAGTGAACGTATAAGGGTCCGAAGCACTTCACCCGCTCTCTTCTCCCATTGTTAACAACGTGTTTTCTTGAAAAGTTTACACCTCGCGACCTGTGACCTTGCATAGATTAAAAGCCAAGATGGCAGTTTCGAAATCGGCTCATTATTCTCTTTTGAAAACCATTTTATAATAAGAAAATGTCGTTTCCACCATCTTTTGATGTTCTGTAACTTTTGTTCTGTTCATTATATCAACAATGTGTCCATCGTGACATATCAGACAGGTATTGTCCTTTCATTAATAAAAGTCTAGAAGGAGAGATGTACTAATTTTGTTTTGTCTGGGAAGAATAAGAACTTGCAAATTACTAAAAACACCACACATTCGCTAATTTATTTATTTGCTTTATTGGGGTATAACGACATTTTCGACAGCCAGGGACACCTCGTGTCGGACAGTTGTACGGGTGGAGGAAACCGGAGTACGCGGAGAGAACCACCGAGCAACGCGGAGTAACTGTCAGACTCCCCAACGTACTAACTCCAAATAAGCAGGGTTAGCATTGATTGAAAACAAGTGCACCTTCGACGTGAATTACGCCTTAGTACATGGCGCCACCGTGCTCCCAAGTGGGCAAACGGGAGTAAGTGTCTTGCCCAAGGACACAACGCAGTTACCCCTGGCGAGGATCGAACTGTGAATCTTTTAATTTGAAGTCCAATGCTGTAACCACTGAGCCAGCGCGCTCCCTAACACATTTACCAAAGAAGGAGCCAAAGTGGACATTTAATGTTGGTAGGTGTGATACCGAGAGATATTCTTAATGGCGGATCATCTGTGAACTACTTGCTTCGAATAAACTTTCCATAAAAAAGTTTCCTTTTGTGACCTTTAATAAACGAAAACAACAGACAGCTCTGAGAGCTGTCTGTTGTTTACGTTTATTAAAAGTGACAAAAGGAAACTTGACTTTATTTTCTGCTGATATCATAGGTGTTTTCTCAACAATTACTTGCTTCTTAATTTGACCTTCCTTGCTCGCCTTATAATTTCAAGGGAGATAACTTTACAATAATCAGGGAATGTTTTATGCTCACAGACCGGTCTTCAAACATGCCAATTAGCGGAAAAATTACTCTGCTCTATTTCTTCCCGACAAGACAAATGTTTTTTTGTTATTTATGTCTATTTTTTTGGTGGGTGGGGAAAGTTTGAGGATTTATGCCCCTTGATGCGGCTTTAGAGATATAATCGATAAACAATAAATAATACTAAGAGGATGCGATCCACTTATTAAAACAGACTCCTAGAGCTTATTTTACACCCTTAAAAATAAAAAAAAACAAACACAATTTATAGGTCGCCATAAGCTGGAGACAAAGGACTCGATGCGAGAGATGCAGGCTGTGTAAGAATGTAATAATTGATTATTTTTCTACTCAAGTTCCAATTTCGACATTGTACTTTGTCTATTATGGGAGTCTTACTGTGAAACAAGCAGGAATGTTGATTTCAATGCGACAACCATTCACAGATCCGAAGCTATTTGGGTGGGGTGCCGGGGGGGGGGGGGGGGGTTGACGGTTTAGAACAAACTCCTAAAGCATAGAAATGCAGCTGAATACGAACACTCGCCCGCTTGCACAGCGTAATGTTTACAATTTAAACCTTGAGGTCCAACACTGTTAGACCGAAAGTCACTGTTTTACAGTACGGCCGCCGTGGACTGGTCACTTACCACAGGTGGGCAATATTTCCACGGACGCAATGCTATTAGATTCCAAACACTAATTACAGGAATAATCATCAACAATTTAATTAATGGAGCACCGGGTACAACTCGGTGCTTCATTAATTAAAATTTCGCTGATGATGCTTTTATTACCTGGTAAACGTATGCGTGGACATCACCTACCACGCGTGGATTATGACCAGTCTACGGCGACTGTACTGTAGCTGCGGCCGAAGTGTGCGATCGAAGTGTGGAGAGCTCAAGAAGCACTTGTGTTAGTTGCCGGTTAGGTTTTCTGCTCGATAATTTGTTATCAAACATTCAAAGTGCATTATCATGTTGTCTGTTCCAGTGTGTATTATTCCTCTGTACACTGATGTCAAAACACCCAAATTTCAAGCAGCAAGTAACTTAAAAGACATACAATAAAAAATGAAGACAGTCTATTGAACTGTACCTTCCCCCAAATTCACTCCTGTTGACAGTAATTCAGACACAGAAAGTTTGTTTTTGACCCTACCAACCTCCTTTTTAAACATCTTAACCCTTTACCTAACATGAAAAGCAGACGACACTTGCAAAAATAATTCTTGAATAACTAATTTTTTTTCATTTTTTGTCTCAAAAACATAGGTTATGACCCCTCGTTGGAACGAGCTCGACGAGCTCGTTCCAACGAGGGGTCATAACCTATGTTTTTGAGACAAAAAATGAAAAAAATAAGGAAAATTAATAGGCGATTTTTGAGAATAGCGCTGGCCGGTTTTGGTCGTTACGTTAGGTAAAGGGTTAAATGCAGATGAATTTTGTGATATTTATATATTTAGTATTTTGTTTTACCTTTTTCTTTCTACTTTTACCCCGGTTTCTTTTTTTTTGGGTTGTATTACACACACGTTCAGACAGAATTTGGCTTACGAGAACTTTTATCGCCACATTTCATTTCTTTCGTCGTCTGTGTGTATTTTTTTCTTGTTGTGTTTGTACCCTGAAGAAGGTATTCATCAGACCGAAAGCTAGGTGAAAATTGTTTTTTTCCTGTGCTATTTGAGCTTTATTTGCATCTCTCAGATCCAGCACTCTTGAAACAAAGTTATTTTATCAGAATATAGACCTTGTTTTATTTATATATTTAAATATACCTTTTTATACACACTGTTAAGTTTTAAATTAATTCAAGAAATTATTATCAAAGAACTCAATAATACAAATGTTGGCATTATTACATGCATCCCTAAACAGAATAAACCTAAAATTTACTTAACCCTTTACCCAATGCAGACGATTTCAAACTTTATTATTTTAAATATCATTTTTAATTGTTTTCCAAAAAATTCAACAAAAACATATCATGGGACCCCTCTTTGGAACGAGCTCGACGAGCTCGTTCCAAAGAGGGGTCACATGATATGCTTTTGTTGAAATTTTTCGAAAAATAATATTTTTTCAGCAGCTGTATTTGCATATTACGCGGGCGGATGCGGGCGATTCGTTGGGTAAAGGGTTAAACTTCATATCATTAATATATGTAGACGTTAAAAACTGTGTTACCGAAACTAGTTTGAGATACTCAATTTGACTGTATGACAGGTAGATATATAGGAAATACAACAACGCCCACTTCTGACCTAATAAAAAAATTGTGAAGAACCAAGTATCTCAGGTATCCTTATTTTTCTTAACTTCGAGAAGGCTTTCGAGTCTTTGAAATGGTCTTTTCTTTTAAAAAAAGTTTTTAAACTTGAGTACTTCCATGATTCGTTGGTTTGAAACGTTTTATATTATATTTATAGTTATATTTTAAATTATGGATATTTTTCGGATAAATTCAGTTTGGAACGTGGTGTGAGACAATGCGACCCCTTATCTCCTTATCTATTTATACTTATTGCCAAAATCTTAAGAGCAATCTTAACAAATCTTACGAGCAGCCTTAAAATTAAATCCAAATATTAGTGGGTTAACAATAAATGATTCCAAATTTCTTATAAGCTAATATACAGACATACAGACGACATTACACCCTTCCTGTGTAATGACGGACACTCGTTGAACACTGTAGTAGAATCGGTAAACACTTTGCCGTTCATGTTCGGTCCAAAGGCAAATTATGACAAAACTGAACCCATGTGGATTGGTTCGATACAGGGTTGTGGAAACGAAGTTCTTTCATAACACACAGTTAAATTGAATCATGATAGGGCATTCAAAATATTGGGGATCAAATTCAATTTGTTTCTGAAGAATTATATTATAAACAGCAGCCTGGAAAAAATAAAAAAAGATATAATCTTCGAAAATGGTTGGTAGATATGCATCAAGGGTAGACCCAGCTTTATCAAATTGTGGGTTTAAGGGTAGTATGTTAGTGGATAAACTTTACTTTTTTGGAATACCAAGGCAAATGACCAGGATCAGGATACGCACTTCATGAAGCAGTAATGGTTGATTCTGAGCGCTATACCGACATGGTTCATGAGTAGGAATATAGTGATATCACTGTGATGGTGATATGCGGCACATCAGACTAAGCTAATGTTGCAAAACACTTCCAAAACAGCCCTTTTAATCCATGGATAATATAACTGAAGAGGTGAAAAATGTTGAAGCCAAGCTCCCTACTGTTCTGAAATTAAGAATTCCTCGATTCTTAGTTTCAGAACATGCTTACTGGGATAAATGCTGTGGGAATTATGAGGGGTTACACTCCAACATAATCAACTGAAAACAGTTAAGGAAAAAGTAACGCACACATTATATTCATTTCCCAAGGAACTACTGCAAGAAAAAGAATAGAAACCAAAAATACATATTACCTATTTCTTGCCATGACAAGTCGTAAATTATTAAAGATACCACCAAATGTACATTGCTTTCAATTACGACACTGGGATATATGGTTATTACATTTTATCATTATTAAATTCTGAAAAGTGTCATCCTCATAATCAGCTCATAATCTTTCTTCAGAAATAAAGAGAAATATCATACCTTGTCATGTTGTTTTAAGATCAAAATAACCTTCATGTTCCATTGTATCTCCTTGAAGCTGGTCAGACAAAAGGCAGGTAACTGTATTGTTTAAAGGTGTCAAATCGGTTTAGCTCAAACAAAGGCCACCAATAAAGACAAAGTTTTCAACAGTTTCTATGTGACAGGTTGTGAAGACAATTGAAATTCAATCTCTTTTACTTGTTAATAATGCTTGACAATTTTCTCTATTCAAAATAAAGAAAAAAGTAAAGGGAGTAGGACTTCCTATTTCAAATCCACTACCTAAAACCAACAAGGTTGAAACTTGAAAAAGTGACCTAAACCATGAATCAAAAATTAATAATAATATGGGGGGCCACACACAATCTTTCTTTTAGCCCCCCCCCCCCCCCGTTCAGTCCAGTGAGTAGATCTACATTAATACATCATACAAACACAATCTTCAGGTTTATCAAATAAGGTATACAGCAATCACTGTTAAAACACTGACACAAGCACAAGCCTCAAACGTTTTTTATCAAACAAATCACAGAGACAAAGATTATCAGGACAAGAAAATCAAACTCCTGAACATTCAGTTCACCACACAAGATTGTTCATCAGTTAACCAAGAGGTAGGGATAGCTAGTCACCTGCATATTATTTCTATATATGCACCAATGCAGCATCAAAAATCAAAACTGAGTGACACCTTTCTGAAAAATCTTTACACTCATGTTTGTGACTAAATGTAATTGAAATTACATGGTAATTTCCAATGTAATTAATTACTTTTCAATTACATGTAAATGACAAAGGTCTCAATTACACATTACACCCAATTACTGAAAACATGTAATTAATTACACTCATTACAATTACAAATTACAATTACCCCAGCCCTGCAACCTTGCTCCAAAACAGGCCCACGTTGTCATACTGACTCACATCAGTTATATGAGACAGAGTAAAGCATACAAGTTACGTGCTGACATACTTGTTCACGTGCATGTATCAGTAGCTGAAAATGGTCATTCTTAACCCTTTACCCAATGCGATTGAAAGACGATACTTGCAAAATAAATTCTTAAATTATTTAAAATTTTAAATTTTTGTCTCAAAAACATAGCTTATGACCCATCATTGGGACGAGCTCAACAATGAGAGGTCATAAGCTATGTTTTTGAGATAAAGACAGAAAATATAATAAAATTTGAATGGATAATTTTGTATATAGTTCTGGCCGGTTTTTCCCCGTTATGTTGGATGAAGAGTTAATATGCTGTAAAACATCAACGGTACGGCAATTATTCAGCTACCTGTTAGGGTAAGTGGTTAATCGGTTAACCAAGGTTAATCCGTGTGATTAATCGATCAAGAAAACCCTATAACCGATTCAGCTCCAGTTATTTATAGACCGATCAGTAGTATCTATATATATTTATTTACTGGTGTTTAATGTTATTTTCAGCATCCATTGCAATATAATTATCTCAACAAATGTATGAAGTCAAGTTTAGCAAATCAATTATATCCACTGAAGAGGATTTCCACTCCAGGCGCTGGTTACCGTGTTCTATTTTTTCACCAAAACAGAGGTGAATGTGACCTTACACGCCGACAAAGAAACAACGAAGCAAACAAACCTAATGAAACTTACCAAACATAATCCAAAGTTAAAACATGATTTGAAAGTGAACAACATTTTGTGTGAAACATTTGTAAAATCACGAGAAAAAGGATTAAAATTCACTTCTCTTTCCGGAGAACATATGTCTCAATACTTTAGAAAGTTCTCAGAAGAATACGTTATTAACCCTCTGCATACTAAATAGACATATTAAAATTTTATATTAATAATAATAATTTATTCTGTCTATATCAGGTAAATGGTGTTACAGATATACATGTATTATACAGTACGATCAAAAAGCGGTAAGGGAAACAGATCCGATCATCATCATCATCATCATCATCATCATCATCACCAGCATAATTTGTACAAAATTATGCGCTTGTCGCATTAACAATGCGAAAATTCATCGTGGTCCTGATAATACAAATAAAGGTAATGGTGACGGTCGAGATGCTAATAAGGTGACAGTGATGACAATGGTAGTTGATGGTTAACATCACCACCACCAGGACCATGCCCAACATCACCAGACCATCACCACCATCATCACCACCATCATCATCATCATCACCATCATCATCATCATCATCATCATCATCATCATCATCATCATCATCATCATCATCATCATCATAATCACGTTTTTGAAGCTGGATATTATCATATGTAAGTAGACCATAGAACTTGTATTTATCTCGAAAATCACTGACAAGTTTACACTCAATAATAAAGTGATACTCGTCAACAACTTTCGAGCACATTTCACAAAGTACCCTACTATTATTTTCCTTATATTTATTCCATTTAATTATTAAAATTTCAATATGCAATTACTTCTCATAATGTAACTAGAAGTTTGACCAATTCATTATTGTTTATCAGAGCTCATCAGAGCTCATTGGGCTCTTCCAAACACGATTGAATTGGTGAAATACCTAGCAGTAATGCTGCTCAAAATTGTGGTATTCTGACGTCAGCGTGCAGAAAGTGAAACCAAATAACTAAACAATGAATTCTTCAAAAAATAAAAAAAATATGGTAAACTCTGAAAAATCCCTCCAGAAAAACCTTAACCTGAGAGTTACCAGCCAATTGAACAGCAAGAGTGGGTGTCATATTCCAAGAATTCGGAGAAAGTGCAATGAGCTTGGCGTCCACTACTGGTAATCTACAACTAACGTTACTAATTTATTTTTAGCTGATCATACGAACACTGCTCGCACCTTTTTATGAGAACAAAACCTGCTGACAATGTCAGAACACCCCGATAACATACTGTCTGCCCCTCGTAGTCTTTGAATTACAGGGTTGGGTTTCACAGAACGCGAACATTTAATACCCCGGGGACTTCCCGGAATGCCGGCATCTATTGTTCTCATACAGGGACCAGTGAAGGTGTGATAATCGGATTAACTAGTTATGTCCTGTATCTATATTTTGGACAAATCATGATGGCGCTTGTACTGAAGGAAGACACAATGTAGATCTCTGCCCCTAAAAGCCAGTTTTTTGAGTTGGAGCGGTGATGTTATGGTATAACTGAAATGTGTATATTGTAGGTGATATAGTAGAATATCGGAATGAAATGGAAATGTTGTTATTGCTTTGTGGAAGTTGACTTTTAAGTGCGTTTTTGTGAACGAAGTCCTAAACTTCCCCATCTTCGACGTACCGTTGCCTAGGCGACAGATAAACACTCACACAAACATTCACTTCCAGCCTTGTTTACATGATCAATGGTGGTGTGATTTTGTCAGTCTATAATCAGTCTATAATCAGAATTTATTTAACTCTATTTGAGTCTGAGGTATCGTCTAATTCTATGAAGTAATGCCCAAAGCTGTCACGAAAGGGAAAAGAAAACGATCTAGCCCACAAAAGTACATTCGTGCCAAAGCTGTCCGTAAGTTGACCGACGTGATTGAAGAATCGGAGTGGGCCACCGACAACGAGGGGGATAGTCCGGAGGATAAAATGGCAACAGGTGCAAATCCACATGGTCCTGCAATATCGGACAGCTCTGTTGATGTAGTGGCTCTGGCAGATCAACTCAAGAAGATACTCTACGCTGATTTCAAGTCTCTTATTGGTACGGCCGTGAAGGAAGCAATGAAAGATTTGAGAGAGGATATAGTAATGTTAAAAGCCGAAAATTCAAAACTTAATGCGCGGAATAACGATCTCGAAATGAGGGTGGATGAGTTGGAACAATATACTCGAAGGTATAGTTTAAGAGTCAGTGGAGTGAAAGAAACAGAACATGAAAGCACAGACGAAATAATCTTAACACTTGCTGATAAACTACAGACAGAGTTAAGTATAAGTGACATTGATAGATCACACCGGGTCGGGCCAAAACGGGAAGGTAGCACACGACAAATTATTGTCCGTTTTACTAACTATAGAGCTAGGAGGAAGTTATTTAGAGACAAAAGCAAGTTAAAAAACAAAATTTCCGGATTCGAGAGGTGTTTCATCAACGAAGATCTGACTAAGTTTAAGTTGGGCCTCTTTAAGGAGGCACTGTCATTGAAAAAATCTAAAAAGGTAGACAGTTGTTGGACAATTGACGGAAAACTGTTTATAAAATTAAATGGAGGCCAGATTGTACCTATTAGGTCAAGGTTGGACATAGAGAAGATCTAATGAATACGTGAACTTGATCTAGTTTGATCTAGTTTGCTCACTGACATCCTAATAAGCATGTGCTTGTACAAGTGCATATGCATGTGTGTGCTACTCCCTCCATTAAATACTCCATTAAATACCACGCTTTTATACACTATTACTGGTATTACCACATGAATGCCAGTGATAGACCAAAATACTGTACCCTTCCCCCAATTTACAATTTACGAAAAGAATGTAATTTAAATGCCAGCCATAGCCTAACTGAAGTAATTTATGTTAAATTCCCTTTTGTGGGATTGTAGATTTCAAATCCCCAAACTGCTAGTTGCTACTTGTACTAGTTGTACTCCCCCCCCCCACCCCACCATTAACAAAAGAAATGCTATCAAATGCGAAAATCCACCCCTCCCCCATCGCAGAATAAATGAGATGCTATTTTAAATGACAATAATAGCCCAAACTGGGCACTTAATGTGGAATTACTGAATGAAGACCCCTATTTTGTGTCTCCCCCCCCCCACCCCACCATTTACAAAAGAAATGCTATTAAATGCGAAAATCCTCTCCGTCCATCGCCGAATAAATGAGATGCTATTTTAAATGACACTAATAGCCCAAACTGGGCACTTAATGTGGAATTACTGAATGAAGACCCCTATTTTGTGTCCCCCCCCACCATTTACAAAAGAAATGCTATTAAATGCGTAACCCCCCCCCCCCCCCCATCGCCGAATAAATGAGATGCTATGTTAAATGACAATAATAGCCAAAATTGGGCACTTAATGTGGAACTTCTGAATGAAGACCCCCGCCCCCACCATTTACAAAAGAAATGCTATTAAATGCGTAACCCCCCCCCCCCCCCCATATCGCCGAATAAATGAGATGCTATGTTAAATGACAATAATAGCCAAAATTGGGCACTTAATGTGGAACTACTGAATGAAGACCCCCGCCCCCACCATTTACAAAAGAAATGCTATTAAATGCGTACCCCCCCCCCCCCCCCCCCGCCCATCGCCGAATAAATGAGATGCTATTTTAAATGACAATGATGGCCCAAATTGGGCACTTAATGTGGAATTACTGAATGAAGACCCCTATTTTGTGTACTCTCCCCCCCCCCCCCCCACCACAATTTACAAAATAAATGCTATTAAATGCGAAAATCCCCATTGTATAGGTACGTGTGTGTGTGGGTGGGGGGGGGGGGGTATGTATGCCTATATATATATATATAGCCATGCATGTTGATACTCGGAAAGTAAAGGTAATATATGTATATATGATTATGTGTACACCCATGCATACTGGTCTTGCTGAAATTCCATATTGACGGAGCTGCTATGTATGAATATTATTCCTAATTATATTATAACGGAGTGTGGTAATGGAAATGTTGATATGCCCCCACCCCGTGTGCTATTCCCGGAAATCTAAGATAATATGGATTATTAGGTGATAACAGATATGTTGACATACCCCCCCCCCCTCCCCCACCCCCTGCCTATCTGGTGCAATGAATATATAATGGATCAATACTCCTTTTATATATAATTATGTGTACACTCATGCATATTGGTCTTGCTGCAATTCCATATTGACAGAGCTGCTATGTATGAATATTATACCTAATTATATTATACCGGAGTGTGGTAATGGAAATGTTGATATGCCCCCACCTTCTGTGGAATTCCCGGAAATCTAAGATAATATGGATTATTAGGTGATAACAGATATGTTGACATACCCCCACCCCCACCCCCTGCCTATCTGGTGCATGAATATATCATGGATCAATACTTCCTTTGTCAATTCATGACAAATGTACCAGTAAATTCAATGTGTATTTGGGCTAATATGCATGAATGTCATAAATTCTCAAGTCGTTGCTAGCACGTGGTAATGTGAATCAAATCATGATTAATATATGTTTATACATATATATATATATATGTATCGAAGTGTATATATATGACAAGAACTAGGGAGTAAAAAACTAACAGCTAGCAGGAGAGATATAGATATCCCCCCCCCCACCCTATCCTTTCATGAAATGTAAAGAAAGCTGGCAGGAGAGATATAGACATGCCCCCCCCCCTCCTATCCTTTCGTGAAATGTTTTTACTGCCACTGATGGTTTAACATACCTGTGGTCAACTTATTGGTTGACCACGGCTATGTTAAGCTATTAGTGGTAGTGAGAGTAAGTTTCTCCAGCCAAAGCAAGTAATGGATCCCACGAAGAACAACAGTTTGTCATACAAAGTCTGTCAATCTTATGATTGAAAATTGAATGTTTGCCCCTGTTGAATGTAGTTCGTGACCTACAATTTGTTCCTCAGAAAATAACAATTAATACAGTATTACCAAACATAATATCTTAACAGGTTTGTACCCTGGAAACGCATTTCGCTTGGAATTTTCTGTACTTTTCCCCCAGGTATCATGATATACTTGGTGTGTGATACATGTATGTGTACTGACGTCCATATACACTAGAATGTAACACGGTCACCCTTATCAGTTCTCCACCTGGACCCCAATTCTAAGGGTCGAGTAACTCAACGTTTTAGGCTTGTTTACTAAGGTAAACAAGTTATTGGTAAACTGGGACCTGGTGACCAACACCGCCATTCTGCCGGGGGTGCTGGCTGGAATGAGTTGGCATTGCAGCTGGCAGCTTTCTCGTCCTAGGGCACGAATTACTAATTATTGAAGGAATAATATAATTCAGCCATTGCAAACTGAATCTCGGTCTTGAATAACCCTTGCGAAACTCTTGAATTTTTCCCTAAGGTTCTGTATGAACCATGGATAAGAACCATCTCAATAACACACCATTCCACCTCTCCCTCTCAAAATCCTTCCTTCTCCAATCATGAAACTTGTATATATGTTCTTGTTGATGTTTGTGTTTATTTTTCAGTGCATTGCGCATACAAATGTTCCTGCATTGTACACGACTGATTATTTAAGTACAGTTAAAACACAGCCGCGTTATCCGCCTCAGTGCATTATAACTCCGAATCGCCAAGGTGAACAAAGGGATCGACGCAAGTGTGTTTTCGGAGAACAATGACTGTGGATTCGTAAAAAATAATCCACAGTTATTGTTCTCAGAAAACACACTTGCGACAAGCCTTTTGTTTCCCGTTGGCGAAAGTCACGGTGGACAGGCACATATTTGGGGGAGGGGGGGGGGGGGGAGCAAATGGACCTAGTGGGGGGAAGCAAATCGATCATTTTGAGGGGGGGGGGGGGATCCAGAGTACTGCTTCATGAATGGTGTGGATCAGAAGGGTGATGTATCCAAATCCGATCGTCAGTCACAGAAATGCTACAGAGGAACATACTATTAAAACGCGAAAATTGAGAACAAACATTTAACTCGGCTATTATAACTACACATGTCTTTTAACAGAATGTTGTGTTTTAAGTCGGATAATAAACTCGTGGTAAATCATTCGGAGTTAAAAAACACTCGACCCTTCGGGTCTCGTGTTTTCTAACACCGAACGATTCACCACTCGTTCATTATCCCTTACGTAAAACACACCATATAAACAATATATATATGGCTGTGAGAGTTCTCAGATCATCCGAAAATATTAACAGGCAACGGTCAAATTATGCTTCTGTGTTTATGAATTGGCACGAAATTGCTCGACTTGGCAGTGTTTTTGTGAATAATGGCGGGTAACATTAGTCTCGATGAGATACAGACGAACCCGGAATTTGACTTTATTAAGGTCTATAATGACAGAACATGTGAACTTTCCAATGATGAAGATTCCCTATTTAAAGATAATACAGGCGACTGTAGTTATTACTCACCCAAAGAATTTCAATCAATGAACAGCAAGCAAAGTGGTCAATTCTCAATGTTTCATTTAAACTGCCAAAGTTTAAATGCACATTGGGACTCCTTGAATGAACTGTTGAGTGACTTACATGGTTCGAAAAATGCCTTTAGTGTTATAGGGTTAACCGAAATATTTCGAATACCTTCGAATATGTCGTACCACTTGGACGGCTATTATCCACTCATTAATAAGACGCGACCTGAGGGGGATGACGGGAGGGGTGGGGTGGGTCTTTACGTTAAGGAGGGTCTGGCGCCCATAATACGAAACGATTTGTCTGCTTTTATACCCCATGTAATTGAGTCCCTGTTTGTCGAAATCAAGGTAAATAATACTAAGAAACTAATTGGGGTCATATATAGACCAAATACACAACCAAAAGCGGATATAGATCTCTTTCTTCCAAAACTAAATGAAATAACTGACCTAATTAATTTGGATCGCACAGAGGCATATATTATGGGAGACTTCAACACCGACCTACTGAAAACAAATTATCATCCTAAAACCCAAATCTTTCTAGACCTCATGGTCAGTCAGGGTTTTCTACCGTGTATCACCCGACCCACTCGCATAACCACTCACTCAGCAACGTTAATAGATCACCCTCTTCTCAAATAATATAACAGCAACCTGTTTGTCTGGAATAATCATCACCGATGTTACCGATCATTTCGGCATATATTATATAGAAAATATTATTACTGCAAAGGGTAGTCCTAAAATTATACGCAAATGTAAATTCACTGAAGCTAACATGGCCATATTTAGGGCACTTCTCCACCAAAGTGATTTTTCGTCAATTCTTGAATCAAGCTGTCCTAATGCAGCATACGAGAACTTCATGGATGTCTATTCAACAGCTTTTGAACAAGCGTTTCCTGTAGTAAATGTACAACCTCAAGCTAAATTTGTCAGAAAACAACCGTGGATGTCCAATGGACTCATGACTTCATCTCTTAATAAGACGAAGTTTTATAATAAAAAAATAAAATCCCCAACAGAACAAAACATACAAAACTACAAAAACTACTGTAAAATCTTTAAAAAAATAAAAAAACAAAGTAAAGCAATGTATTATAACAAAATATTAAATGATAACATAAACAATTTAAGAGAAACTTGGAAAGTATTGAATGAAACAATAAACAAAGCAAAACGTACAATTAGCTTGCCTTCTACTTTTTTCAAAGACAATAATTGCGAAATAAATGACCCAAAGGAAATAGCATGTGCATTTAATAACTTTTTTGTAAACACGGGAAGACGTGCTAGTGCAGAATTGATGCAAAAATATAAATCCTTCCGAAACTTCATGGGTCCGTCTGCCACAAATAACTTCTACATTACACCCACTACCCCTTGTGAAGTGATGGATGTGGCCAAACGAATGAAAGCCAAACGGTCAGAAGACTGTGATGGCATCTCAACATATCTTCTAAAGAATTCTATAGATATATTAGCCCACCCGTTTACCCATATCGCTAACCGGTCCTTTATCAGTGGTGTTGTACCAAACCGAATGAAAATCGCTAAAGTTATCCCAATTTATAAAGCAGGGGATGAAAATAGATTTAATAACTATAGACCTATAAGTATTCTTCCAGCCTTCTCTAAAATCTTAGAAAAATTAATGGCTAATAGAATAGTTAATTACCTGGATACATTTGATATTCTTTATCAGCATCAATAAGGCTTCAGAAAAAATCACAGCACCACACATCCTGTGATGCAACTTCTTAGACATATTGCTATAGAAAACAACAAACCAACAAAAGATTTAACACTAGCGATATTTATAGACTTTTCGAAAGCTTTTGACACTATAAATCATAGTATTCTAATAAGTAAATTAGAAAGATATGGGTTCAGGGGTATTAGCATTGACTGGTTCGCAAGTTATCTATCCAACAGAACCAAATATGTAAAATGTGGTGAAAATAATTCGAATGAAGCCCAAATAACATGTGGAGTACCACAGGGTTCCATACTCGGGCCAATCTTGTTCCTGCTTTATATTAACGATATTCGTCACTCGACTTTATTAAACCTCCTATCGTTCGCGGTATGCTTCAGGTCCAAATGCAAGTAGATTGGCTGAATATATAAATCTGGAATTAACCAAATTAAATGAATGGTGTTCAGCCAACCAGCTTGTCTTGAACACAAATAAAACTAAATACGTTCTTATAAATCCAACCCGCAGTACACTAGTCCCAGAACATTTAGCTATCAAAATACAAAACCAAACGATTAAAAGAATAGGAAGCCATGAACATGATAAATCATTAAAATTTCTTGGTATCAGTATTGACGACAATCTATCATGCAGTGCCCATATCTCACATGTTTGCTCCAAAATTGGAAGGGTAAACTATGCATTGAATAAAGTAAAAAAAATATTGCTTCATAAGGTTTTGAAGACATTATACTTTGCCCTTATATATAGCCACCTGTTATATGGCATCCATGTATGGGGTAATGCTCGGGCAATTAGTAAAATTCTTATTATGCAAAAACGCTCACTTCGTATCATTAATAATTTAAATTACAACGCCCACACTGATCCCTTATTTGTAAAAGACAAACTACTTAAAGTTAATGACTTGTTCAAACTCCAAGCATGTCTCTTCATATTTGATTGGAAAATGGGACAACTTCCGTCGTCGCTTAATGACTTTTTTAACCCAACACAAAATACTTCACAAAGAGTTACGAGACAATCAGACTTATTACATATGAGTAGAACGCGTACTGAAGCCCTCGATAGGTTACAGATCCATGCATTCCCTAGGGTGTGGAATGATTTGGATCAAGATTTAAGGTCTATCACTAATAGAAATCTATTCAAAAAATTATTAACACAAAAATTCATCTCTCAGTACTCAAGTAGTGTGGAATGTGACAATCCCTATTGTCGAGATTGTAATTTTAATGCCAGCAGATAATTATGGATTCAAACGCCTGAAAAATAACTAAATGTCTGCACAGCCATTAATTTCGCACTTCACTATACTTTGGTCATTTTCCGATTTGTGTGCTCTTTGCATGTGATAACATCAAGTAATATACTCCGTCTGTTAATCTCGCCCAACAGAAAAGTATGATTTAACTGCCAAGTCCGACACTTTCAACACCAGAAAATAAATCTGAATGCGATTGAACAATATGCCTATAATCCACATCCGTAATCAGTGTACAATGCTCACCCTAGAACAAATATTAGTGGGAGATGACAGGTAGACAGCCAATCTGGCTATGCCATCTCCTTACGGCATAGATATTTATTCATATTCTCATATTGTACTAATGTTTTTTGTGCCTTCTAAATCTTGTATTACTATACATGCATTGCTGTAATTCCTAGCTATACCGTTAAATAAATAATCTAATCTAAAAATCATACCTTGTCATGTTGTTTTAAGATCAATATAACCTTCATGTTCCATTGTATCTCCTTGAAGCTGGTCAGACAAAAGGCAGGTAACTGTATTGTTTAAAGGTGTCAAATCGGTTTAGCTCAAACAAAGGCCACCACTAAAGACAAAGTTTTCAACAGTTTCTATGTGACAGGTTGTGAAGACAATTGAAATTCAATCTCTTTTACTTGTTAATAATGCTTGACAATTTTCTCTATTCAAAATAAAGAAAAAAGTAAAGGGAGTAGGACTTCCTATTTCAAATCCACTACCTAAAACCAACAAGTTTGAAACTTGAAAAAGTGACCTAAACCATGAATCAAAAATTAATAATAATATGGGGGCCACACACAATCTTTCTTTTAGCCCCCCCCCCCCCCCCCCCCCCCGTTCAGTCCAGTGAGTAGATCTACATTAATACATCATACAAACACAAGCTTCAGGTTTATCAAATAAGGTATACAGCAATCACTGTTAAAACATTGACACAAGCACAAGCCTCAAAAGTTTTTTATCAAACAAATCACAGAGACAAAGATTATCAGGACAAGAAAATCAAACTCCTGAACATTCAGTTCACCACACAAGATTGTTCATCAGTTAACCAAGAGGTAGGGATAGCTAGTCACCTGCATATTATTTCTATATATGCCCCAATGCAGCATCAAAAATCAAAACTGAGTGACACTTTTCTGAAAAATCTTTACACTCATGTTTGTGACTAAATGTAATTGAAAAGTAATTGAAATTACATGGTAATTTCCAATGTAATTAATTACTTTTCAATTACATGTAAATGACAAAGGTCTCAGTTACACATTACACCCAATTACTGAAAACATGTAATTAATTACACTCATTACAATTACAAATTACAATTACCCCAGCCCTGCAACCTTGCTCCAAAACAGGCCCACGTTGTCATACTGACTCACATCAGTTATATGAGACAGAGTAAAGCATACAAGTTACGTGCTGACATACTTGTTCACGTGCATGTATCAGTAGCTGGAAATGGTCATTCTTAACCCTTTACCCAATGCGGTTGAAAGACGATACTTGCAAAATAAATTCTTAAATTATTTAAAATTTTAAATTTTTGTCTCAAAAACATAGCTTATGACCCATCATTGGGACGAGCTCAACAATGAGAGGTCATAAGCTATGTTTTTGAGATAAAGACAGAAAATATAATAAAATTTGAATGGATAATTTTGTATATAGTTCTGGCCGGTTTTTCCCCGTTATGTTGGATGAAGAGTTAATATGCTGTAAAACATCAACGGTACGGCAATTATTCAGCTACCTGTTAGGGTAAGTGATTAATCGGTTAACCAAGGTTAATCCGTGTGATTAATCGATCAAGAAAACCCTATAACCGTTTCAGCTCCAGTTATTTATAGACTGATCAGTAGTATCTATATATATTTATTTACTGGTGTTTAATGTTATTTTCAGCATCCATTGCAACATAATTATCTCAACAAATGTATGAAGTCAAGTTTAGCAAATCAATTATATCCACTGAAGAGGATTTCCACTCCAGACGCTGGTTACCGTGTTCTATTTTTTCACCAAAACAGAGGCGAATGTGACCTTACACGCCGACAAAGAAACAACGAAGCAAACAAACCTAATGAAACTTACCAAACATAATCCAAAGTTAAAACATGATTTGAAAGTGAACAACATTTTGTGTGAAACATTTGTAAAATCACGAGAAAAAGGATTAAAATTCACTTCTCTTTCCGGAGAACATATGTCTCAATACTTTAGAAAGTTCTCAGAAGAATACGTTATTAACCCTCTGCATACTAAATAGACATATTAAAATTTTATATTAATAATAATAATTTATTCTGTCTATATCAGGTAAATGGTGTTACAGATATACATGTATTATACAGTACGATCAAAAAGCGGTAAGGGAAACAGATCCGATCATCATCATCATCATCATCATCATCTTCATCATCATCATCATCATCATCATCATCATCATCATCATCATCATCATCAGCATAATTTGTACAAAATTATGCGCTTGTCGCATTAACAATGCGAAAATTCATCGTGGTCCTGATAATACAAGTAAAGGTAATGGTGACGGTCGAGATGCTAATAAGGTGACAGTGATGACAATGGTAGTTGATGGTTAACATCACCACCACCAGGACCATGCCCAACATCACCAGACCATCACCACCATCGTCACCATCACCACCACCACCACCACCATCATCATCATCATCATCATCATCATCATCATCATCATCATCATCATCATCACGTTTTTGAAGCTGGATATTATCATATGTTAGTAGACCATAGAACTTGTATTTATCTCGTAAATCACTGACAAGTTTACACTCAATAATAAAGTGATACTCGTCACCAACTTTCGAGCACATTTCATAAAGTACCCTACTATTATTTTCCTTATATTTATTCCATTTAATTATTAAAATTTCAATATGCAATTACTTCTCATAATGTAACTAGAAGTTTGACCAATTCATTATTGTTTATCAGAGCTCATTGGGCTCTTCCAAACACGATTGAATTGGTGAAATACCTAGCAGTAATGTGGGAAAAATGCTGCTCAAAATTGTGGTATTCTGACGTCAGCGTGCAGAGAGTGAAACCAAATAACTAAACAATGAATTCTTCAAAAAATAAAAAAAAATATGGTAAACTCTGAAAAATCCCTCCAGAAAAACCTTAACCTGAGAGTTACCAGCCAATTGAACAGCAAGAGTGGGTGTCATATTCCAAGAATTCGGAGAAAGTGCAATGAGCTTGGCGTCCACTACTGGTAATCTACAACTAACGTTACTAATTTATTTTTAGCTGATCATACGAACACTGCTCGCACCTTTTTATGAGACCAAAACCTGCTGACAATGTCAGAACACCCCGATAACATACTGTCTGCCCCTCGTAGTCTTTGAATTACAGGGTTGGGTTTCACAGAACGCGAACATTTAATACCCCGGGGACTTCCCGGAATGCCGGCATCTATTGTTCTCATACAGGGACCAGTGAAGGTGTGATAATCGGATTAACTAGTTATGTTCTGTATCTATATTTTGGACAAATTATTTCTTATCAAATGAAGACGAGATCAATTAACAAATATATATTTTCTAAGATTTTTTTTAACAAACAACATATGAACAACATATGGACATACATATTTTTAACGAATAATTTTGGACATTTTTACATTTCATATTTACAATTCTACAAAATGAGACACGGCATCTCAATACTGATCTAACGTGATCTGGCCGCTCTCCAATTTCTCCTTCTCTCACTCCAGCCTGTGCTCAAGCGCTCTTTACTTTTCTTTTTGGGCGGCACCTTGCTCCTATTCCTGAATTGCAGTATGGATGATTTTTTTTCCAAATCCCCGAGAAAGCGGGCAAAGGAAAGGCATAAAAATACGATTAGATCAGGTCTTGCACCCAAAATGTACCTTTAGATGTTATATCTGACATCTGAACATGCATGCATGGTGTACTTGAGAATATTGTGCAAACACAACAGCTTGTCCATAAACCTTTAAGTGGTAAAAACTGTCAAGCATAGAAACCCTGTCTCCGAAATGTCGAAAGTTTTCATCTCAAACGAAATTCACATTTATATCTCTATCCATATCGAATTACAAAGCACTCGTTAAATCAGAATTAATATGTTTAAACTTTGCGTTCCGACTGTATAAAGAGTGAAGCAGAATTCTGAGAGGCAGTTGGCCCTGTTACAACCGATAATGTCACAACGCCGCATAATGTTACACCAACGCATAATGTTACAAAAAATGTAGTAAACAACCGATAATGTTATGAACTCCGCATAATGTTATTCCTTTTTTCAACCCGTTATATTATAAAAATCGACGCATAATGTTATAACTTTTTTCAACCCGTTATGTTACAACAAATTAACCGATAATGTTATAACTAATGTATACTAATTCCAGTTTCAGCTTTTGTAGATGGACTTTACCACTTACCATTTATTGCCACATAGAGGTATGTAATATTTATACTAAAGGTTTCTGCTCTGGTTGAGGCGAGGAGACACCCCCGTCCCCCAACTCCCGGGGATTTATCATAGAATGACCTAGTCACATTACATAGACGCGGATTATCCTGGTAACTCAATCGTATGACGTCATTACCATGATCATCCAGTGCCCAACATGGTGAAGGCGGGGGTGGTGGAGGAGGGGTGATATTTTATCCGGTTGGTACGTTTACCAACATGCATAATCTCCGCTTCCAGAAATGTAGTGTACCATAGTCCCCTGACGCCTTTAGGGATGGGCAAATGCCTCTGTTTCTGCTTGTTTTGGGCATCTAAAACTAATTTGTCGCATATTTCTTAGTCATAAAAATATCTTATTGTTCATTAATTTGACATTTTAACAACTAACAGTGAACAAAAATGAGGTGGAGTTAAAAGAGGTCAAAAAGTTGGATGGAGCGAGGCACATATGGTGGATGTGGCAGGTTGGTAGTGTCGCACGGAAGCCGAAGAATAAAATGCGAGACTGGGTAGGAAGAAGAATGAGGTTTAGGAGGATTGAAAGGGGTGGGCAGGGATTAGGCTGAGAAAGAGAGGAGGTCATGGATTAGTACATCAGAGTGATTGTGCAGAGAAGGCTATCTGACAATACTATAAGAGAGTAGTGCTAGACGTATGATAATATAGATGGTGGAGATGTTGGAAGAAGTGGAAGTGATGAATTTGGGATTACAGGTTCTGGATAAGGCGGAATCACTAGAACAGGCAGTACAGGGAGAAGGAGGAGATTGTGGAGGAGGAGTTGTGTTGATGTTGGTGTTGTGGCGGTGTTGGTGATGGTGTTGAGTAGTTATGCATGTTGAAAATGAGCCATTTTGTAGGACCCCGGTGCAAGATCCCGGAAGTGACGTCATGTCACGTGATTGGGCGGTCATGTTGGGTTGTCATGATAGTGCACGTGGGTGGCCATGTTGTGATGTCATTATTATGATAATAGGTGGTAGAAGTGCGTATGCGCAGCGCGTGTTGTTATAGGGACACGTGTTCCGTCTCATCCCTAACAACCCGACAATAGATATCGAATTAATCCAAGCAACCTGACAATCTTCAGGAAACTGTCCAAAACATTCCCGAAAACACTCCCGAATTCTGCCAGTACCGATTTAGTAACTCGCCAGAAAGTCGAGGGACCGGGACTTCAGGAGCTCCAGGGTCCAGGGGAAGTAGGGCTCCGGGGACAGAGGCGGCGCCACCCCCCACCCCCTTCCAGTTTATCTCTCAGTTAAAAAACACTATTGTAATAAACCAACCATTATTGTAATAAACCCATCTCTGTGATAAATTACTCGTCCATTATATGGTCGGACATTAGCCAAGGATACTATCCTATATTTTAAGGATACTAAACCCACGGATTCCCCCTTTTCGTCGTATGAAGCAATGAAAGCTATGAAAATGAGCACGATGTGCGCAAAATCATACGTCTTAAAATGAAAGCTATGAAAATGAACGCAATGAGTACCTCTTCATACGTCTCATACTCTCATTAAGGATACTATCCTACCTTTATTTGGGAGTGTTTTCGGGAGTGTTTGGGTCAGTTTTCTGAAGATTGTCGGGATGTTTGGATTAATTCGATATCTATTGTCGGGTTGTTAGGGGTGAGACGGAGCACGTGTCCACATAATAACACGCGGTGCGCATACGCACTTCTACCACCTATTATCATGATAATGACATCACAACATGGCCACCCACGTGCACTACCATGACAACCCAACATGATCTTCCAATCACGTGACATGGCGTCACTTCCAGGGTCCTGCACCGGGGTCCTACAAAATGGCGCATTTTCAACATACATAACTTCTCAACACCATCGCCAAAACACCAACATCAACACAACTCCTCCTCCACAATCTCCTCCTTCTCCCTATACTGCCTGTTCTAGTGATTCCGCCTTATCCAGAACCTGAAATCCCAAATTCATCACTTCCACTTCTTCCAACATCTCCACCATCTATATTATCATACCGTCTAGCACTACTCTCTTATAGTATTCTCAGATAGTTTTATCTGCACAATCACCCTGATGTACTAATCCATGACCTCCTCTCTTTCTCAGCCTAATCCCTGTCCACCCCTTTCAATCCTCCTAAACCCCATTCCTCTTCCTACCCAGTCTCGCATCTTATTCTTCGGCTTCCGTGCGACACTCCCAACCTGCCACATCCACCATATGTACCTCGCTCCATCCAACTTTTTGGCCTCTTTTAACGCCACCTCATTTTTGTTCACTGTTAGTTGTTAAAATGTCAAAGTAATGAACAATAAGATATTCTTATGACTAAGAAATATGCGACAAATGAGTTTTACATGCCCAAAACAAGCAGAAACAGAGGCATTTGCCCATCCCCAAAGGCGTCAGGGGACTATGGTACACTACATTTCTGGAAGTGGACACTACGCATGTTGGTAAACGTACCAACCGAATAAAATAGCACCCCTCCTCTACCACCCACGCCTTCACCATGTTAGACACTGGATGATCATGGTAATGACGTCACACGATTGAGTTACCAGGATAATCCGCGTCTATGTAACGTGACTAGGTCATTCTATGATAAATCCCCGGGAGATGGGTGGGCGGTGTCTCCTCGCCTTAACCAGAGCAGAAACCTATAGTATAAATATTACATACCTTTATGCGGCAATAAATGGTAAGTGGTAAAGTCCATCTACAAAAGCTGTAACTGGAATTAGTATACAGAAGTTATAACATTATCGGTTAATTTGTTGTAACATAACGGGTTGAAAAAAGTTATAACATTATGCGTCGATTTTTATAACATAACGGGTTGAAAAAAGTTATAACATTATGCGGAGTTTATAACATTATCGGTTGTTTACTACATTTTTTGTAACATTATGCGTTGGTGTAACATTATGCGGCGTTGTAACATTATCGGTTGTAACAGGCCCGAGGGCACTCAGAGAAGGTCCGAATAGCCTTGTCCGTCGAGGGTCATAGGCACCGAGATTGAAAGTCGGCGTATTGTCGTAACCCTGTGAGGGTTGTAAGGAACCGATGGTAGTTTTTTAACGGTTGCGAACAGTAGTGGCATAGTAGCCAAAGAAGTAAAAGCTGTAACGTTGAGGTCTAGGAACCGTATTAGGAGCTTGAGTAAGCGCTTGAATAGCTCGCGAGTTAAAATAGTTTTAGGCGGTGCGAGAATTGGTGATGTTGAGAACATTTGCAGAATATTTTTATGTAAGCTTTGTTAAGTATATATCTGAAGGCGAAGAATAACTTAACCCCGTCAGAACCAGACAAGGCTCAAAGTGATCATGAACTGTGGTAGACGCCGATTGAATTGTGATCGAACTGTGAGAACGCTGATAGAGTCACACAAGCAGAACATTATATGAGTTGCATTCGGAAATGATGCAATCTCTAAAAATAAACAGCCTTGGGAAAATATATTGTTTCAATAAACGTTTGAAACATTCTTTTGACATCTTGCATTATTGTTGAAAATTCCTGATAAAAAAGAGGGTGATTCGAAGACTTTTGGACCAAAAATACAATTTACTTTTTGTGTGTTTTTGTAGGGAATTACCTGAAAAATATGTGCACGTGACCGGTACTTCCCTTTGTGTCAGTTTTTCTCTCTTATTTGTGCATGACCCCCTGTTTGCAGATCAGAAAAAGTTGTCTGAAGAGCTATATTTGACAGAGATATTTGAATACCAAAATTAAAGTGATGCGATCATATTTTTTTCCACCTGAACGTTATAATGGTCGCCTATGGGAAAATATTTAGTCCTGTGATACCTATTCTATTCACCCTTTTGTTGTGATTCTCCATCTTTGTTATGTTCGTTTTCTTACAGTAGGTTATGTTTCAGCTTTAAGCCCTTACTTTATCTAGGGCTACAACTTGCCTGCTCTATTCACAAAAACTGGCATTCAAATTTTAATATTTTTTCAATGTTTTCGCAAAAACATAATTTATGACCCGCATTGGAACGAGCTCGTTTTGTCGGAAGTTTCTTTTTTATCCATGTTAAGTAAAGAGTTATAAGCGATACTTCCACGCAAAGTATTCTCAGTCTGTGGTATCGTTCCGAATTTCACATGATCTATGACTTAACCCTTTGAACCCTGGTGGTATCTCCCAAGTCAGTTCAATGGCAGCAATTGGAAGAGTCCATATTCAGTAACTGGGGATAGACCAATTAATATTTTCAACGTGCAGCCAGGAGGCTGCACGTTAAAAATATTGATTGGCCTACCCCACACATTAACAAAACAGACACCCCACTTAATTAAATTATGAAGTACCATATTTCCTGGGCCGGAAAAGCGGCCTCTGTTGTTCAAAAGATTAATGTATAAGCGTTTTGTTGTCTTTGCGTTCAGAGTTTGTTCAATCAAATGTGCATAAGACTGATTTAAAATGAAGTGATATTTTCCAACTCATTAACTATTAATAAAAATTGGCATTTATTTTCTTACGTGCGAGTGTAATCTTCTCTCTGCGGCGTTGGAAACGCCGTTAATCGATTTAAACTCTCATAATTATGGTTTCAAATCACCCATATGAGCTTATTACGACCTCATTTAAGAAGTTTTGTCTTTATAGTCCGCCGTTGTGGAGCCTGTACAATGATAGTAATTTCAAAAAATCTTAAAGCAGTTCTGAGAAATTGCAAAATGGATGAATAACTAATTTCTGCCTACAGCCACGAGACTGTAGACTGAAAAAAACCAATTAAATTACACATGCACAGATGTTTTAAAATAAGTTTATTATAAATATCAAACACTTTTTTTCCGACCTACCCATCACAACAACAATCAAGAGAGTGGTGGCCGAGTAGATAATGAGAGTGGTTGCCGAGTGGATAAGTGTGCTGGTCTCTCATGCTAGAGGTCCCGGGATCGATCCCCGGTCTGGGAAAGTTCTCGATGTATCTGAACACTCTCTGTCAGCATCAATTGTGGGGTTGATGCTGTCACAGCGTACCGTCCTATCCGGTGGGGACGTAAAATGGCTGTCCTCTGTGCGGAGAGAGACACCCTCCGTGCAGGCTAAAGATCCCTTAGTACTATTCGAGAAGAGCTAGGCCACGAAGTTGCCGCTATGAAGGTCATCCCACACACCTACGTCATTCGGCCAAGGAGTGGGGTTAATATAAGTTGCATAACTTGTTCGCCAATCCTTGTAAAAACAAATAAGATTAAATTAACAATAATCACCAAATTGTCCTCTTATCCCGGATAATACAATCTGCACTATCGAAGATGTCTGCACCCAAAATCGTGTATATGAAAGCCTTATGACTTTTATGACAAGTTAAAATTAATTATTAGCAGTGACGGAACTGGTGATGTGAGTGAGGTTTGGGGGATTCATCGCTGTGGGGGATTCCTCCTTTAGGCGTACGAAGAAAACAACTGCCCCTATTTTCGTGCAATTCACTTCACATAATTTGTTTTATCAGAATATAGACCTTTATTCTGATAAAACAAATAATGTGAAATGAATTGCATCCACTGGTGTGACGGTGGGTTGGGTAGCCATGTGTATTGAAACGAGGCGGGGCGCGATGTTTGTTTACAAAATGGAGACGATGATGATGAAACCCGGCGACCATTAAACATTCGAATGAGGATGGTCATGTGGGTGGGAAAGAGTGATATGTCTCAGGCATGTATCTCACCGGGACACGCGTATCAACAGGCAGGTGGTGGGAAATAGACAACAGTAATCATCGCCGGAGTGCTAGAATGTCCTATGTCCCCTAGGGGACATAGGACATTCTTGCACTCAGGCGACGAGTTCACTGCCCGGATTCGAGAATGAGTTCTATCCTCGAGTGGGGCGCATGTAAGATTCTTTCACAAAGCATTGGACGAGTGAAATAATCCGCACGGCCCACGAGAGGATAAAATTGTACTCGAATTTGAGCAGTGAACTTTTGTATTTATTTTATTTTCTCCCTATTTGTCTTCCCAAAATAACCCTTCATAATCGATTCAACGCAACCGATATGTAAACAAAAACAAAATAGTCCGTCATCGCTGAAAGTGAAATACGATGCTGGGAGTGTCAAGGTGATAGCTAAAAGTTGCGATTTTCTTGTTTAAAAATATAAATATTTTCGATAATCTTTCTGAATGGGTTAAACATAAAATGTAGAGATAGGTATATGAAAACAGATCGGCAATAATTCAAACGCTGCCAAATTGAGCATGAAAGTTTAGTGTCCATTATGGCGCACTTGTTGAACGCCACATGGGCTTTCTGATAACATTTAATTAACAGTGCATCACACATGTTCTGGACACACACCCATATTACGCATCTATCCTGTCTCCGAAATGTCAAAGATACCAAAATGCGAGTCTTTCAAATGAACTTTAAAGCGAGTGTTAAATGAAGATAGATCTGAGCGGACAAGTTCAAGAGAAGCGATTAAGTGAGAATAAATGTTCTGGCTATCTAAATAAAAATCGGGAGATTTCTCGAAAAATTCATTCCAGCCAATTCTAGTATGAAGGCGTGTAAGGCTGTGTGTCGTTGCGAGTAGATGGGGATGTCCCATGCTATAGGTTAGAGGAGGTGCCGCATCGGTGAGAAAGTATAGGCACGTTGTGATATAGGGGTGCCACAGAGCTCATATTTAGAATAGGAGCAGTCGCGGACCAAGTCGGTGGACATATATGAGAAGAGGATCAGAAACACGAAGTACGAGCTCATGGAGCTAATTTGCATTTAGGTAAACGGCATTACCTGTTTTAGAAGGCAAGCCATACATAGGCAGAGTGGGCTTTGCCTGTATGAACATTATCCTGAGATAGACGTAGGGGAGAGTTTAACCCCATTGGTGGCGACTGCTTGTGTGAAAAGCGTCAAGTGAAGTGACAATAAGCTGGTGGCCGTGCGACAGCATAAGTGGAGTGACATTCCGTCACCTGTTAGAGCAGAGGCGTCAGACAAAGTGACAATACATTAGTCGCCGTGCGACGGCAGTGAGAGGAGTGAAGTGAAGAGGCGACCACGAAACAAACACCAGCGAAAAGGAGGAAACACCAGCGACAACAGAGAATGCGGGCCCGCAAGTGACTAAAAACTGTGGGTGGGGGTAATTGACGTTTTGTATTCTTATTCTTGTGAATTTCATGTAGGTCACAAATTATCATATTTATTTTTTTTATATATGTATTAAAATTGTTGTTTTCAGTGAACCGCTGTTGATTTATGCTTTTCGAGGAAAAGTTATTAACTCCTTCAGGATAAGAACCACCCAACAAAGTGAAACGGGCGTGTTCGTCACGGTGAGACATACCTTCATGCACGGCTTCAGACAACACTCCTTGGGGTTTGGCTGAATACGCGACGTGAATATATTTCTTCCAGCAGCGACAAATCCAGGTTTCCGACGGGAGGGAATACCATTTTCAGCGAGTGGGAATGGGAATACGATTTGATTGGGGGAATAAAAGCGAGTGAAAATAAAATAATTCTTTTTCTTTATTCTTGTGCCAGGGAAATAAATGTTTCCCAAAAGTTTAACTCTGAACAGGTGTATACGTACAATAGGGGTACGGTAAATTTTCCTCATTGGTCAGTTCGTCTCTACAACACTTTCCATCATCTTGCTTAATACTTTTATGAAATTATTTTTACTCATTCTATGTTTGGAGGTAAAATAGAAAATTTTTCCGTTCTCCAAGAAGGTTTTTATGTGTCGTCTTTTATTTGTGTTATGTACCCTGGTAATCACGAAGATTAGATCCATTAACATGTAACCTGCAGACGCCGGTTGCAAGGTATTTATTGATTACAGTTAAAACTAGAAATCCTGTCACGAACTGTGCGCTTATCTAGGCTTAATTTCGCGTAGGAATTGCGCGCAATTTCCAAATCGAATGGCATTCAAAGCACGACAAGTTCTCCTGGTTACTCATAGCAATCACAGGCAGTGTTTCTGCCAATGGACCTCCGCGTTAACCGGAGGTCCATTGGCTAAAACTTTGCTTGTGCACAGGCCATATGTACAGAATTTGATAGCTTTACTATGGTCATAACGCGTAGATTAACGCGCAGATCGATGTACTATTTGTGCGCATTTCATGACAGGACTTCTAGTTTTAACTGTAGTGTATATTAAGTATAACTCATTTTTTGACATGTCGTTTTAATTGGAAGCTGGGTAATTTCTTGTACAAAATCTTCAGTGACATCCATAGCATTCCCGGTGTTGGTGGTAAGACCACAAATTTTCATGGTCTTGAATCCGTATTAGATGAAAGTGCAATCTCACGTTACACGGACGCTTTAAAAAAAACACGGATGTCTAAAAAAATGCAATCTCCACAATTTAACCGGCAACTGGCAGTCATCTCCATCCGTTTCAGATTCAACTATATCTGCCAAGACTACGGATTTTAACTGTTTACCTAACGCACAAGATATTTCTTTTTTCAATTTGATGAGCTCATTCCAATGAGGGGCCACACGACACAGTTTTATTGAAACTGTTTTCAAATATTTTTTTCAACTCTTCAGTTGTAAATTACGTGCTGGGATGCGGCCGATTCGCAAAATAAAGAGTTAAACACTTTCTATCAGACCAGCAAATTTTCTGAGAAACCGTTTGGGTGGAAACCGTGGGCATTCCTCCGTGCCTGTATCTCTCAAGCCATGTTTGATAATAAATTTTGTCTCTTTGACGACATTTTTTGCATTTTAACCCTTTGATACTTTTGTACGTCTTATGACGTACGAAATAAAACAGCACGTTGATAATCTGTGGTCATTTGTTTTGTTATTATTTTTCGATTTTTTTACAGTTTAAACCTTAAAATTCTATTTTCTCCCGTATAGTGCTCAGTGACAACCGTTGAGCCAAATGTTATCGCAGCTTAAAATAACAATATAAACCTGCTGTCAAGACTTCTCAACTGTTTGAGAGCTAGAAGCCACTATCAGGACTTTCAAAAATGAGGATACCAGAGCAAAAGCCAACACTTTCCTTGCTTATATTTCATATTCAGTCAAACACAAAGAATATTTTGTTTATATAAATTTGTCTTATTACAAATTATTGGAGAGTGCATGTGTGCACTCTCCAGTAATTTGTAATAAAACAAGTGTTGAATAACAAATTCAGACCACCAAAATTAATCTGCTCTCCACCAGATAATCACTAATGTGAAAAATATCTTGTTATTCGTACTTTCCGACGTTTGACGTCGCATTTTGAAAAACGTTGAAGAAACTGAATTCCCAGTGACGTTTGAACGTCAGGATAATTAAAGTCTCAATGGGTTAAAAACCTTTTGGGGGTTGGATTAATATATTCATTATTTTTTTTATCTGAGACTGTCTGCAAGGCGACTGCTGTTCATTACCAATTATTTGTGGGCGGCACATAAAAAAAAATGTGGCCGATAATGGGTATTACTGAAATACGAGGTGTGCAGAAGCCAATGTTTTGTGACGTAAATAACACCCATAGAATTAACTCACTTTTAACGTCAATAATCGTGTACGCCTGTGTAACGTATTATAAACATTTTCCACTTCAAAGAACAGGAAGTAGAAAAGATGTGTAGAAGGTACATAAAAATTAAGCCACGTGATGTAGTTCAAAACCTCGCCTCACAGCATTGTTATCACCAGGTGTTGACTCTCCAAAACTGGTTTATAGTATGACCGTCTTCTTAAATAAATAGAGACTGGACTCAAACACTGCTCTACCGCGCTGCTTACCAACTTTAAATATTATAAAAGGTTCTGATTACACTTCCAAACCTCTACTGTTCTCTATAAATGTCAAACAAAAGCACCAATTTTAATAAAAAGTATTCAATTATTCCGATACACATATAAAAACACAGAGGCCATCATTATTGCACTGATTGACACTATCTGGCTTGGTTTTCCGAAATATTATCAGCTGTCCATCCAGGTGTCGATAATTTATTTATTTATTTATTTATTTATTTATTTATTTATTTGTTTAAAGTCACATATTTCTGTACAATGCCTAATCGTGACCGCAACTTGGATGTAAAGTCAAGGCCAGCCAATCATTTATACCCCTGTCGGCTCATTTTAGAGGACTTCCACCCAAAGTATTGGTGACCAGGTCCTCTTTTATCAGTAAAACAGAGCTTGTTCACCACAGTAAACAAGCACTGCTTCACTTCTCGAGGTTCCCACAAGGAAGTAAATCCGATACACAAACACAAACACAAAGATGATTGAACTGATTAGCACAATCTCGCTTCGTTTTTCGAAATATTTTCAGCTGTTCGTCCTAGAGCTGAAACGGTTAAAGGGTTTTCTTGATCGATTAATCACATGGATTAACCTTGGTTAACTGATTAATCACTTACCCTAATAGGTAGCTGAATAATTGCCATACCGTTGATGATTTACAGCATATTAACTCTTTACCCAACATAAGGGGGAAAATGGACCAGCGCTATATACAAAAGTCTCCATTCAGATTTTATTATATTTTCAATTTTTGTCTCAAAAACATAGCTTATGACCTCTCATTCGGACGAGCTCGTTGAGCTCGTCCCAATGAGGGGTCATAAGCTATTGTTTTGAGACAAAAAATAATTTTTTTTTAGTAATTTAAGAATTTATTTTGCAAGTATCGTCTTTCAACTATAATGGGGTAAGGGTTAAGAAGAATGACCATTTCCAGCTACTGATACATGCACGTGAACATGTATGTCAGCACGTAACTTGCATGCTTTACTCTGTCTCATATATTTGATGTGAGTCAGTGTGACAATGTGGGCCTGTTTTGGAGCAAGTTTGTTCCTTTGTTAACCTATATAATACAATAGTTCAAAAGTAACGGTTAATCGATCAATTACTTTTTGATCGATCAAGACGTTGATCATTGGTTAATCGATTCATGGGCTAACCATTTCTGCTCTAGTTCGTACAGTTTGGGAAAAGAACCCGCTGAACCCACATCCATTGCACTCGGTAGTAAACTAAATTGGAATTGTAATCAGGTGCTACGGGGGGCTTCATTCCCAACAAGAAGAATGTATGAATATGCTTCATATGAGCTTGAAGTAAAATTATTTCGTCTGTATGGATTTGCCTTTTTTAACAATTTATGGCAGAGTGAAAAATTCCGTCTCCCATAAATTGTAACAAGGCAAAGACACGTGAACAAATTTTTGACGACCCCAAAAAAGTAAACACTTTTCCAGTTCAGCGAAGAGTTCTTGTCAATTGAATTAACAGTCTGTTCAACTCTTTCTGCTCAACTAGTATTATTCAGATCACTTCATTGACAAGGATTTTGAAGAGAACATATTCATTATTATGGGTTGACTAATCAATATTTTAAAAGTGCACTCTTGTGTTTCACGATGAACATATAGAGGATATATAGTGTTTTTGAGTGGATACCGAAAATTATCTCATGATAAATGTTTATTTTTCGTGAGCGCTTGCGCGAGCAAAAAGTACGATTTCTCTCGGTCACAAGTGAGATAAATTTTGGTATCCACTCAAAAACTCTAGATTTTCTTTTTATTGTACGCTTTTTATAAGAATCTGATAATTCCATTCGTTCCAATCTTGATTTATTTATTTATTGGTGTTTAAGGTCACATATTTATGCACAATGGCTAATCATGACCGTGACAGTTTTACGGGTGGAGGAAGCCGGAGTACCCGCAGAGAACCACCGAGCAACGGCGAGCAACTGTCAGCTCCCCAACATACTAACTCCACACAAGCAGGGTTAGCATTGGTTGAAGACAAGTGCACCATCGACGTGCAGTACGCCTTAGTACACAACGCCACCGTGCCCCACGCGGGCAGTGGATATGAAGTGTCTTGCCCAAGGACATAACGCGGTTGCCGCAGGTGGGATTCGAACCGAGGACCTCTCGGCTTGCAGCCTGCACCTCTACCTACTGAGCCACCGCGTTCCCGTTCCAATCTTGAATCGATGCGTGAAAGTGAACAGCGCCCTGAATCATTGAAACAAGAAAGTGATTTGATTGATACTTGGAACAGATAGCTCAGTCTTGCAATCTAATTCAGCTGGCGGGTTTCTGGTCCAAACATGGCCTGAAAGTCGGTAATATAAGTTTTTGGTTTGGTCCATCCTTTGAAAGGACGTAAGGAACCAAAAGCTTATATTACAGACTTTCAGGCCATGTTTGGACTAGAGGGTTTCATGCATCAATTCAAGGTGAATACGAGTTGAATTATTTCTGGAAATGATCGGTATCCACTCAAAAGCAGTAGATTTTCTTTTCATAAAACGTTTTTAGAACAAATTGATCATTTCCAGTGATAATTTGACTCGTATTCACATTGAAGTGATGCTTTGAAAGCCGCCATTTCGAATGATACCGTGAAAGAGAAAATTTCTATATCTTCACAGTGGGGGATACAATTTCTATCATTCCGCAATTTCGTCGATAATCTATCGTTTAGCGTATTGATCTATCTTACAACAAAGTCTCAGAACAGTAAGTGAAAATGGTTTTCTATGAAATTATGACGTATCACCGTCCTGTTATGAAAAGCAGCCTTTCAATTATGAAAGGTTAATCCTTCTTGTCAAGTTATTGGGAGTATTCAGGGCAACATATATTAGGATATATCTGGATGGAAGAAAAACACGTGAATCGATAAGTTTGCAATACAGATCAGTAAAAAGTGTTTCTTTTCAATATATGTATTCATACACACGCAGAGCGATATGAATTACCCTTGCAGACATTTTGATTAATGATATCACCCTGGGCAAGACGCCACTGCCATAAATCACAAATACAATTTCTATTATTTACATGTAAATTCTACATCAAGCCATTTATTTAGATCATGCTTTGTCACAAACTCACCATCAAATTGAAATTGCTCATTGCGGAAAATATTCAGCACGTCTGATCTGTGAAAGACGTCAAACGCCAAAGTCGACGCGTTAACGTTGTGAGCCAGTTGATTTCGGAAGTAAAATTGAATTAATCTTCTTTTTATATTAATTGTCTACCTAATACAAATAACAAACGACATTTGCAGAAAAAAAACATTCCCGAACAACAATATTATTTCCATTTTTTGTCTCGAAAACAAAGCTTATGACCCTCATTGGAACGAGCTCGACGAAACTTGAAACTCACTGAATGATTACCTGTAGGTTTTGTTTTAAAACTCGTCGAGCTCGTTTCAATGAGGGACCATAACCTATGTATTTGAGACAAAAATTGAAAAAAATGAATTATTCAAGAATTTGTTTTGCAAGTGTTGTCTGCTTTTCGTGTTAGGTAAAGGGTTAAAGATTTAGGGGAAATGAACTAACAGATCCCGGAATCTAAAATGTTATGACTGTGATCGTAACAATCGATATCACATTTCCAATGTTTACTATTGATGATTTAGTACAAGAGATTTCCTGCAGGGGGCTGTAAATAGAAAATCTAAAAATAAAAATCATGTTTACAATGAGCACTTCATACATTTTCGCAAGAAATTTGCGTTTCAACCCGAACTTATCTCGTCGTGAAAATCGGTTTTTGATAAAGTTATCTCCCCTGAAAATATTAAACTGGAGAGGAAGATCTAAATAATAAGCATGTAATTGTTGAGAAAATGCCTATGATATCAGTAGAAAATAAACCGAAGTTTCTTTTTGTTACTTTTAATAAACGAAAACAACAGACAGCTCTCGAAGCTGTCTGTTGTTTTCGTTTGTTAAAAGATACAAAAGGAAACTTGGCTTTTTATGGCAAGCAAATTAGAAGCAACTAAGTAACCGCCCACTTTTCATTTTGCTTAGTGAATATGGTTTAACAATAATTTGCAAGTTTTTATTCTTCCAAGGAAATAATAGCAGTCCTTACCTCCCAGACTTTTATATCAATGGAAAGGATGGTGTCTGTATTATACGTCACGATGCGCACAGGGTTGATATAATGAGCAGTCACAGAGTTACAGAACATCAAAAGATGGTGAAAAAGCCGTTTTCTTATTTTCAAATGGGTTTAAGTCAAACTCATTTCAAAAAGAATTGTAAAAATACTACTCTACAGAAAATACCTGAAGTTAGTGAAATGATGCGTACATTGATAATACAACTTTGCCAACATTTCGAAATTTCAGTTTTTATATTAAATTCCCATACCCTTAGTGTTAATTTTAGTTTATAACTTTAGAAAATTAAGGAGAGCTAACCTTCCTGTAAATCTCTTCCAATGACGAAGATTATTACCAAGTAGAGTTGAAGAAAGAGTGGAATTTATGCATGGTACTGTAAGATTCGTAACTATCATTATTATTTATTATAGGGCTGCACAGTATTTGAAACTGAATACTGGTATCGGTATTCACAAAAATACTGCTGTATACCGGTATATCGAAAGACTATTCAGATATCTGAACATACGTATATATATGAACCATAATCGGGACTTGATCCTTCACAGTCGGAACAAATCAGCATGCCTTGATGATGCAGTTCAAATGACTCTTTACCCGACCCAGACGATATCAAATTCATTTTTTTAAATATTAGTTTATCGTTTTTTTTAAAAAAAACCATATCAAGTGACCCCTCATCGGAACGAGCTCGTTCCAATGAGGGATCACATGATATGGTTTTGTTGAAATTCTTTGAAAAATGATACTTGTTCAACTGCACAATTTGTGTATTACTCGGGAGAATGCGGCCAATTCGTTAGGTACAGGGATAATATAATTCTTTCAGGACTACAGTTAAAAAACGGAGGACATCTTGAAAATTAAATTGTGGGTAAATAAATAATGACGATAAACCGATATTTTGCAATTACACCGGTAGTCAATCGATACTGGTTTAAATACTGGTATATATCGGTTTATCGATATACCGTGCAGCACTAATTTATTATTATTTATTGGGGTTTAACGACAATTTCGATATCCATGGTCCCCTCGTGTCCAACAGTTTTACGGATGGAGAAAGACAAAGTATCCGGAGACAACCACCGAGCAACGGCGAGCAACTATCAGACTCCTCAACGTACTATGTCCGCACAAGCAGGGTTAACATTGGTTGAAGCCAAGTGCACCACCGTGCCCCCACGTGGGCAATTGCCTTGCCCTAGGACACAAAGCAATAACCCTGGGTGGGGATCGAAGGTTGGACCTTTCGATTTGAAGTTCAATGCCGCAAGTAAGCCACTCGTTAGTAACTGCAATTCAGAAGATGAAATTATCCTCCTCGAGTTCCATTCAATGAGTACGTATTAGCAAACTGGGAAGTCATTACAATCTCACAGCAAACGGAGGATATAAATTCAAAAGTGTCAGTTTATTTTTATTTCATTTATTTATTTATTTCCCAACCTTTGTTGCACCTTCCGTGACTGGTGAACTCTTTTTGCAATAATTGCATAACTTTACCACACGTTCAATATGACAAGTGGTTTCCAATTTACAAAATAAAAGCACGATTTTGGGGAAATAAAAATGCTGTTTTCTCTACGCCACAATGTGTGGTTTTCTTTTAGAAGAGTCGAGTGAGTCCGGAGATCTACCGCATGTATCCTATATAAAAGCCAAAAAAACTGCCCCCCCCCTCACCAAACAATACCACAGGGTGGGGCTGAGAAATACAACCAAGTAGCGTAGCTCTGTTACTTATTCGCACCTGTTCCTGTTTTTAGAACTGGAAAATATCGTCCCTTGTGAGTAGCAAGGGGTCATCTGTAATGTTTTAGCATTGCAGATGGCGTTTTGATGCACTTACGGGATGAATATATGAATAGGTTCAGAATACATGCGACACTTAAAAATATTTTTAACTAAAATGTTCACGTTTGCCTAATAACTGTAGCACATTACCACTCATGGTGGTTCAGAAACTTGAAAATATACTGCTAAAAAAAAAAGAAACGCAAAACGGGTATAGTCACGATGACATGGCAAATTTTGGAGAATATAGTGATGAAGTGTGGCTGTAGATATGGCTAACGACAACGCCAACCACAACCTCATACGTTACCGCAGTTGGCGTAAGCGTTGCAGGAAGAGTGGGCCACCATACCTCAAGCTTCCGTCCGGAATCTGATTGCTTCAATAAACAGAAGGTGCCAAGCAGTTTTGGACTCAGATGGCGGTCACACTAAATATTGAGTTTGGATGACGTCGATTCGTGACGTTAACGTCTGAAACGTCTCCATTTGTGCTTCATTCATCCATTAAAACTTTGTTTATGAATTGATTTCGTTCTCTATCGCATTATCCCATAACGCGGGAACGTCCCTCGTAACAGAAAACCCGTTTTACATTTGTTTTTTTTAACAGTATATAATAAAATTAGATTGGCGCTTTTTTGTGATTAGCGTGATAGGGATATGACAGTTCCATTAGGCAGGGGGTTAACTCTTAACCCGCTGAGTATGTTTGAGGTATGTTTCATTAAAACTAGTTATGGCTGTTTTGCAGCAGCCATGACTAGATTTCATGAAAAATTCATCCAAGAGTAACTCAAGAAATCATTGGTGAAAAATTGCATTCGATTCACAGCGTGGAAATTGGATTAAATATGTCCATATTATACATATTTCAGTAGCAAGAGAAATCTTGTCCTGAGCTGGAAAATCCATCAGCAGCATGTAAGGAGTTAATCATGCGTGTAATTATGGAATTAGCACAGTTTGTGAGATAGTTTCATTCTGTCTTGTATGATCTAGTTTTCGTCTACTGGCGTCACGAATGGTTATAGAAAATTGGTTTTATTCTCTCAAGGTTTACCGAATGATTAATTTTGGTCCCCAAATTCATTTTTTGCCGACAGAAATATCTGAAAATATATTCTCTATGTTGTCTGCAATTTATTGAAGAATGCGGGAATCAGTGTTCGTCCACAAGCTAGTCACTTTGGTAATGAAGGAACGAGATCATTGTGTAACGTAAAAAGCACAAAACACAAGAAAATATCAGAGAGATCCTCGAGTCTTACACTGGAGGAAAAAGCGACATAGAACATTACATTACACGAAGCATGCATGCAACCCTTTTTTATTCTATCTACATATACTACTCAAAGTTTGCTAAGCACCACATATTTGACATATCATTGTGAAAGCTGCTTGTGGCATATTTGCGATATTTTTGGTGGATATGGTTGAGGAATGTGTTGAGATGGTCCCCAGTGTTTACATTAGCTCTCTTGACAGGCAGATTTTTCGTGACGGTCATACAAACCCCTTGATTTTCATGATGTTTTCGTGTACTGTCTACATGTAAATGACATGTGTAGGGTATTCAGTCTTCATTTCAACACAAACCCTTGTGATTCAATGATTGAATATGGCGAATGCAAATGTAAGAAGACATTTGTCTGAAGCAGAAATGTGGTGGGCTGTAGGGCAGTGATGCAGCAAGAGGCCTGGGCAATATTTCAGTAGGACGGCACACCAGTAAGACGGTATGGTGGTGGCAGAGACAGTGCAACATCTGCAGCTGAACACGGGTTTTTGATCATTCAGGCCCGTAGGAACCGCCTTGCCGCAGCAACCCAGCTTCGCAGTGACCTTGAGAATGCATGCGGGGTAAATGTTTCGACGCAGACTAACCGGGAAAGGTTGCACGAAGGTGGTCTCCGATCGAGAAGACCATGCATTCGCATTCCGTTGTCCCAGAACCACCGCCAGGCACGATATGAATGGGCCATGGACCATGTTGGATGGACCTGAGAAGATTGGCGACCAATTTTTGACCTTTTTACAGATGTGTCAAGGTACTGCCTGGACTACACAAATAGGCGTTTTAGGGTATGGAGAAGTCCACGGGAGCGATTCCATTGCAGCCAACATTGCTGAGCATGATCGCTATGGTGGAGGGTCAATAATGGCCTGGGGCGGCATCAGCTGGGGTGGATGTACAGAGCTCTGTGTCCTTGACCGTGGTACATTGACTGCACGGTTGTATATTGACGAGATCCTGGATGCCCACATCAGATTGTATGCAGGTGCAGTGGGAGATAGATTCATTCTGATGGACGATAATGCCCGTTCTCATGTTGCACATGCTCCCGGGAGTGTCGACAGAGGGAGGGGATTGAGCGTATGGATTGGCCAGCAAGATCCCCTCACCTCAATCCAATCGAACATGTCTGGAACGAGTTGCAGCTTACAAGTTCAGCCCGTCCAGTCCAGCCAAGAAGTGTCCAGGAGCTTGGTGCCATGCTGGTCCAAGAATGGAACAAAATCCCACAAAGGACCACCAGGAACCTGATTGGGAGCATGAGGAGGCGTTGTCAACTGTAATTAATAGTAATGGGTCTCATACTCGATATTGAACCCATACCAGTTCGCTCCGTCAACGTTTTGGCAAATTTGAAAAATTTCCTCTTTTTCCAATAATATCCATTTTCCTTGGTTATTGTATTCAAAAGCTAAAAAATAATGTCAAACACAAACAAAATCTTAATTTCTGTACTTAAATCATGAAGGATATAATTAAATAAAAAATATATACACTTTTCATAACAATATTTCAACTGAAACGTAAAACAGGTAGTTGGATATACTTGGTGCTTAGCAAACTTTTAGTATATTTTATTCCGCAGTGTTTCAACTGGCAACAAACAAACTCACTAACTCATATGCACTGCTTCAAATATGTGCGTATTTTGATGGCAAAGAGTTATCATAGAAAAGCGAATTAAACAGGGATAATAATAATAATAATAATAATAATAATAATAATAATAATAATAATAATAATAATTATATAGTAGAGCCCACTTAATTGGATATCTCTTAACTGAATAACCCTGTTAACTGAATATAATTTCCCAACACAAAACCATTTACCATACTCCCTGTACAAATTTGACCTGTTAATTGAATATAGGTTATAGAGTAAACTCCTGTTAATTGAATACAAAATCTTGTAACCTGTCAAGAAATTATCCTGGCTCTCCCAAGTTTTCCTTTGTTAAAAGACCATTGTGGCATCAGTGCATCCGATACAGACATTTAATCTATTATATCATGGAGCTCTGTCAAACAATATATAATAGAATAAATGCTAAGTTTATCCCTAGAATACATGAATGTGACACAATCCCTGTTAATTGAATACTCTTGTTAACTGAATAATTTTCATTGGCAAAGTGGCTATTCAATTAACAGGGTTCCACTGTAATAATAATAATAATAATAATAATAATAATAATAATAATAATAATAATAATAATAATAATAATAATGGTGCTCTATGGCTGGCTTACAAAATTGAAAAATGCCTAATAAAAAAAAGAGAAGACGATTGTTGATTTGATTATAAATCCCCAGTGAGTCACCGGTGAAGGATCAAGACACGGACCTCAGCCAGCAGCCGTGCTGGCATCTGTTCTGGGGATGGGGAGGTGAACAGAGTTTATGTAGCTCGTCGCTATTACCTACCCCTATCTACTCAGGCGTGGCAGCAGTGCAATTCTGAGAATAATGCTAATATTTTGCAGCATAAAATCCACTCATGGCGCTCTACGGCTGTACAAAATTCCAAAGTGCCTTTGATGGTTTAATACCAGGGTTGAATGATTATTTGGAATCCATTTCTTTCAGACGGGATAGAAGAGTATTCCATAGATTTGGCCTGGCAACGACATATGCCCCGACCCAATAGAGCTTAATTTAGATGAGGGCTGAAGCAGATAAAATTTATTTGATGATCTAAAAGACATATGTGGCTTATGACAGATAAACAAATTAGACAAGTAGAGTGGTGCGGATCCATTGATGCATTTAAAGATGAGAGAGAAAAGAATGAATTGAATTCTCTATTGAAATGAAAGCCAATTGAGACTAAAAGGACCAGTGTAAAGTGGCAGTATTTTCTGGACCAGTTGATGACACGTGCCTCACAATTTCAGATGTGCTGAAGCTTTGCGAGAGTGGAGTTTTTAGAACCTATCAAAGGAGTTACAATGCAGTTAAGGCGACCAGTAACAAAGATGTGAACAAGTGATCTGATGTTTTTGTGTCAATAAAATTATTATAATTATTAATATTGTTATTATTATTATTATTATTATTTCCACCCCAGGCGTTGGCTAGAGTCTTATTTTATAACTAAAGCAGGATTTGTTCACCAGAGTAAACAAGCACTGCTCAACTCCCCTGGATTCTCACGGGGTTAAAACCAGAGTAAACTGAACACTTGGGACCAACAATAACACGTTCGCCCTGATATGTGTAGCTGTTTCAAACGACACGCAATGCGCGGACATTTTGTATTTACCATCGGGCAAATATAATGAAGAAATATTTTATAAGTCTGAAAAGGCTGGTGGCTTTAAATTTTACGTTATATGATGGAGGTTTGACACTGCACAAAAGGGGGTACATTAGTGGAATGCTAATTATCAATGAAAACAAAAATTGTAAGTCTTTAGGTAGACTTACGGTTCGAAAAGCAGAAAATACACATGGTGTTAGGTACTTCTTGTAAATAACCCCATCGAGGTCTGGAACCAAACAAGGGTTATTCCATCATCGAATTTGCACAGGTCCTATATTTTTCTCAACATAATTCATGCGGTACAGGATTCATTCTATTCTTAATATCAATGCTTCTGAGTATATTCGCATTCAAATTTAACTTGATACAGTATCGCTGTTTTCTTCACCAAGACATTTCACAATGCAATATGGGTGCAAGGAGGGTGTCTTCCCACTAGACCAATTCCCTCTAGACCAATTCCTTTTTAGGCCAATTCCCGAAAGACCAATTCCCCCTAGACCAACTACATACTATTATTGATTAAGGGTTGATTAAGGGTAATTAAGAAAACATTTATTTACCGTTAAGCACTTTATTTGATAAAAAAAAATATTTATATGCATAGCATACAAAAAATATAGGTTTATAACATTTCAGTATAGCTCGGCGCATATAACATTTTACAAAAATGAGGTCCCCAGAGGGTGAGTTTGGTGATGCTACCCTGCACAGCAGGGTAGCATCACTAAATTTTCCTCCTGTAAACCTCAACCTGAATCAAGGTCCCAAACATAAACAGAAAGAGGTACCCAGAGGATAAACTGGCTCACAGTATGGGATAGCATCAGCAAATTCACCCTCTGGGGACCTCATTCTGTAAATGACAGACTGTTTGTTTTCAGGCGTGAATATAAATAACATTAAATACATTTATAAATATTTATAAATATATCAAATTATTGATACAGAATTATTTTGAAAGTAGAACACATCAGTTGGTCTAAGGGGAATTGGTCTTTTGGGAATTGGCCTCGTGGTAATTGGTCTAAAGGGAATTGGTCTAGTGGGAATGAACCGCAAGGATGTCGGCCCCAACTGCGTTCCCGAACGACATCGGCGGTTAGAACTTGGGGAAACAGATATTATAAGATTTATGCAAAAGAAACTGCACAACACATGGGAGTACGATAGTTCTGAAGGCGGTTTATCTATTATGTCCATGTAAAGCAGGAAATATTTTAAACGCCAGAGTTCGGATTAAGTTAACTGCATTTGTATGTGTCCTATTCATGAAGAATGCACGCGGTTTAATTAACGATGGGTAAATGTCAAGCGGGTTGTTGTACGCGAGATCAATCAACTATGCACTTGCAGTGTTGTTCTTTTATGGACCTCTCCCGAAGGACTGTCTGCCCTTCTATAGAGCTGTCTGGTTACTATAGTGACTGAGCCGACAACACCATGGGAGAAAGGTTCTATCAGAAGAGGTACATAATAGATTTACTACATGACATGTTGTTTAATCAAGAATCCTTTTTTGCAAGAAATACAAGAGAATAAATTTGATGCAATAAAGTGATATTAATAGGCTTTATTACATCACCAATCTGTGCAAAAATAACTGTTACTTAAATTATTTCCAGTTTAGCCCCAACCAAAACGTCATCACTTTGATGTACTCTTATCACCACATATAGCGTTCCCGTAGTCAAGGGATACCAGACTGAATATAACGTTTTTTTACGTACGCCCTCCAGCGAGATATTGAGGTTTCGCAGAGCCCTGGCTGTACAGTAGCTATAGACTGGTCATAATCAACGCGTGGGCAGCGATGTCCACGCATGCGTTTAATAAAATTCATCATCATCAAAATTTCAATTAATGAAGCACTGTAGGCGAAACTAGACGCCACCTTGAAATCTAATATTAACTAACTCGCAAATTGCCACATCTTTAAAAAACTAATTATACAATAACATGATTTTGTAGGGCGTTATGGTTCATTAACGGCCCGACAGGAATGATTAAAAGCCCAAGGGACTATTGGCGGCCCGAGACGGAGTCGAGGGCGGCTAATAGGCCAAGGGCTTTTAATCATTCCTATAGGGCCGTTAATGAACAATGACGCCCTACAAAATCATGTTATTACTATTATTACCACATGGACTGTTAATAAATATTCAAGGGCACTAGGTACATGTAGGTATCGCTTCATTGGATTTTCAAGGAGAGAAATAATGTACTACTGAACTCAACATAATTTAATGAACAAAAAACAATCACTTTCATCACAGCATTGAAGCTTTTTTGGGCTAACTTAGTAAGGTCACTTCCCATAGTCACATGACTGATCAGCTGACAATCGTCTTGTTCACATCAAAATTAGGCGAGACATAAGCCAAGTTCAGGCGAAATTGACGAACAACTAACGATATATTATTTACAATGTATGTTACTTACCTGACGATAATCATCGGATGATTATACTCTCAAAAAGGCCCTTTTCTCACGAAATAACGGAGAGCTCAAGGAAACGACTGAGAAACGATCAATTTAAACACGACCGCGTTCAGAATGTATCGATATTTCTCGGAAGTGAAGGAGAGTTACCTCGGCGGTTTGATGCTCCGAAATGCTGAATGGACATTGACGTCACCGGGCCGCCGGGCCAATAATGAAAATCAATTTTATTATTGGCCCGCCGGCCCGGTGACGTCATCGGGAACAGGGCGAATACACAAAAACTACGCCCTCATTTTTAGTGATAATAGCTTAAGGATTGGCCCTATAAAGTGGTAATAATAGTTCATTTCACTTACTTATTTCCTTAAATGGAAATTCTGAAAAATGCAATTGTAAAAGGTTTATAGTGTTGATTCCAGGGGTCCATACTATAAAACTTTTACAATCGTATTTTCTAGAATTGTATTTTCTAGTTATGACTTTAAATGGGTTAAAATGAACCATTAGCTTTTTCAAAGATTTGGCAATTTACCAGTGGGCGAATTGCCATATCTTTTAAAATGGTAATGATTGTTTTAGTCAGTTAAATTAATAGATATAAAATACAACTCTAAGAAATACAATTGTAAAAGGTTTGTAGTGTTGAATCCAGGCCAGCCAGATCAAACACAGTGGATACGGTGTTATATTTGATCTAGGACCAATACTAAAAAGCTTTTACAATTGTATTTTCTAGAAGTGCATTTTCTATTTATGGAAATAATTGGCTGACATGGATCATTAGGTTTTCAAAAGACGTGACAATTTACCAGAAGGTAATTTTTCACATTTTCTCAAATACTAATGATTTTCTTCAAACATTTATATTCACAGGCAGAAAATACAATTCTGGAAATACAATTGTAAAAGTTTTATAGTATTGGACCCTTGTCTAGTCAACTCGGCGTAATATGACAAACCAGATCAACGGACAGTAGAGGAGATCAGCATTCGCCAGGTTGGGTCATGTAGGGGTGGAGGCATAAGCCATCTTTGTTTCCAAAACAAATCACATGTACAGTACGGGGAGAGTGGATTTTAACTAAATCACCCGCGGAGTGGAGTTATCACCCGAACTATAACTTTAAAATTTGGTATATATTGACTAAAAACACAAGCAATGTTTCAGCCAATGGCCCTCCGGGTTTAACCCGGAGGTCCATTGGCTGAAACTTTGCTTGTGTTTGTTATGATTTGCAACAAATTTACAATTATTGCTTGGGTGGGGTCTCCACTCTGCGGTTGATTTAGTGATAATACACTCTCCACGTACTGTAGAGTAATTAACAGGTACAATACTGGTAAGAAAATGATGGACGTAAATTCAAATAAATAAATATTGGTATATTAAGTGCTTGATCATTTGTGTTAAAATTAACTTTTATAGTAAGAATCAATTGTAATATTATTAATAATATGATAAATCCGAGTTGAAAACAAAACTGTAGGTTAAGAACACACTGAAATGTGACTACATACAGTCAGAATCGAACAGCGAATCTTCATTGCTTTGCAAGGCGAAATTAGGATACCATTTCGAACGTTCGGCATTCGAAATGCATTGCTAGAAATAAAGTATTGTCAACACCTGTGTCATAGGTTTTGTATAGTTCAGTTATAAGAAAAGAAATGAGAAACGTATGAAGGTAACCGCCACGCTGGCTCCCTACTTCGCTTCACACGAGTTTATTGTCTTGGAAACAAATGTGACGTGTGCCCATCCCCACTGACCAAGCATGGGGAGTGCTGATAAAGTCTATTGCAATTCAAATGTGTCAACACTACGATTTGTCTTGGATTGGAACGTTTATTGCATGCTGCGCAACATCTCTAGTAGTAGTAGTAATAGTAGTAGTAGTAGTTTATTCAAGCAAAAACAACACCGACAGAGAGACAGAACACACAAAGAGTTAACCCTTTACCTAACATAAAAAGCAGACGACACTTGTAAACAAAATTCTTGAATAACTAATTTTTTTCATTTTTGTCTCAAAAACATAGGTTATGACCCCTCATCCAATGAGGTGTCCTAACCTATGCTTTTGAGACAAAAAATGAGAAAATAATGAAAATTAATTGGCGATTTCTGAGATTAGCGCGTGTCGGTTTTGGTCGTTACGTTGGGTAAAGGGTTAACAGAGAATGATATGATTATACGTGTAATAAACTAATAACAAACGAATTGTTGGGTTTGAAGGTGATATTACAACCTGCAGAGAATCACGGTCGAACTCGAAAACAAACAGCAGAATTGTAATGACAACTTTTCTATCGACGAGTGTTAATTGTTTTTCCGAGACGTACCATTACCAAATTAGTATATTTTATTCCAAGATAGCATATTTGAGCCACCAGCAATAATTCGCTAAGTTAGTATGTGTACATAATCGTACAATAACGACACGTAATCATTTCTGGTTTGAGGCAAAATGAAAGCGGACCTTTTCTGAAGCTTATGACTGACATAATAACACGTGCTGTTATTTCTCTGAAAAAATAGTTATTAGGTTCTGAAAAATGCCTTCAGGAAGAGATTCTTCATAATCGAACTAAAATCGATAAATGTAGCGACGTGGTATTCTCTTGTCCGGCCTTTTGTCCACAATGTCATATTATACACATTCACTTCTTTCGTGAAAAGAATATTTAATAAGTATAGAAATTCGGCACAATTGTCCTTCCCACGCAGTTTATGTACATGATAATACACTCGAGCATGGATATTCGAGGCTGCACGAGATTTGAAGCCATACGACAGTTTTTGGACCGACCACCAACCCGTAATGTGCACATCAGCTTCGCCACGGTCAATATACAGTGTTGTCGCCGTGAACTGGTCGTAATCCACGCGTGGGCAGCGATGTCCAAGCATGCGTTTTGCAGGTAATAAATATCGTCAGCAGCAAAATTTTAATTAATGAAGTACCGGGTTGTACCCGGTGCCTCATTAAGGGGACGACCAACCTAACGTTGGTCAAATTTCATGCAATTTTCTTTCAAGTCTAAAAAAGGCCCAAAATGAATAACCCCAATAAATTATATACCAAAATACTTGGAATGAAACATAGAACATGTGGAAACTGAAATTTGCCATGGAACTGCTGCCATGTGTAAATAGCACCACCTGAAAGTCTGCTATGGCATAAGTAAGAGAACAAAATTTTCACAATAAAATACCTCAAAATAAAATAACAGCTGCATTCTATAAACATTGAAGTACATACTCGAAGAAATCTTTTCCTAATTCATGAAAGTAATAAAGATTGAGACCAAATGTTATAAGTGGAGTGCTCACTAATTGAAGGCAGACATTTTCTTTTGTTTATGTTTTGATTTGGGGAGTTCAACAAAGGTCAACTTGAAGGAGTCCACCAGAAGAAGTATGGAAGGACAAAAGAGTGTCTCCCAATATAAAGATGTATGTGTTACTGTGGTAGTTTGGAAAGAAACTATGATATTCTCCTGTGTAGAATGCACTACAAAGACTTTAAGTCATACATTGTAGTTGAATAAATACATTTACAAACCCCTTGCACTGTAACCCCTTTTATCCCATGCATCAATTTGATAGTGATTAAATTGTTAAATTTGTCTGGTTTATCAATAAGTATAATAGCTTTGTTTACTCTTGGACACCAATACACTCATGATATCTGTTCGGGAAGAAATAAGGGTAACTGTAACCTGTCACTGCAATAAACCATCTAATGTACTTAAAAGTACACTGTTATTCAAAACACATCAAACCAACCTTACATAACCATTATTGCATGTACTTTCCCCAAGGAGGCTCATTGGCACATTGAGATCAGAAGGGCACATCCAGAGAGTCTCACATATTTTTTCAAGAACGCAGTACACAAAGCAATCCCCAAAAGGTGACAAGTGAGCTCCATTTGACGCAAAAAAATGCCGGGGGGGGGGGGGGGCTCTCTCTTCCTTGTAGGACTCTACCTCCGGCACTCAAGGCATATGCCTTTTTTCTCAAACTCTTTTTTCTTTTTGAAGATCCTGGCCACACATGTTCCAAACACTATCAGACAGGTAACCCTCCAAATAAGTGTATCTGCAAAAATCATGTTACATTGCAAAACATTCTTTTTAGACTTTTAGTTCTAGACCTTTCATGCTTCTTACTTCCAACTATAACACTTAATTTATCGATTAAAGAGTGAATAGAAAAGTCCTGCCATAATCAACATTTTGAGTTCCATAAGCCTTCAAAACAGCTCCGATAAAAGTGTCAAACATCAGATTGGTGGCTTTATACAGAATATTCATTAGGTTGTTGCTTGATAAGTAATAGGAACAAAATCTTCACCAGAAAATTCTGTAGCAATACAATTGAGGGTATTAGCAGGCACTTTGCAACAAATTGTAACAAATCAACTAGTTATAAACAAAATTTTCTAACTCAAAAGAGTGAAACAACTCTGAAAAAATGTGGGAAGAAACACATGCTACAGCAGCCATACAGGCATTGTTTCCCCATGATGCTCGATCACAAAACCAAATATCCTTCAAATTGGAGTAGCAATGGTTGAGATACAAGGGAGAATGTTGGTGCATGTAATGATGAAAGGGTAAGACTAAGATTAAGAGGACAGGGGTCACCACTGCACGGCCCTAGATGCACCTTTGATTGTCCACCTTCCAGGTCTGGGGCATAATAATCGCAACACACCCACCTTATCAGTTCATAATTTTAGTAAAATAAAAGAAATTATCAATTTGAATTAATTAATAGATGATGGAAAATATTTGGCTTCCTTCGCCTTCTCGTACTATTTAATTACCACAAACAATATCAGTTTGATGCCGACAAACGAAACTGAACGCATGTGGTCTGGTTAAAAAGTAACTCGGCATGAATAATGAAGAAATTGCGAATATTTCATTTGTTTAAAAGCCAATTGCAGCTAATATTGACCGTGCATTCGATAATTCGTTTCGGTTTTGACCACACGGCCACGCTGACACTCAGTGACAACGGTTCTGTTTATTGTGATATGCAAAATGGGGGATGGTTTCCGGTGAAGGAGATTTGCCACATTTGTCAGTGTAAAACGATCACAAAAGCCACTGATCGACCCTTGTGTTAGTATGGTTGGTTGCAAGAAAAAATAAATTCTCAGCATCGTCCAAGCGCACCTTATTTCAAAGCACGAATGCATCATTTTCAACCCATCTTTAATCGGTCCTTTGCAGACATCAAACACACCGCCTCAAATTCCATGGTTACTAGGAAGTAAATAACTTCACAACATCTGGGGGAAATCAACACGCTCAATATAGTTCCAGGTCACTTGGAATATACTTCGTGAAAAAGTGATTTCTGAAGCATTCGGCTTACTTTGTTATGAATATTGCCTTATTTGATGTGTATCGTCCCGATATTATACACTCGGTTATTTTTTTTACAAGTGGTTCATGTTGTCTTTCTAGTGCGCAATAATTCGGATGTTTTGTCAACAAAAAAGTTCAGACGGCCTGTAAACACGAGATGGAATTTCGAACCATATTTTGCAGTTATGACATTAACAGCTCAAGTATTTGCTGTCACCTGTTTGCAAATCAGCTCATACACTGTCTCAAACAAATAAAGGCCGTGATCACGTCCTTGCATTCTTACGATTTTCCAAATTGAGTATTTCTGCAAGAACCACATCGTAATCACATGACCGGAATAAACATCATTGAAACATGGCCACATCCGGGCATCCAAAATTTGTGTTGGTGTTATTACATTCAAACATCAAAACCCACCAGAGTGTGTGTCAAAAAAATGCTTTCTCCGAGTCTGTAGTATGTTATCATTATATTGAGGACAAGGCTTTCGAATTACCGATTATTTTGTGGTTTTACCGGTTCGTTACTTATGCCATTGGCAAATTAATCTTCTTCAAAATCATAAAATTCACTTTTTTTCCTGAAAAAAATTATATGTACCATTTCTATGCACTTTACTCATTATTTTGATATATAATTTGCCTTTCCTTACTTCTCTTATCTGTTTCTGAGGCATTGGGAAAAATGTAAAAAAATTGACCAAAGTTAGGTTGGACGACCCCTTAATTGAATTTTTGATGATTATGCCTGTAATTATACCCCCCGCAAACAAAGTGTGTGTGTGTGTGGGGGGGGGGGGGGGGGGGTTATAGGAATCACCCTGTCCGTCCGTCCGTCCGTCCGTCTGTCTGTCCGTCTATCGGGGCCAACATTGGGGGTTTAGGGGATATTATTATTAGGGGCTACCTCCAAATTAAGGTAGTGTTAGGGTTAGGAATGGGGTGGGGTTAGGGTTAGGGGTAGCCCCAGAGTAGGGCTTAAGGTTGGGGAGGGTTAGGTCCCGGGGGGGGGTAGGGTTGGGGTCAGGTGTGGGGTTTTAGTTTTAGTAGCCCCTAAACCGAAAAATAGCTCGTAATCCTATTGGTTTGGCTAGGGTGGGGTTGGGTCAGGGGTGGGGTGGGGGTTAGGGGTAGCCCCAGAGTAGGGCTTAAGGTTGGGGGGGGGGGGGTTAGGCCCCGTGGGTGGGTGGGGGTTAGGGTCTGGGGAGGGCTTTTAGTGTTTAGGGTCAGGGTGGGGTAGGATTAGGGTTAGGGTGTGGTTTTTGGGTGGAGGGGTGGGGTAATGTTAAATATAAGTTCTAGGGTGGTGGGGTGGGGTTCTGGGTGAAATAAGGTTTTGGACATACAAAATGTTTTTTTGGTAGCCCATAAACCCGAAATGTTGGAGCGTCCGTCCGTCTGTCTGTCCATCCTTATAAGCGCAACTCCTCCTAAACCGTTTGAAGAATTTTCATGAAACTTCACACAATGGAAGAACTCTATATGAAGATGTGCATGAAGCAATATAATTCTGTTCTGACATTTCCAAGGGGAGATAATCTAACTTATGCATTTCAATTGCTACATCATATGGTTGTGTCTTTGTGAAACTTTACACCAAAAAGGCTACAACTGAGCTGCGGGTGGGGTGGGGGGGGGGGGGGTATCACTTTGTGAGCTTGCTCACAGTACCTCTACTTAGTACTTGGAATGGAATATTATTGCGTCCGTTGAAATATTGTCCACCTGTGGAAACTGACCAGTTCACGACGGTCGTGCTGTACAAATTGCTAGTTCACTGTCCGGTCTATAATTGTACAATATTATGAAAATAATGCACAATTATTGTTCAAGGCGGTCATTCTTCGGGATAACGGCGAAGATATAACAAAGGGAGGTGTAGGCAGTGCACCTTAACTCGAAATTATTATGACCCAGTAGCGGATTAAGGTATAGTGTAAAAACAATCACATAAAACAGAAGAGGAGATTAGGAGAATTTAAAAAAAAATCAGTTTTCCTCTCAGCGGAATTGCTTCAGATATCAACAGAATTTTGTACTTCGTTGAATTGGGAGTAGGGCCCTGCGAATCACAATTGTTTTATTCGAATCGAATCTCGAACCGAATAGGGTCGATCATTCGAAATCCAATCGAACCTCGAATCGAATCAGGGGCATCTTGAAAATTACCCACTGGGAAGAGGGACTGTAAACCTTATTTGTTCCGACTGTGATGGGACAAGTCCCAACTGATAAAATATTCAACTACATCATCAAGGCATGCCTTTGTCGAAGGCATGCGTCGCTGATGTTAAAATATTACTAAGTTAGGATTAGAGTGAGAACAGTGAGAATCACCGGTACTATGCACTACACAGCTCTAGCCTCTAGCAGCAGAGCATCGTCGACACTATTTGGAAGCCTTAACCCTTTGATACTTTTGTACGCCATATGACGTACGAAATCTAACAGCGCCTTGATACTTTTGTACGTCTTATGACGTACGAAATCAAACAGCGCCTTGATACTTTTGTACGTCTTATGACGTACGAAATCAAACAGCGCCTTGATACTTTTGTACGTCTTATGACGTACGAAATCAAACAGCGCCTTGATACTTTTGTACGTCTTATGACGTACGAAATCAAACAGTGCCTTGATACTTTTGTACGTCTTATGACGTACGAAATCAAACAGCGCCTTGATACTTTTGTACGTCTTATGACGTACGAAATCTAACAGCGCCTTGATACTTTTGTACGTCTTATGACGTACGAAATCAAACAGCGCCTTGATACTTTTGTACGTCTTATGACGTACGAAATCAAACAGCGCCTTGATACTTTTGTACGTCTTATGACGTACGAAATCAAACAGCGCCTTGATACTTTTGTACGCCATATGACGTACGAAATCAAACAGCGCATTGAAACTTTGTGGTTATTTGTTTTATTATTATTTTTCGATTTTTTAAAGTTGTAACCTCAATTCCTATTTTGTCCCGAACAGTGCTCAGTGACAGCCGTTGAGCCAATGTTATTGCAGCTTAAAATACTAATATAATCCTGCTGTCAAGACTTCTTAACTGGTTGAGTGCTAGAAGCCACTATCAGAGCTTTCAGAAAATGAGGATACCAGAACAAAAGCCAACACTTTCCTTGCTTATATTCAATCAAGCACAAATAATAGTTTGTTTATACCAATTTGTTTTATTACAAATTATTGGAGAGTGCCTCTGGGCACTCTCCAATAATTTGTAATAAAACATGATTTGAATAACAAATTCAGACCACCAAAAATAATCTAGCCTTCAACCAGTTGATCACTAATGTGAAAATAACTTGTTATTTGTACCTTCCGACGTTTGACGTCGCATTTTGAAAAACGTTGTAGAAACTGAATTCCCAGTGACGTTTGAACGGCAGGATAATCAAAGTCTCAAAGGGTTTAAATTTTCTTTCAACAGTGGTAGTGACAAGTGACACTGAAATTAGTATGGTTTGTGCCACGTTTTGTGAGATGATGTATATGACTGATACCAAACTATATTCCTGAGAAAAGATTCGAAAGGAAACGAATCGGGCAGTCGATTTCGAATCGAATCGAATAGCAACTTAAGATCCGAAATCGAATCGAATCTCGAAGCTTCGCAGGGTCTTAACTGGGAGCGTGGTAGCTCAGTGGTTAGAGCATTGTGGGAACTTCAAACCGACAGGTCCACGGTTCGATGCTAACCAGGGGTAACTGTGTTGTGTCACTGGGCAAGACACTTAATCCCGATTCCCCCAATGTGGCATGGGTAGCTTTGTGTACTGCAGAAACGGACTGGCCGTATGATCCACCGGGACAATTCCCGGTGGGCCCCCTATTGGGTGGTCTCTGAGACCTCCAAAATTGATGCAGCCTAACACCTGTTGGTGCCTGAAATTTCGTGAAAACACCAAACAGGTAAATTGATATGTTCTCTGTGTGGACTGCCAATGGCAGTCCACACAGAGAACATTTCGATATACCAGCAGTGTAGTCTCGGATTCAAGGAAACAGCGTTCTTTTATTTTGAAAAATCTAAATTTTCTCCTATTGGCCAGCACTATGGTTGGCGCGATGGGTCCGCAAATCCCTCCCCCACCGTTGTTGATACTATTCTTGCCGAATAAGTGATGAAGATGATACAAAAATGCCATCGAAATGTCCTCTGTGTGAACTGCCATTCATTACTCTGATGCAAGGAGGCAGCGTTCGTTCAGTTCGAAAAATCAAAAAATTTTATCCAGGTCCGGAGACCGTTTTGGTTCATTTACCGGTAACTTTTCCGAACCCGTCCGCCCCTGGTGTACTGAGGCATACTACACTTGCCTTCCTCTGCTGCTAACTCTGATCTCCTCTGTTAGGTGTTTCTCTCCGGGTACTCCGGCTTCCTCCAGCGGTAAAACTGTCTTATAATGATGTGACTCTGGCCGTTTGAGGCATCGTTAAGACCCAAATAAAACAAAAAAAAAAAAATTCAAATGAACTTAGATGTGTTGAAGTCCAAGAGCGAACCAAAAGGCCAATCACCGGGCTCATTAATTTTTGACAACAGTCAATACCAAACTACCCTTTAATAGTGTATCCGGGTAGGATTTGTGGTAGGTTTGAGACTTTGCGTTCAGTCTGAGATGGTTAATTTCGGAAGGATAATATTAACTACTGCTGTTGTGGTTTCACGATGTCAATAGAATTTAGAGTTCTGATATGTCAGTACAACGACAGCCGATGAAAAAAGAGCTATCGAAAACAACACCAAAAAACAAGCCAATTACTGGAAATCCGTTGATCTGTCCCCGATAGAGAAATAGCAAAATCGCACCATAATGAAAATCAGTGCAACTCAAATGGAAACATCGTTAATTTGATTTATTATGATTGTAACCAAAACTTTATAACTAAAACAGTAATCACTTGACAGACACACTCAGGAAATTCCATTTCGAAAATATTTAACCCTATATTATCCACTTTATCAATATACCCCACTTAATCAATATAAATGTTATTTTATTTTGTAAAACAATGAACAGACTTTCCATTATTGAACACCTTGTATTAGCGGACAGGCAACTCACATGAAGGTTCCTGGACAACATATCGATATCACTGTCCATAAAATCTTTGCTCGAACATTTTGCAAAACGCAGAATACAGTACGTGGAGAGTGGATTGTAACTAAATCACCCGCGGAGTGGAGTTATCACCCAAACTATAAGTTTCAAATTGTATACATATGGACAAAAAACACAAGCAATGTTTCAACCAATGGACCTCCGGGTTTAACCCGGAGGTCCATTGGTTGAAACTTTGCTTGTGCTTGTTATGCTTTGCAACAAATTTGCAATTATTGCTTGGGTGGAATCTCCACTCTGCGGGTGATTTAGTGATAATACACTCTCCAGGTACTGTATCTGTTTTTTTTCATTTCAAAATAGCAACCTCCACAGAAAAAAAAACAAACAAAGAAAACAACAACAACAACAACAAAAATCCCCGGAAATCTTACATGAAAAGTTTAACCCTTTACCTAACATGAAAAGCAGACGACACTTGCAAAAAAAATTCTTGAATAACTAATTTTTTTCATTTTTTGTCACAAAAACATTGGTTATGACCCCTCGTTGGAACGAGCTCAACGAGCTCGTTCCAACGAGGGGTCATAACCTATGTTTTTGAGACAAAAAATGAAGATATTTTGAAAATTAATTGGCGATTTTTGAGAATAGCGCTGGCCGGTTTTGACCGTTACGTTGGGTAAAGGGTTAAATCAGATTAACCAGTTTACATAAAGATAGACCAAACTCACATAGTGCTTTTCACAAATACCCTCTTTCAAGGTTTGTGTTGTTTCACTTTTTTTCAAACAATGGCCTACCTGCGGCCGGCCTCTCGTTTTAAAAAAGAATAATTTTTGTGGAGATATTAACGAAATTATGACAGCACTGTAGTCTTGAACTTGTAAAAAGTTTAGAAAAGATTAAATACCAAAGAATGTCCAGCATTCAAATAGTCATAAACTAGCCACACGCTCTGTACAATATACATGATCACAAAACCTGACAGAGAATTTCGAGCGGCTCGCGATATTTCACTTAGGATATCTCGATCCACTGGTCTTTTACTTTGGACATCTCGATCCGCATGTCTAAGTATGTCACGGCCCAGTCGCGATCTCATCGCAAAAGAGGCCTCTTGCGATTCCAGTACCGTACAGGGGCGTAGATTCTATTGAGGGGGCGTTTAGGAGTGCCAGGTCGATATATGCCACAGGCATATCCGAAGGTCGTAGGCCTGAGGTGACGGTAGGTATGCCCCCCCCCCAATCGCGGGGGTTTGGGGAGATCCCCCGAACTCCCACGAATGAGAGGGCCATACCCACCCCCACTGCAGGCCTAAGGTATCTCCCTCCCATTGCTAGGGTGCGGTGGGGGCTCTCTATGGCGGTTTATTTACCCATTTTGAGGGGGAGAGCATTGTAGTTTTGGGGTGACATGACTCCCCTAGCCCCCCCCCCCCCCCTCCCCCCCCCCCCGTGGCTACGCCACTGGTACCGAAAATATGTATACGCCGAACAATATGCAATGCTCCAGCATGCGTAACAGCAATAATGTCTGGCTTAAAAGTGGTTAACTCGTGTTCTATAAGAAGGAAAGTGCGATGTTTTGAAACTAGTTTTTTTCTGTGTACATACAATAAAGTTGACCACGAATCCGTGGCTCCTGTCTGACATTTATTACTAGATATACTGCATTTAATGAAAGTTATGCATCACTCCGTTATGTTCGCAATGCAGACATGGCAGATGTGGCAATAAATGTAGAATATCCTGTTTAACTTATTGCGGAATGTCATGCCATCTCTCTTTCAACACTGATTAAATATTTTCATACACTTGATATAATATGACGTGCCGCTCTCACTCGTGGGATAGTTATGGTATCACAGAACTAAGTATTTTCCCACAGGCCACCATCATAACGTTCTGGCGAAAAAAATATGATCGTTTCACCTTAATCTTACAGTACAGCCACCGTGGATTGGTCGCAATCCACGCATGGGCAGCGATGTCCACGCATAATAATAATAATACTTTATTGTTATTTGTTCCACACATGGGTACAAAACATATATACATAAAAAACAAAGAATACAAGCAACATGCGAACAATTTTGCTACAATAAATAGGATCCGGATACACTCACATCACACTTGTTCTTTGAAGGAGGATTGTAAATGACAGAGATGGTTGTAATAGCCCCGTTTGGGTGACTTGCGGCACTGCATGGGTTTACAATGTAATAAAAATCATCATCAGGAAAATGTTAATTAATGAAGACCCGGTGCTTCATTAATTATATTTTTGATGATTATTCCTATAATTAGTGTTTGGAATCTAATATTATTCCGTCCGTGGAAATATTGCCCACCCGTGGAAAGTGAACAGTCCACGGCGGCCATACTGTGGCATTCAAATATCTTTGTCAAGTATTGCCCTTCAGACAACTTTTTCTGACATGAAAACAGGGGGTTATGCAACAAATAAGATAGAAAAAATACACGAACGGAAGTACCGATCACGTGCACATTTTTTTCAGGGAATTCCTACAAAAACACACAAAAAATAAACTGTATTTCTTAGGTCAAACAATCATCAAATCACCCTCTTTTTTATCAGGAATAGTAGTATGTAATGTGGTTTTGGGGCCTAGGTTGCAGGACCTCGGTGCAGGACCTCGGAAGTGACGTCATGTCACGTGACCTAGTGGCGCCATGTTGTGTTGTCATGGTAACCCGCGTGAGCGGCCATGTTGTGACGTCATCCCCATAGTGATACGTGGTGTGAGTGCGCATGCGCAGCGCGTGTTGTTAGGGTGATACGTGTTTCCGTCATCCATTTTGTATACTGGAGGCCGCCATCTTGGTTTCTATGGTAGCACGTGATTGCTATGTTACCCAAAACCTTCTTATAGGACGGGGGTATGTTTTGAGGGTGTGTTCCTTTGTAGAAGAGTAAATCTAATTACCACAAACAACCCGACAATCCCTCCAAATCACCAAAATCCACCCGAACTTTTACTATTTCGAATTCTTCCAGAATTCTCTGCTTTTATCTATATTTGCCATAGTATTCCTCTATCTGGCCCTGTTCCTTTGTCCTAGAGTATACTCCAGTAGCGTAGAAGAGCCTATTAGTTGGAACAGTTTTGCTTATTATTACTATATTTAGCTTTTCTGGTCTATTCTTGTTAGTTCTAACCCTATTCCAAGTACTCTTGTTGTTTCATTTATCTAGATTATAACTAACCAATCAGATTGCTTGATTTCCCATAGTCTGTATACAGAGTTATCTCCCTTGTGTATAACAAAAGCAGTCCCAAAGCCAATAAGGTATCGAGCAGTTACTGATAAGTCATTGCCCGAACGACTCTAAGCCCATCGAGCAAATGAGCTATCGAGCAATTGCTCGATCGAGTGACTCCTCGAACGACTCTTCGACTCATTTCAGTATTTGAGGATACCCATGACCCGGTATTGTATTATTTGAGGATACCTATCCCAAATATCCCTTATAAGCTAAAGAGCCAAGAGAGTAATTGCTCCATGAGCAATTGCTCGAACGACTCGAAGCTCATCGAGCAAATGAGCCTTAGAGCAACTGCTCGTTCGAGTGACTCCTCGAACGACTCTACGACTCATTTCAGAAAAAAAGGATTCTAGGGCCTAAAGGGATTCCGTAAGTAGGGCTTTTTTCCCAAATAAGCCAATGAGCCAAGAGAGTAATTGCTCCATGAGCAATTGCTCGAACGACTCGAAGCTCATCGAGCAAATGAGCCTTAGAGCAAATGCTCGATCGAGTGACTCCTCGAACGACTCTTAGACTCATTTCAGTATTGGGGATACTTGTTGGACTTTACATCCGGGTACTTCATGCTACATCCCGGTACTTCTGTTGGGGTAGTAGATAAAAAACAAACAACAATATATATAACATTTCATTTTTATTCAAGTATACAATTCAATGTCTCAATGCATTTCTCTTTGTAGTCCTTCTTGCATGGGCTAACCATTTCATCTTCTTGTGGGTTGGAGCTTCTTCCCATCGCATGGCTAGGTTCTTGATAAAACACATTCTCTCATTTGATAACTTGGCTTTGTTGGTTGCTTTAATTTCCTGTCTGGCATCTTTTGGTTCCTCTTTCTCTAGCTGTTTCATAGTAGTAACTTCAGTCTTCTTAGTAGTAACTTCATTTGTGGTTTGAGTGGAAACATCCTTCGTATCTTTAGTAGTAACTTCATTCGTGGTTTGAGTGGAAACATCTTTCTTGACTTCAGTAGAAACTTCGTTCTTAGTGGTAACTTCATTCTTTATGGGAGCTGGCATCTTTTTCTTGACTCCAGTAGAAACTTCGTTCTTAATGGAAACTTCTTTCTTTGTGGGAGCTGGCATCTTTTTCTTGTCTTCAGTAGAAACTTCGTTCTTAATGGAAACATCTTTCTTTGTTTCTGTAAAAGCAACTTCGTTCTTGTTTGTATTGGGAGTCAGTTCTGTCTTTATTCTTTTGTTTACTGGTCGGCCAGTATCCACACATCTTTGTTTCTTTCCACCAGCATCCATGTCTAGATTTTTTCTCTTGGCTGCATTTACCACACGATTCACTTGTGTCAGTTCCTGGGAAGTCAACTTTAATCCAGCATCATTCTTGAAGATCTGTATATGAAAGTCATCTTTGAATCTGAGCACTGTTGTTGACACTGACATCTTCACTCTTCGACGTTCAAAACGGAAATGAATTTATTTTCAAACCAACACTCCTTTTATACTTTTCTAATCGTCTTCTTCTTCTTCATCATCATCTACTCGGAATGAGTAGTTTGTCATAAGGTTGTCGAACAGAAATCTTCGCTTTTCCAATGCATATTTCTGGGATTCTTCAAAGTCAAAGTCCTCTTCTTCACGAAGACGCTTGGCAGTTTCTTGAATTTTCTTGTGAATTGCGTCGTTGCAAAAATTTCGAATGTACACAAGGGTATGAATGTATTTCTCACTAATGGCTTTTCTAACATTCTTTTGAAGTTCTCTATATGCTGTTTCAACTGCATCTTCACTATCCATTCCATCTTCGATATATTTGTTCATGAGGTTGTCAAAATCGTTTTGGTATTTGTCAAAGGCACTTTGAACGATACCTCCCATCATAGAAACGTCTTCTTCTTCGTCTTCGTCTTCTTCATATTCCATATCTTCTGATATTTCCGACGATTCATCAGGGTCCGAATCTCTTGACCAGTGTTTTGGTGCACAGCTGGATTGCATTGTGTCCGCTCTCTTCGAAGGTCAGATTACAAATAACAAATTTCTTATGAGCACGACCCTTTTATAGGATATCGGACAGTGCATTGATGACGGGTTTGATCAACTTTCCTAAAAATCCTCCTTTCTGTATGATCCGTCTTCTTTTCCGATAAGATAGTTCTCTCGTTGGTGAGGCAATTCTCCTTATTTCGTACTTGTGTAGAATCAGCTTAGCTCTCTCAGATTTGGTTATAGGTACTGCACCCGTCAAGATGTTTGAAGCACAATCACATATACATTGTATCAAATCATCACTAGCCATCTTCAGCATAGTCTTGGCTTCATATCGATCCGCATCAGATAGGATTTGCAGTGTATCTAGATTTCTTTCTAATCTTGTAGTGTTGCTCGATTTTTCCGTTTGTCGGTTTGGGCAAACTTCTTCTTTGTGCCTCTTCATGTTAAATTTTCGAGAAAATGTTTTTCCACAGTACTCGCAGTTATGTATCGCCATGTCTTCACTCTTTCGTGGTCGTAGAACAAATGAGTTTATTTTCACACCAACACCCCTTTTATACTTTTTTCAGAGCTAGGACTGGGTTGATAAGCGCCGAGAGAAAGCAACTCTTTCGCAATATACATCTTTTTATATCTGGAGAAATTCCATCATCTGCTAGCAGCTTCAATACATGTTCGTATTTTCGCAGGTCATCAAATTCAGCTAAATTCAGTGGTATCTTATCTTCGAGAATACTGGTTGCACATTTACATAAACAGGTAATCAAATCTTCATCAGCAGCACGTAGAACGGCATCGATTTCCACCTTGTCAGCATCCCGTAAAAATTCTAAAAGTGCTTTATTCTGGTCAGTCAGTCCAGTATCTCTCTCCTCTTCTGTTCTTCTTGGACAGTAATGTTCTTCATGCCTCTTACGTGTGAAGCTCCTGGAGAATTCTTTATCACAATATCTGCAGTGGAGCCGATGATGGTTCTTCTCGTGTCTTCGAGCAGTATCCGATCTTGAAAATAACTTGGAACAGTATCTGCAACGAATTGGTAACATGTCTTCACTCGACGACGGTCAGAACACAAATGAATTTATTTTCGTACCAACACCCCTTTTATACCTTTCCCAACAGAAGTACCGGGATGTAGCATGAAGTACCCGGATGTAAAGTCCAACAAGTATCCCCAATACTGAAATGAGTCTAAGAGTCGTTCGAGGAGTCACTCGATCGAGCATTTGCTCTAAGGCTCATTTGCTCGATGAGCTTCGAGTCGTTCGAGCAATTGCTCATGGAGCAATTACTCTCTTGGCTCTTTGGCTTATTTGGGAAAAAAGCCCTACTTACGGAATCCCTTTAGGCCCTAGAATCCTTTTTTTCTGAAATGAGTCGTAGAGTCGTTCGAGGAGTCACTCGAACGAGCAGTTGCTCTAAGGCTCATTTGCTCGATGAGCTTCGAGTCGTTCGAGCAATTGCTCATGGAGCAATTACTCTCTTGGCTCTTTAGCTTATAAGGGATATTTGGGATAGGTATCCTCAAATAATACAATACCGGGTCATGGGTATCCTCAAATACTGAAATGAGTCGAAGAGTCGTTCGAGGAGTCACTCGATCGAGCAATTGCTCGATAGCTCATTTGCTCGATGGGCTTAGAGTCGTTCGAGCAATGACTTATCAGTAACTGCTCGATACCTTACTGGCTTTGGGACTGCTTTTGTTATACACAAGGGAGATAACTCTGTATACAGACTATGGGAAATCAAGCAATCTGATTGGTTAGTTATAATCTAGATATATGAAACAACAAGAGTACTTGGAATAGGGTCAGAACTAACAAGAATAGACCAGAAATTGCTAAATATAGTAATAATAAGCAAAGCTGTTCCAGGATCTTCTACGCTACTGGAGTATACTCGGGAACAAAGGAACATGCCTAGGTAGAGGAAAACTATTACATATATAGATAAAAGCAGAGAATTCTGGAAGAATTCGAAATAGTAAAAGTTCGGGTGGATTTTGGTGATTTGGATGGATTGTCGGGTTGTTTGTGGCAATTAGATTTACTCTTCTACAAAGGAACATACCCTCAAAACATACCCCCGTCCTATTACAGAACAATTGGGTAACATAGCAATCACGTGTTACCATAGAAACCAAGATGGCGGCCTCCAGTATACAAAATGGCCGACGGAAACACGTATCACCCTAACAACACGCGCTGCGCATGCGCACTCACACCACGTATCACTGTGGGGATGGCGTCACAACATGGCCGCTCACGCGGGTTACCATGACAACACAACATGGCGCCACTAGGTCACGTGACATGACGTCACTTCCGAGGTCCTGCACCGAGGTCCTGCAACCTAGGCCCCAAAACCACATTATATACTACTAGGAATATTCAATAATGCAAGATATCAATAGAATGTTTCAAACGTTTATTGAAACAATATATTTTCCCAAGGCTGTTTATTTTTAGAGACTGGATCATTTCCGAGTTCAACATTTCAATGCGGGTAACTCTAATACAAATATTTAGTTCAGCGATGCCTTATAGCTGTTCCAAAGTAGGGCTGAAACGGTTGGCCTATTTTCACAACCGACTAACCGGGAGCTATAACCGGATAGTATCCGCGGCCATTATTTCAGCGAATATGGGATTAAAATTATAGAGATTGGAGAGCAGTATTCATAGAAACTATCCCACAATGTGTATAGAAACGAACGTTGTCGAGTACTTGGGTTCATATTCACTCAGCCCAGTTCATTTGGGTTATTTTTAAATATGAAACTTGCCTTTTATGACAAACTAACTAGAAGTAACTAGTTCACAATAATTTGCAAGTTTTTATTCTTTCCAGGAAGAAAAATGACCATATCTCACATCTCATAATTTTGTATTAACCCTTTACCCAACGAATCGCCTACATCCGTAATATGCAAATTTAGCATCTGAAAAAATATTATTTTTCAAAAAATTTCAACAAAACCATATCATGTGACCCCTCTTTGGAACGAGCTCGTCGAGATCGTTCCAATGAGGGGTCACATGATATGGTTTTGTTGTAATTTTTTCAAAAATGTTAAAAAATGATTTTTCAAATAATAAATGTTGATATCGTCTGCGTTGGGTAAAGGGTTAATGAAAATGACAGTGTCAGTATTATATGTGACGTAGCGCACACCGTTAATGTAACGAACAGAAAAAAAGTTACAGAACATCAAAAGATGGTGAAAAAGTCGTTTATCTTGGTTTTAAATAGTTTTCAACAGAGATTAACAGCGAAACGTTCAAACTGATTGAGAAAAGAAATTTAAAAAGCCAACTTCTGTATTTTTATACTACTCCACAGGAAAATACCTAACGTTTGTGAACTGATGCGCACATCAATAATACAACAATACAAATTCGCTAACATCTCAAAATTTCAATTTTAAACTGTAACTCCGATTCCCTCTGTGTTAAATTTACCGACAACTATCTAATATTAAGGGGAGCTAACTTTACCGTAAATTTCTTCCAGTGACGAAAATTTTCCGCCATGATTTCAAACACTGACAATATTGAAATTATCACACCTATTGACGCAATTCAGCTTAACTGGCTGTATTATCCGACAGTGACCGGGAGATACATTGGCAGATCGGCAATCGCGTTTGAACTGTCATTTTTTACTGCACGAAATCGACCGAGTGCGGTAAAAATGACGGATCGAACGCGTGTGCTGTTCTGTATTTATTGCACGCCCACAGTTCACTAAAAAAATATTATTCGAATTTAGCAGAGGGATAATATTATCCCTAGGCCGAAATCGATCTCGTGCAGTAAAAAAAATGACAGTTCGAATGCGTATGCGCGTATGCTATTCTGTATTTATTACAGTGTACTAAAAAATTATTAAAAACACAAATTTTTGCCAAAAATAACCCAAACGTAAAAAAGAAATATTTAAATAGTCCGCGCACGTGATCCGTATTGTTCAAGGACAATACAAAAAAAAATATTATTCGCTTCGGGTTTTGCAGAAAAAGCGTGTATTTTATGAAAATAAAAGCATAGGCGTGCAATAAAAACAAAATATAACCCGGAAAAGTAGAAATTAATGTTTAAATTGTAAGATATTGGTATTATTACGGAAAAGGATAACAGTTGCCAAAAACTGTCCTACAAATAAGCTTCGATGATTGCATTATGACAAAATTCAAGTCAGTTGTTAACCTCCATGTCTCCAAATAGGTATTTTATAAATGTTTTAAGAACTCCACAACTAGTTTTTACAATTGAAAAACATTTTCAAAAACTTCAGAGACCTGGATGATCTCTTCACTGTAAAATCTGTTGGGTTAAAAATCAACCTAAATCAACTGGGTTGAATGAATATGAATCCAGGTGGGTCGCTACATCAACACCAGTCACTTCGATATTGAAGTATACTTTCTCATCCGCAATTATCTCTCTTCATGTCAGTCCATGCTGGTTCATGCATGTAGTCAAAAATCAACAATTTGTATGATATTTTACAAAGCTCTCTGAACTCTGTCGAATACCATATATATTGTTGGTTTCTACGACATGTCTGAACACATGGAGAGATAACTATAGGTAAAAAGTTAATGATATGACATTCAAGAGTGTTAATGAATTACAATAGAACATGCCTTAAGAGACCGATGTCTTTGGAGACCATGTTTTATATGGACATACCAGCTTTACTCTATATTTGATTTGTTATGGGAGACCACCTGCCTTAAGAGACCACTGTGGTCTGATAAAACGGATGTTCTTTCAAGACCTGTCCTACTGGACAAGGTCAATCACTCAATACTGTATGATAAAGTTGGTTATGGTGCAGTATGGTGGGAAGGATGGTGCAGAAGCATCTATTTAGTGGGGGTGGGTGGTTCAGATAACCCTGGAAAAAAAATTGTAAAACTGGAAAAAAATTACATGGGGTGGGTGGGTGGGTCCTCCGACCGGTCAAAAACAAAAAAAATCGGCATCGGTGTCTGCAAATTTTTTCCTAATCCCCCCCCCACCCTCCCTGGTCATTATATTAACAGTGTGCGCATCGCGACATATAACACAAGCACTGTCCTTTCCATAAAAATAAAAGTCAAGGAGGCGAGATTTGGTTGGTAACTTTTTCCCTGGGAAGAATATTTATTTATTTATTGCTGTTCAAGATCACATACTTATGCACAAAGGCTAATCGTGACCGTGACAGTTTTACGGGTGGAGGAAGCCGGAGTCCCCGAAGAGAACCACCGAGCATCGGCGAGCAACTATCAGCTCCTCAACATTCTAACTCTGTTCAAGATCCGCTCAAGCAGGGTTACAGCGGTTGAAGACAAGTGCACTATCGACGTGCAGTACGCCTTAGCACACGGCATCACCATGCCCCCATGTAGGCAACCGGGATAAAGTACCTTGCCCAAGGACACAACGCGGGTCGTCCCGGACGGGGATCAAACTCGGGACCTCTAGCATAGAAGTCCAACAGTCTACCACTGAGCCACCGCGCTCCCTCCTGGGAAGAATAAAATATTGCATATTACTGTAAGAACATATTCGCCATACAAAAAGCCCCAAAATTGACGCTTATATATTGTTGGAGGCTGATACTGACATTCTTAATGATGGATTGTCTGTAAACTAGTTGTTTCTAATTAGCTTGCCAATAAAAAAACACAGTTTCATTTTATGAAATTTAATAAACGAAACCAACAAACAGCTCCGAGAGCTGTCGGTTGTTTTCGTTTATTAAAAGTAACAGAATGAAACTTGGCTTAATATTCTACTGATGTCACAGAACATAGGTGTTTTCTAAACAATTATTTATATATTTATTAGGGTTTAACGACACTTTTGACAGCCAAAATCACCTCGAGTCGGACAGTTTACTGGTGAAGCAGGCCCGAATACCCGGAGAGAATCACCGGGAAACGACGAGTAATGACAGTCTCCCCAACGTACCAACTCCACACAAGCAGTGTTAGCATCGGTTGAAAACAACTGCACAAATTGCAGTACGCATTAGTACACAGCGCTACCGTGCCCCCACATGGGCAATCGGGATTAAGTGCCTTTCCCAAGGAGACATGGTAATCGCCCCTGGCGTGGATCGAACCGAGGACTTTTCGATTTGAAGTTCAAAGCTGTAGCCACTGAGCTACCGCGCGCCGTATTCTCAACAATTACTTCCCTCTTAATTGGGCCTTCCTCTCACGTCCGTTAATTACAGGGGTGATGATAACTTTATAAAAGGTCGATTTTCATGACAAGATAGGTTGGAAATGAATAAATTAAATACCAAATTTGGGAAAATGAAACAGTAATAATTTAATCATTCAATCCTGTATGGTTGCAGGATTTAAATTATAAGTGAACCTTATTTTCAAACACAAAATAACCCATTTCCCTAATGGCAATAGTGTATAAGACGATTCCATTCAGAGGGTTGAAAAGTGTTAATGTTATCTTGGCTTATCAAGCATGTTATTCACAAACATAACAAAACCTCAAGGAAATTGCCTTTTAATATCACAGTTGTTTACTACAGATTTAAGACATTGATAGTTTTAACCCGCAGTACAAACCTTTCACAAATCACAGTTTGATTCCTATACGTTATAGAGGAGGACCAGTCTATCCTTTATACTATGCCCCCGTGGCTCTGGAATGAAGGATAAAAACAGTTCACTGTAAAAGCTATAGATATGGACTGTTTCCTTAGAAAAATACACTGTGTCGAGTGAGTCCATTTGGCCGTTTAGCGTTAAAAAGAAATAATATGAGAAATGCGCGAAAATAAAGTTCTCGTTGTCTTTCATTTGATTGCCTGCTGTTTTTTAATCCCATCTGAATGTTCTTAGGCTATTTCTTGTCATATTTCCATATTTCAGTGACAATAGCAGGAAATAGATAGAAAAGACTCGTCGAATCGATTGAATATCACAGAATGAAAGAGCTGAGTGCATTTCCGGAAATGAGGGGTTTATTTTGAATCAATCGCGGTACAAGCGTACGACTTAAAGCACATAGGTTGTGATTTGCTTCAAAACACAAAAATAAACTCGAAGCATTCTGTCGTTTCCCCTCTTTAACAATTAACACGTATTTCTGTGCATTGTAATACTTTGCCTGTTATTGGGGGCGTATGTAAGTATGACGGGAGGGGGAGAGCTGTAGGGAGGGTGACCTTCACAAGAATTTACCAGTCGGGACATTTTCATCTGGGCTGAAATCATAGTTATAGATTCGCTCTTGCTGGTAGTCATGCATGTACTTTCATACGGGACAGGATTTGCTCCTTGGATTTATGACACAGACGCCGTCGAGCTGATGCAAATGGTGGTTTGTGGCTGATTGGGGATATTGGAGTCCCAGTATGACCAATTTTGAGTCCGGTACGTGCTAATTACAGGACGGAGAGTCACTTACAATCTTTTCACGCTATCCCAAATAATAGAATCCACGAAAGCAAAAAAGAAAAAGTTATTTATGGCCTTTTTGGAGGTTAAAAAGGCATACGATAGAGTATGGAGGGAGGGTATGTGGCGGAAGCTTGAGGCTCTGGGCTTGGGAGGCGAGTTTGTTGGAATTATGAAAGCATTATATAAAGATGTACAGAGTGAACTTAGCCCGGGAAACATAACAACAAAACGTGTGCCTTTGGAGATAGGCTTGAACAGGGGTGTATCCTTTCTCCAATTCTTTTTGCATTATACATCAAAGGTTTAGGAGATAAACCCTTGCACAGTGACAAGGGGTTAGCAGTAGGGGACTTGGAGATCAGTGGGCTGTTGTTTTCAGACAATATGGTGCTAGTGTCAGAAAGCGAACAGGGGCTAGCGAAAATGATGGAAATTGTTGGGAAATATGGGAGCAAATGGAGACTCGAACGTAATGAAAGCATGAGCAAAGTTATACCTGTGGGCGGCAAAGTGGACCCCACTCGAAGGCGGAGAGTGGGGGAGTTCTGTATTCCGGAAGGTAGCAGAAAAAATCTTAGTGTAGGAGAGACAGGTGACTACGAGTATCTGGGGTAAATATAAACATCACAGGAAGAGGCATCTGCCGAAACCACACAAATAAATTGATTCTGAAGGGGAAGTGAATCCTTAACCAAATGAAACTTATACGGAGAAACAGTTTCAATAAGGTTTTCGCGGGGAAAACCATTTGGGAAATGGCGGGTCTGTCAAGTATAACATACGGTACGGTAGTGGTACGCCTAAACCAGACGGCAGTAAATAGCTCGGAAATCCCACAGAACGATGCAGGCCGATGGATAACGGGATAGAGTAATGCCACAGCACTAGAAGCAATCAGAGGTGAGCTTGGGTGGATGAGGCTCAAGGATAAAATAGACTTATTGAAACTCGGTTATCTTCATTATTTGGTAAATCTCCACGACAGCCGATGGTGTAAAGTAATGTTCCTGAGAATTTTCAACTCAAATATCAAGACAGGATGGATGCTCCAAGTGAGGGAGCTAATAGACAACTACTCATTGGAGATCTCGGACCTGGACGTTGGGGCAAACCAGGGTAAAAAAAGTCGTCAGAGAAAGGGTCATGGGAGATGGTAACCGTAATTGGCGAGAGCGGGTCAAATCAAAGAGGTCTTCGGGTGTCCTGCGTGATAAAGAGAAGCCTAGGTTTGAAGAGCACCCTGATGGCACCTTTGGAGGTCACTGTTGTTCAAGCTGAGGTCGCGGACCCTGGAGCTGAGGGGAAAAATTGGAAAAACAGTGAAAAGGAGTGCCAGATGTGTAATTTGGGTTTGGTGGAGACCTGGAACACTTTCTTCTAGAATGCCCAAAATACCAGTCTGAAAGAATAAGATTCATTGGGAGTATTGTGGGGAAGTGGGGTGAAGCGTGGGAATAGGGAGGCAGTTGGGAGTACAGGGATAACCAAGGCCTTCTCATCCGAGAACCGCGACAAATCAGCGGCCGGTCATAGTGTTATTATTATTATTATTATTACATCATAAGAAGTTGGGAAGCCCACGCATCACGACTACATTCATTATTCATTTATCTACAAACAAATATCCTGAGTTTGTTTTAACCCTTTACCTAACGTAACGATCAAAACCTGCCAGCTCGATTCTCAAAAATCGTCAATTAATTTTCATTATTTTTTTCATTTTTTGTCTCAAAAACATAGGTTATGACCCCTCGTTGGAACGAGCTCGTCGAGCTCGTTCCAACGAGGGGTCATAACCTATGTTTTTGAGACAAAAAATGAAAAAAATTAGTTATTCAAGAATTATTTTTGCAAGTGTCGTCTGCTTTTCAGGTTAGATAAAGGGTTAACTATAATCCCCATTGAACAATATTCTAACTATATCATCAAGGCATGTCTTGATGATGGAGTTGGAGTATTTGTTCAGTCGGGACTAGAGTCATGACTGTCGGGACAAATTTGGGCTACCCCCCAAAACCGGTCATCTTCGCGACTCCCCTGTCTGTTATGTGTAACCATTGCATTTAGTAATGCACACACACAACGTAATATTTCTAAATATTGTTCAATCTAAAACACATACGGAGAGTAGTTTCCCATAAAGATGATTGATGGAATTCTGTGAAAAGCAGAAAAGCTTTTCGATTTCATGATTATTATGCATTCGCATGCATTCGCATGCATTTCAGACTACGAGGACGTTAACTGACAGTTCTAATGGCTTCACTGTAATTTTCCACCGCATTAAGGAAAACCCTGTAAGCTCTGTGCGTCTCTTGTCCTCAAACTAGTAATCTCCGCGTGAATGGTAAGAGCATCCATCTAACTGTGGAATTACAGACGCAAGACTGCACACCAGCTCCCCGGGGAGAGGTATTACCCTTTGTGGGAGAATCTCCTCTCACACTAGTCCTCACTCGGGGGAGCCTGGATCTACTCTGAAAGAGAAAGAGAAGAAGAGCCTTTCTACCAAATGACGGAACGTCTGGAGGCCTTTCTGGAGAGGAAGAAAACCAAGAATGATGAACGGACGGGAAAGAGTCAGCCATCATTTCTTCTCCTCCTCCCTCAGTTATACCTATCCAACAGCCAATCCCTCCCGCAGAGTAGAAACGGGATGCGGAACGCTCTGTGGAGACCGAGGTGGAAATGGATGTCAGAGGTCTCCCACAAGGCACAGCCTTAGCCCTTTAACACATATACCAGGATCGAATAACTACACACCATCCCCGCGCACGACTGACGTGCTAAAACCACCCATCGTACGAAGGAGTAGCCTACTACATTTATTTAAGAATCCTCAGAATTGTGTTAGTTTGCTTCTTCAGGTTTTATGAACCCCTTCTGCCAAGGGTCATAGAAGAGTTTTCATATTAAATGTAAATCACGTATATTTTATAGAGCGGACCCTTTTCACCTGTCAGCAACTCTCTTGGAAAAAATGCTGGACCATATAAACGGAAGAGAAAGATCCAAACGATTGTTACTAAATTGAGGGTGTGGGCTGTGACAAAACAACGACATTACACCACTGAGCTCTGTACAATTCGATTGCAGGAACGCCCATTGGCCACATATAAAAAAGTCTCATCAGCCGCAGTGATTGCTATAAATAAACAACGATCAAGCAAAAAATATAAGGTTTTCAATTTTCCGAAGCCTCGCAATCGCCGTTCGCCAGTTAACTGGTTGAGGGCTGGATTATTTTTGGAAGTCTGAATTGTTATTCAAAATTTGTTTTATTACAAATTACTGGAGTGTGCCCAATGGCACTCTCCAATAAGTTGTAATAAAACAAATTTATATGAACAAAATATTATTTGAATTTGACTGACTATGAAGTATAAGCAAGGAAAATATATGCTTTTGCTCTGATACCCCAATTTTTCTGAAAGCCCTGATAGTGGTTACTAGCACTCAACCAGTTAGAAATATACTTTGATGGTGATGAAAAATCAATAGTGAGCACATTTTCCGCATATTTACAACATAATTTTGTTATTACTGACAGAAAGAGCAGAAAGCAGAAAACAAATATCGATTGGAAAAGTTGATAGCGTGTTACCAGTTTTCGTACTATGCTTTCGTTTGATGTTTGATAATGTAAATGCAGTTACTTCAGTCACAGCGTAAGAGCTTTTATCTCCTCAAACGGGAGCGCGGTGGCTCAGTATGTAGAGGTGCAGGCTGCAAGCCGAGAGGTCCTCGGTTCGAATCCCACCTGCGACAACCGCGTTGTGTCCTTGGGAAAGACACTTCATCTCCATTGCCCGCGTGGGGGCACGATGACGCCGTGCACTAAGGCGTACTGTACGTCAATGGTACGCGTGTCTCCAACCAATCTAACCCTGCCTGTGCTGCAGTGCGGAGTTACGATGTTGGGGAGCTGGCAGCTGCTCGTCGTTGCTCGGTGGTTCTCTCCGGGTACTCCGGCTTCCTCCATCCGTAAAACTGTCACGGTCACGATTAGCCACTGTGCATAAATATTTGACCTTAAAACATCAATAAATAAATAAATAAATAAATAAATAAATAAATAAATAAATAAATAATCTCCTCAAACAACATCGACAGGAGGAGTTACAGTTTCAACTGACTTGACGCCATCTTGAGGAATGGGGAGGTATATGGAATTGCGACCTTTTTCTGTTACGTTCCAGCAATCCAGTGATGTAGAGATCGATGCATTATACCCGCGAGCCGTCATAATGGTAAGTAATAGCCAACTCTTTATGTGAAGTTATGGGGTGTTCGTGGAATACACAGAGCGTTTTGATTTGAGATTACACGCCTCGAAGTAACATTCTTGCACACAAGGATGGGGCTATCTGGGCTTGCTTGTTTCCAAAGATTATGCTATGAGACTCTACTAGGAAAATATGTTCTTTCAGGATTACTTTAGGGTGTATTTATTTATTCTGAAATAATCGACTCACTGCATGTGACAAGTCTTTTAACTTCTTACTTGCTGCTGAGGGATATTCCTACCCAGGGCCTGAAATCTCTTTGCATTAAAATAAGTAATATTTGAAAATATTTAACCAAATTTCCCTCTTGTGAATTGCGTAGACTTTGTTTGACAAACGTTCTCTTGTGTGAAATTCTGTTGAATTTTTCATCTATTCTAGTCATTCTATTTCAGAGCAGCCATGACTAGATTCGATGAAAACTAGTTTAAAAATACTCAGCGGGTTAAGAGTTGAACAGACAATGGCATATTCTCCTCTTAGTTGTGAGTAGTTCTTTCTCTTTTTAAACCGTCAAAAGTTATGACAGCAACTATTTTCTAGTCGAAACTACATTTCAATTCGAGAATAAAATTTGTTGATAAAAGGTAATTGGTCAGTCCTTCATCATCACGACACCCATGTCCTCGTGCGCTACAATCAAATTGTTTGACCACAACTACCCAACCACCGACTACATTTTACCATCAATACTAACACCTGCTCCATTACGTCAGACGAACAGAGGCAAAATATTGTTGGTTCTTCGCTGACTCTACTGCAGGGCTGGGTTTCAAAATTTACGTAACTGTTAAGGAACTGTGATCGCAAAACGGGATTTTTCTCGATCACATCGGGATCTTGCCGTGATACATTTACGGCAGTAGACGGGAATTTCATAAATAATATATTGGGGAAATAAAAAAAAATAATCGAGAAAATGAAAGGAGATTATAATGCTTCATTCAGAGACGCTATGTGTTAATTTCCCATAGAGTGTTGTTGGTAATTTTGCTATGTTCCACACCCAGTTTTTGTTGGTTACTGGGTTCTATCTTATCAGTAGAACATAACATAGTAAACAAGCACAGCTACACTTCCCGGTGTTTCCACAGGGTCTTTTTGTTTTGTTCACTAACCATAAACATGGGGTATACAATTAAAACTAGAAGTACTGTCACGAACTGTGCGCTTATCTAGGCTTAAATGCGCGTAGGAATTGTGTGCAAATGCCATATCGAATGGCATCCAAAGCACGACAGGTTCTCTTGGTTACTCATAGCAAACACAGGCAATGTTTATGCCAATGGACCTCCGGGTTACCCGGAGGTCCATTGGCTGAAACATTGCTTACGCACAGGCCATATGTACAGAATTTGATAGCCTTACTATGGTCATAACGCGTAGATTAACGCGCAGGTCGACGTGCTATTTGTGCGCTTTTCATGACAGGACTTCTAATTTTAACTGTATACTGTGAAAAATATATATAATACAAATGCAGGCGTCATGTTTTCCCAGCTGATAATGAATGCTGATAATGAATGGAGATAACAACCGTGGATTCTGAAAAGAGGACAAGGAATTTTTAACACCCCCTTCTGTATTTCGTTCGTCTTCGGTTCTTTTCCTATTTTCTCTTCCAATTTCCATTCTTTTCTTTTTCATTTCTTCCCCTTTTCTTCCTTCCTTCCTGCCTTCTTTCATCTCTTGTTCCAATTTGTTCCTTGTCCAGGCTGGGCAGGCGGAAGCCTGGATGGAATAACACCACCCACATGGAATATCGAAACTTGGCCCATTGGACAAACCAATGCAAAGGCAATGCAAGTAATGATGGACTTGTGCATTACCTTCTTTACGTGCCCATGTTGATCCAAATCTCAGGGTACCCATCTCATATTATGTACACACATTCTAATACACATACGCATATATACATTTGTCATACTGCAATAAAAATCTCGAGCTGTGATTGGCCACCTTGTCGAGGCACATAGAACTGTGTTCCGGTTTTTGCCAGGGTACAGAAAATTACGCAACGTTCTACGCACTCAATGGAGAGAAATCCATTTCGAAAACTAACTGAGTTGATGATTACGTCCAAAAATAAAGTTACAAGTGGTTCGTAGTGTACAGAATCAAGTGAACATGAAAAGATTTACAGTAAGTGCTAGCTGCAATTAGTGCTAACTGCAACTGGTGCTAGCTGTCACAATGAATTATTATAACACGGCAGATGAATATCTGGGTGATAAAAGTCAGGCACCATCTTTGCACGCTATTCAACAGAGGGAGGTGATAAATAGGCCTACATTATAATTTACAGTTATGCTCGGAAGTAGATTATAAAATTAGTACATTCGGAACCTACAATATAGCCCCCATGCAAGCCCCCATGCACTGATCACTTCCCATCCCAAGGGTTGTCAATATTTCCACGAACGCAATAATATTAGATTCCAAACACTAATTATAGGAATAATCATAAAAAAATTGATAAATGAAGAACCCGATACAACCCGGATCTTCATTAATTAAAATTTTGCTGCTGCTGATTTTTATTACCTGGTAAACGCATGCGTGGACTTCACTGTCCACGCGTGGATTTCGACCAGTCCACGGCGGTTATACTTACGATGGCTTTCCAGCAAGGCAAATGCGTTTTACAAGTTTTTGGCCGGATACACAGACCCATGGATCGTACAAGAATTTTATGAACCTTGAGTTTGTGGCCCAGGGTACAATTCTGACAGGGTATATGGGTTGTGTACCTTACTAAACACTTGTCTAACTGATAATATACACACACTGCTGTATATGACAAGTTCGCTACTACGATCACCATCTCCACCACCACCACAATCTCATTTATAGTAAGTAACAAAAGTAACAACGGCAACAACGTTAGCAGCAGAAGCAGCTGCAGCAGCAGCAGCAGCAGCAGCAGCAGCAGCACCACCACCACCACCACCACCACCACCACCACCACCACCACCATCAACAAAAACAGAATGCCAGAGTGTGTTTCAATTTCTCAATGCTGAAAGGATTTCGCACTTGAAACTGATGAACTCAGTAATTAATAATGTCTGACGAAAAATAGAATCCCGAGATCAACACAGCTGGATAGGTTATGGAAACATTCCTCGGGAAATTTGTTCATATCCACAAACTATTCTAACAGTCGATTCTTGATGAGAAAATACATAGCTTCATCGGTGAAATGCTTCATAAGTCAATTACTATCAGGGTGGTAGAACAGGTAAACTGAGTCCAAAAGCAAAAAGCTACTGCCGACTTTTTAACCCTTTACCCAACGTTACGCCAAAACCGGCCAGCGCTATTCACGAAAATCGCCAATTACTTTTCATTATTTTTTTCATTTTTCGTCTCAAAAACATAGGTTATGACCCCTCGTTGGAACGAGCTCGTCGAGCTCGTTCCAAAGAGGGGTCATATCCTATGCTTTTGAGACAAAAAATGAAAAAAATTAGTTATTCAAGAATTTTGTTTGCAAGTGTCGTCTGCTTTTCATGTTAGGTAAAGGGTTAGTGAACACTGATATGATGTCGTGCTTGTGGATCAACCGGTCCGACTATGTAACGAACACGAGTCAAACAGAATATCTGGACCCGATTCAAAGAGTCTTGGAAACTGTGGATAGATCCAGAGGCCTTTGTGAAAAAGAAGTCGGAGAATGTTGTGGAAGTCCGTGGGAAAGCTTAAGAGTGTCTCTTCTCATTGTCAGGGGAGAAGGAATGCTGATAGAGTCCTTAAAACCATACGCTTAATATATAGGAGCCTATAGATGGCCAATAATGTGTCTTATTTATTTATTTATTTATTTATATGTTTATTAGTTATTTATTTATTTATTTGTGTTTAAGGTCACATATGTCTGCACAATGGCTAGCCGTGACCGCAACGTTGATATAAAATAAAGTCCAGCCAATCGTTTATACTCATGTTAAGAATTTTAGAGGACTTCCACCCATGCACTGGTCGTATTTTACTGGAAAAGCAGGGTTTGTTTTACTCAGTAAAAAAGCACTGCTTCACTTTCAAGTGTTCCCACGGGGAAATATTGTATATTAACCCTTTACACATTGATCTTAAAACAGTGAAATTTCAGACAGCATTTTTTTCAATAATGCAGCTTGAAACGTAACCAATTCAGTCTTTTTAACAGAGCTCACTGAGCTTTGTCAATCACGATTGAATTGGTTAGTAGCATTATCGGAAAATTGCAAATTCAAATAATGATATTTGGAATTTATGGTGCTCATAGGTTTAAGTTGTGAAAGCAATTTGTTCCCAGTTATATTAGAAGTGTCGTCGAATTAAGTAAAGATCTGGGAGCGCGATGGTTCCGTGGTTAGAGTATTAAGGCACTTAACCCCAATTTTCCACGTGGGGTATGGGGGCGCTGTGAACCTAGACATCCTACACGTCGTTCGTGCACTTACTTTCAACCAATTCTAACCCTGTGTGGGGGGATATAGTACGTTGGGGAGTCCGACCGTAACTGTTGTTCCCCGCTGCTCGGCGATTCTCCGCGAGTACTCCACCTTGCTCCATCCGTAAAACTATCCGACTCGACTCTGGCTGTTGAAAGTGTCGTAAAAAAAAAATAAATAAATAAATAAATAAATAAATAAATAAATAAATAAATAAATAAATAAATAAATAAATAAATAAATAAATAAATCTCTTTACTAACCATTATAAATGAAAACAATCATTAGTGCGAAAGAGAAATAAAATAGTTATCTGTTTACAACGATTAACTATTAATCTTTCTATTCATAAACAAGGTGACAGAAATAGTTTGGCTTGACTGTGAGGTGCTTGTTCCGTGTCACATCTCGTCAGATGACGAAAAGGAAGACGCGTAAATGTCCTGTGTGCACATCAAATATGTCTGTCTACGTCAATATCAAACTGTCCAACTGGTGATGTATATGTCCGATTACAATGCACAAGTCACCATAAAAACACAGTAAATGTTATCAACACGTTTCAAATAGCTGGCATCACTCTGTAATTATGTCGTACATCCGCATCTTTCTTTCAAGTTATGAAAAACATGTAAGCATCGCGTAAGGGATGTAAGGCAAATATTTTTGTCAGAAAAGTATGAAGAAAGAATATTCCTAGGTAAATTGGGTAAATCGCAGAGGGATTCAAACAAACTAATACTTGAGTACACACTTAGAGGCGTCGCGAAGATGACTTATTGCGGGGGAGGTAAACCTGTTTTATCCCCACTGTAATAGCTCTAGTCCCGACAGACTAATATTCCAACTATACACCTGGAACTAAATTAAGCAGCCACTGTTTTTCCCAAGTGGTATTACTAGAAACTGCAATTACTTTCATGCTATCTTTAAGATGGCCAAAAGTGATTGTTTGCGGAAAGAATGGTCTATTGACAAAGGAAAGACAACATAAAGATGAAAATATGCAGTATTTTAATGGTGCTGATTACACATATCTGTCACTAATGTTTTTGATGGAAAAATGTTCTCTCGACAAGTATGGCGCTGGAACGGTCCATGATGAAACAATGCCGGTAATTACTGACAAAAAATGTAACACATACCAAGAAGATTTCAGTTTTGCGTTTGTGGAAAGCTATGGAGACAGTGCCCCTTTCGTGTTGGGCGTCCGAGAGGTATATTTCTGCACTGAGCCTCCCCGGAGAATTTCTCAAATGGCACTATTTGGAGACATTTTAACTCTCGAAAGAACGTCAGTTTTCATAAAGCGTGGTCTGTCATCTGTAACTTCATTAGCTAACGTCCCATGCTGATCGTGGAATTCAGGATTTTTAGGAGTGGGGTTTTGGGTGGGGCTCAGGCTCATCAGACCAACCCCATCAATCCCCAACCCCGGCTATGCCACTGCAAGTGAGACAATCGAAAACTCTAAACGAATTTACACAATATTTTAAAAAGACGAATGCAGTCTACCTGCTTACTTTACCAACGGTGCTAACAATCAATTATTCAGTGCGAACTACGAAGCCCTTATAGTGATTTACAATCTGGCTGATAGCTGAATTATATTCACAGTACTCCAAACTTATTCATGAAAAAGATGATAATCATTGCTTTACATGTATAAACAGTCAAACTGAAAACGAGCTCCATAGAAACATCTGCCACATGTCATAGAATGCTCTGTCAGTGATTTGTTACATATGCACCTGGAACCTAATTGAGCACCCCCTGTTTTTTGGCACTGGTTTTAGTAGAAATTGCCATTACTTTCATGCTATCTGTACGATGGCCAAAAGTGATTGCTTGATGAAATAATGATGTAATAATGACAAATGAAATACAATACAATGATGACAATATGCAGTATTCTAATTGCGCTAATTACACATATCTGTCACTAATGTTTTTGATGTAAAAATGTTCTCTCGACAAGTATGGTACTGGAACGGTCCATGATAAAACAATGCCGATAATTACTGACAAAAAATGTAGCTTGTAATCTCCTGCTGGATACAATAGCAGTGTCTGAGATCAGTAGCGAGTGTATCCACCACGTGCCCGGATGACAGCCTGAACCCTCCTCCTTATGCTACCAGTGAGCCTTCTGATACGACCCAGAGGCAACTGCTTTCACTCCTCACGCAATGCAGCTTCAAAACTGGCCAAATTCTGTACAGGCGGATCCCGTGCTTGCACACGACGCCCAAGAAAGTCCCAGATGTGTTCTAAGGGATTCAAATCGGGACTCACTGCAGGCCAAGGTAGTGTTGTAATAGTGTTGTTCTGAAGAAATGCTCTCACAGCATGGGAACAATGTGGCCTTGCATTGTCGTCCATTAATACAGGGCGAGTAGCCAACGTGTGGTTGTCAAAATGAGGCACGACAACCGGACTAAGAATGTCCCGGATGTACTGAGGGCCATTGAGATTCCCACGTACAGTCACCATATCAAGTTTACAATCATGTGGGCGGCATCCCCAGATCATTACTAATCCTCCACCATAAGAAAAAGTATGTCTGATGTTCCTGGGCAGTATTTCTATACCTCCACACTCTCATGCGACCATCTGTGACGTGAAGTTGGAACCTACTCTCGTCTGACCAATGGAGTCCCCTCCACGTCCTGAGATTCCAATTTTGCCACTCCAAACGTCGTCTTTGATGTTGATCGGACAGAGCTGGACGCTTTATGACCCTTCTGGACCTCATATCCAGTGCTTTGAGACGGTTTCGGGCAGTTCCGTAGCACAAACGTCTGTGGGAGATCCCAAGGCGTTTCAAAACCCCACTTGAAGGAAAGGGCTCATGCCTAACAAGGCTTCCACAGGAAAGGTCTTTCGGGGTAGTCCTGGCTTTGGTTGGTCCTTAACATCGTTGGTTTGTTAATTTTTTCGGACAAGTCTGCTGATGACAGAATGACTATAGCCAAGTTGCTTTCCAGTAGAGTTGAATGACATGCCTGTTGCATTCATGCCAACGATTTGACATTTTAGTGCCTCTAACAGTCTCCTTCTTACCATTTCCACATTTACTGATAAAATAAGTAACAAATTTTGTTGTTTTATACCCAGATATTGCATGTGGCTGATAAAGTTTTTTTGTGACATACGTGGGTAGCATGCTTCACGCGGACGAAGGGATGTTTTTGGGGTACACTATCAACCAGAAACGTCATGTTTCACGAGATGAAATGTACTGCAAGAGATAGCAGTTATTAAACCATAATAATCAGTAACAGCAACTTCACTGTCATGAAACATTTCAGGGGGTGCATAATTTAATCCAGATGTATATATCATCACGGCATGCCTCAGTCCGGATTATAATAACCCCCAAAACTTCTTGGAAAGTTATCAATGAATAAATAAAAGATATGTGTTGTAGTTGTGACGTAACGTTTTAACTTTTTAATTTACACGTACCGTACCAAATTGGCCAAGCTGCCCCAACAGCCCGAATCGGGTACTACAGACCTCCAAATATCAAATCTAGTCTTTTAAGAAAGTACTCGATTACCAGCAAGAGAGAATTGATCTCTAAAGCCTGGGACACACTTGCGAAATTCGCAGCGATTAAATCCTCAGCGAAATACACGCCGATTATTTTCGTACAAAAAGCTAGTGGACACACTACGCGATTCCGTATAGTGACGCCCTCGCGATATTAGTCATGTGATTATACAAAATGGCAGCCTCCAGGAAACTGAAAGTTGCTGCCTCTGGTTTGTTGTACATTTTGTTGAAAAGACGGGAACGTCGTCGATTGCGACGGCGAAATCGGCGATACTGGACGAAACCATGGCTTCTCCGCCGGAGCAAGCAGTCTCTGTACGTGAACCTTGTAAAAGATCTGTCGGCAGAGGACCCGGAGACATATCGGAACTATATGAGAATGTCGCCAGAATGTTTCCGGGAATTGTTGGAAAAAGTACGGCCACATATTGTACGAAAGGACACTAAGTTAAGAGAGGCTGTCACCCCTGAAACATGACTCGGCTGCTTCGTCATGCGTATTTCACCCGTGTAGTGGGCACACTGAGCGAATTTGTACTTGGCGACAGAAATCGCGGCGAAAATATCAAACATGTTTGATCGGCACGATTTCCGCAGCGGAAAAATACGCGGCGAATTTCGCAGTCTCAGAAGTGGGCACACTACGCGAATTTCGCGGCGATTTCAAAATTCGCCGCGATCATTCGAAAATATAAGCAAGTGTGTCCCAGGCTTAAAACGCCAATCCCGATGAAAATATCCCGACTGGAAACATTATTGGGGATGGCACGTGTTACCCACCCCAACCCCCAATTGTGACGTCCTCGTGTGCACTCAGTGTGGAATTCAGTTTTAAATCGCTCCCTTTGATTATGTATCGAGGTATTGCCATGACCCCGCGAAGGCGTCGGGTGGGATTCGCATCAACATGTCCCCTGAGTTCCAATGTGTTCTATGTGCCAGTAGGCACATAGAACACATTGGAACTCAGGGGACGATATGCATCTACGTCATCATCGGGTCCAATTTTGGGTTGTTTTCAGTGCAGTTTATCCGAACCCCATGGCACCAGAACTGTAACAATCTTGCTATTGGTTGTTGAGAACAATTGGACCCTTTTCGGAGAAATTATTTTTGTTCTGCTCGTACGTGGTGAATGTCCATTTGCCGGAGCTAAGCTAGGTCGCCCGCTTGAGAGGACGGGAAGCTGGAAGCTTTCGGCAAGGATATAAACATGGTATGAGGGAAGTAGCGAATCCCGAATTGAATCAGGCAGAGAATTTCGAGTCGAGACGAATCTCAAATCGAATCTCACGGCTCTTCAAGTTGTAAACATCGCATCTTCTTACAATCGTAAATATTGCCATTCTCCATTGAATATTTATACAATAACATGATTTTACTGGGCATTACGGTCTATAACCAGCCAAGTAGAAATAGTTGTCAGCCCGATGGCCTATGAGAGGCCCGAGACGAAGTCGAGGACCGCTAATTGGCACAAGGGCTGTCAACTATTTCTACTTGGCGGGTAATATAGACCGTAATGCCCAGTAAAATCATGTTATTACTATTATTACCACTCATCTTCTCACACACAACTCTATCGAAATGATAAGCCTATATTACTGATAATGATTTAATTGAACTGATAAGATGAGAATTTAAAGAACAACAAAATCAGAAGTCTGTGGATTTTGTAAACAGGATCAATTTCCGATGAAAACAAAAACAGATGAAAGTTCACTTAGGGCACAGAATAGTAATTTATGGTACAATCATTTAGTGTTGCACCTGCTAAAAAATTGTGTGTCACCTGCATCTGGGGAATAAAATTTTGTGAGTGAGTGTTAGTGTTGTTAGATGTGGGAACTTCAATATTAAAGACAGTGCCGGGAGGGGCTTCTCTCGGAATATCAATTATTCCATTCATTTATTTATCAATCAATCACTTACTAATGGAGAAGAAAAAACAACAAACTTTTAGGGCATTTATTTAGGGCGAACTCCATTTAAACTGATTGTTCACGAGAAGAAAGATGCAGCCGGGCATTGCTTGTACAACAAGGACAGAGAATAGTGGGAAAAACGAAAAGTCAGGAAGTCACGTGACAACTGTGCACTTGGCGGATAATGGAATGACGTTTTCATTATTCGCCAAGTACACAGTGCGACGTGCATTGTGCAGTTTGATTGACCCCAGAAATGTTGTTAATGCACTAGGGAACGCCCTGCTATATGGTAATAATGTACTTTATTACACCCCTAACGTCTAATTATAATAATAATAATAACTCTTTGGCCAGCCGCTGATTTGTCGCGGTCCTCATAAGAGAAGGCCATCATTCCCCCTGCACCCCACCCCCTCTTCCCCTCCTCTCCTCCCAGCATTCAGATATAAACTGCTTAATAGTGTCCCTCACTTCCTCTTTTTCAATTTCTTCAATAAGCATTCCTACCCTCTCCCTCGTGTCCCCCTTCAGCCATCTATCCTTTGTTTCTTCACCCCACTTCTGCATTATTCTTCCAGTAAATTTTATTCTATGAGGTATATACTGTGGGCATTCCAAGAGAAAATGTTCCAGGGTCTCCACTACTCCAGAGTGGCACATTTGGCATCCCTTTTCTCCATCTCTCCCAATTTTTCCCCGAAGCTCCAGTGATCTTGATCTCAGTTTGAACAGCAGTGACCCTCCAAAGCTGCCATCTAGGTACTTCTCAAAAGCTGGCTTTTCTTTATATTGTAACCCCTGCAGTGATCTTTTCACGCTAACCCCTGCTCGCCAGTTTCGATTGCAATCTTCCATGACTCTCTCTTTGACAAACCTTTTGCCTTCTTTCATTCCTACTTCTATGTTTGTGACCTCTATGGAGTAATTGTCCATTAGTTCCCTCACATGTTTTGACCACCCCGTATCTATATTAGAATTCCAAATGGTATCGAGCATCAATTTACACCACCGGTTGTCAGGCAGGTTTCTCAAGTAGTTAAAGTAACACAGTTTTCCCAAATCTACCCTGTCCTTGATTTTCATCCACCCAAGCTCCCCCCTTACTGCTTCCAAAGCTGCAGCATTACTCGACCCTGTTATCCATCTGCCGGCATCATTCTGAGTACTTTCCAACTTCTTAATAACGGTTTGGTTTAATGGAATCACGTCCGTGCCATACGTTATACTTGGTAAACCCACCCTCTCCCACAGTGTTTTCCCCACAAAGACCTTGTTGAAACTATTTTTCCCTAAAAGTTTTAGTTGGTTCAGAATTCTTTTCCCCTTCAGAATCAGTTTGGTTGAGTAATTTCTGTACACCCCTCTTCCCGTTATATTTATGCTTACTCCTAGATACTCATACTCTCCCGTTTCTCCTACAGTGATTTGTTTGCTTTCCCCTTCGGGGATTGAGAACTCCCCCACTCTCCATCTCTTCGTCATATCTACCTTGCGTCCAACGGGTATTACCTTGCTTTTATTTTCATATAGTTCGAGCCGCCAAGTGTTCCCATATCTACCAACAATTTCCAGCAATTTCTCTAGCCCCTGTTCAGTTCTAGACATTAACACCATGTCGTCCGCAAAGAATAAGCCTGGTACCTTTATGTCTCCAACATTTACCCCCTCCGCACTCTGAATTAGTTCGTCCCCTAAATCTTTAACATACAATGCAAACAAAATCGGTGAAAAGATACACCCCTGCTTGAGGCCTATATCCATAGGGACTCGTTTTGTAGTGATACTCCCTAGACTGAGTTGGCTTTGCACATCTGTATACAGTGCTTTCATGATTCCCACAAAGTCACCCCCCAGTCCGATGCCCTCGAGCTTTCGCCACATACCTTCCCTCCACACTCGGTCGTACGCTTTTTTCACATCTAGAAATGCCAGAAACATCTTTTTCTTTTCAGCCTTTGTTGATTCTATCAGTTGGGTGAGTGTAAATAGGTGATCAGTGACTCTTCGACCTTTCCTGAAACCATTTATAATAGGAATCGATAAAAAAAAATAAATTGCGTTCTCCCCTCACTAGTGAGATCAAACACCTCGGTGATTAACATTTCGTGTGAACTTGAAATTTACAAATGAATTCACAAGCGCAAAACAAAAGTTGTTCTCGCTTCACTTGTGAGTATAACAAGACATGACAGATCACGATGGAATGCCAAAATGTATTAATGCGCGATCGAAATTTTTCTGTTTCAGAATTAAATTGTTGAATTATTTCAGTTCAATGTTGAATTATTATTGAAGCGAAAATGAAGTAGAAATTTCATTTTACTGAATTTGTTTGTGGCCCAAATTTACGTCATTTCGCCAACAATCCCGAAAACTATTTTGTGTGGATGTACACAACATCCAATGTGATCTGTGTCAGCGGAAACAGCGACCAGCTGATTGTGTAAACAGATTTCTTGCGCGGTATGGGCGTCGGTTTGGATCGTTTCAGTTGAAGCTTCAAATGAAAGGGATATAATAAAAAGAAAATCTTATGTTTTCTTGTGAATACCGGGATTAATCTCATTCGTGAGTGAGAGAATTTGTATTTTCACCCACAGCAAGCTGCTCGTGAAAATACAAATTCTCTCCCTCATGAGATAAATCCCGGTATTCACAAGAAAACATTAGATATCCTCTATATATATTCAATGGTAACTCATCTGTTTGCATGGCCAAGTCAATCAAACAAGAAGCCTTACCAGTAATCAATCGCTCACCCGAGAAAGTTGTTTGAAGAAGGACTTAAGGTCACATTCAGCATCTTCATGTATACATGTACAATACAGTCGTCGTGGACTGGTCGTAACCCACGCGTGGGCAGTGACTTCCACGCATGCGTTCACCAGGTAATAAAAATCATTATCAGCAAAATTTTAATAATGAAGCACCTGGTTGTACCTGGTGCTTCGTTAATTAAATTTTTGATGACTATTCCTATAAATAGTGTTTGTAAACTAATATTATTGCGTCCGTGGAAATATTGTCGTAAATATGGCAAGTCTCCCCACTCATGCATTGCATTCATCAATAACTCGTCTGAGTAAGTCAATCAAAACGTGGAATATTCAAGAACAAGATCAAAGTAGTTTCAGAAGCGGAATCTCCTTGAACTCTTCGTCTGTCATCAGGTCTCCCGATGCTAGAAGAAGAGTTCAAGAGAAGACTCTTGGTTGAATTTTGAGAACATATTGACAGTTCGAAAGTTGTCGAATACGCACGATTCGTATCGAATTGAATCCAATCATCTGACGATTTAGAATCGATTAGACGTGGACTTCTGATGTAATTCCCGTATTAGATGCGATGTGGACGATATTTTCCGTAATGAGCTATTTGATAGTGATAAAACATCTTCTCTCTTTGGGGGTAAAATTTCCAGTTTTCGTGCACCAATCGCGAGACACTATGCTGTATAATCTTCCCATTCTCTCTCTCTGAGGATTTTAGAGCACAATGGCCAGCCCACGGACAAAGTAAACACAGAGAGTATTCCTATTCTCTTTTTCATAACGAAATATCAAAGGAAAACTAGAGAATTGTAACTTGTTGGACAAATTACGGGCTTTCCCAACTTTCCAATATGAAAATGCAGACTACATATAGCAATGCAAAGTGTTTGAAATTAACCATTTCCAAAATGATAGACAAAAATGATCCAAAGTTGGCTAATGTTGGCATTCTGTCACGGTTCTCTTATTCACGCCTCATTTTGGTTGGGGGTTAAATCTTGAGATTAAAAAGTAAACAGTAACTTTCTTCTACTATCATTTTGCATCTATCCATACCAAAATAATTGCTACAACAACCTTGCAATTAGAGGAAATGAGTACAGATGTTTGATAAAATTCACTGAAAATCTTCTTTTTTCTGACTGTACTTTTCTTTTCATGGCCAAAGCTTATGTTGTGTTAAGCCCCAAAGCATAACTTACAGCAGAGAATTTGTTCATTAGGAATCTCTACCTATGGCATAACAAAGTGTTTAGAATTAACCCTTTCCAAAATGACAGGAAGATGCAACCACAGTTAGCTAATTTTAGCATTTTGGGATGGTACTCTTACCCTCATTTGCTTGAGGGTTAAAGATGAGATTAAAAACTAAACAGTAACATTCTTCTGCAAGCATTGTTGCATCTATGCATACAAAAATAATTGTTACAACAACCTCGCAATTATGAGAAATTTGCCCTTGAAGTTAGTAAATCTTGAAGATAAAATGAAATATTCATATCATTTGTGGCCAATAGGGGTTAATTTTGAAATATTTGTGTGGTGATTTTAGTATATCATATTATGCTCTTAATGTGTGGACATCAATCACAGACTGAGTATCTGAAAAGAGACATGGACTAATCTTGAATCTTGGTATTTGAATGAACATGTTTAAGTTAGGATACTCCAGTTCAAGGTCTGACAACTGGATGAGGGTTAAAACTTGGAATAAAACATTAACAGCAAAATTGTTCTTGGATAACAGTAAGATAATTACGAAAAATGAAAAGTGGACAGAAATCGAGCATGGGTTAATGGCGAAAAGGCGGTAATTTGGCTAATTTGACATTAAAATTGAACAGACAGCAATGTCGCTCATACGCCCACTGCGTCCAGACCAGTGAAGGCAGATACACGAAATCTTCAGAAGTTGTTCTACTGTCTCTGCTCGACAGGACAGTATCTTTATCGAGTGGCTTGACCGCGTGGGAATAACGTGGATCGCGTGGAAACCGCGGGGACGATTCGTCCCTACTCTATTCCCATTGCAATGCCGTTTCCATTCACTATTTACCTATCACTGGTCGAGCTTGGCATTATTTCTATCCATTTGATGAATTATTCAGCTTTAAATTTTCGCACATTCATATGGGACAGAAAGTGTGGAGTTAAACTGCTTATTTTAGACCGTCCCGGCAGAAAATGACTACTCGACCCGGTGGCGAAAAAGCCGTCATCTGGCTAATTTGACATTCAAATTGACCAGATACAATGTCGGATATACGCCAATGACGTCCCGACCATGCCAGGCAGCAACTTGGAATTCTCAGAATGTTTTCTACTGTCCGTGCCCGACAGTTTAGTATCTTTGTCAAGTGCCGAGACCGCGTGGAAATACCGTGGATCAGGTGGAAACCGAGGGCACGATTCGTCCCTACTTTATTCTCAGTTCAACGACGTTTCCCATTATTTACCTGTCACCGGCTGAGTTAGGTATTATATTTGTCTATTTGATGAACTTTTCAACCTTAACTATTTCCGGCTTCATGTAGCACCACCGAAAGGCCACTGCACGGTAACCAATTTATTCAGGGATTGATTTTAGGAAAATAACAATTATTCCGACTATACCCACATGGGAACTTCTAAATATGCCAAGGGTTAAACTTTTGATAATAACGTATAAAACAGAAGTTTTCATGCTATGCTTGCTGCATGCATGCATAGAAAACATTCAGCGCTCAATGAATTAGAAATGGAGTAAATTGTCACTTAAACCTGCGAAATTCTGAAAAATTGAGAGTTTGTTTTCGACGGCACCTATCTTTATGCATCTGAGACAGGGATTGCGTTAAACTTTACAGCCACCTTATAACAGAAAATATTCTTGGAATTGAACTGTGAATCTGAATTTCGAAAGCATTTTCGGATATTCTATTCCAAACTACTACTGCACGCTTATCAATATTCAGTGATTTTATGAAAATTAAAATTATTCCGACCATACCCATATGGGCAGTCTCGAATCTGCCGACAGTTAAACTTTTAATAATGACATCTAAAACAAAAGTTGTCATACTGTGACTGCTGCATACAGCCATAGAAAACGTTCAGCACTCACTCAATTAGTCAATTAGGAATGGAGTAAACCGTCACTTAAACTTACCAAATTCTGAAAAACGAGAGTGTTTTTGGACTGCACCTATCTTTATGCAAACAGAACGAGCATAGGGTTAAACTTTACAACCAAACTTACAACAGCAAATATGCTTGGTAGGCAATTGTAAATACGAACATGTAAATCATATTTCGATATTCTTTTCGAAAATGGAAAAAAAGTGAGCTCCAAATTAGCCAATTTTATGAAGAATTTTAGGGCACTCAAATTCAAGGCCCGAAAACTGGGTGAAGGTTAAAACTTTGAATAAAATATATAACAGCAAAATTGTTCTTGGATGAAGGCCCAATCCTCTCATGGAAACGGTTTTGAGACAATATGGCTCCAGTGCTGAGAAAGTGCATGTAAACGTTGGTGAAAATAACAATTATTCCGACAGTACCCTTATGGGAAGTCTAAATCTGCCAAGGGTTAAACTTTTAATAATAACATATAGAACAAAATTTGTCATATTTTGACTGCTGCAAGCAGCTAAAGAAAACATTCAGAGCTCAAGCAGTTAAAAATGGAGTAAATCGCCACCTAAACTTACCAAATTCTGAAAAAAATTGGAGTTTTTTGGACGGTACCTACTTTTATGCAACCAGAATGGGATAGGGTTAAACTTTACAACCAAACTTACAACAGCAAATATGCTCGGTAGTCAATTGTGAATACGTACATGAAATTGTTTGAAATTACCCTTTCCAAAATGGTAGAAAAAGCAACCAAAGTTGGCTAATTTTGGCATTTTCAAGAGGTACTCCTATTCTCGCCCTCATTGTGCTTAAGGGTTAAATCTGAGATTAAAAAGTAAACAGTAACTTTCTTCCGCACTCATTGTTGCATCTATCCAAACCAAAATAATTGTTACAACAACCTTGTAATTAGAGAAATTTGCCCTTGAAGTTGGTCAATTTTGAAGAAAAAATATATATTCATGTCATTTTTTGCCAGTGGGGGTTAATGTTGAAAGATTTGAGTGGTGATTGTGGTGTATAATATTATGCTCTAAATATGTGGAAAATGTGAGTTAAATAACTGCAAACAATTTTGAGACGTTCGAAAAATGGTGAACTTTTGAAGGTTTTGGCAGACTATTTAACTGGGTTGCTGGAACGCTCATCGCTCACACCTTGAAAAATGTCTCACCTGTTGCCATATAAGAGAGGGAGAGAGTTGCTGCTTTCAATCAACAATGCTCTTCAATAAAAAAATCATTTCTCGAAAGTTTTCCATTTTTCGACGGCTCTCAATCGCCTATCGCGTTTTAAAGAATATACACTTATGCTCGGAAGAATGAATATGTTGATGATTTGAGCATTTTTCGCGGCAATGCAAACTGAATAATTGAAACATATTTTAATTATTATTGACAGAAAACAAATTGCGAGATGGCGCGATTGGAAAGTTGATACTATGCTATTAGTTTTTGTGCTAGGCTTTCGTTTGACGTTTGATGATGTGAAAGCTGTTACACTGTGACTGAAGTCACAGTGTAACAGTTTTGCACGTCATCAAACATCACCAATGGGGTGAGTTATCATGTTGCTTGGTCCAATTCCATCTTCAAGGGGGTACATTGAGTTGTGAAAAAAAATCACAACGTAACAGCCTTCACGCCGTCAAATGCCTCTAATGAGAAGTCGTACCGCGTTGACTGACCTGGCGCCATCTTGTGGAGCAGATTGAGTTGCGACCTTTTTCGCTAATGTACGAGCAATCCAGTTGTTTGGAGATAAATAGCATGCATACATATTGTCAGATTCGATTACAGAAGAAATTGGAGAAATCAATGAGTAACTGCGAAGAGTTTTACCTACCAGGTACACTGACCGCCGGCCAAAGGACTGCAACTTCGTTGGTTGGGTCAGCATCACTCGAAAAGAATGATCTGTCTGGTCTGTACAATATGAGTAACTCAGAGTTATGGTTCGATCAGAAAATATCAAGTGCATGAATATCTGGGTAGATTATACGGCGATCAACGAAGTGTAAAGTTTCTTGTTGGGTCGTCAGATTAGGGATCAATGATATGATTTTCTTGAATTTTGTGGAAAAATAGTTGTTTTTTCAACTGCTCAATTTATATATTATGCGTTCGGATGTGGCAGGTTCGTTAGGTAAAGGGGGTAAAAACAGGGGGCAAAATCGACTTGAAATACAGTGCGAATGAATGAAAAAATATTGAGAGAATCATTCTCATCTTGATATGCTTAACGTTACAAAAAATACCAACATGAGATACATTGCAATAGTGCCCATCCAGTAAGCGACTGCTTCAATGCAGCCAAATGTTTGTAAAGGCAGTTTAACCATTTACCTAATATGAAAGAAGACACGTTCAAATAAATTCTTGAATAACCAAAGATTTTCATATTTGCCCCAAATGAACTCGTTCCAGTGGGGAATCATGGCCTTTGTTTTTGAGGAAACAATTTTAAGAAGATTTTAAAAATTGAATGTCGATGTTGTTTATGTGCGTTGAGCAAGGTAAATGGTTAAAAATTAGACATTAAGTAGATGTTATTTGTTGTAAACTGAATTTCAAGTGTTTGGTGCCCCTTGAATGCAACAATGGACCATCTGAAATACTAAAGCATTGCAGATGGTGCCTTGTTGCACTCAACGAACGATGTTCCCTACGCACTAGGTTAATACTTCACACTTGCATTTCTCAACAAGCCGCTTTCATATCTGGAGTCAACCATGTATCTCAAGCGTAGAAAAGGGGAGACGACCCAAATAACTTTCAAGCTTTCTGTCGAATCCCTTCCTTAACATACATTCCTGTCTTATGTTATACTGCATATTATTGTATCATACTCTGTTGAGTGTACATGTAAGTATTCGATTTTGTATATACAAAACATAATTCTTTCCAATAATTAAATACTATTTGAACATAGAGTAGTCTTTATTATGCCCCGCTCTGTTCGGCCAGGAATAGTTTTAGAAGATAAATGAATTTCGGCCTAGGAGGCTAGTCATTTCCTTATCTACAAAGACGGAAACCAATTTTAGAGAGAGACAGATATATCTACCAGGTTTGGTAACGTTTTCACCCCACAGAAATCTTAGAAATAACATTAATAATTGCATAATCAATTCTTATTTGAATGGTCTAATAGAGAAAAATTCTTCCACGACCACTTTCTGCACTGGAGTCTGATTGCACCAAGAATTCCTATAGCCGATCCATCATATGATTCCAATATGCCTAATTACTTATCAGACCATCAGGAAAAGTGAAAACTAAGGATATTGTAAACAGATTTTGAAGACATGTTTGCATTAGAAACTTAATTTCCTGTTTCACAGTCCAATCCTAGTTTATCCATTTCGCTCATTACCTTGATGTTTGTTGGCTGCCATTGTATAGGTTCCAGATTATTGTTTTACTAAACAAATTAATAGAGTCTGGACATGTGCTTTACGTCAAAAATAATTGATACTCCCCACGAAATCATATCAGGTGGTGAAAAAACTATTATAGTTAGAGAAACGCCAGCTTGTTAAATGTATTGGCGGCAACACCTTCACTCTCATCTTTTAATGTTCATAGGTACTGTTCCGATACACCTTATCCCGCAGAGTGTTTATGCAGGCTTTACAAAAATATTTCGCCGCCGATTTAATGAATGGAATTTCTATGCCACTTTATAAGTATATATCAAGAAATATTTAATTTGAGGGCTAGATTGATTAATTAACCCTTTACCTAACACGAAAAACAGACGACATTAGCAAAACAATTCTTGAATAACATCTTTTTAAATTTTTTTTTGTCTCAAAAACACAGGTTATGACTCCATCGTTGGAACGAGCTCGACGAGCTCGTTCCAACGAGGGGTCATAACCTATGCTTTTGAGACAAAAAACGAAAAAATAATGAAAATTAATTGGCGATTTTTGAGAATAGTGCTGGCCGGTTTTGGCCGTTTCGTTGGGTAAAGGGTTAGAAAATGGAAACTACCAGACCATAATTTTACTGAGTGGTATTCCCCAGTTTACGGGCATGCACGGTACTGTGATGTCAAGAGAGAAAGGAGACTTCCAACCGGATCGCCACTCGGTCACGATCCGGTCGAAATTCTCTGCCCGCTCTCTTTCCCCACAACACTTTAGAATAACACCCGTCGAAAATCGAAAAAGAAAGATTAAAACATTGCTTCTGAGTTGTTATTTTTGTTTGTTATCGTGAATTTGGTTTTGATTTCGCTGGATTTCATTTTTAAAATCTTGAAACACGAATGCAGGAGTGTCGTGTGAAGATCGCAATCCAATCGAGAAAGAGTACCTGTACGATTACAGTACATGTACTGACGCTAGAAGATCTCTCGTGAATCGCATTTCGACACGAAAATTATGAACAGAGTTCCCTAATCCGATTCGGGCCGAGATTCCCCGAGGCTCTGACGAAGGATGAGGTTAATAAACTTCGTTTGAATCGCGACGATTTTGAATCAGTTTTATGAGTTCCTTTCAGTCCGTCGTTTTCATACCGTTATCATAAAGCGTATAACTGTGGGGGCATTTGCTCTAACGGAGCATGAGGCTAATACACATCATTTGAATCGCGATGATTTTGAAATAATTTTTATCATATATCACTATTCCTTACCCAAACGGACAGACAAGCTGATTATCCCCATACAGGTCACATAAGTTTTGCTTTGAAGGAAAAAAGATTTTTTTTTATAAATTCATTTTAGTCTGTCGTCTTCATACTGTTATCGCAAGGCGTATAACTGTCGGGAAATTAGCTCAATAAATATACAGAACCACACTTATGTTTGAATGGGTTAACGATTACTGAACGAGAGCGTGTGGCGCAGGGATACCACGAGAGCCGGTAGGCTCGAGTGGTTATCCCAGCGCCACACGCTCGAGTTCAGTAATCGTTAACCCATTCAAACATAAGTGTGGTTCTGTATTTATTACACACCCAACCCTGAAAAAGAATTCACTGTAATTAATCGCTAATTTAATTAAATAGTCGACGATTTGAATGGTTGAAAGAATTTTAGAGAGAAACGGGCAATTTTGTCAGAGAACCAGTCTTAAGTCTTTGACCTTGCCACCTGTAGAATCGCTGTTGATTCATTTTGTTCCCCCCAAAATGTCGGTCCGGCCACTTAAAACTGAAAAGATTGCGTTCATCATATCAGCCGTCACAAATTATGTGATCTGAAATGTGTTTTCAAAAGTGGGTGTGCAGGCATCATTATATCTGGAGGATGGAAAATGTACAAGGATTTTAATTTAAATACGGTGCGAACTGGCCGATCTGTTTAAATTTCGTGCCTTTTAAACTGAAAGTGAAACTAAAATAGAAGTTTGAACTCTGCTTGATTTTACATGCACTAGATCTACTGCCACTAGGCTATCGCCTATCTCATGTGGACATCGGTCATTTCTGTTCTGCACTGTAACAAAAGCACACATTGGACGAGAAAAGACATTTTGTGCAATAAATTACCCGTCCGGCGCATTCATTCTATCGTTCAGAGTAACCGAGGCAGTTTGAGATTCCATTCTGAGTGAACTTTGCAGTCTTGGTAAATTAGCACCTTATTTTTCAACATTATAATGTTTCTGACTTGAAATTTAGCCTTCTTTTTATTTATCTCAAGTGTTGAAATGGGCTGCACTTACAAAATAAAGGCTTTAGGTTGTCCACATTTACTACAGATACAACACGTATACAAAGGGAGAAATATATTGCACGATAACTGCAAGAAAATGTCATGTCTTGTCTCCACAAGTAATTTAGTTTGTACACCTTTTTTTTTACCCCCCCCCCCCCCACCCATCTATAACCTGACAACATTTTAATGAAAGCTAATGAAATGAGTATCCAGCAGTCTTAGTCAGAGGCTCAAAGAGAAATAAGGGGGGGGGGGGGGTGTTCTCACCAGTAAGCTGCAACTTATTTTGGTTGATAATATTTTCAAAGATTAATTAATGTGTACATTATTTTGTGCTAGTAATAAAACTATACTTCACCAGTTTGTTATCTGATCGGGTCTGTCAATATTTTTTTCTTGGTATCTGGTTTCAAAACAAAATAATTTTTTATGTGTCTGCTCCAATATCTTGTCAATCTTAAATTTGGAATTTGGTATTCTGAATTTGCATTTAGTAAGAAGTTTTAAAGAGGACTGATAGAATGTGACTAATGATAGGCTTTTGGACATTTTCTTGGGGATGGGGGCTGACCAATCAAACTGCCCTGAACTATTGTTTCAAAATCAAAATGCAGACCCTTTCTTCGAATTTGCCTTTGAAAATGATCTGCCCACCACCCTGATATTTGCCAAAATTATAAAAATACCCCCTCCCTCTGAACAATCTGTTCTGAAAATACCAGTCCCTTTCAATGAAAACTGCAAAATTAGCTGCTTATTGGTGAAGGGGGATAAAAGTGCCGCAACCCCTATCCCATCCCATACACCCATGTAGCTAATTCATATAGGGGACATTCAATTTAAGTTTTGTTGCTGATAATTAAAGCAAAATAATACCCTTGTATAAAACAGAAATACTAGCAAATAATTCTTAACTAGTCATTTAAAAATACACATAAATCTGTGTCTGGAAAATATTGTCATATTGACTGTGTTTTAAATATTCTAATAATTATTTTTGAATTTCATGGAAGTCATCTCATAAAATTGACAATATATTGCATTCATCACACCACATGTATTTACCACCCCTCCCCTCTTCGTGGTCTCATTCCCATCCAACTCAAGACCGTTAAGAATTTCAGTAGTGGGTAGCTGGTAACTTTTTTTAATTTCCCCAGTACAAACTCCAGAAAAAGTCATATTTTAGCAATACTACTTCCCCTATCCCCCCCCCCCCCCGCCAAAAAATAAAATAAAATAAAACAGTTGCCCCAACAGGCAACACCCACTACAACGTAAAAAAACATTGGTTCCACAAATGTAAACTACTTAGTTTTTTCTTATAAAACCAGGCTTTTCATTCTTCCGAATTTATTTTCTTTATTGAGCCAGTGTGGGGAGGGGGGGGGATAAAGATGGAATTGGTGAAAGTTAATCAGTAACTGCATGTACTACTAACTGCCAAACACCTCAAGCCAGTCAAGGCGTTTTCGGCGTGTCGCCACCTGTTTTTCCGTTTCATGGTAACCAGTTTTCAAGATTGATTTAGTCTTGCTTCCTGAGAACTACTTCAACTTAACATGCTCTTCAAAGTATGTTTGCCTTTAGCAAACGTGCTGCTTCATTGCCGAAGTGTGAATCGAATAGGATTACACAGTAGACCTCGTATCGACTCGTCGGCAGCACGCAGCGGTGAGGGCAACATTGTAACAAAATTTATGGGAACTGTACAAGTGGCTGGCTGAAATATCGAACCCAACTGAACTTTTTTGCTCTAAAATTAACCAAGTTTTCCTCGGTTTTCAATAACGGAGCAAAGGTTGAGTTTCACTGTTCAATTTCTTGGCAGAGATCATGTGTCTTTCATGACTTTCAATAGTTTTTAGCACAGTTGTGCATCAAATATTTTGGTATGAGAATCGGTAATTCCGACAGATAAATATAGCCGATGGTTCTCATTGGTTATGTCCCACTGAACGCTGCAAACTATAAGAACCAGTCTATCGAGAGAACTTGTGCACGCGAAGGGTACTTTTTATCGGATCGCACTAGAGCTTTCTGGTTAAAATTTGGTATGCAGATACGTGGTAATGTTTAAAGCTGCTATAGATAAATTTTGTTGATACTGTAGTCAAATTTCGTTCATATACGTAAAAGCACGGGATTACGAAAGTCCGTTTTATCTTTTTTGACCGTACTAACATTTTCACTCGAAAATCATCATCGTAAAATGGTGGATAAAGCCTGTATCTTCGTGTTGAACAAAGGACTGAAACACGTTATTTTATCGTCCTGCCGTTTTGAGGCGATCGATCGCCCTCGCCCTTTGTGGCCCGCCACACGCCGCCAACTGATCGCCTGATTTGAAAATAAAATAAAATATTAATAGCTGGTACAGGAGTATTATTTAGTGTTCTTTTACCTGGTTGCATATTTAATATATGTAGCATATAACAGGAGGCACGATGACGCCGTGTACTAAGGCGTTCTGCACGCCGATGGTGCTCATGTCTTCAACCGCTGTAACCCTGCTTGAGCGGATCTTGAACAGAGTTATAATGTTGAGGAGCTGAGAGTTGCTCGTCGATTCTCGATGGTTCTCCCCCGGGTACTTCGGCTTCCCCCACCTGTAAAACTGTCACGGTCACAATTAGCCATTGTGCATAAGTATGTGACCTTAAACACCAATAAAAAATAAATAAATAGTATATAACATGCCGAGAGGTCCTAGGTTCGACCCCCACCTGCAGCAACTGCGTTGTGCCCTTAGGCAAGACACTTCACCCTCATTGCCATCGTGTGGACACGGTGACATTGTGTACTAAGGCATACTGCACGTCGATGGTGCGCCTGTCTTCAACCAATGCTGACCCTGCTTGTGTGGAATTAGTATGTTGGGGAGCTGACAGTTGCTCGCCGTTGTTCGGTGGTTCTCTCCGGGTACTCCGGCTTCCTCCATCCGTAAAACTGTCATGATCATGATTAGCCATTGTGCAGAAATATGTGACCTTAAACACCAATAAATAAATAAATAAATAAATAAATAAATAAATAAATAAATAAATAAATAAATAAATAAATAAATTGAGATTGAGAGTAGTAAAAAGAAAGATAGCTAGAAAGGAAACAATAGAGTGGGAGGAATGAGAAGGATGACCCACGGATGAAATGTGACTAGTGAATCGATGACGTGCGAAGTGGTAGGCTGACTTTTGGTGATATTGTTTTAAGCTTAAATTTGAATTGATTTGGAGGATGAACTGCAGAACTTTCTCGAAAATGGACTTGTTGGTTTCCAGATCATAAAGTTGACAGTTATTGATTTGAATGTCAGTCGTAATGGGATGAGGTATGGAACCAAAGGTTTGCAGTCTAATTTATGTGTACATTGGGAAATATTTTATTCATGAAATCTGGACTCACTGGTGTAAGTGAGAAAAACAGACCGCTTTTGCGACCGCAGTACTGTCTTGAATAAGTATGACGTCGAAGGGACTTACAATGATTCAACAATAAAAACTTGCAAATAAATTCTTAACGCAGGAAAGACAGGATCAGATTGTTTCACATTAAATGATCCAACATTCATAAAGTGCAGTATAGCCACCGTGGACTGGTCAATTTCCACGGGTGGGCAATGTTTCCACGGACGCAATAATATTAGATTCCAAACACTATTTATAGAAATAATCATCAAAAATTTAATTAATGAAGCACCGGGTACAACCCGGTGCTTCATTAATTAAATTTTTTCCGATGATGAATTGCATTACCTTATAAAGTCCACTGTGGCTGTACTCTATTGCTAAACACAGTATGTGGGGTGTGGATGTTCCTTAACAGGTTTGGCAATTTCAGGAGAGCGATTGTTTAGCTCTCCTTACTGCCCTCCTGAAAGAATTAAGGAGAGCGAAAAATTGCCCTCCTAAATATTTTGGTCTGGGATGATTGAGATTACATGTATTATGCTCACATTAAATTTTTGTTGTGAAGCAAAAATGTAATTTAACTTCGAAGTCACATAACATCACGTAATCTCATTTTGAAAGTGGTTTAGGGGTAAAAGGTAATGGCTGCAACCATACACAAACACAGTTGCAATCATTTGAAGCAAAATGGGTCACAGCAATATTTTTTATTCTGTCAGTTTCAAGTTCAACAACTGACATCACAGTTTGAGGGGTAATTATTCAAGGAATATTGACACTATAATATACTACCATTGCTACTATCCTGTCACTTGAAGCACTTGCACCAGGATGTGACTGTAGATTCAAGCAGACCTGTTGTCCAAGAAAGTCATACGCCTACCACTACCACCTTCAACCCCCCTTGGGGGGGGGGGGGTGAAGGTGGTAGTGGTAGGCGTATGACTTTCTTGGACAACAGGTCTGGGTACACACACAGGTCTTGTCAAGTGTGTGTTCGGTTGTTGAGTGAGACATCTAGATGTCTAAGAGATTTCGCTTTACCTTAGTAAAGTTAATAAAATCACTGATGTAGTCTGCTGGTTTCAGTTTCAATGAGTTCGTTGAACTGGATACTTAAAAAGCTGTGTAAAGCTAATTGCTCCCCTAAGCTGATTGAGGAGAGCGATTTTTTGCCCTCCTGCATTTTTCAGAATGCCAGGCCTGCCTTAAACACTCACAAAGAGGTATTTGCACCGGAGCAATAACTCTTCATCTCTGGAACAGTGGAAGCCACACAAACAAACTTATAGCCAATGGTCCTCTGAGTTGAACTTGTAGGTCTGGTAGAGAAACATTGCACTATTTATGCTTTTGCGCAAACTTGAGAATTTGTAGTTTGGATGGAAATTCCACTCGGGTTTTTCATTTGATGCTCTCACTCGCCACGTGCTTTCGTAGCATTTCGTTTTGGACAGTCCATATATACAGAGGGCGGTGTCTGTTGCATTAACCACAAAAAAGGACAAAAACAAATTGGTTGAGAATGGACTTTTAAACGAGCTTTGCTCCATTTTCCGGAGTTTCCATGGAGATTCGTTGTCGTGCACACTTCGAAAAATGCTGTTTGGTGAATGAAATCGACTATGACGTTCTGAAAAATTCCGATTCGTCGTGAAAAGGGTAATTATTTATACGCAGTTTTCCAACATATTCTGCACGCCTTCCACTTATATATTAACACAGTTTGGCGTCTATGTTATGAATAAATATTCAAAGCGAGAAAGTTTGATTGTTTTCTCACCAAGACACGAGGTCGTTAAGCTCGTTCGAATGATGATTCAAAGGGTTTATTTTGGGAGAAACAATAACTGAATTTGTTAGAGCTAACCTTGAAAAAAATCTTCATATTCAAACCGCCCTCCTTTATGCTCTACCCTCCATCTCCAGACTTCCTCCCACCCCAGCATCTCGTAATGTTCTATACCTAGGATATACATTGCATCAGAAAAAAGGATCGTTGCTTGCAACTCCACTAAATCAAATTTGCAGCAAAAAGCGGAAGCCTTCAGATTGTACATCAAATCGAACCAGGAAGATGATGAAATATGGCCCCATCAGTATGGTCTAACGTAATGGCTAGCAGTGCAAGAGATATTGTTAACTGTTAAAAGTCCATAAATAAAAATGACTCAAAAACGTTGTAAATAATTCTTTGTTTAAACACAGTAGCATATGTTTGGAATGAGTTCGTATTTGCGTTAAACTGATTGCAAGGGGACAAGTGTTTGATAACACGTATACTGTTTTTTAAGAAATATGAAGGGGTTTGAATCCATTTTAACACTTTAGGACAAGGGAACGAAGATCACAACTAAGGAAGAGTGGGTCGAGTCAAAAGTTAAAAATGTGTGCATGACAGAGAGAGAGAGAGAGAGAGAGAGAGAGAGAGAGAGAGAGAGAGAGAGAGAGAGAATAGGTGAATTAAAAAAATACTGATTGTTTTCCATCAATATTCATTCGAAACTTTCGAAAAAGGTAAGAGAACCAAGGCAGGTAAAAATATTATATTTTAACTCGAAAAGGTATGGTTTAACCCTTTACCTAACACGAAAAGCAGACGACACTTGCAAACACAATTCTTGAATAATGAATTTTTTAATTTTTTGTCTCAAAAACATCGGTTATGACCCCTCTTTGGAACGAGCTCGACGAGCTCGTTCCAAAGAGGGGGTCATAACCTATGTTTTTGAGACAAAAAATTTAAAAAAATCATGAAAATTAATTAGCGATTTTGTGAATAGCGCTGACCGGTTTTGACGTTACGTTGGGTAAAGGGTTAATAATAACTCGAAAGTCGACTCAATTTGATGTGTAACATTAAACGTTTCGTCCAGGCTACATCCTTCGGATCCCTACTTGTTTCGGCACTACGCGCTCCAATTATCGTATCGATTTTGGTGCCAAAACAGTTCAGGAATATTAATTTTCACTGGATACAAACACAGACCTGTCATGATGAAGAGCACATGAGCGCGACTATCGCCCCCCCCCCCCCCCCCACAAAAAAACAAACAAACAAACAGGAAAAGGCTCGGCAGAGCGACTGCCCTGATAGAGTATAACAGTCATTTGACTGTAATAGAAGATCACGTAATGTACCATATAGATTTTTCTTTAATACAGTTCATTACCAGCTGTTAATAGTCCAGTTGACAATCTCTGTAATCTCAGAACAGATACCATAATATACAAAGAAGAAGAGGATTCGTGGACAATAGTCAAAATACACTGATAGTGGTTCTAATCAAAGAGCTGTCTCGAGATGCAGCCAATTCTTGGCTAGAAATCACTGCTTGGCTCACAAGGTGCGTTGTATAGTAAAGGTAATGGAAAATTACCCAGACACTTAAGGGTTAAAGGATACTCGGCATGTTTCCGATAACTGTACGAACACGCATTTTAGAAGCCCTTAGTTAGCGAGAATGTTTTCCCCACGGGAGCCCCGGGAAGTGAAGTAGTGCCTGACTATCTTAACCCTTTACCCAACGCAGACGATTTCAAAATTTATTATTTTAAATATTCTTTTTCAAATTTTTTCATAACATTTCAACAACACCATATCATGTGACCCCTCTTTGGGACGAGCTCGACGAGCTCGTTCCAAAGAGGGGTCACATAATATGGTTTTGTTGAAATTTTTCGAAAAATATTATTTTTTCAGTTGCTGAATTTGCATATTACGCGGGTGGATGCGGGCGATTCGTTGGTAACCAACGCCTGGGGTGGAAGTTCTCTAAAATTGCTAATATGGGTATAACAAATTTACTAAACTTTATTTCCACATTGCGGCCACAAAGATATAAATAAATAAATAAATAAATAAATAAATAAATAAATAAATAAATAAATAAATAAATAAATAAATAAATACCAAGATTTTTCAAGGTGAGCATTTGCCGCTCTTCTTATTTTCAAATCAGGCGATCAGTTGGCGGCGTGTGGCGGGCCACAAAGGGCGAGGGCGATCGATCGCCTCAAAACGGCAGGACGATAAAATAACGTGTTTCAGTCCTTTGTTCAACACGAAGATACAGGCTTTATCCACCATTTTACGATGATGATTTTCGAGTGAAAATGTTAGTACGGTCAAAAAAGATAAAACGGACTTTCGTAATCCCGTGCTTTTACGTATATGAACGAAATTTGACTACAGTATCAACAAAATTTATCTATAGCAGCTTTAAACATTACCACGTATCTGCATACCAAATTTCATAACATTGTGATTACATTGTTGCATTTTTATTAAAAACAATCGTCTCACTTTCATCGAAAGAGGTAAAAGAAATAATGACGCGAAATTATGGAGTTACACAAAACTATTTACTGTATACACTTGAGAACAATAATAGATTCTAAAAAATAATTAAATAAATAAAAAGATTAAGATAAAATTAACGAGAAACGAATTGAATTCGCAAAGGGAAAATAAAGTTATTTAATGTATCGAGTTCAACAGAGATGTATGACAAGAACAAAAGTAGATGTTTCGAATGCGTGTGCGAATTAGTGAGCGTTTCGCCCCGAAACTTCAATGATTCACCTCTCCACTCTTCTTCGAGAGGCTGATGGATGATTCACGGGACTTACAAAAAACTTTTTCTCCTTTTTGTAACCGTTAACCCTTTACCCAACGAATCGGCCACATCCGCCCGCGTAATATGCAAATTCAGCAGCTGAAAAATACTATTTTTCAAACAATTTCAACAAAACCATATCATGTGACCCCTCTTTGGAACGAGCTCGTCGAGCTCGTCCCAAAGAGGGGTCACATGATATGGTTTTGTTGAAATATTTTGAAAAAAATTGAAAAAGGATATTTAAAATAATAAATTTTGAAATCGTCTGCGTTGGGTAAAGGGTTAAGATAGTCAGGCACTACTTTACTTCCCGGGGGAAAAAATTCTCGCTAACTAAGGGCTTCTAAAATGCGTGTTCGTCGAGCTCGTTCCAATGAGGGGTCACATGATATGGTTTTGTTGAAATGTTTTGAATTTTTTTTATAAAAAATGATATTTAAAATATTAAATTTTGATATTGTCTGCGTTTGGTAAAGGGTTAAATAATTAGACGAAGGAAGCTTTAAAAAGATCTAAAAAATCAGTATATTCTTCGCATGCACACCATATTCAGCTGCAAGCACATTATTTGTTCACATGGATGTGTGTGATTACAATTTATTGACAAGTGCAACAGGCGATCTCCTCCCCCCACAAAAAAAAAAACTTCAATAAAACA